>CM068369.1:280111668-281311668 GCA_034769895.1 Magicicada septendecula | reverse complement strand
GGGCATGTGAAGAGATTGGAAGATGACAGATGGCCCCGCAAAATATTGGAATGGATACCACCGGTGAGGAGGAAAAGAGGACGTCCACGGAGGAGTTGGCGAGATGACGTAGCGGAAGCAATGGTTGCAAGAAATTTAGAAGAACTTACATGCTACGATAGGTTACAATGGAAGTTGGGGACGGAGAAACGGCGACAGCTGTAAAGATCCGTTATATATATATATATAGATATAGCAGCCCATCAGTTTAACCAATACCCCATAGAAATTAGCTGTGATTGTAGAACATTTTTGATGCAGAATAATTCGCCATCAGATCGGTGTTCAACAAACGATGACGTTGAACTGATGCCCTAAATTGAAGAAAATATATACAAACGTTTATACAAGTAACAATTCACCCATCAATTCAAACTCGTTTTATACACTTTTACTCGTTATGTCTATGTATATATATAAACTTTGTATATATGAATCTACATAATTACACTCAGAATCTTGAGGCCTTATCTTAATATAAATAAAAGTCATTGTATATATGTATGTATGTATGTTCCACATCTCCTCCTAAACCACTGGACCGACTTCAACCAAACTTGGCACAGATATTTTACGCAACGAGAGAACCAACATAGGACAGGTGTTTTTTTCGATACGATCCTTTGGGGGGTGGGGGTCTTTTAGGGTCTAAAAAACGATTAGATCTGGTTACCATGGCAACCCAATAGAATACATTCTGGTTGCCATAGCATCGGTGGAGGCATCCCGCGTAGACTAGCCCGGGAGTCGTCCGACGGGCCTTCCCCGGAGTCCGTCCACGGAACCCGGGGAATCTTATGTCGGATCTCGCGAAACACGGCCGGGCCCGAGTTCCAGCGCCTCGCCCGGCATGTCGAAGGCTTTCCCGGCCTTCGGAGAAACTTCCGTACCCCGGGGAGGTCTCTGACCAAGTCCTAGCGCGGGAGTTCAACCTGCCGGGATGCCGGAAAATGCAGGCGGGGTCCCGGCATAGGTAGAAGCCTCCTGCGTAGGGAATTGCGCGGGAGTCGTCCGACGGGCCTTCCCCGGAGTCCGTCCACGGAACCCGGGCAGTCTTAAGTCGGATCTCGCGAAAAACGCCCGGGCCAGAGTTCCAGCGCCTCGCCTGGCATGTCGACGGCTTTTCCGGGCTTCGGAGAACCTTCCGTACCCAGGCGAGGTCTCTGACAATGTTCTAGCGCGGGAGATCGACCGGCCTGGATGCCGGAAAAAGCAGGCGGTGTCCCGGCATAGGTAGAAGCCTCCCGGGTAGGGAATAGTGCGGTAGTCGCCTTACGGGCCTTCCCCGGAGTCCGTACATGGAACCCGGGAGGTCCTAGGTCGGATCTCGCAAAAGAAACAGTCGAGCCAGAGTTCCAGCGCCTCGCCCAGCATGTCGACGGCTTTTTCGGGCTTCGGAGAACATTCCGTACCCAGGGTAGGTCTCTGACAATGTCCTAGCGCTGGAGTTCGACCGGCCTGGATGTCGGAAAAAGCAGGAGGTGTCCCGGCATAGATAGAAGCCTCTTGCGTAGGGAATAGCGCAGGAGTCGTCCGACGGGCCTTCCCCGGAGTCCGTCCACGGAACCCGGGAAGTCTTAAGTCGGATCTCGCGAAAAACGGCCGGGCCAGAGTTCCAGCGCCTCCGCTGGCATGTCGACGGCTTTTCCGGGCTTCGGAGAACCTTCCGTACCCCGGGGAGGTCTCTGACAGAGTCCTAGCGCGGGATTTCGACCGGCCTGGATGCCGGGAAAAGCAGGCGGTGTCCCGGCATAGGTGGAAGCCTGCCGCGTAGGGAATAGCGCGGCAGTCGTTCGACGGGCCTTCACCGCAGTCCGTCCACGGAACCCGGGAAGTCCTAGGACGGATCTCGCGAAAACTGCCGGGCCAGAGTTCCAGCGCCTCGCCCGGCATGTCGACGGCTTTTTCGGGCTTCGGAGAACCTTCCGTACCCAGGGGAGGTCTCTGACAATGTCCTAGCACGGGAGTTCGACCGGCCTGGATGTCGGAATATGCAGGCGGTGTCCCGGCATAGATAAAACCGTCCCGCGTAGGGAATAGCGCGGGAGTCGTCCGACGGGCCTTCCCCGGATTCCGTCATAAAACCCAAGGAGTCTTTGGTCGGATCTCGCTAAAAACGACCGGGCCAGAGTTCTAGCGCGTCGCCTGGCGTGTCAAAGGCTTGTCCGGGCTTCGGAGAACCTTCCGTACCCAGGCGAGGTCTCTGACAATGTTCTAGCGCGGGAGATCGACCGGCCTGGATGCCGGAAAAAGCAGGCGGTGTCCCGGCATAGGTAGAAGCCTCCCGGGTAGGGAATAGTGCGGTAGTCGCCTTACGGGCCTTCCCCGGAGTCGTCCACGGAACCCGGGGAGTCTTAGGTCGGATCTACGTACGGCCGGGCCAGAGTCCACGGTTCTTTTAAATAAAGATATAGGTTATGATATCGAAGGTGCTGTATGCGTCTTAAGAAACTTCTTAATAGTGCGTGAATTCAGAGTTGTTTCAGTTTGAATTTAAAAGTGGATATTTTAAGATAGAAGTAAGTTATAAGCGAGTATAAAAAACAATGTTTTGATAGCGAATGTATTCAGATGGTAGTGTTCAGACAATATAAATGCGCTTGCTTCAGTTTGAATTTAAAAATTGATAAGCTGAAATCTATAGAGGTAGTGTATTGTTAGAATAAGTTTAGGAGACACTAATTTAACTAATACCTTATTTCACCATTAATACAATGAATTATAAAATGACAGTTAAGTACGCAGCGCATGCAAGTATTGTAGACATTTTATTGAAAACTAATTTAGCTGTTCGCCCTCTCCCAGAGTTAGAAATCGAGCAGGAGCATCACGCGCAACAGAATTCTTCTCCAGATATAAGAATAAAGTTTATGACATGTTCTTAAGCAGGTGTGCTACAGAGTAGTCTATTCCTCCAGTGAGAATGTGAACGTAACAGTATAAGGAAGATTATACAATATAGAAGTAATATAACGTTAGAACAAGAATAGGTGCCTATGAGCCTATGAATATATTATGAACCCGAGCAACGCTGGGTAAATCGGCTAGTATCTAGTAAATGCCACGATTTTTGTTTGTTTTCGCGTTGTCTTTACGCTAATTTTTTTTTAACGTTCTATACATAGCCTATCTAATATTGCATTCATGTAAAATATATATAACATGTTGCATGTTGTCAAAATTACTAAAATACGTTACTAAAAGTGATTACTGTAACACATACGGGAACAAGGGTCTTTTCAAGTATTTGTCTACAAACAACTATCACAGCGTTCACGAGCCCGCCAAGCTCCCCCACCAACGCTCCCGCCAGTTCCTTCTCCTACAGGAGCGGTGCGAAGGAGGAGTGATGGGCACACCACTACACACTAGGGATGAGCATCACCAGAAAACCTTCGATGTTAACATCGTGAAGAGTACATCGATGTTAAAAAAACATCGGTATGAAAACATCGATGTTTTAAGATTTCAAACATCGATGTTTTTATGCCAATGTTGCAATTCAAATTAAAATCTATGCTTTTTACATGTTTGTAATAGTACAAATAATTGGGGATGAATAATAAATAAAAATAATTAAAGAGAAGAATAATATACCCTGATACTTTACTCATTTACCTTATCAGAAGATTCTGAAAAACTAAATGCCCTTGGGTGACCACCACATTTTGACAGGCGGAATGTGGAAACCTCAACACTGTACCCGAGAAAACAATTTAAATACATCTAACTTCCCCGTATCAGAATTTCCAGGGCCGTTGACAAACTCGTTGAGAATAGGTTAGGTAAAGGCGAGGTGACGTTAAAATAATTTAACTCACATTCTTAATTAACTAAATCTGTTCATTATTATTTATTATTATAATGATTATAAAGTGTTTTGAACAAACATACATAAAACCACCCTTTAACAAAAACAGAAACCTCTTTACATCTATGTCAGGTTTTTTTACTCCTAGTGAAAGTTTAAATTAGTATTCCCAAAGAGAGATAGGCCTATAAATTCTCTTATTTTCTTTTAAACAGTAAAAGCTTAATAAAATCACAGTGTAAAGTAACACTGTTAATACTTTTAGATTCAATTTATTTTTTATAACAAATTATACAGGTACAGTAAAACCTCTCTAGTCCGACCCCCGGCTGGTCCGACCGCGGCTCAGGCACCGACTTGTTGATGACTCACCAGCGTGTTTACATACTTGTCAGTTGTTTTGCTGCCTCAATGAGCCGGCATCTAGTGTCTAGTGCGCAGTGTTGCCAGGTCTTCCGAAATTTCTGAAGACCTTCCGATTTTTTGTAATGTTCCAGAAAATACGAAATTTGGTGTAAATCTTCCGAATTTTTTCCTAGTCTCGTTTCAGTGCTATGTCGCATTTCTAGAGTTTTGTTTTTGCGTACGATATGACGTCAAATCTGGTGTTTCATTGCAACCGCAATTATAATTGCTTTCAATAAAAGTTTATAAGAGGTCTTGTCAAAAATTATAGTTCCTTCCTCCTTTCACAAACAATAATTATGACCACCCATACACAATGATGTAATAAGCATTTTGCAATATCCACATATTGTATCATACTGCTATTCAAATAAGAGTGACTAATCGTTATAGTTTAGTCTCAAGCTGACAGAATCGCACTACATGACTGGACCTGAATAAACAGATACTGTAATGTCTAGCCTACATATATATAATAATAATAATGGTCATAATAATAATAATAATAATACATTAATATTGTCTCTACGGTTCTTTACGGATAGTTTACATCTGCTTGTTTTTTAACACACACACACACACACACACACACACACACACACACACACACACACACACACACACACACACACACACACACACACACACTTCGCGTACGAGGCTGTTATTACTGTTACTTCTTGTGCTTATTAAGTGGTCTAGAAATATGAAATAAAGAAAGGTGAGTGTTATTGTTTGTTCTCAACTGGCCACATGTTATAGTACACTTCCACTATTATCTCACTAACTTTTGGTGTTATAATTCACCACACAGTACACTATTATTAAATGTTTTTCAAAAAATGTATCACTCAAACTTTACAGTTGTATTAATAATTTACAAGGCATGAACAACACCATCAGAACTAAACACATATGTCTTAAAATCACACTCGCACTTCTAATCACTACAACACTCGCTGTGAACTGATTACTACTAAAAGCCAGCTGCTGCTTACAAAAATCACTTCACCTTCAAAAGTAAGTTCATTGCACAATGGTAGACAAAATTTTCCAAAAATATATATCAACTATACCATAACGAAGGCGAAGGCCAGTACACTGTTGGAGAGACAAACGCAGAGGAAAATGAAAACACATTTTCAGTTTAGAACAACTTCGACAAAAATAAAACCTAATACATTACATGTAGAAAGAATGATGGATTTTTTCAATAGATTTTACACACTTAACAGTTTGTATTAGGAACTAGATCCTGTCTGTATTTTTCTGTAAGTAACTGATGGCTTGTTTCAATATAACTGTTTTCCATTTTTTTTTAATGTTTTGTAGCTCAGCAGTTTTCTGTATAAGCTACGGGAAAATTCATAGCAGATGGCAGGTAGGTGTATGTATCACATGTAATAAAATATAAAGATGATATTTCAGCTTTAAAAAAAAACAGTCATGTGACGTTATTATGTAATGTGATGTTTGACCTATACACCCAAGACAAATAAGTTAAAATCCATAGAGGACTAAGAATATTGATTTTCATATAATTTAATGCTATCTTGTGTTTTGCATATGGTTTTACTGTGGTTTAACTGTTAAGACCTGTAGAGATTTTTTTTAAGAAAATGTACACAGTAAACCCCCTATAAAGCTCCTTAACAGACCATAAAAAAAGAGCTTTATATGGTGGTCAAATTTCTACGGATGGGAGGGGACACATTCTTAACAAGGATTGACACCAAGCATCTTTCTTCAAAGTGTCAAGTGGAAAGGGGACTTTCAACTCCTTTGACATTAAGTGATCAGAATATTTTAGGAATGTGACAACAATAAGCCAATGCCACCTAGATCCACTTCTGTTGCTGAAGGTCAGAGTGGCACTGGTTCACAGCAGAAAGAATACCCTATTATGACAAATTATTTTCGACGGCTACCTGCTATAGGACCCCTTTAAATTAAACATGAAAACTACTTTCAAATGAGCATGATACTTTAACCCAAACAAATTAGGTACCGGTTCTGTTGTTTTAACCAATTTGTAATTAACATTTTTTGACAGTCTAAAATAATCCAGACAGCAAGAACATAGGCCTACACTATATGTTATTAAATTATTCTTTAAATTTATTGGGTTTCTAGAACTGTTATTTTTCCATATGCATTGTTTTATTTTCAATCCCTGTCGTTGAGGTTTTACTGTATTTTCTAAAACCTTTCATAAAACCGCTTATTCTCATTCTCAGAACAGTAACCTATGTGTTGTTAGTAAAAATCATTAGTAAAAGTTGTGGTTAATTATGCATTTATTATGTATTAAATACTAGTCTACCGACTAATTAATACAGTACCATTTTTTATACAGAATCAGGAAAATTAAATTAACCTCTTTGAATCTGAGAGCCTAATGAAATCAAACAAAGCAAATTTTATACAACAGGTATGTGTAAGACAAAATTTCAAAGACAACCAGATCAACTAATAGTGTGTGTGTGCGCGTGTCTGTCTGTATAGAGGGGGGGGGTGAAACAGTTTGTTTTACATCAGCAAAATAATTACATTTCTTACATACAGTTTTACTTAAAAATATAAGCATAATTATAATATTCCAAAAACCTAATTAATACAATATTACAGTTTTAATTATTGATTGTATAATAACCCCTTAATTATGTTTATAAATAATTGTAGGAGTATTCATCAGATGTATACTGGAATTGGTACAGGTAGCCAGGGGTGCCCATCCCCCCCAAGGCCTAATGCGCAACCCCCCCCAAAGTATCAGCACCCCCCACCCCATTGAAAAGTGCCCGCCGGTCCACAAGCTTAGCACACACACACATTTTTACATTCACGATTTATTATTCACGTACCCTCTGACTCATTGACAGGATGTTGCTGCAGGCTGCCAGGGTCAGTTTTCCAAATTCCAAAACAAAATTTACTACTATTTGTACTGGTAGAGACATTTATGCCGCCAGTTCGTTAAAACAATCATAAAGATATGCAATTGCTTTAGTTTTTTACTAATAGCTTAGTTTGTTGCACAAACATGGTAAAAATTTCCATCAATGTTGGATTTAAAATGTTATTCTTGAAAAAATCCCCCCCAAAAATTCTGAAAGTTATTATTACTGTACTGGAACTGAACACATTTGTCCATAAATTAGAGAATTATAACAGAGTTACAAATATTAAAAACACAAAATTGTGTTAAGTCAATCAGTCATGTAACAGTGGTTATTATTTGTTATTTATATTGTTGTAAATAATATTTAATGACTATATGGTCTATAGAGAATAGTATTTTGTATTGTAAAATTATGTAGACGTCGACATTTACACTCTTCCCCCTCTCACTCGCATGCTCTCTCACTCACTCTCTCCTTTACTATCTACCACTCCCTCTCACTCGCTGTCTCACGCAGTCTAAAACACATACATAAATCTCTCTCTCTCACACACACACACACACACACAGCAAGATACACAGGCTCGCGCGCACTCACACAGACAGACACACAAATACATATACGAGTACACTTACACACACCCGCACAGATTTCGTAATCTCCACAACACGCTCTCTCACACTCCCTCAGTCACACTCTCTCTCTTTCTCTAAATTAAGGTTTTATTATTATTTGTATTTAGTATTTTTAATATTATTTAACAATTATACATCACACTTAACTACAGAAATCACAGTTTCATTCATAAATTACAAGAGTGTGTGTGTGTGTGTGAGAGAGAGAGAGAGAGAGAGAGTGAGAGAGAGAGCGTGCACCTGTCAATGAGAAATAAAATAACTTATATCCAAGAAGTCTTAAAAGTTATTAAATATTTCAGGTCTACTGCTGTTTTTTAAAGGGACCTGATGAATATTGTCTTCTACATTTTTCAGAAGCCTACAACTTTCACTTTGAAATTTTTTATTATGCATGTAATAGTGCCTTTGCACGTGCATCTTTAGCGAATAATCGTCTTTATTAAATCATGATTGCTCATTCGGTTGGGACGAACAAAGTTGATTAAATACAGCTGTAATTAAGAAAATGAAAATACGATTGTGAGACAGAAAGCTGAACTGTAATGTTTATTTGGGGGTAAAGTAGTGAGATATTTTAGTGAAAATACAAAATCTGTATCCATATCCTCTGAATTTTGTATGTGTAGTAATTTGACAGAATTAATATGTCTCAACATTCATTTCAAATTTTGAAGCGCTTTCAAGAAGTTTGTAAACTATGTTAACAAAAACTATATTTTGTTATCAGTTATATATTATATTTATGAATATGGTTAAATACAGAGATCTATGGAAATATACACACAATGAAAAGCTACGACTAAACTATTTGTTATTTAGGTATTATGGTTACAAATTTAACTAAAATACTAACTAGTAGTTCAGAACTTTTAATATTTATTTTATGATTGTCTGATCTACGGTTATGTTACTAATAACTTGTTAGTAAAATAGCAGAGTAGTTAGGTTTTTTAAATTTTTATGATAATATAAGAATTGTCTCATACTGGAATTTAACTAACTTAATAATAAATGTAATATCTTCAAATAAATACACAGCAAGTTTATTTTCACCTGACGCAAGTTTCACAGAAATTATTCTGTTTCTTCAGAGGTTTGTTTGAATTGTAATTTAATGTTCAATTGTAAGCGAAACATTCAATTGCAATTCAAACAAACCTCTGAAGATACAGAATAATTTCTGTTAAACGTGCGTCAGGTAAAAATAAACCTACTTGTAGTGTATTTATTTGAAGATATTATATGGAAGACCTGCAGGAAACTCACCGAGTTACTTACAAAGTATTATTAATAAATGTATTCCGTTCTGGTAGTTCTGGTCGCTTACAAGTGCTATGATAGTGTCTTAGTGGTATGACTTGTACAAATGTTTATAGGACCGCTAGCGAATTATATTACTACTACAGAGTTAGCAAACAGCGGATAGTCAGATATGCAGCCAGGTGTCTAATGAAGCATAGATAAGATCGGCACTTAGAGCACGCTACCCATGAAATACGTGGTTTGATTTTTTGTAGAATTTCTATTGCTAACTGTAAGAAATTCCTAATACAGTCAACGTAAAGCAGAGTACAAGTAGTGATGCTTACGCGTGATTTTACGTACTGTGAATTACGACAGATAATAGTTGCTTTGATGCCTGTCATTCTTTTAACGGGAGAGTAATAAGTGGTATTGATCCCCTTTTACCATTTATCTCTGTACTATCACTGAGAGCCGTCGCTCTTATTTATGCGAACTGGCAACTCGAAATCAAAGTGTCGGCCGCATTTGATTAAAGAAGTGGCGGCTCGTTGAATAAAGACGCCAAGTTTATATCAGCAGACACTGTAAAATTACATTAATGTTTATGGAATTGGTATGTGCATTTGTTTGTTAGGATTGGCACACCATAATCAACGCTTAGCACTGTCTCCGTTTCAACATCAGTCTTTTTTCGATTTCCCAAGAAAATGTATAGATATTGTTTAGGTAAATTTATCTCTATGATGCGTTGTATCTGTGGTCTCTTCAAACTTTAAAACCTGCCCGATAAGAAATTTTTATTCCTCGTTTGTTTTGGCAAACAAGAACTATAATAAGCTTGTGTTTAAAAAAAAACATGAAGTGGTCTCGTCACGTTCCAGTGTTCAGTGTATTGTATTGTGAGAGTGTCATAAGATTCAAGGTCAGTAGGCACTGCTGTGTATCGTCTTCCACTTCACTCACGCGCTAGTTACACTAAGAACGGTGTCCTGTAAATCGCCACTAGTGACAATCGCCACCAGCAGGGGCTTCCCCACCACCTCTCGTTAATATTTAAAGCTTGGGCTTCGCAGGCCTGGTCTCCCGTGAACAGTCAAGTGAATTTTTACTGATTCCCGTCACACTTTTCACAGGCTTTGGACTGGCTACATGCAATATCTATTGCATATAGGCGTGTTTAAAATCAGCTATTGGCTTCGTCAGTTACTTTGAGCTTAAATTAAGCTCCGTCACTAATATCTACTTTATTTACATTATTGGGCTCAAATTCAGCTCCGTCACTAATATTTACATTATTTACATATTTTACTCTCATAAGTCAACGTTTAAGCTCCTGGACTTTATAGTAACTCTTCAGAGTTTTTGAAGATGAGAAATTGTTTTCAAACAAGTGACAATATCACCACTTTCTTCATATTTTTTAACCGTTCTTTCCAGTCTGTCATCTAGAGTCATGTAAGCAGTCTTCCTTCGTTTACCTTCCATGTTGAGCTGGGCCCTTATTAGCGCACATGCTGTGCTCTCTGCTTCTTTCTTTAAACAGTTGATGAGGTCCTTGACTCGAGGATTCGGTCTTCCAAGTTCGGTATTAATTTTATTGTGCCATCCCTCGACAGAGTTGGTAGTTCGATGACGCCTGTTGTAAGAACTCCAAAGCTCGACTGGAACTTCTTCGTTTTCCATCCATCTCTCCACGAAATAGTCCAAAAATCCAGAAAGTTTTTCATTGTCAGGCACTCTGGAATGTATTTCCAGCCAGCCGTCGGGAACATCTTCAGGCCGAAGAAACGCCAAAGCAGCACACATGCGGATGATCATTCTCACTTCTTCGTTCTTCATATACTCACAAGCAAGTCCCAAATCTTGAACTTTTCTCCAGATGCACTTTCTCATGTGGAAGTAGCAACCTTTTACCTCTACTGCGGGAAATACAACTTTGAGGGCAGAAATTGCTGCCGATTCAAAATCGACTGTCACCGTCGCTGGATTCCACTCTGGTATGGCCTCAATAAGAAGGCGGAAAAGTCGAATATATGTTTCTTTCCTTTTGTTTGGCAAGAGAGCAAATATAACTGGATATATATTTGTTTCGTTTTTTGAGCTTCCAAAGTCTGCATGAATGGTATAAATTTGCGAAAATTGTTTACTGCAACTCTTAAAAGTGCCATCCATAAAAAAATCTTGCTTACTTCTCAAAGTTTCTTTTCCTAATACTCCACTAAAAACAATAAGTCGCCCGCCTGTGTTGTCATCTTTCAAAAGAAAACTACTTCTATCTGTCATGGTAAGCATTCCCATTTCCAGAATAAAGTCTTCAGATGATTCTGGTTCTCGTTGATTACCTTGCGATTTGGCCCTGTGGCGATATAAAGACCTCTTCGTAACTTGCTGATCTGGCATTTCGGTTACAAAATCATAGCCCATGTTGTGGAGATTACCCATTTGTTCGGAGTATATTTTAGAAATTGGCGTGTCCTCGTCGCGTGCTCGCTTCTTCGCCTGATTGAGAGCCTTCAATACTTCTGAGCGAGCATCATCCGGAGGTCCACATTGATGCTCGCTTGAACACAGCACTTCACCACGTTGACTCTTGATTGATCCTCGGAAACGTGTCGATCTCTGTCTTGAACAGCACCAAGTTACAGTCCCATCTTCTTTGGTCCTTTTAACGTTGTACGCGTAACCTTGGTAGTGGGCGCATGGCTTCCCGTGACTGTTCGTTGACACTTCCATATCAAGCACAACTAGAATGCACTAAATAACTATGACCGGAGCACTATGACACTCAGAGCAATAATGAGAGAAAGCGGGGCTAGCGGGCGGAGGGGATGGTCCTGGGGAATTTCCCGTTATTATTCCAGCGGTCATTGCCTCAGGAGAGGGAGCCGGGGATAGTGGGTAGCGATTGTCACAAATTTTAAGCTGGTGGCGATTGTCGCTGGTGGCGAATGACATGTATTCCTAAGAACACAAACAAAACGTCAGCACATTATTGTACGATAGCCATACGCGCGCGCGCGCGCGCACACACACACACACACACACACACCATGCCAAAACTCACTCATAGCAAAAAGACACTTGCACCTTGTTTACTGCTGACAGTCTACATGAATTTTTTTCTCATTGTCGTGCGGGTCTTTGCTTAGTTTGCGTCGTATAACCGTTACGCTTAATTTTCTTAAATTTTTTCCACCGGATAAGAGCAAATATTTTAAAATATTCTGAACATTACTGATTAATAAGCGCATTGTGTTTTGCATATTTTTATTTATTATTTTTCTTGCATTAAATATAACAAAAGCTTATATTGTAAAGTACAAACGAAGAACGTATTTTAGTGGAAAGGGTGCAATTATTTAAAATTATTATTTAGTTAGAGTGTCAATAACAACTATATTTTTTAGATAGTTTTGCGTATAATGAAGTCTGTACAGTTTTTGAATAATATAATAACAATTGTGTTTTTGTCCCCGTTGTTTAATTATTACAACGCTAATACAGAAAATATTCTCATGATTGAAAACTCAGTGGTACAACGACAGTAGCTTGCCGGAAATGTACATTTTAGTTTATATTCTTCAAGTTATATGCGATTTTCAGATGAAGAGCGTAATATTTTGTAACTAACTGGTGGTTTGGTGGAGCAATAACGCCAATTTATTGAGAATGTTTAAAGTTATTTCAATGAAATGAGACACAAATTTATTAAGAATTCCTTTTATTTAATATTTCAATAAACTCAGAAACAAACTTTATTCCCACCAGTTTTGCGCTGTTAGTCGTCGGTGATAAAAGTAGCCTAGGTGGTTGCGTTGTTCTTTAAAAGTATTTCTGTGTATACGACGTTCTTTGTATATGCCGTATCACCATCTTGGCATAGATCGAGTCTACACTGCAGTAGGCCTACTCTGTCAAAATCCCCTGAAAGTAAACACAGCACAGCTCTGGTTGATCAGGTTGCAGTTGTCGTTTAACGGACACTCAATAAATCGGGTTTGAGTTTCTAAAAATACTATTTTATTTTATTTATAAACTTATTATTTGAAATTATTTTCATTATTTCCATCCAATTAATTTTGCCAAATATATGGTTAGCAACTGAATACTTCTTACATATTATAAATTTGCTGGGAATATTAAATATATTTCCATCATGCTGTGTTTCCATCACAGGAAAAGTTCTGTTCCCCAATCGAAGTTTCCACTCCACAAATTGTAGTTCATTAGCACTGGTACACATATTTTATGTCAAATAGAGTATGGTTATAAAGGTCAAAGTTTTGTTTGTTTGTCCCGCCTTTTGGACTAACCTTAAGACCTGTCTGAAGTCTCCACTAAAAGTATCACTTTTCCATCCGTCTGAACTTTACTTTATAATGGATGTCTCGAAGTATACACCGAACTATACACTTCATTATGTTTCGAAGTAAATCATCCATACTGCTACTGCAGAGATCGTTGACATCTCATCAATTAGAATAACTGACTCTTCGTGTGGAAATGTAGCTTTTCCTGACATAGCCTTAATGGAGGAAACTGAAGAAGGCAACACTGGAACAAGAAGACCAAATAACTAGTGGAGTATAACTCCTGCATGCAGCCAAGAATTGCGCAGATTTGCATGTCCATTTTGTTGCTAATGCTAAATGAGCCTGTTCCCTAACAATATTCAGAATATTTGCGAATACGTAGGACATGCTACATTCTGCTGCGGCTTCTAAGAAGAACAGCTTCTCAATTGTCTCGCCTGCTATGGCCCACATAATTTTATTTACAACTAATTTCTGTTTTTCATTTAATTTGCTATGTATATTAGCACCATGACTGGCCTCTTCATTCACATTGCATACAGGGTTAATAAGCATTGGATTATTTGGTATTGGCAGGCCGATGCTCCTGGACTCCAAACCATTAATTCTTAGAGTGTAATCTATATCCTGCAATGCTGCATTCCCTTCAAGGGCCTGCGTATCGTCTACATTAGTGTTTTGATAATCGTTTACACTTGAAACAGTGATGTTGGTTTGTAGAAGTAGCACATTAATGAGAACAACTCTCGAAGTTGACACGACATGTACAGTATGTGCTCTGCATGTCCTCCCAACATTTGTGCCAATCTGTGTCAATTTCAAGTAACCCACATGCAAGAGCCGCTCCTTTGTATGGCTATAAGTTGCGTATGTATTGCTGTAGATGCGTGGACATGCGAATGATGTCCTCCTTTAATATGAAGTAGTAACATACGTATATAAAATCTGTTATGATCGTTTGGTGCGACAGCGTACATTCTCCCTATCATTTTGCAACCATCTCTATTTCCTGGAATCCACTTATTGTCAGTGAATCTGTAAAGTCCTGAAATGCCACTATACAGGAATTGACAAGCACAGGGATAGCATTGATTAAGATCAAACCATGATTTCATCAGTGTTGTGCGCTTTATTGCAGGTCCATGGATTGCATTCTCATCCCCTGCCCTAATACACATTATAATATCCATCTTCAAGCACAGCTAAGCGGACGATTGTATGTGACTGATCATGCATTTATTTTGAACGAAGGCACAGAATATCTGATGAGAGCTAAAGTATGGCATATTCGCCTATGTTATAGTTAATGAGATATCCAGTTAATGATCGTCAATGACGCATCTTACGAATTGCATACGTGTTGAGTCACATTATTTATACTATAGGCTTACCATAATTTTTTCTTCTCAAACCGGGACACTTGTAAAATAATTTGTCATGCAATTTTGAAAATATCAAGTCTTAATTATTACGTAACTTTAAGCTTTCTACGCCTTAATTACACAATTAGGCCAACTTGCGTACATATTACACAATACTAAAAGTGCGTTCACGCGTTCACAATCACATAGAATTGCAATTACAAAATAGATACATATTTTATTATATGAGGAACAAATCTACCTTACGTTCTTACTGCAAAAACCTAGTTATCAGCTGGTTGAAACCATTCATATTTGTTGTTACTGGTGTGGACCTTTTTTAGAAACGGTTTGTCAAAGCAGAATCGTATGATGCTTTGGTGGATCGATTTTGCAGAAATCATTGCTAGATTTGCTAAGCTGAAAGCTAAGAAGAAAACAATCATGTAACATTTTTTCGCTTCTAAAAAATCTTGAAGATGTGTTACCAGTATTTTGTGTTTTTTTCAACTATTGTAATTTTACATAATTAATTAAATGAAATAGATTTGCTAAACTGAATGCTAGGAAAAAATCTGTAACCTAATTTAAAAGTTTTGTATTTCTTAAATATTTTGAAGGTATATGACAGTTAGTTGTTTTGGGGTATTGAAATAATATGTATTTAATAGAATTAAATAAAACATTTTTAGTCATTAAAATTGGATGATTTTATTTTCTCCTTAAAATCTGGTCTGGGTGGTGGTGGGTGGGGGGCGTCTGAGTTAAGTCTTGCCCAGGGCGCCATTAACCTAAGCCCGGGCCCTGCACATAAGTGTAGGTAAAAACTATAGTCCTAACTGTATCAAACAGTAATTTCGATTTTTGTGACCAAGTGCCCTTGCGCAATGCAATTTACGTGCGACAATCTTATTTCGTACACTGCCATCCATCTGTCAGAATTATTCTCGTGTGTATATAACATCGTTGAATGATCGCAATCGCACTGCTAATTGTGATAATGAATGTGATTATTTTGCAAAAATTCAGTGGAACTGGGATCTGTTGGGAATATGGCGAATTAATGTTAACTACGACACTGTTACACTGGAATAGTTAAACATAACTGAGGTTGTGTAAGATTCTGCATGTAATGTGTCGTATAACGTGTTACTTATGAAGCTGTTGAGACTTTCTGGTTTACATTTAGGCAGAGAGAGTGAGTGAGAGAGAATGACAGACATCGTGTGATAAGAAATACCGTTTATAGTACGATAGCCAAAACACAGGATGTTTACTGCAGGTGGCTTCTGAGAAAGTCCTTGAAAATAATGAACGAATAAGTCAGTGGTGGGGGGACCAAAGTGTATAAAATAATTATACAGCCCAATTCTACATCATTGTCTCGTCAATTCTTACACCTGAATACAGAGTAACAATTGGAGCGACCTGTTAAAGGTTTAGAATCTTCTGTTGCGCAATTGATGTGTATAACTGAAGAAAACTGTTGTGTTAGAATTGGAGGTTATTGTTATGAATGTATAAACAAAAAATGTGGTACTTTTCTTATGCGGTTTTTATCACTGAATCTGATGGTGTTAAAATAAAATGCCTCTGATAATTAGTACTTTTTATATAGTGGGGTCGAAAAAATTCAAGAATTGATGCCTCCTGTAACATGATGGTGAACTGATGGGAAGATACGTTTATATATATATATATAAAGGTGTTTCATTTATCCTAAAATTATTGTATCCCTGATTTAACGGGTGCGCGCGCGCGCACACACACACACATACACACAGTTTCTCTATCTCTCCCTCCTCGCTCTCACTCGTTCTCTCTCTCTCTCTTGTATACATGTCCAATACGACGCTCTGCCTTAACGTACGTAGTAGTCTTGTAATATAATTTCTGCAATGTTCTCAAGACACATGACGTTTATAGACTTGTTGCTTAATAGTTACCGCATACTGTGACCTGACAGATGTGGACATACATTCTGCCCCACCAAAGCTAGGTTCTCTCAGCGTACGTCACTTCTCCTGAGAGCAGGAATTGTACTTACCGTCCTCACAACTTCACTGTATTGCAGGTTTATCTTGCCGCGTTAAGATGTTCCAATTCTCTAATTTTCTCCAGTGTAAAATCCACTGTAAAGTATTAAGCTCATACAACGTAGTTTTGCGCATAACTGTTAATGTTTTCATGTAGGATGTAGGAATCCAGACAGTTTTGATTTATCTCATTGCAGCAAAGCATGGCCGTACGTATCGTATCCCAGGCAATCACCGGTTTGTGAAGTGAACATTAAAAACGTTACAGTTATGTAACTCACGAATAACTTAACATCAACTATTACATTTCAAATTTTCAATCTGTGATGACATTATTATTTAAATTTTATATACACAGGAGGGTGAAAAACCTAAAGTGCGATAGGTCGTTTGCGCAAAAACGTGTCACACGACCTTTCTTTAAGAGCAAGACGCTGCTTAGGGAGTTGACCATTCACAACTACCATTCGGTCTGAGAATACTGAATGGACACCGACATAGGTCTCCCGAGAGAATTTTACTAAATATAAGGACACTGTTTTCAGTCCTTACGAATTTATCTATAGTTTCCTCATTTAAACCGTTACCAGTTGCAACTAATTTTTCGTCACGCAGTAGTGTGGCTACGTTTATTGGCATACTGACAATCATCAAGCAACTCAAAACAGTAATTTCATTGGTGCACAGAGAAAGTGTCGGAAGTACCGCACATTTAAGGACACGTTATTACATCAAAGCTTCCAACTGTCATCCTTTTGGCCGAGGCAGCGCGTATATCAAGGATATAATTAATCCAGTTGTTGGGTTTTCAAGCCTTATATTAGCGGTTTATATAATTGCTATCTTATGATTAGTGACCAATTTTAATTTAAAGTAGACGAGGTCTACAACTTAACGTATATATGAGAGTTGTAGATTTGTATTGAGAGCCTCTTAGCTTCAATTACATATACAAAATTAAATTTTACACAATTTATGAATTTAAAGGCCTATTTATCCTTAAAACTTTACAATTTTACATATGATTCACATATTTTCTTCTTTCTACCACGCCTTTTCTTCATTATGCTACTCTTTTTTATCTAACAGGTGAATAACTTCATAATGTTTATAGTGATGTAGTTTACCATGTACTGAATTTGAGAATTTTTCTCCGTAGTTGCTTACTTAAGATATACGACTCAAGTAGAAAAACGACAGATAGGCCTATCGCGCATCCACAAGCAACGTTAAACACATATCAAAGGCGGTTGTCATTTTCTCTCAAACGGGTGTCGCAGACGTCGTCCTCATCATTAATATCATCCTGTCATGGCTTAGCCAAATGCATCTGTACCGATGTACATCGCTTCCTTGGCCTGCCTACGGATAATAAGTTCTTTGGCGTCGGTCGTCAAAAATCTTTCCAGTGGAAAATAAAACAATGTCATTTTAATTATAACAAATTAAGCATATTTTTAAAAAGAACTTGCTTTTAAGTATTAGGGTATATTTACATTGTACAAATCTGTAACTAAGTCGTAATTATTCTGCATCATAAAAAGATTGTAGTATACTAGTTTCGTTAGGGTTTAGTTTGCTTTATTGGCACTCGCCTATACTTAATATTAACAAATTTACTTATGACTCTTCAAAAGATAACTGTTTTAAAATATCACTTTCTAGGCTCATAAGAGATAAAAAGTTCAGTCTATCTTCTGACATCGTTGTCCGGAACCTATTTTTAACAAGTTTCAACTTCGAAAATGGTTTTTCACCACTTAATTTATTCAAATTTGCAATAATTAAAGTGCAAACATTTGCTGCCACCATATACGGATTTCCCCCTACCTGTGGGGCAAAAGTTCGCACTTTACACGTTTTGGAAATATATGTAGCCTATTTACATGTGTTGCAGTAATTGAAATTATAAAAAGGGGAGTCTTCATCTTAGCTTAAGGGATTCATGATATTTCTGTCAAAATATAATGAGTCTCAGTGCAATGAGTGGAGTTTGAGATGAATTAAAAATTTAAGTGCGCATTCTTGCCCACGCTGCCCTACACATGGCTCATAATACCACCTTTTCCTCTAATAACTACTACTGTTCTCTGAAACACGAACCAACTAATTTTTATGCAAGTTGACTGTCCTTTTTTTCTTTTTCTTTGTGGTGAAGGCCCTTTTGTGATGCGGGACCCTAGGCTGCAGCCTATGTAGCCTATGCTTAATTCCGCTACTGTAGACATTTCCATCACCTGCCATTGATTAGTAAGTATTTAAATTCGGAATTTTATCCAGTAACCCCGGACAGCAATAACAGACAGCTCGAAGAAACATGGAATGTTGAAAAATCAAAAACAATCAGGGTCAAAAATGACGCTTAGTAACGCTGGACAATGGGAGCGAAGTAAAAGACCACTTGAGCTTCTTCACTGAGTACGTTTAGCAATAAAAAATGAATCGAATTTCATTATGATCACTGCGATACCTTCCTGAGTTATTGTTTAAAGAAATTAACTCAAATCAATTTCAAACATAAATCAGTATTTTTTTTAAGCCACTAATATGGAAAGGGATTGTGACACATAGCTATCCTGTTTTTTGAAGAAGACAAGGTTTAAATTGGACATTTTTACTACAATTGGGAAAACTTTGCATAAAATATAAACTGTTCTTTACAATGGACTAAGTTTTATTAGAATTATGTATACAGTATTTGTGTAAGATGTAACTGTTTTTTTATTGGTCTGCTGTTATCTATTTTATAAGTTATAAACACAGTAAAACAAATAGTTTATATTTTTATCCACGTAGTTTAACGTAGTTCATATTATAAGGCCTACATGCTATATAAAGTTACAACGGACACCTCAGAGCCCCAATCAGTACGTTATAATGGGAGATTGCTCTATTCTTCTTCAACTATCTTTGTACTACTTATTGTACCAATAATGCATGGTTTTCTTCATATAATAATTTCGCTCAACTGAATAAAGCTTTCCAATTGTACCGTCTAAGTGGGAGTTACTGAGTCAACGTAAAGAAATTTATTGTGGTAGAACTTGTAGTGGGCGGGGCCTCTTGTAGTGACAGCTCCCAGTATGCAGCCTCACGCATAAAAAGGCTTCTGACTTCGTACTCAGCCAGTTTGAACACATCTGCGTCGATGAGTTCTTAAGTGAAAGATGAGATGATTTTAGTGTAACACAGTCAAATAAGTATAGGCCTATCGTGCATTAGTCTGCTATTCCCTGAACACATGAATAAAAACGACAGGGCTCTATTTCAAGTTAAATGGTTTGATCAAGCTTTAAATATTTCTTCGTTTGGTTTCACCAGGGCCGGATTAAGATATCTTGGGGCACTAGGCTAATTATATTTTAGCGCCCCCCTCCTATTATTTATACAGTTTGGAAAGCACTTCTATTATTTATGTACAGTTTTACCATAATTTCTCGCAAACTGACCCCTGTGTTCAAAATGAACTCAAATTTTTATCCTTGTAATTTATTACCAATTTTACATTTATGTGTAAAATTGTATTTTTTTTTAGCTAAAATTTTGTGCCCCCCAAAGTCCCGCGCCCTAGGCTGCAGCCTAATCAGCCTAATGGTTATTCGGCCCCTGGGTTTCAGGAATAATTTCTTAGTACACGTATTATTGTAAACTTCACTTGCAAGACAGTAAAAACGGTATCATGTCACCCCAAAGTAACAAGTTAAAAATCAAAGACCAAATGACCATAAGTAAAGGATAGATTATGAACTATATTAGACACATCATAAGAAAAACCAGATAGAACAGCCAATGGAAGAAAGTAGTGTCGAGGATTCAAAGCTAAAGATATCACTACACGGACCAGTGACATAATAAATAATAAACATGTCTCAAAGCAGTACATGAGGATTGCCGGAGTTAACAACACACGAGTTAACAACACATGGAGATTTATATCACAAACAAATTTTGATGAAGATTTATGATGTCTTGATGCTTGGAAATGGCAACCGAAAGGGAAAGGAAAGTTTCCAAAGGACGCTGTATCGGGAAACATCGGGTAGAATACGCGAATAAGTATTCGGGAAACATCAACTGATAATCCAATCAATTTACCCCTGCATAAATCTGCGATCCTTTGACTGCACGACAATCCTTTGACGTAGGTAAATTTTTAATTTACTTTTAGCTGCCGAGAGATTGTCGTCCAATTTTGAATCACCGTGTATAACGAACTAAGTTGAGTCGATATATATATTCAAAGACTTTTTGCCCCAGTCTATTTTTTGATGCATATATAATTTATTTAATATTTATAATTTCTTTACCTCAAGATTTTCTCTCAATTGAAACATGTTTTGGCAATCCTATTGTTCCCATCCTCAATGAGGGAAAAAACATATTGAGGTAAAGAAATTATATATGTTACCGGCAAAGTATGTAATCTAGGCATTTTATAGAAACGTAGGAATTTTAATACATTGCCTGGAGATTTTGCCAAAGTATAGAATAGAATACTTTTTAAATGTTCTTTATACTTTTCACAGGTATTCTATATAGGCATTCTATGTAATGCCAGTGATTCTTTAGGCAAAGTGTAAAATAAGCTTACTACGTTCAAAATGAAAACATTTTATTACAAAATCACACATAGTTGTTTGGTTTTACACAAAGAAGGACTTCGTATGACATGTCGAGATTATCTATTATCTACTTAATTATGTGCAGGTACTATTTTATTAAAATTATACTGTATAGGAACTTTTATTAACCAATTTGGTTAAAAAAATACATTAGATATTATTGGTGTTTATTAATTCTAAATATATGGAATATACTCTACTTATTATAACAAGACAGAGAGCTGTGACATTTTAAAGTACACTTTCTTTCATTTTTGACACAATTATACTTTTTTTTACATTTAGT
The DNA here is from genome assembly GCA_034769895.1 of Magicicada septendecula. Classification (NCBI taxonomy): domain Eukaryota; kingdom Metazoa; phylum Arthropoda; class Insecta; order Hemiptera; family Cicadidae; genus Magicicada; species Magicicada septendecula. Next base: position 281,290,009 of record CM068369.1, on the reverse strand, counting down.
CTTGCACACACATTTTACGAACCTTGTCTGGATGCTGATGATTGGGCAGTAGCAGAAGAACGAAGTGCGGTTTCTTGTTTAGGAACATCTTCAACCCCCATTAGTGGTCTTGGGCATACAGTGAACTGCGATCTTGTAAACAGCTGCTTTATCAATCCGTTAGTGGTTCTCAGTTTGTAAAATCCGTCTTCTGTCACACTCACGACGATTGCTAGAATGTTTCAAAGATCTACTCGCCACGAACACGAACAGACGCGCCCACAGGAGCTGGAGGAAATATTTTGTGAGAATCTGATTTCATCTTCTTTGCCTGAAGTTCTAGAAATGATTTTGACCTTTTACTTTCTTCAGTTTGCATTCAGCACGTGGTTCCGACATCTCGAACATTACTGAAGGTCAGCTGGAGGTAGACGCGTACAGTGGTACTGGTTGAGGGAGGGTGGATTCATGTTGCGACATGAAACCATAGCACACACATTGCTTCTATGCATTACCTAAAAGACGTTAGGCATTCTATAAATGCCTAGGCAATGTATGAAGTGTGTTTTATTTCACACTTTGCCGGCTGGATTCAGGCATTATACGAAATTCCTAGGCATTCTATAAAATACCTTTGTACTTTGCCTGTAACACACACACACACACACACACACACACACACACACACACACATATAAAATCTGCACGTTAAACAGAGTAATTATGCATTACCATTCCATAACTTTTTACACACTTTGCTTACGCCACTCACAGCGTACAAAAACCATTCATAACTTCCTTAACGTTTATAATTTGACTGGTTAACAATCATGTATAACGTGATAACACGACCGAATTCCTACAGTTGCCACATATCCATCCCGCTGCGAGTACTTCCGCCCGTACGGACAGCGTGTATCACTGCTTCCTGATACAGCCAGTAGGCGTTTAGATTCAACACAGATTTATTAAAGTGTAGTCTTGTATTACTGAATTTATTTACGAAAGCGGAAACTTTATAGATGCCTTGAACAAATGTAGTAAATGCTACTAGTCATTTGCATTACATTAATATTTTGCATTTACCCATGTTGCTTATGCGAATACTTAAAACGCCGAAACGATTTTAAATGTATACACGCTTTGATATGTAATGGTGGTGAGCGGAACTACCTAAACCAATGGTTGGTTCTGCATGCTGAACCAATACAGACAAATATTACACACTTCAGACAAGAATGGCGGGGACACGTAGAGTCGACTCAACGGGCGATAACCGGCTCCCAAGGAAAATAAGGTTCTACAAACCAGTGGCCAAGCGTTGCATTGGACAATTGTCTACCACATGAGAACAAATTTAGTCTGTTTCGTGCAGGCGATACACGACAATATGCTTAAGTCTTGAAGAGAGAAAAAAGAAGAAGAATGAGAATGTAGTGCTATCCGTGAAATGATGTGTGCAGTTCAAAAACATGTAAACATTACTCCATAATTATGCATTTTATAAAAAAAATGTACTAGAAACAACGAGACGAAATTATAATTAGCCATGTTGCAAACAACATAAAAGTACAATTAATAACGTTTATCGTTTGCTGTCTTGTCGTATAGGCTTATAAAACAAAGAAAAATCATTTAAAAAATCGAGACTAAACAAACTTTGTATAATAAATATTCTATATTGGATTTTTTCAGTTGATCTAACATTCACTAATACTACCTAATTTATTGAAGGAAGGAGCGGCGGAAAGGTTCAGTTCACTGTGTACCTTAATATTATATTAAATCTAAGTTCTTAACTTACTGACAATAAATTCTTAACCATTCACATTTTCGGTCAAAATAATCACTTTTTCGGCCCATAATAAATCAGGTCTGTTTTATTATAGATTTCGTGATGCTTGTCACAATGCATTACATATTTGTAACTAGCTACTACTTTTCTTCTAATTCACTTCCTTCCATTATGACGTTAATTTCATCTCTACAAAGCCTCCTGAACCTTTTTCATCTGTACTAAGTGTCTAGTGCAGGATCTAGTTTGTTAAATATTCTTTATTCTTTAAATACGTTCATACTAGAAAAACTGTCTAGTTTTAACATCGTTGGTTACTATATGGGTTTAAGTCCCCATTACCTTCCAGCTCTCTCTTTCCTGATGCTATGTATTCTTTTCCCGCAGCTCCTATTCATAATTCATTTTTACAACATTCAGCAATTGTTCTGTTTGTATTTTCACTGCTAAAATTTCACAGCTGTAATTAATGATCTTTGTTACTACTAAAATGAGTAATCCTCTTTTGTTATTTTTGATATTTTTTAATACCATAGGTTGCTTCATCTAAACTTCCATTTTGTGTAACTTTTAGTATCAGGTAATTATATATTTTACATCCCATTCTACATTTGTCTATGATCTCCATCTTATGTACTCATTCAAATAAAGTAAACACAATGCGTACAAATGAAATATATAGTTAGTCTTTCTATGTACAAAATACACTGATATACACTGATCAGTACACTGAGTACACTGATCTTTTGATCTTGATCTGAATTAATCCTTTTCCTTTTTGTGAAACCGTGCATTTTAATTTATGAATGCCCAGATGAGTAAGTTCAAATCACTCACTGATTAATGAGGACTATTTAGATAAAATTACTCATACATAAAGTGTATAAAAATTAAGCTAATAAAGTGGCTGATACAAATTCTCCTTGTAGCATTATCTAGAAATGTTTTTTTGAAAATATTTTTTCATAAAGGATTATATACAATGTTTTGTATTTTAATTATGTGTAAAAATATTTTAATTACACATATTTTAAAATATGTGTGAAGTAAAATATTGTTCATTATATTACTTTACATACATTTTGTTTTTGTGGAAGTTTGCAGTAAAGTTTAGATAACACTTTTCTATCCCACAAAATGTATATTGAAATTTTTAAATAATACCCTCTCGCGAGTCGCCACCAAGTAGGATAAATAACAAAAGTATGGAAAAACATGTGCAATTCACCTCGAATCCATGAAACCCCGTAAAATTTCAAGTTTGGTAAAATGAGGTAGGCAGGCTCCTAAGGAATAAAGGCAAGAGGATGGGAATATCTGCATAACTGTCGGTCTTCAGGAAGTAGGGCTGGGGGGAGTGATTCAATATCCAACTGCCAACTAAATGTTTCTAAAGCTAGTCCATGTGCTTTTTGGGGGGCTGACGTGATGTGTAATTGCTCGACTGATAAATCGCGAATAACTGTATTATGCAGTGAGCACAACCGGAAGATGGTCCCGTCATTTGCGCAAATGGATCTGTGTACTTCCGATAATTGTAAGTCACGGGACCAAAACATCAAAAAGTTATAAAATTATATCTATTATTATATAACTAACTGACCGCGTTCATACGCGCAGTCGTGTGCAGCCGTACTCGACTCCAAATTTTATAAATAATTTCCTTATGTATCCGAAACTTTGTGCGAAATTATAACGTAGCTAAGTACTCCAAGTAATATAAATATCGTTTAGGAAATGTGTATTAATCTTCATTATTTTCTTGGAGCATGTCGCCTGTGTAAATGAAATACCTCCCCACTCCTCACACACACACACACATTTATGATTAATATCATGATATACATGCTCAGTTAAAAAAGTTTTATGAACTTTCTATAGATCGCGTTCGCAAGTAATAATTTTCACTTAAACTAAACACCACAGACTGTAAACTAAACTAGTTTTTGAGTTTTAATACACGCCTTCTATCTCTTGCTACCCTCCGTTTAAATAATGACTTGGTATGAAACACTCAGCTGTTAATTGCCAAGATGGAAAAAGTTATTGTTGGGAAAGTTAATTAAGATTTAATTCATTTTTAAACGTAATTAATGTAAATTAATACGTTTTGGCATTGAAATTGGAAATGAAGTTTCCTGTTTTACCTTTCGAAATCACATTAAAATTAAAACCTGTAATGTAAAAAGACTTTAATATCAACTCAATTGAAAATATTTTTACATGACTGTGTACTGTATAGTGCACTGCGGAGAGACTAGAAAAGGACACGACTTTGTTGCTAGGATTTGTATGTGGCCTGAGCAAAGGCGGACGACGAATAATTATCAGATAATTGAATTGAAATGACACTGGAAACTCCAAATCGGTTACCATACTGTGCTTCCGTGCTTTCTTCTAATTAGGCCGGTCATGCCAATCATTTTCTTTAAATACCGTATTTGTTGTTTCTGAGGCACAAAAGTTCCAGGACACTCTTGCACGACTGTGTTGCTTCTTCATACAGGTTTCTGCATAAGTGTCCTTGACCGTCCGTTCTCTGTAGGTATCCACATTATATACGTTGTTTGTGAGATGATGTGGCTAAGATATTATACTTGGCATACATTAAGGCTTTAATGTCTTGGGTTGTGCGAAGTTCTGTTCCTGGAGTTCATCAGATCCTCTTACCATCTTCATTACATTTAGAAGTGAAGCAATGGACTACGTATGAATGGTCTCTGTTTATTTAATTATTACAGTTATTTTATTTTTTGCTTATGGTTATGTATATTGGTAGATCTACTCCATAAAACTAGTGGGAACACATAGGCGATACGCCTTTGTCTTTTACTTAAGGTAGACAGAGATAAATAAGTTTGTAAACTTCAAAAAAGGTCAAATTTGCTTGGGCAGTGCATAGACAACCAAATTCCATAACTCTAAAGAGGAAATGTTTAGTCAGTGAATTTACTTATAATAATAATAATATGTGAGGCATCAATATTAAACTTTAGTTAAAACAACGAAGTCTAAAAATCAAGTGATGCAGAAGGTATGGAACGATCTGTGCTTGGTGTCACTACACCAGACAGGATGAGCAATGAGGCAAGACGTTCGAGCCAGGACGGGTGTAGCGGGCTATACGTGTTGAAGGAAATGTCAGAGGAAACGCTGGGTACCGTAACGGGCTTAGATATAGCAACTCCTTAGAAATGAAGAAGTGGAATAGAAGAAAACAAGAAGGGTGGAAGAGGAAGAAGAAGAAGAAGAAGATCACCGAATTGGAAATGAGGAACGGACATGACCGTTGTACAAGACAAACGAAAGATACTGAATACGAAAGATATTGAGATTATCAGCTGGCTCTAAAGTATACAAAGTCGGCACGAAACGAACTCTTATATTGAAGCGCTATGGCAAGCAGTTGGCTCAAAGGGTGGATGATTAAAAATGGGTTACGGTGATGATTTTGTATTCTACTCTGGTTCGCGTATAATATTATTTACTTTGAGGTACGATCTTAACAGTGGCTAATTCCTCCAAGCATTATCACGTAGACTTGTAAAATATATATGCCTCATTTTGTGGAAAAGTAAGCGAGCGTGTATGTCGTACGGGTTTGAAAGTGTCACGGAGAGCACTTATGTTGTAATGTTATATACATTTAGATTAAGACAAATTAATTTAAAATACATTCTTCAATTATGTCACATAATTTTGACATAATGCCATAGCTTACAGAATTGGTCTAGAAAACGATACATAGAAAAAAAGTGTTACTGAGTCACTGTCTGTGCTTTGCTTTCAAAAGCCCGTTCGTCTCTGTTCAGCCTGTCTACAGAGGAATAATTGTTATTGATTAGATAAGAAGGTGCGCGTGCCGAATTGGGGGTGAAGGGGCGGCCAGGTGTTGCACCAAGACAGATGTGATTAGTCATCCCCTCCCCGGCATCTCCCACACGGTCATACACCCACACCTGACAAGGCGTATCGCGTTAAAATCTAAATCAATTCTTATTTTGGAAACTGTAAAAGGCAGTGTAATGTACAATAAATCGCTTTATAACAGTAGAATAGAAAGGATTGTTCTTGTATTATTGGATAATTTTGATTATTATATTTTGGTGGATTGATACAAGTTTTGCTAAATTAATAGCGTGATTATATTTCATTTTGTTTTCGAATTAAATGTTTACGTACTCTGTCTACCCTTATAAGAGCAGAGATCCTCTGTCGCAGAGTTGCCTCGAGTCTGTCAACTCAAACAACTGTAACACGGGAAATGTTGAAATATAAATAAACTTTAAAACTAAACCTTGTGAAAATTAATTATTTTACAGTAGTCTGTATATTCTGACGAACTAAAATGAAAATTACAAGTCTAATTTATGTCTATGATCTTGCTACTCTGAGTACGGAAATTGAATATTTAACACATTCATCAATATGTTCTTGAATATTCCTAAAGACTACTTATTCTCTATTGAATAACTCTTCAAAATGAGTTAAAATTAGAAAATTGGTAAGATTATTGAACAAAAATCTGGGCACGTCGAGCAGATGAAATCAACATATGTCAAACGTTCAGTAGAATTTCATCACCAGTGCCGCGAATACAATCGGTGTTACCAGAGGCAAACTTGAAGTTACCTGCTCCCCCGCCCCCCCGTAAATTAAGTAATTGAAGAAGTGTCATAAATTTTGCACACCGTAATTATCTTAAATAGAATAATCAGAAAAACTAAAATAATGTAAAACGCCGCCCTCTTCGTTAACATTTCCGACGAAATATAATATGCATAACAATTACTTTTAAACAGAGATGTGCTTTATCAGTCCCTCAACTTCAGCCAGTACACAAGTAATTCAATTTCTGTAGTTTTTGCTGATTGGTACAGTTTTATAGTACTATTTTTTTTTTAGTTATCTAAGTAAATGTAAGCAAATTTAAATTATTTTATTAATCGTCAACTAATAAAATAAACAACTAATAACAATCAACTCGTTTTTTTAAACTAAGCCTGATTAAAAATTTGTAAGATATACCAGAAAGCTCCCTGAGCAGTAGAATTCGGTCTTCAATCAGAATATTTAATCCTTCTACAATTCTGATACTTTGGACATATGCCCTCTTTCCCCCCCTCCCTCGTTGAGGCAGAGATCTTATAAAATGCTTTTTGAAGCTGAAAAGTTATTTTTATATTCGGTCCAAGGTAGATATTTTGGAAGGAAAACCGCGCGAGTGTGTGTGTTTTCATTGTGTCGACATCAATCGCTCCTGTAACTCATGTACAGCTTGAAAAGTTAGGACAGATGGGATCGCTTCCAGGAGAGAAAGATTGCAGCTTACCAAGATTCTTTACATGCTCATCGTCACACCGCTCTGGTGAATGTTCATTTAACCGGTGTCTTTTTAAACCTATTATTTGTATTTCCATAGGATTCAACATCGTGTCGAATGTACGTGGTTTCAATCACATAATAACAGACTACACTGCAACCGCTCTTCCCTACGCGTACTTTACCTCCCTCACCCATAGTCTTAGTGCTCGCAAAAATTATCCATTTTCTTTTCTCCTCAAGTTCTGAAGACAATATTTTCTGAATCATCTTAGCGATTAGTAATCTACTCCTGTGTAAAATCATTTTCTATTACCGCGGTGTTGTACAACGCAAAGGACTGAATTTAATAAAATTTATATGAGACGGGTGACTAATAATTTGGGCAATGTGTAAAAACGTATTACTTCGGCTGATGATCAGCACGTCGTGTAAGCCTACGGGGAAAATGTCAGATCGGTTATCGTTTTCATCGGTCATCGTGTAGGCGTTATCAGTTGACATTTGTGGTGGGTGGTATCGCTGACAAGAAGATTAAGCTAAAACCTTATCTGTGTTTATAAACCATACTGAGTGAGTAATATCGCAATATCGCCTTATCGCCAGCGTTATAGAGGTTAATGCTGATATGTGTGACGCCTTCATCTAGACCTTGTATTGACTGCTCTGTAGATGGGTAATTTGCCATTTTTATCCGTGGTTTCAAATACATGTTACAGTTTTGCAAAAATCAATGGGCTCTGAGCCTCACTCCTGCATTTTTAATGCACACACCGAAATTATATTTCTGTAGAGTTTAAATATTAAAATTATTTTAATACTCCGATTTATTTTATTTTATTTACTCCGATAATGTTGACAATAGAGAAGTTTAATAAAACAGAAATCAGTAAATTAAAGAAATAAATACTTTAATTTTAATTTAATTTTATTACTTTGGCTACCTGATACCATAAAACCTCACTGGACAAATACCTGGTATTCAGAATTCTACATATGATGTCGCCTAATCATTGTTCTAAATATTTTATTTCGCGTACTTTTTAATTTTTTAGGTCTAAATATATTTTGGTGATGACAAGTTTTCTAATAGAAGAACTAGAAATAAATCTTTTGCTCTTTTCATACATTCAATCTAGTAGGAAAACGTGTTGTTTCGATTATTACATTGCTAATATTAACATCGTTTTGCAGTAGTTTTTTTTTTTAATTCACGTAGTCACAGTGGAGAAATTATCCTTAAGATTGAGTTTTTTAACTGATAAGCAAATGTTCTTAATACATGACTACGTTAGTGTTACTGCACAAATATAATTATCTTCATTATTGAGACATGAGGTGGAAGGTCAATATGGAAGAGGCTAAGGCTGTAGCATCACAGAAGGTTTAGGCGGAGGGGGTAGGAGGAGTAGGTAGTAATTGCTATCGTTTACTGTGTATAGAGTAGTGCAATATTCTGGTGTCGGTTTAATTTCACCACATTCAGTATCGCTGAACACGTTACGATAGCGCTTTCTTCTTTCTTCTTCCGCATAAACATAAGGTTGAGCTGTCACTCACACTCTGCCTGTCTGTCTGTCTAACTCTGTGTTATAACATCACCAAATTCAGATAAATTTTGATAACAATAAGTATGTATAAAAAATGCTAAATGATATTATGTTTGAATAAATAAATTATGTGGATAGTAAAAAATAAATGAAAGGTAATTACCAGGGAAGGAGGAGGTGTAACAAACCGAAAGTGATTAATAAAGAAACTAAAATAATAGACTGACAGACAAACGACATTAACCCTACCCAAGAGATTGGCCAGTTAAGAAAACAGTTAAGAAATCAAAATAAAGAAAACCAGACGGACGAAGGAGAAGAAGAATGAAAACCAAGAGAGAACAAACCCAGAAGGAAGAAGACGAAATGAAACGCACCCAGAAAACTAGACAGGTAATGAAAAATAGAGAAGGGAGAAATAGTGTAACCCAAAATAATAAAGACAATGAAATTCGGTTAAGAACCAAAACTATTAATGAATGTTAGTATTGATAAAATGACCATTATGAACGGTCAGTAATATGAAACAATGTATAAAAATACACTAGCCAAAAGAGTTAGGGATATATGTAATTTATTAACTAAGAAAGACACAATATTAATAATGTTAAATAGATAGTGTGTAGAGAAAGAGAATAAAATGATGAGAAATAAATGGAAGTTGAATTAGTGAAAGTGATTTATACTAGAGTGATATGATACTAGAGAAACACTAAATAATTTAAGAAAGTGCTAGTGAACAATAAATACAAATATTATCCATAATATAAATAGTAAGAGGAGGGTAGGCTAAGGTAAAGACGTAGTAAAATTACTTATGTTTTCGTTTTAAGAGTGAACAATAACATTTAACAAGTGGCAATGAATAGTATTTAGGATAGAACATTTGATCAGTGAATAATGAACACTGAGTAGTAATATTCACTGTAATGACTAGTAAATAATATTGTAATAACTTAAAAATGTATTGTAAAAGTTTAAAGGTGTGTTTCACAAGAAAAAGTAATTAGATGGTGTTAATATGGAAGGGAGAGAAAAAGCATTAGAAAATAATTCTGTATCAACATTAATTCAATACCCATGTTATAAGGGGAGTTTAATGGAAAAAGTTCAATAGAGGTGGAATTGTTTAGCACCAGAACAACAAATAAGAAATAATGAATTATATAAACTGCTAGTTATGAAATGGATATGGCTGTAAGAGTCATACAGACCATAGGCCTAGATGTTTTATTTTATATTGGAAATGAATAGCAAATAATTAGCAAGTAAGGTTGAATAACACAGTTGTTACTAATTAAAACACATCCAGATACATTAAACATAATTGCAAATGCCAAATAACAATTTGGGACTAAATGAAATATGTTGTGTATGAAGCCACAAAAATCCAGTAATGGCTACTTAAATGTGAAACAGGCCTAACTGTCAAACATAAACAATTACTGATTCTACAAAAATCACCATGTAATGGACAAATCCCAAGTGAATAATTCACCAAGGATGAATAGTAGTTATTATTAAAAACCAGATATTAAATTAAGGAATTATATAAATAAAGAAATGTAATTAGTATAACCTCTTCTCTTGTGTTATAACTTAGGGAACCCGCAATAATTGGATCTGCCAATTATACAGGCTGCCTTAGTTGTGACGAGCTGAAAATTATCACAACAAATAAAACAATTCTTGTAGCAGGATATTAGGAAGGGGAGACTGTTGATTTATGCACTCAGTTTACTCGGTACTCAGATGACATCTCTTTATTACATTTATTATTTGATTAAGTTCTCTATTGAAAGTTCTCAAACAATATAGTTTACTATATGATTATATATAGATATTACTCCTTTACAAAGGGCCCTCAAAATATGATGTACATCTATTTTATTTATTCCACGGATCCGGGATTGAATAAATTAAATGACTAATGGTCACCTTGCCATATACAATACTGAAAATTTAACCATTTGAAGAATGGTTTTCATTAATCTTTTAAAACAACAAAACTTTTACTCTTTTGCTATAACCAGTGTTATTAGATTTTAGACTACATGTTACATATAAGGTCTGTTTTTTAAAGTCTTTAATGTTATTACATTTAAAACAGAAGTTTTAAAGTCTTTAATATGATAAGTTGAATTGTCTTTTGTGGACTATAATTTTTGTAACTCTTAACCATGGAAGACAAGCCTCCATGTCACCTGTGTGTTTCCTGAAGTTGCTGCAGAATTGGTTCTTCGGTCCTCCGGGTGTTTCTTGAAGATCTGTCGTTACTTAATCATACTGTGACGGTGAAGTTCTTGGAGTAAGTCAAATCATTCCGGGTGTGGTACACTCATCTCAGGCGACTGTAGTAACTCTTAGTATTTCTTGTAGTTAAAATACATTAATAGAAAGTTCGTTTCACTGTTATACACTTCACATGACTATAGATTAGTTGACTATCACCTTCTTGTTTGTAATACTGTATAAATTACATAGTTTGTTATTTTATAATAGAGAGAGATGTCATCACCACACAAATTTACTTATTTAAATAGTCATTGAAACAAGCCTTTCACATTTTATATATATACGTAGCGAAACAACGCTTTACGCTGCTTACGGCGAGAGCGCTCCATTACAAGTGGCAGAAACAGTTAAGGGGGAGAGTAGTAATCTCAAGACAATCACTAGGCAACATAAAAGTAGTTCCGTGTTTCTAATTTAATTAAAGGACTAAAGTTTGATTAAATTGTTAACAAGAGATATTCTTAGTTACAGAAGTTATCAAAGTACGTAACAGGGGTCTTATTTAATTATTTAAATAATAACAAATTTACAATAATACTTAGTTTATTTGGGGGTTAGAAAACAAGTTAATTCTGGTCAGTTCCTGTTTATGCAGGATTAAATAATAAGCTTTACCCTTTCTGTACAATTCCATTCCCTTTTATTTTATTATTAGACTTCATATTAAATATTATTATTATTTAATGATTGCAATAAGATTTAATTTAAAAATGTGAGATTTTATTAAGAATTTAAAATTTCTCAACTTATAAATTATCAACTTAATTAATTTACATATTTTTTATTAATGAAATCGTCACATTAGTAAGTATGGAATTAATTTCGAACTTAGAAAAATTGATAAAACCCAAATATTGTGGGGTACCAAAATAATCTTTGTGAGAAAATATAAATGACAGTGCATTTAGATAATAACCCCGAAGGAAGATAAGAGGAGGAAGAAAGTCCGAAGATATGGGAAGATTTGAAAGAAATTCGAAAATTGAAAACAATGTGTTTATTTTGAGCTCAACCAATGAGAATAATTACGTTACCATGGAAACAGTCGTTTAACGAGGTAATTACCGTTAAATATCAGGACTTGAAAAGTGACGCTATCGCAAGCCAGACGTGAATTGTCTGTACAACACCTTTTAATGTTTAAAACATATTGGAAGTAAAACAAAGTGTAGAAATTGAGAGTACAGAAGACTGATGTATACAGAATACCAATCCCAGCGGGAGAAGAGATTTAAATCAATATGAAATATCAAATTATGTACAAACTAACTTTGAACCAGATACCGAAGACTGAATAAAGAAAGCTGAATGCCATGTTGATGTTGATGCCATAATCCTTCCTTCTTGACATCCCGAATAATACCGTACTGCAAGACTGTTAAGTATGAGTTAAATTATTTCACCTTCCAAAAAATAAACGCACTTTGAACATTTCTCAATATGTGTTGAATACCACTAAATCATTTTTATTCTCTTACAAGGATTGATCCATAAATTTATATCACTGAAAAACTTGTTAACTATAGAACTAACCTCATATTTATGTACGAATTATAAACATCTTGTATGACACTTATACAAAACAATTACCACTACACATTATCCTACATAAGGAAAAAACATTGTAAGGTTGTGTATTTTTAATGTCGTAACTGTATCTGAACCTTTTAACGTGATCCAAACAACTCACAAACATCGACAGAAATATTTGTTGATTGGCAAGATAGAACGCCATTACTGTTTATTTGTATTCAAAAGTCGATCGTTTAACCTTGAGTAAGAGTCTTATAAAGAATTACCCGGTGCAGAATTATATATGAACAAACTAATTACAACTTGTGTCTATAAAATATTTACTTCCTATTAATAATAAATTTATACTGTGTGTGTTAAATCGTGTTTTATTTCTATTAGCAAAGTGTATGTTTAAAAATATAATGTCTAGTGAAGGTTTCCAATGCGACGTCTAGCGCTCAAGTAGCGAATCCAGCAACCGCTATCTCGATTGACAAGAAATTGAGAAAAGGCGGGACAGATTGAATTCGTCGCCTCGTTCAAATAAAACATTGATAAGCAAACCATTTTAATTGTTTTCTATAAAAAATTTGGCGCCACCCGGAGATTATCCACTACGTTTGAACCTCAAATCGGGAATCACGATACCTGGTCCCCAGTACGTTCGCTACGGGCCAAAATATCGTGAGGTACATCGCCGTGCGAGGACGCAGTGGTAAGAAACACAGACACACTTTCACACTCAGACACACTGTTATATTTTACAGAGGTGAACAATAGAGAACTCATCCAGTTATACGTTATAAATTGGCGACCAACCGATGGAGCTTGAAAAAAGAAGATACGAAGTTCTAGCGGCGGTCACGAAAGGAAATCAGGATGCACACAAGAGGTTTATCGAAAAAGCTGGCAAAGGAGAAAGAGATGGAAGAAAGTAGAGGGGAAGAAGAGGAAGGAGCACCGATTGAAGAGGTGGAGACAATAATAACCACAACAGAACCAAGCCAAGACGAAGAAATGGAATTACAGGCGGGCGATAAGGGAGAATTTAGAGGAGACCCGAACATACTAACATTAATGGAAATGATGAATAATATGAACAATAAATTCGACAAGAATGAAGAGAGTTTGAAGCAGATGAAGAAAGAAACCAATGACAATTTGAAACAAATCAATGAAAAAATAGTGAGCACAAATGAAAGTACTAAGGAAGAAATGAGGAAAACAGTCAACCAAAATAATGAAACATTACAACTAAGATTGATGGAGGAAATTCAGCAAAGAAACGAAGAATTAAAGGAAGAATTGAAGGAACAGCTGAAGAAGGACCACGAGAAAAATAAAGAAGAAATGAAGCTGCAAATAGCACACCAATTAGTGGAGTACCGAGAAGAAGCAAAGCAGCAGGTTACGGAAATCAATGACAAATTAGAGGAAACGTTGGAGAAGCTAGAGAAGACCAACGAAAATGTTTCTGGAGTCCGCGAGGAAGTACTCAATAAGATGAACCATCTCGAAGGAGAGAATAAAAGAAGAATTGAGGAAGACCATGAAGAAACAGTCAGAAGATGTACCCAGATAGACCAGGACATACACCAAGTCCGGGAAGAAAACCAGAAAGAGGTAGCAGCTGTACGAACAGACTTGGGAGAACGAATGGAAGGAGTTTACAGTAACTTAAATAAAATAGATAGCAAAGTAGACAAAAACCAACAAAAAAGATTGACGAAATGCGCAGAATAGAAGAGTCATTACGAGAAGAAGTGGATGCCTGGCGTGACCGACCATGTAATAATAATCATGTCATGAACACAGACAACAGAGATACTATTAATATCCGTAATTATAAAAGAAACCCTATTGAGTTCTTGAAGAGGGTAGATGAGTTAATCATCAAGAATCGAGAGACTCGATGGACTACAATAAGAGGGATGCTGGACGAAATGTTCAAGGAGACATATGACAACTGGTGGACTGCCACCCGACCAGACATCCAAAACCTTCAAGACTTTAAGACTCAGTTCAAGGCTAAATACTGGTCTGAATCAACTCAGAATATGGTCCGCAGTAACCTGAGCAATGGAAGGTATGAAAACCAAAGCGGACAATCCCTTACCTCCTACTTCTTGGGAAAGATATGCACGGCCAGGAATTTGGAGCCACGTCTACCCGAAGAGTGTCTGGTAATACAGTTATCTTACCACTACGACGACGCCATCCAAAAGGCACGGATGTACAGCCAGGTAAAGACCATCCAAGATATGGCTAGCTTATTGGAAAGCCATGAACATGAGTGGCAGTACAGGAAAAATAGAGGGTACAGTTTCAGGAATAATAGAACCAATGAGGGACAATTGTCACAGAATCAACAGGGAGATAATAAGCCACCGGTAAATAACCCTAACAATTACCAAGGGAACACACGGGGCAATAACGCGCCCAGAAATTTTAACAGAAGTGGAAACAATAATAATAACAACTTCAAGAACAACCACAGGGGTAACTTTCCATCGAATGGTTACAACAACAATTATCGCCCTGGAAACAACAACAATAATCAGAACATTAATCCAGGATACCGGCCACAGGTAAATTACATGAGGTGGCAAAGACAAAGGAGTCCAAGAAGAAACTATCCCTCATCTAACTATCGGCGAACGTACTCTAACCAGGTACCCGACACGAGAAGTCACCCATTCGAAGAAGATCACAGGAACAGCGTGGATGATCGGAATAATCAACAGGAGCCGAACGCTAACCAACCATCAAACACAAATGGAGTTAGGGGCAATGAGGTCAACCCTCATTTAAACGTTTAAGGCCAGTGAAAACTGTGGACAGCCCATCACTGGACCAATCTCTTGGGGAAAATACTACGACGAAAGATATAATCACTATAATTACAACGCATTATCTAAAAAATATCAGAGATGAATTGGTCGAAGAAAGCAATCAACCAATGCCCAGCTCCATTGAAGGCATTACTAAAAAATTACTATTGCTATATGTCGGGCCGTACATTATTACGCAAGACAAGGGCAACAACACATATGAAGTAACCAACCCCACCACCCAGAAAATAAAGGGTGTATATAACCAAGCATCGATTAAAAAATACTATGTCGATCAAAATTAACTGACAAGAATTCAATTTAAAGAAGCCAACCAAGTTAGTTGGAATAAAAAGAAAGAATAATCTCAGCAAGTAAGTTTACTGATAAATAATAATGAAAAAATATATATGAAAAATGAATTTCAAAATTCAGAAAGTTATGTAAGGACAACTTACACAGATATTTCGAAAGTATTTTAGACCAATCATAAAAAATGGAGAAATAAAATTACCAAGAATCCACATAAAGTAAGAAACACTAACTTACTATAATCTTGGAATAAAAATTGATAATAATGGAGTGAAGTTACAAAACATTCCTAACAAAAAAAGATTAAGTTACAATAAACTTTAGCCAAAATGTAAGGCACAAAAAAGCAAAACATACTATAAAGGAATGAGCTAAAACATTCCTAACTAGTAAGAAACGCTAACTTACTATGATGTCTAAAAAGTTATGGAAAAAATATAATATCAATCAAAATGACCAACTTCCAATACTATTTAGAAAGAAATGGAAGTAAGATTAAGAAAACCAATGATCAAAAAACGAAATAAATAAAATAAACATTCTAAGGGTTGTAATATGAATTGAGATGAAACAAAAAGTAAATAAAAATGAATAAAAATGTGAATTGTATCAATAAAAAGCAATGCTTCAAGTATTATAAAATAGTATCTATAAATAAAGATGAAAAAATATATGCCTCGAACTGAGCAATAATGAAATACAAAGGTAAAAAATTCCCAACAAATGTTATGATTATTATTATTATGTTGAGTCACGAGATGACTATATTTAAGATTCATTAATTGAGATTGACTGTTGAATAAGTCCAGCAATCATTTTACTGAGCAGGGATGATGTCCCCCTGATCTCAGAATAAGAGTAGTTTTGAACGACGGAGTTAGGTAAGCCAATAGAGCCAAATCCGAATCGATTGCAACTACAAAGTAAAGTTAGTTAGGAAAGATAAGATTTATAGGGAATAATTTATAATAAAAAATCAATAAAGCAGTTCGTAATAAGAAAAAATGACGAAGAAAAGAATCAGAAGAAAGGAAATAAAAGATACAGAATTAAGCATAAAAAATCGAGTGAGAAGCAGAAGAGTTTAAGAAGAAAATGATACAATACAATTGATAATTTCATCAAACTTAGAATAACGTTTTATAAAATGATCAATTTTGGTGGGAGAGCATTATATAACATCACCAAATTCAGATAAATTTTGATAACAATAAGTATGTATAAAAAATGCTAAATGATATTATGTTTGAATAAATAAATTATGTGGATAGTAAAAAATAAATAAAAGGTAATT
Organism: Magicicada septendecula; assembly: GCA_034769895.1. NCBI lineage: Eukaryota > Metazoa > Arthropoda > Insecta > Hemiptera > Cicadidae > Magicicada > Magicicada septendecula. The sequence continues at coordinate 281,273,116 of CM068369.1, read as the reverse complement.
ACCAGGGAAGGAGGAGGTGTAACAAACCGAAAGTGATTAATAAAGAAACTAAAATAATAGACTGACAGACAAACGACATTAACCCTACCCCAGAGATTGGCCAGTTAAGAAAACAGTTAAGAAATCAAAATAAAGAAAACCAGACGGACGAAGGAGAAGAAGAATGAAAACCAAGAGAGAACAAACCCAGAAGGAAGAAGACGAAATGAAACGCACCCAGAAAACTAGACAAGTAACGAAAAATAGAGAAGGGAGAAATAGTGTAACCCAAAATAATAAAGACAATGAAATTCGGTTAAGAACCAAAACTATTAATGAATGTTAGTATTGATAAAATGACCATTATGAACGGTCAGTAATATGAAACAATGTATAAAAATACACTAACCAAAAGAGTTAGGGATATATGTAATTTATTAACTAAGAAAGACACAATATTAATAATGTTAAATAGATAGTGTGTAGAGAAAGAGAATAAAATGATGAGAAATAAATGGAAGTTGAATTAGTGAAAGTGATTTATACTAGAGTGATATGATACTAGAGAAACACTAAATAATTTAAGAAAGTGCTAGTGAACAATAAATACAAATATTATCCATAATATAAATAGTAAGAGGAGGGTAGGCTAAGGTAAAGACGTAGTAAAATTACTTATGTTTTAGTTTTAAGAGTGAACAATAACATTTAACAAGTGGCAATGAATAGTATTTAGGATAGAACATTTGATCAGTGAATAATGAACACTGAGTAGTAATATTCACTGTAATGACTAGTAAATAATATTGTTATAACTTAAAAATGTATTGTAAAAGTTTAAAGGTGTGTTTCACAAGGAAAAGTAATTAGATGGTGTTAATATGGAAGGGAGAGAAAAAGCATTAGAAAATAAGTCTGTATCAACATTAATTCAATACCCATGTTATAAGGGGAGTTTAATGGAAAAAGTTCAATAGAGGTGGAATTTTTTAGCACCAGAACAACAAATAAGAAATAATGAATTATATAAACTGCTAGTTATGAAATGGATATGGCTGTAAGAGTCATACAGACCATAGGCCTAGATGTTTTATTTTATATTGGAAATGAATAGCAAATAATTAGCAAGTAAGGTTGAATAACACAGTTGTTACTAATTAAAACACATCCAGATACATTAAACATAATTACAAATGCCAAATAACAATTTGGGACTAAATGAAATATGTTGTGTATGAAGCCACAAAAATCCAGTAATGGCTACTTAAATGTGAAACAGGCCTAACTGTCAAACATAAACAATTACTGATTCTACAAAAATCACCATGTAATGGACAAATCCCAAGTGAATAATTCACCAAGGATGAATAGTAGTTATTATTAAAAACCAGATATTAAATTAAGGAATTATATAAATAAAGAAATGTAATTAGTAAGTATGGAATTAATTTCGAACTTAGAAAAATTGATAAAACCCAATATTGTGGGGTACCAAAATAATCTTTGTGAGAAAATATAAATGACAGTGCATTTAGATAATAACCCCGAAGGAAGATAAGAGGAGGAAGAAAGTCCGAAGATATGGGAAGATTTGAAAGAAATTCGAAAATTGAAAACAATGTGTTTATTTTGAGCTCAACCAATGAGAATAATTACGTTACCATGGAAACAGTCGTTTAACGAGGTAATTACCGTTAAATATCAGGACTTGAAAAGTGACGCTATCGCAAGCCAGACGCGAATTGTCTGTGCAACACCTTTTAATGTTTAAAACATATTGGAAGTAAAACAAAGTGTAGAAATTGAGAGTACAGAAGACTGATGTATACAGAATACCAATCCCAGCGGGAGAAGAGATTTAAATCAATATGAAATATCAAATTATGTACAAACTAACTTTGAACCAGATACCGAAGACTGAATAAAGAAAGCTGAACCATGTTGATGCCATAATCCTTCCTTCTTGACATCCCGAATAATACCGTACTGCAAGACTGTTAAGTATGAGTTAAATTATTTCAACTTCCAAAAAATAAACGCACTTTGAACCTTTCTCAATGTATGTTGAATACCACTAAATCATTTTTATTCTCTTACAAGGATTGATCCATAAATTTATATCACTGAAAAACTTGTTAACTATAGAACTAACCTCATATTTATGTACGAATTATAAACATCTTGTATGACACTTATACAAAACAATTACCACTACACATTATCCTACATAAGGAAAAAACATTGTAAGGTTGTGTATTTTTAATGTCGTAACTGCATCTGAACCTTTTAACGTGATCCAAACAACTCACAAACATCGACAGAAATATTTGTTGATTGGCAAGATAGAACGCCATTACTGTTTATTTGTATTCAAAAGTCGATCGTTTAACCTTGAGTAAGAGTCTTATAACGAATTACCCGGTGCAGAATTATATATGAACAAACTAATTACAACTTGTGTCTATAAAATATTAACTTCCTATTAATAATAAATTCATACTGTGTGTGTTAAATCGTGTTTTATTTCTATTAGCAAAGTGTATGTTTAAAAATATAATGTCTAGTGAAGGTTTCCAATGCGACGTCTAGCGTTCAAGTAGCGAATCCAGCAACCGCTATCTCGATTGACAAGAAATTGAGAAAAGGCGGGACAGATTGAATTCGTCGCCTCGTTCAAATAAAACATTGATAAGCAAACCATTTTAATTGTTTTCTATAAAAAATTTGGCGCCACCCGGAGATTATCCACTACGTTTGAACCTCAAATCGGGAATCACGATACCTGGTCCCCAGTACGTTCGCTACGGGCCAAAATATCGTGAGGTACATCGCCGTGCGAGGACGCAGTGGTAAGAAACACAGACACACTTTCACACTCAGACACACTGTTATATTTTACAGAGGTGAACAAGAGCGACCTCAATCATCCATTTATACGTTATGCTGTCTATCTCTCTCTCCAGCTCACACACACACACACACACACACACACACACACACACACACACACACACACACACACACACACACACACACACAATTTGCAGAATTTAATTAAGAGAGTTTCCTTAAAAAAAAAAAAACACTTCGGTTTTCGTCTTTTCAGTAATATTACAGTTTTCTCACAGAACGAAAGACTCATTAGGCGGACGCAAAACGTGAAAATTGCAGTGCATAAATCACGGCCGGCAGACAGCACAAGTACAAAAGTCGTAATTTACAGATTAAGCACAATTACTCATACAGTTTAGTTTTTCAACTTATGTCCTTGCGAACGCTGAAGCACGAATACACGTTAATTACTAACAAAAGCAAGTGATAAATGGGAGCGTGTTCTTTCGAGTGATAAATGGTTAGTTCTGTCGCGTTCAGCAAATTTTTTGTCCTCCGGTCACCATTCACGTTCGCTGACCGGGTTCACATTGGATTTACTCCGTTTCGGAAATAGAGTATCAAACAATCACTGTGATGTTTTATGTTCAGTTGCCTGATATCAATATATTGCAACAAAACACAGGATGATGATCTACGAATAAGAATATCAGAGCATGGATGACGGACGTTAACATGTTTTAAATTGATTTGTGCAATTTTTGTCAATTAGTTGTAAGTTTTGTATTTAGTGATGGATAAGGACTCGTGTTATACCAGATTCTTTGTAAATTTTCGCTCTATAATGTCATGTACTTTGTGAATATATGCGCGCGTTCGCGTTTGGTGAACCTTCGTTGTTATATCTTCCGCGTTAGTTAACATATCGGCTTGAAACTTGGACAGTGAATTATTTATGAAAATAGCAACATTTTCTATATACTCTTATGTTCTCAGCTATTTTTTAAATGTGGTTTTTTAGTAATTGAAAACTAAACTTTTTACGCTTATCTATTGAAGAGTAATACAATATCTAGATAAAATCTATGCAGGCTCTAGCAGACTTATACAAAGATTCGCCTGCAACCCGTCTACCTTTTGTTCAATCTTCCACGTAGACAGTCGATTGACCAATCAGAAGCCCCTAATTTCAGTCAGATCCGTCCGTTGTCAGGTGTACTTCAGGCAGTTCATCCGAAGCCGTTGCTTAGTGATCGTGTGCTCTTCGTCAAGATTTTTTCTTGTTCGAACAGGTTAATCTAACGTAACTCTAAGACTTGGAACTCTTTTCGAGTTGTTCGATTAGAACCAAGCGAGTGAATTACATAATATTTAGTATATTATATTGAGTGCTATTCCGTGTTAGTAGAAGATTTCCGCTTAGGGAGATTTATCTACCGGGGTAAATCTTAATAACGCGGAACACTTCAAGAGTAGCCGGAAGGTGTAAGCATTATACACCGCTTTTATAATTACAACTCATTACAACCCTGAGAATCAATAATTCATAACGATTAAATACTAATAGTATGAAATTCCAAGCGATACAAACTAACAATTCGGGAAGTGACAGTTTATGTGTGACATCTTGACATCTGCAATTAGTGTTATCAGTTGTTCGACGGATCCAACACGCGGAGATAGAGAGAGAGAGGGTGATAGCAGAGCGGCGGTCAGTGCAGAGAGAGAGAGAAGCCAGCGGAGCACCGAGTGACGTCACGCCGAGTATAAGGAATTTTACGTATCAAGTAAACTCATCCAAACTGAACTATATAAACTCTTTCATAAATAATAAAGACTATACATGACATTGTTTAAATTTAAATATATCATATAAACATTATTTACTTGTGTGCTGAATAAACAATTTTTCGACACCTCCAATATAGACTTATTCATAATTTATACACACACAACTATCCTATGCGAAAGTATTTATTTGTGTCGTCGCAATATATTTTCGTCTTCCCTCATTGTCCTTTGGGAGTACAGAAGACTGTACAAATCCAATGTTCAGGAATCTTTTGGTAGTGCTGGGCCGAAGTAATATCCAGTGCCACCCAGCGGGTCCAACGTAAAGTAACTACAACCTAACTACACAAATATATTATGATAATGTTATAATATCTAATACGTATCCTAATTAGAATTCAATACAGAAAGGTATGCATTATTTACGCATTATTCCTGGAAAATTTAATGTAATAATATTTAACTTAAGTAAATACAAATCTCTTCTTCTTGTCTTCATGAAGGAGATGTTCCTGTTCATAACCAACTACATTAGTCAATACTACCCACATTGCATTCGTGATTGTCCTATTCGTCTTTTGCCTTCTTTTGGTCGATTATCCCTAGCCCTCTAGACTAACCTGTTATAATGCATCCTGCGAACTGGTCATTCCAGAGTTATCGACTTTCCTGTATCAAGTCCACAATGTCTGTCACATGGTTTGTTTTTCGAATATTGACATTTGTCATTCTATCTCACAGTGTTCTGCATATCATTCTTCACAATGGTTTCTTCTTAGTAACTTGTGTTTGCCTTCTAGTTGTCGAGGTTTCTGGTCCGTTCGCTGGTCCATGCGTCAGAGTACGCCTCACTGTACTTTCATATAACCTTGCTTTCATTTTCAAACTTACAAATTTATTCATCCAGATAACTTCATTCATACATCCTGACATGTTTGTTTTTGTAATCTGGCAACATACTTCTTTGTCTATTGAACCATAGCTTATCGTTACCCGTAAACTAATGACTTCCATTAACGTGCACCTCATTGGCGTCGCAGCAGTGTCATGGCTTTAGTTTCAGTTATAATGTTGTCTACACGAGTTGTTATACTTGTACAGAAGCCTATATACAGGTCAACTTCGGTCTCAGCTATAAGTCGTCACCATAGAAAATAATTTGAGTGGTTATATGGTTCACCCAAATGTGTATGTATAGTTGTATGGAAAATACCCAAATCCGTATATGGTTCACATGCAAATTTTGACATTTTTTACTACTTAACGATATCGCAAAAGAGTGATAGTTTTATCTTTATTTAATATCTGATGATGTAGCATAAGCTCTGAAACGCGTAATAGATGAAGTTACAAGAAATCACACGGCGGATAATTTAAGGTAAATAATTTATTAATAGAAAATAATATTGAAATTTGTATTATCTATTTTACATCGCTTCTTTGGGTATTATTATTTGGTCCATTACCAAGCAGAAAGGAGGGGACTAAGTGAATACAAATGATATATAAGTTACTTATTGCCAATATATATGTGTGTGTGTGTGTGTGTGTGTGTTTTATACAATTACAATTCAGAAGCCATTAGTCTGAAATCTTGGGAGGGGTAGAGGTCTAACATACACTTCAGTCTCTCAGTTCAAATCTAACCTCTGAAGCTGCCGTAACTGGTGAAATAATTGTCAGGAAAATAAAAAGTATCTGTCTACAGTATCTAGACTACAGTAGTAGTCTACTTTTCACATTGTTGTCTTTCAAATTATCACCTTTAATGTTTATATTATTGCGTTAATACACTATATAGCTATTTTATAAATTTTATTATTTTATATATGTTAAACATTGACTCTTATTTTTTATCTTAGAATCTCAATGAAAACGTACTACTATTATTCCATCTATTCGAGGAGTAAGGAATCGACAATGAGATGCGTTCGGTTTTACATCCCTTCCTCGACGCTGTAGTCTATTGAAGATGGCTCCGGAGGTGAGGTGGAAACGTGTACAATTAACAATTCAAGCAATCGACTACGCCCCTATAGCCCTGTCTCTGTTGACTTTAATAATACTGGTATTATTGTATTAACTATTTTACTATTTGGGTACAGCGTTGTGTATAAATAGTGAGGAACAGAATAAACATTGCAGTACTACTTACCGTATAACATTTTAATAAATCGTTGTGACATAAAATAATGTGTTTACTTTTAAAAATTATAAGGCCGAGTTTATGGTCGCATGTATACGATATGCCGTTATTAAAATAGTAAAATATAATAAAAATCACTATTTACGAAAGCGATAGCATTATGGACGTGGTAAGTTGCGACACAGTCGTACAAAATACGCTCACCTTCGATCGAGGTAAAGGTTTGAACCCAGTCAAATGCGACCCTGCCAATTGCGACTGAAAACATCGTTCTATCGGGTATAGACACAGATTGCGACGTGTGAAGTGATGATAATGCACACATGTGGGTGTTCACGATGTTTATAGGTCTATATGTTGCGACCAATCACCTTTCGTCGCTTATCGATTTACGACTAAAAACATCACTCATCTGTCAGAGGCATCAGAGGATTAGATCGCAATCCTAGCCACTGTAACGAACCGTTTCTGCTAGCTCCGATAACAGCTCCGCTCATATCACATCCTATCTTAACAACGGTACAGGAACAAAGAGGTTACTTACACAAATTTAAAAGTTACAGAATTGAAATCCCATCAGTGTTTGGAACAGTAATGTTTCTACTAGTTTCCACGGATTCAGTCAGCTGCGAACAAGTGAAAGTCCAAGGTCTATTTGACCGGGTAAGAACAGGTAAAAACGTCGTTCCGTCGCAACTGTCCGAGACCGGCCATTAGATGTATGACCACTAGATCCTAACGGTCGTTTTGTAAAGACTCATTGACGTATTCCAACTCTATTTGTTTCACCTTATCGAATTCACGTACCTGTGACAGGAAATCTGTTCATTTTGTTTTACATGTGTAGTTACGAAAGCAACCCACATTTTGATTATTATCATTTGTGACTTCATACTAAAAACTTGACAACTCTTGAAATTATAAAATTTCAATTTCTATCCTCCTCCCCCTCTTTTTTCCGTTTTTTCTTTATACTTTTACATATTTGGTGGATTTTCCTTGTTAATACCTACTACCGAATGTTACTACAAGTGAACACGGCGGCGTCACGTTCCGGCTGTAAAAGTACCGGTAACCACATTCTTACTCAGGTCCTGACATTGAGAGAAAAATTATACACACAAACAGATGTTTCGTTTTAAAAAAAATTGAGGAAAATTTCTTATGACAACTACTGTCGCATACGTACCTCTTTCAAATCCAAACCTATCTGTTAAAGGGGAACGGCCACTGTTCATAGCCTTCCCGAATATAGAAGTCTGAGAATACTCATAAATGGCAGTATGAAGTGCGTCAATAACAATGCATCCAGAAAAAAAAAAAAAAAATTATTCAGAAGTGTTGTGAAATAAGACCTGAATAGTATTAGCCTATTAAGTATTGATGGCAATTTTTTAAGATAAACAATCTTCGATGATGTTAGTTGATAAATGTTCATCGAAGAGATGCAGAAGGAAGTACGCTAAACAAATTTATTAACTACTGCGCTGTATCTACACGTTTCACTGCACTAATTGGAAATTAAATATTTTTAAGACACTGACTGTTTTATTGTATTCTCAAAGTATTACGTTCATTTTAAAAGGTTTTACTATTTGCAAGCTGAGTTGTGTATATACTGTATATGGTGAGGAATAAAATTAAAGTTACAGTCCTGCTGAACATATATTTTTTTTAAATATTCCAACAAAAAAGTTACAATATTAAATTATATATATCCTGACAATGAATTGTTAGTACCACATCTAGTGTACAACATTCAATTATTAAAATGGTAAGGGGACAGTAGAAATCATTATTTGGTGGCAGGAGAATAAAACACTTAATGTTTTAATAATAAACGACAATGTTAAGATTTAACCACTTAACATTCTGGAAGGGAATCTCACTTAACGAAATTCCGAGACCTTAAAATTCTTAAAAACGGCCTTGTTTTTAGTTTCAATAGCATCATCTTAGCTTCTCTACTTATACTCGTCGTTGTTTGATCCAGTTGGTTGTTGTATCCTCTACTTGTTCCTCGGTATCACAAAACAACTAATTTGCATAATATGTAATGTTTGTGTGTGTGTGTGTGTGTGTGTGTGTGTGTGTGTGTATAACAGTAATGTTACTAAAATGTAAAGGTTAATGAATGCTATTTATCAAATAATATTACGTAATTAAATTGTTTTATGTACTTTCAAACAACAATAATCAACAGTAACAGTAATAATCCAACAATTGATTGTATTGCTTATTTAGAAGCAATACATTCACTACGACTCTACAAGTCACCACTGCCATTGCTCACCGACAATGTTAGTGTACCTCATCAAAAGGTATTCACCACAGATTAGTCATGTTCCCTTGGGAACAATAGGAAGTCAAACGTAATAGGAAAAAAGTTAGTTAACAAAGAATTACAGGGGCTGGGGCATAGTGTGGAGGGTATGTGCGTGTGTGGTAACTGATGACTCAGTATTGCTGACTAAGAGAGTAGTGTCATTCAGAGAAAAGCGTGAAAATATGGATCACGTCACGAAACGGTAAAGATTTGTAACGTATTTTGAGAATGTTAAGTCTTGAATAACTATCTGTTCAATCTATATAACCGGCTACATTACATCACGGTAACAGCCAACACACCGCGGTAAGATGAGTTTTACAAAGTGATAATTTAAAACATAACTTTAATTTGGTAACTTAAGACAAAAGAGTGGATGTCATTATGATGACCAATCATATGTATTATTATTTTATTTACCAACACACGGGAACTATTTTATAAGGTATTAACATAACAGTTCGTCAAATATTTTGAAGGTATTTATAAGCGGTTTCTTCTTGTTTTCCTCGTAAAGTATAAAAGCGCGTTTAATATTACAGCAGTAAAGTAATTAAGATATAACGACTCTTTAAAAACTCTCCCCTTTCTTCGGATAAAGAAATTTAATGACTCTTGGAAATTAATTTAGTACGTCCATTACGATAAGGCGTTTTTATGCGAACCCTAAACTTCCGCGTTTCGAAACACCGTAATATGAACCGCGGGATGTAAAACTTCATTACGCAATTAATTTTTCATTTAGGTTTCGGCAGGTAAAGCTTTAAGAAAGAAATTCTACTGAAAGTTTTAGCAGGAAAGGCTAAATAACTTCTAGCAATAGGTTAAATAATTTAAGTTGAAACATTATGCACTCTACTAGCATTTTATTTTGTAATATAAGCTTAATAAGGATGCAATATATCTCCATCTGGATTTAAAACTTTTACATATTGTTTACTACAGAATAATAAATTATTTTAGCCATTAGTCATTATAAAAGTAATTCATAATTCATGCCTGGCTTTCTTATTAGGACAGTAAGTAGCCTATATGCTAGGTATACGTAAAAACATCAGACATTAGAAATCTCGGTTTCACCTGTCACCATTAACAGAGAGTTTGGGTGGTTAATCAGAGGGTGAGTCTACACAAACATTTATTACTCAGTCAAGGTTTCGTGTTCACCATTGTTGAATATGCATTCTACCGAAGCATTCTACGAAGAGAAGAGAGGACATGTTATTTACCGAATAAGTAAAATAAAAAATGACAGAAGTAACTAACTTCCATCATCATTGATAGATTTGCTATATTGCCTTAATGTTTCATGTATGTGAAGTCTACATTCATTTTTTTAAATTTATTTCTTCATACTTCAAACATAGACGGGATAGCGTACTAAAATAATAATATTGAGATCTGATCATAATAGAGCTCTGTAAGCTAAAGGGTAATTTAAAAAAAAATTGTGTTCACGGAGCACCAAGCTAGTCATAATGAACTATTTTCAAACCTTTATCTTTCGTTTCTAATTATAACATTGTTTACAAACCGTAGCACAATAGAAACACTAAGGAATAACAAGGCTTAACATTAATGAACGTACAGTTTAAAATACCTTTTATTAGTATGATTTTTATTCGTTATTGTTATAAATATTTTCCTCATGCTTAAACAAACAAAACGAAGAAGTTAATTAAGAATAACACGAACAGAATGTGTATAAATGTGACGTTTGACTTAAACTCTAGTTAGACTTCCAATATTCTGATTTTTAGGAAACATTTGTAAAATTTTCTTTATGGAACAGAGGATTTCCTCATTCTGTAGTATTTATCAATCAAATCTCTTCTGTTCACGTATGAATTGTCCTTTGTAACCTTAAAGATATATGCCAAACTGTTGAAGACAATGAAAAAATCTTCATGAGAAGACGATACTTGTTTTTTTTTATTGTGAATTTCTCCTTCATCAATTTTGTGTTGTTTACGTAATATATGCCTGAAACATCATCATGCACGATGGAAAAAATTAAGTTCACGTGATTATCTACTACAGATAGGTAGCTACTTATCTTAGTTCTAATTACACTGGGCTTCTATTATTAAACGGTGTAATCCAACCAACGATTTAGACTTTGATGACAGAAACGTTAAATAAATTATAAACTCGATTTGAAAAATATCCCGCTTGGGAGATTAACGTAATACCGTGACGATGGGAGTGAATCGGTTAGGGGTTTTCTGCCTAACATAAAAATTGCAACGAAAATACAACGTAAATAATATGCTTGCCTACGTGAAGCTTGTCACAACCCGCTGAAGTATAGCGAGCTGTTTTTGTGATGAATGGGGAACTAATGTGGCGGGGTACAATCAAAACGTCTGTTGTTAGTTTGCGCCCAAGTATTTAAATTAATTTAGCGACTTTCATTATTTGATGTGTATTAGATAGCTGTATAACTAGAATTATTGTAACTATCGATTCACAATAATTTTTGTGTTATCTCTGTTGTTTAATGATACCGATCATAATCTATGCGATTCCTATAGCAATGTTAATAAACTTGATAGTACTACTTACTTAACTCTTAAAGAAACGGATCTTTAATTAACATCGGAGGAAAATGGATATAGTAATTAATAATAAGTAACAAGTGTGGCACGAATGATGAATGTTTCATAAGCTAACCGTCAATTGCAGCGATTTCTATGTACGCTACTTCCTAGTCCTTATTCATGCAGTGAAGATACCAATTAGGTTAATAATTAATTAATATGCATAGCCACGTTTCTTAGTTTTCAATCCCGCTATAAAATATAATAATAAAGTTCTGCAATAAGTCTTTTAAACACACAAAAGTGTACTAAAACCGAATTATTATTTATTAAATCGTTAACAGTTTTTCTGATATGCTTACCTAATTAACATATTTTTCAAACATTTTACGACATGAAAAACTCATCTTTGCTGATGCTCATAAATGTATTTTTACAGTAGTGAAAGTAGTGGAGTTTCCACTACGTAGCTCCATTTCGTATCCTTCCATGTAGTTCGGTTTTCAGGTACAGGTGAATGGCAAACCAGCTAATGGTATTACTACATATTAACGTCTTCGTTATTAACAATTTAATTCCTGTGTTAAATTGGAGATTTCACTTTCCTATTCACGAGTGTATCTACAAAACACAACGGATTTGCAGAGAAGTTCCTACTTTTACTTGTGTCTATTTGAATCATAATACTGCTACGTTGAGGTGATATATAACAAAAGTGTCTACGTATCACTTTACATGGGGCAACGCCCGAGATGGTTTCAGACACACATTCCAGACGTTTGTCGATTATTATACCGACAGTCGTTTGCGCTGTTATAAGATCGGGTATTGGTGTAGTTACCAGAGAGTTTCAATACCTGTAACTACACGATAAATTCTCGACACGTCGCCCGGAAAAGGAAAGATTATTCTTGAATATCAGCGGGGTGTAAATATAACCGTGAGTGGCTGATCAACTTCAGTTTTGACCCGATATTACAGTAGGTTTAGAGTGCTTTGGACAAAATTTTAACTTGTAAAATTATATAAAAATGTCTTTGTTTATTTCTAATTTTAATGAAAGTCGTAATTCATTATGATGTCAGGTCCGCTGTTCAACACTGTTAAATCGATACTGTTAACACCCATGAACACCCATAAAACTATTTGTTTTTCTAAGTTTTTACTCGAAACATTGTAAAAAATTTTATTTGTAATTTCCATTTGAACATTTAGAGTATCGCCTTGCCAATGTGCATTGCTCTTGAAAGCGAATCTTTAAAATAAAATCAGTGTACAACCACCCTGAGAAATGGACTAATATCATTTATACATAAACACGTATCACTATCAATACTCTATCATAACATCTAATGTGCCGTTACACTAGCAAAGATATTTCCACAGCATTAATTTTACGTGTACATTACAAAACTACAAAAGATTTCTTTAAAAACGCAATTTTCACATATATTTTTTCATCATCGTTTCTCTATCGTCATGAAATTATTATAATTCCCAGCTAATCGGTGACGAAGTTATTGCGATTGAAAGTAAAACGCATTTAAACTAATGTAAAAGTACTGTCATCTGCTTCTTCTTTCCCGCGTGTGTAGGCTATTTAGGCCTAATTCCCGTGTGTGTTGATATATTACGATGTTTAGTGATGCCGCTGCACAACTCTGAATTCACAGTTGGTTTTTTTTTGTTTCGTAAGAGCCATCACACCGGTTCTACCTTTTTCTCATATTCTAGGTATCTTCTTGGTTGTCTCGCCGAATCCATTCGATTCACTCAGCGAAACCATTGTTGTTTTTATCTGTTGATCGACTCTTGCAAGTTTCTTTACGTCTATTCAGCTCATGCCTTACTAAGGTGTTTTCATGCCATTATGCCGTTTCTGAAGTAGAGCTAAAGGCTGAGCTGTATATAAGTTTCATTTATGCGCTTTGGATTCGTCTTTAAATGGCTACAGTTAGGAAATAAAAGAACATAAACTAACTTGTTTAACAAGACACCGTGTGTCATTCAGAAATAAAGCAGCCAATTTTATTTGTTTAGTTAATAGAAAATCGTACAGGAATCTCGAGTGGCCGGTGACAGTGTGGATAATATAGCAAAGTATATTATATACTAGATAAGCAAAATATAATAAGCAAAATATACGTTATATTAGATTATCCAAACTTTAGTAAACGTAACACACGTGGATTGTCAAGTAAAATAATAGAAATAGAAATTTATTTACATAAACGTAACGAAACAACTACCCACTATAAACAATGAAAGTTTATTAAGGATAAAATGAAAATTTACATTATTTAGAATAAAATATGGAAAAATACAAACCTGTGTTACATACATTTACAGTACGTCATTACACTAACGGTCGCAGACGGACACAAATACACTACAAGCTTTTACAACAAACGTTCATTTTGAATGGATAGTAAACAACGTAATACAGAGAGGGGTGAATTTAACCATATTATAAACTCTTAACATAATTACAGTAAAAACCAAATAGATGTGTTGTTTAATTATTCGTACTTCATTATTTAATTGCGCAATATGCACAATTGAACAATGAAAATCATCAATAAAAGCCGTTTGTAACTTGTCATTACGACGCGAGAACCTTCTATACACGCACTAATCAAATTATGTTTATTAGTGCTGTGTAATTATTAAATTTCGTATTACAGTTGTAATAGCTGATTTAATAGGCCATTTTATAAACAATAATGGACTTTCTTTCTTTCAGTGTTTTTCAGCCTTGCTGAACCAAATGACAATACCAAATTATTAACTACTGTCATTTCATGTGACTCGGTCCTCATAGGCTTTCATATTGTTACGACGGTTTACTTGATCATCGTAGGTACAGTGGAAACAAAACGCAAGGCACCAATTAAGTCACTAATCACCAGCTTTAATTTTCACAGTTAAAGAGTTCGTAATTAACAACACAGTCTCTTACAACAAATCAAATAAAATTGTTCACACGCAATAAAATGTCCATTAATATTAAACACAATTGTATTACAATTATCCCTCCCAATTATTAAACACTTCACTAATAACCACTTGAACGCACACAGTAATATCGCCCGATAATCACTTGTAATCGCCCGACAATAAACTCGAACCGCACTGTAAATATGTCGCAACTATACTGAAAACTAAGGCCGCTGCCGCCTAGTATTTATACAATGTTCACAGACCAGAAGATTCTAAATTGCGTTTTAGCGCCAATGTGTACGGCGTAATTAATTGCAACCTTGAAACAGTCCGCGCGGCTGGCGCCTTCCAGAAATGTCTCGCGAAACCGTCGAGAGTCAAGTACATCACCGCATTACATTCTGGACGCTCTGGAACATTCGATAAACACGTAGATTGTTCTGTGATGTCGTAACACACCCCTCTCCTTAAGCCTGTTCGTCCCGAACTGGCAAACCGTCTCTGAAATAATACTTAGCCAGGCGATCTAGGTGGACAATCTTGAACTTTCGCTGTCCTTCCTGTTGAATCCGATAAACAACATCGTTGATTCTTTTTTTCACAGTGTAGGGTCCTTCCCAGTTAGACTGAAGCTTAGGTGAGCGACCACGACGGCGCTTTGGGTTGAATAACCAGACCTGATCTCCTTCTTGGAAACCCACTCTATTGCTGTGAATGTCATACCGAGTTTTCATTTTATCACTGACATTCTTCAGCCGTCCTCTTGCCAAGCGATTCATTTCCATCGTCAGTAACTGGGAATGGTTCAGCAATGTCTATGGCAATTCTCTCGAAACGCAGTCCAACGTTATACTGTCTCATTTTTCCCCTGCTTCTGGTTTGTGGGCCCTTGCTTGCAGCACATATTTCACACGTCCGAACCCACTCCTCTACGTCGTGGCGAAGATGAAGCCAATAGAATCGCTTCCCTATTTTGTCAAGGGATTTGTTAACGCCAAGATGGCCTCCAGATGTTTCATCATGCATCTCCTTCAAAACAGACTGCACTTTACTTCGGGGAACTATCTACTGCATGACCACGTCTCGTTCATCTGCACTTTCCCAAGCCCCTTTCAGCAATCCGTTTTCTAAGGTAAGAGATTCCCATTGTGCCCTTCAGTACTTCGGAACCATGGCAGATATCTTGCCAATCCGGGCGGCGACCTTCCTCTTTTTCTGTCAAGATTGGTCTAATGTCTTCAACTGGCAACTGTTCTTGTCGACAGTATTGTTTTATCCAGCCGTCTGCCAAGAAATCTACAGTGATGGCTTGTACATGTTCGCTTGAGTTTTGTTCCTCCTTTCTGTAGCAATGTCGGCAGTCTTCCGGGCACGGTCTTCTTGATAAGCCATCTGCATTACCATGCAAGCGCCCCCGTCGATGTTGTACCTTGAAGTTGTACTCTTGCAGACGTTCGAGCCACCTTTCCAACTGTCCTTTCGGATTTTTAAATCTCAAGAGCCACGCAAGCGCGGCATGGTCGGTACGTAGTGAAAACTCTCTTCCGTAGAGGTATTTATGGAAGTGCTCCAACTCTCAGACGATTGCCAGCAACTCTCTCCTTGTAAAACAATAATTTCTCTCCGGTTTAGAAAATGTCTTGCTGTAATACGCTATTACTCGTTCTTCACCGTTTTTCACTTGATACAAAACTGCTCCTAGACCAGTATTGCTTGCGTCTGTGTCCACAACGTACTTCCCTTCGGAAGCTGGGAAAGCGAGAAATGGCTGCGAAAATATTGCAATTTTCAAAGTCCTAAATGCTTGATCACACTGTCTCGACTACTGGAAGTTTCGTTTATTTTCTTTAGCTCATGTAGTGGTTTAGCAACAGTAGCGAAGCCTTTCACAAAACGCCTGTAATATGAGCATAACATCAGGAAACTCCGAACTTCGTGTTTACTCTTCGGAACTGGCCAGTCTCTTACGGTGTCTACTTTATTAAGATCCATGCCAACATCCGCTGCCGAAACCAGATGGCCCAGATACTGTACTTCCTTCTGGAATAGAGAACACTTCTTCGGGCTCAGCTTCAGTTGGGCACTGTGAGTTCAAGTTAGAACCTCCTTAAGTTTTTCCAAATGGTCTTTGAAAGTCTTCCCGATGACTATGACATCGTCTAAATAAACAAAGCAAGTTTTCCATGTCAGGCCTCGGAGTACCAGGTCCATCAATCTTTCAAATGTTGCCGGTGAATTACAGAGTCCAAATGGCATGATGCTAAATTGGAATAAGCCACTTGGTGTCGAGAAAGCGGTTTTCCTTGTCTTCTTGATCAAGACCCACTTGCCAATATCCACTCTTCAGGTCCAATGTGGAAAACCACTGTGCTCCGGACCACGTGTCGAGTGTATCGTCAACGCGAGGTAATGGATAGCAGTCTTTCTTTGCAACGTCATTTAACGTCTACGCAGAAACGCAATCCACCAACCTTCTTCGCTACCAGCACTAGAGGAGAAGACCAAGCACATGACGAAAGCTCGATTACTCCCTCTGTCAACATGTCCTGTACTAACCGAGACATTTCCTCTTGATTAGATAATGGAGGCCTTCGTGGAGTTTGGCGTATCGGTGTTGTGTCCCCGGTATTGATGCGATGTTGCACAAGAGAGGTTCTTCCCTGTGATTGTCCCCGAACTGCAAAACAATCTTTGAATTCATGTAAAAACTGTCTGAGTTCATTTACCTCACCACTTGAGAGGTCGTTAGAAGATCTGTTCAATAATTCCTGCAGTTCCTCTGGTAATTTGGAAGTATCCGAAGCACTGGAGCCTCGTTGCGTCATTCCGGCTACACAGGGCACAGGAGTCAATTTGCCTAGGAGCGTATTGCTTTGTAAAGTGACAGCTTGATATAAAATATTCGCCTCTCTAATAGGTATATTTCCGGTTTCGTCAGGTTTTACTAAACGTCTGGCAATTAGTATGCCCGGTGTGCTGACTACCTGGGGTTCGAATATAGAGCACTGGTTGCCCCTAGTATCTACCTCGGTTCTAACCATGATGATATTTTCGGAGTTTGGCGGAACAGTTACAGCCACTTGGTTTATGACGTCCACCGATTTTTGTGATGTCGTCATTGTGGAGAGCATTACCTCTTCTCCTCCGATTCTCAAGACATTGTTTTAGAAGTCAACTATAAATCCGTATGCGTTCATAACGTCCACTCCAATAATTGCTCCATCCACAATGTCTGCAACCAGTACTTGATGATTAAACTCAAACCGAACGAGGCGTAGGCGTATCTCCACTTTTCCAAACACTTTTACAGGCCGTCCAGTAGCTGTTCGCAAGCTGCAAGAGCACCAGATTGGCTTGAGATCTTTCACCGCGTCGGGCCCCACAATGGAAACTGTTGCGCCTGTGTCAACTGTAATCGTGGTTGGCCTTTCTTGAACGAATCCGGTAACCACCAAGCTCCCGCTGTTTTTCTGAAGTGTAGAAATTGCGTATTGTCTAGGGCCTCCAGTTAGTCAGCACACGCCCCGTTGTACCGACTATTGGTAGTTTCCCTGCTGCTGAATTCTAACCCGACAATCCCGTTGTAGATGTCCAGGTTTCCCACATCTATAACCCTTTGGTCTTCCATCCTTTCTTATTTTATTCTGTAGCGCCGACTATCGAGTCTCTGTTCCTTGTTCTTCTTCCTCATCGTCTGTGCCTTCGTGATCTTTTAGCGCGCGCACTTTATGACTTGTCCAAGCAGACGCTGATTTGGCGGCCTCAAATTGCAAAGCATGTACCAGGGCGTCCGCACTGTTCTTATGTCTTGCCATTCGTAACACTTGCTGTAGTTCGTTATCTCGGACACCGGCAGTAAAAGTCTGCATTGCAAAACTCGTTCGAAAATCTTCTGGCGCTTCTGGATAGGCCAGTCTAATTAGTCTGTTGATACTTGCTTCAAACTCTTGAAGGCTCTCCCTGTGGGTGCAGTACACATCTCGCAAATTTGTATCACCATACCGTAATTCTAGAGCTTTTATCAACTCGGCATAGATTTTCTGGCTGTCAGGTGGCACTTTCTGTAGTAATTCTGCCGCAGGTCCTTTAATGAGAAAATGAGTGAAACAGCCTGTCTTTCTCTGTCCAATTATTTGCGCATGCAGCAGCTTCAAATTGGCGGAGGTACGTTGCCCAGTGACTGCTTCCGTCAAAGGTTGGAGCTTTGACGTGAACCGTCCCTACTGCAGGCACAGTGACTTTCTCTATTAACTTATTTTCTGCGTCTTTTTCTGTCTTTATCATTGGTACAGTCTGTTCACAATGTTGTTTTGGTTGTAACTTCAGGCACTGCTCAACTTTACTTTTAATTTGTTCTCTTATGTTTGCCATTGAGGTTTCTACTGCAGATATTTTATTTGACACAGATTCTTCTATGACAGATATTTTTGTAGACATCAATTCTTCAACAATCGAAACAGATTTTTCTACTTCAGCTGTTTTTACTGTCATTGATTCTTGTACCTCCGATATTTTAGTAACTTGCTTATTAAGCTCACCTCGTAGGAGACCCAACTCTGCAGGAGTTTGTTCTTGTGTCTGCTTTTGCTCCTGTATTAACTCCTTGATGTTTTCTGTTTCACGCTTCCGTTCTTTTTTTTGCTTTTCTTCTGTTGTCTAGCATTAATGCTTTCTGACGTTCCTCAGCATCTCCTCTTTCCTGCCTGCGTTTTTCATCCTGTCGTTTTTCTGCTTCTTCTCTTTCTTGTCTTCGTTCTTCTTTTTGTCGTCTTTCTGATAATTCCTGTGTCTGCCGCAGCAGCGTTTGGAAAGGTTCCATCATCTGACTGGCATCCATTGTTTACCGATTAGTTACGAATTACCTCGTCTTGTACAAAGTGTCCACTGTTTCCACTCTTTCCACTGTTAAACCGTTCTATCCCAGTTCTGACACCACTGTTACGACGGTCTACTTGATCGTCGCAGGTACAGTGGAAACAATATACAAGACACCAATTAAGTCACTAATCACCAGCTTTAATTTTCACAGTTAAAACAGTTCGTAATTAACAACACAGTCTCTTACAACAAATAAAATAAAAATTGTTCACACGCAATAAAATGTCCACTAATATTAAACACAACTGTATTACAATTATCCCGCCCAATTATTAAACACTTCACTAATAACCACTTGAACGCACACAGTAATATCGCCCGACAATAAACTCGAACCGCACTGCAAATATATCGCAACTATACTGAAAACTAAGGCCGCTGCCGCCTAGTATTTATACAATGTTCATAGACCAGAAGATTCTAAATTGCGTATTAGCACCAATGTGTACGGCGTAATTAATTGCGGCCTTGACACAGTCCGCGCGGCTGGCGCTTTCCAGAAAAGTCTCGCGAAACCGTCGAGAGTAAAGTACACCACCGCATTACACTCTAGATCCCTCTGGAACGTTCGATAAACACGTAGATTGTTCTGTGATGTCTTAACAATATGTTTTTAACACATATGTCATCTGAACAATCGTTCGTCTGTTGTTTCTACTGCATCCTAAACAACAGGAAAAATAACAAGAATCTTAACGTTACATGGAACTTGCTTTTGGTGTCAATACTTAATCCGACTACCGCATGATGATGAAGTTAACGAATAAGCTGTTTACAACCTTCATTTTAATATTGTAATAATCTGTCTATTATACTAAGGACAGCTTCGATTCAAAATAGTCTTTCTGACGAATGGGTTCTTGTTAATATCTGAGAGGAACAGAAGCATTGTAGAGGATCAGTTAGTACACAATTCATTCCTCAAAATAATTCGTTACTGCCAACTATTCACAAAGAGTATTATCGTTTGTGAGATATATCACTTGAGAAAATGAAAATGGAAAACTCTTCCGTGGAAGGAATGAAATGAGGAAAAAGAAGAAGAAGTAGGCCACTCCGGAGATAACTTGACCAAGTCTCAGGATATGAAATCGTGTGGATAGCTGTTAAAACATCATAAACGCCTTACCATTACTACGGATCTTGTGACAGAGCATTCTGAATCGACAGACCATTCAGAATAGACAGCAACAGACAAGAGTAAAGTGAAGAGAAATTTAACTTGGTTTTGTCTGCTCGTTCCTCGTGAGGTGAGAGAAAGGAGTGAATGAAACTCTTGATGTACGAGATAGCAGTAAATCTGGCTACCTATCGTTGTCAAATATTAGCCCACAGATAGATGCAAATCTTCAGTCTGCAAAAGGAATCCATTTTGCTGGAATCCATTTAGGCAATTAAAGCTGTAGAACTATTGGCAAAACGCCTCTTTCTCTGAGCTACCGTATAAATAAAAAGCGAATAAGTTACTCATTTCTGACGGTAAAATACTTATTACTGTTGCAAGCATGTTATTTATTTTCCATTTAATAGGGGAACTCAAACTCAGTTTTAGTCATAAAATCATCGCTTTGTAGAAGCGTTCCTTTTCATTAGGGAATGATATAAAATTTGTTTGTAATTAGTTTAAACCATTAAGTTGAAGTAATGTGCGTACGGACTATTCACGTTTGTGATGGAAAAAGCCATAAAAATAATTCCTATCCACAAAATTTGTTTAATAATTAGATTTTATGCCTACGTGTGTAAATTATCATGAATTGTTAGATGTATACTATAGATGCAATGTTTTAGATGTATACTGTAGAAACAATCTTCTACCTTTTTAATGTACGGAAACGGAATTTATCTATAATTGATTTAAACAATCAAACTGAATTTTTCATATAAACCACGAAACTTCCGTATCGGTAAACCCGGAAGTTAATCGGCGACTGTGTCAACTCAGTTATACATAATTACATCTTATGTTAATAGGTCGAAGGAATAAAGAAGTAGGTAATAATATCATAGATAGTTCTGATATGTATGACAAGTCTGATATGTATTATACAATTATTTATGACTTGTATAATAAAAGGTATTGCTTAACCATCACAACACTTGGATGTTGGTTTTAACTGACGATATTCACATGACAGTCGGTTGTAGGTTGCATCGGTGTAGACATCCAGTTAGGAAACATTATTTAATTAACCACGGCGATGATTCAGTAGTTTATAGCAAAAGGGGGAAAAGCTTCCGCCATAAGGTGAATATTAAAAAGTAAATTCTATATGTCTAGCCATCAAGTTATGGTGGAAATGATAACATACTTGTAAACGACGTATTCATTTGTAAACGACAAACAGATACTGAGAGTATTAAAAGTTTACATTATGAGATAATTTTGGAGTGACAGTGCTCCAAATATAACTAAAAATGAAACTTAAAAATGGCACTGAATATGCAAAGGTTTAATTTATTGTTTTAATTACTCTATTTATTTTAGTGCCCTTTGTGTGTTTATTTCTGAAAACAAATTCGTGGTTTTGAATACGACTTCATTCGGCTATCGTGCTAGGGTATTGTAATTTATTGTAGAGCTTAGAAACGCTCAGGAGAAAAAAAACTGGTCCGCATGAAAAGCGTTTTAGAGATTATATTAACATTATTACAGTGAACTTGTAGAACCACGCATTTTAAACTCACATGCTTGCCGATGTACGTTAATGAAGAAATATCACAATTTACGAATATTGACGGAGCAGCCACAACTTAAGGATTCAATTTGATAGCATATTTAAACACCATCGAATTCTGCATTGAGTTTATCATATCAGGACAAGAATTAGCTAGTTTTGAATAAGTTCAGAATTTATAAAAACTGTCAAAAGACATGATGAATCAGGTTACTTATAATGTTGTTTGTAAAACCGTACCTCCGTTGGCGAAGAAAAACGTTCCTTAGTAATTAATCACATAAATAGAAATAACTTAACAGGAACGTCAAAAGTTTAAGCTGGCAGATCGCTATCACAACCCATTTACTGTTATGTTAGGTTCAAAGAAAGCGAGCACGAAACTTGCAGCGGGTCTCCGGAGACCAACGTAATATTGAAGTCCTTTCGTAGCCTTGTGAGAAAAATAAGTTTCTAAAGAGAGCTCCTAACAATTCTCTACAGCATTAGAGACCCTTATTTTACATTTATGCGCTAGGCAAAATTTTCTAGAATACGTTGATGATGAAACTTCAAAGTACGTTTGATCATACTTCGAAGATTTTCCTGTCAAAAATAAAACATTTAATTAAATCGAAAAACGAACTTACTTTATTAACGTACGTAATTAAGTATAAGCGCGGATATAATATTACGTAATTTAGCACACATGTAAAGTAACAGACAAACACATAACACTTATATACATTTACAAACATTAACATACTTTTACAGAGTTTGCATGCTAAAACAATGAAGTCAATTACATAATACCAGAGCAAGAGCTGCTCTCAATTTGATTGCTATACATATAAGAAAAGACGGATTACACGCGTTAGATTAGTTGTCCTAATTACAAAGATATTTAATATACTCGACGCATACACGTAGATAACATTAGTCGACAAACTGCAAGCAACAATGTTGTAACACAATTAAACGGTTATAACAATTTAACACCTCACGCTTGCAGTAATAACGCTCTGCAGTCGCTTACATGATTTTGTAAAACCGTACTTACTGTAACGTATTGCCACGTTACAAATCCAGGGAACCCATCTTAACTGACACCTGCCAATTACATGGGCTGCCTACGTTGTAACGAACTATTATTAAAGTCAAATTAATTGAAGAAATTACTTAATATAACTATAAGGAAACCAGGGAAGGTATTTTACTGATTTATGCACTCATTTTCATGTGTAACAAGACGACTTCTCTTTATTAACAACAGTTACTAAAAGATTCCATGACATCATTAATTAAACTAAAATATTTAAATGCTTTTCATAAAACTTTGGGATCAAACTGATTATGTATTCTTATACCTCGGATCCGAGTTTACTTTAAATATATTTATAGTAAAGACTTCTAATTATTTTCAGTTCATCTAGACGCTTGCAAGACTTCTTTTACCATTTGAAGAATGGTATTATTACTTGAAGTGATAATAAATTACATTTACATTTAAGGCGTTACAACGTATGATATTGAATCTTACAGTAAACTCTTAGATTGTCTCATTTTAATTTTAAATAAAATTAATCGTCTTTGAAAAGTCTCTTTTTAATGTGAGTTGTGTATCATATATGATTAACTCTCGATAGCCAAGCTATCGAGTCACCTTTACAATTGGTCGTAGTAACCTCGTCCCGGGGTGTCTGTCTTGGGAATTCTTGGAGTCGGCGTCATCATCTGTGTCGTGTCTTCGGCAAGAATTAGGTCGGATGTTCACTGCGGAGATTGAAGTTTCTTTGGTGAAAGTAGGTGTAGATTCACGGAGGTCCTCGTCAGCGTCTTATGCATCGTATACGTGTATTTATGAAGTTTATGCAGATCACATCTTCAGGAGTGATGTTGTAATTGGATTTACCTCTTGAGGGGAGACGTCATCTTGCTTACCACCAGTTAAGTTTTTGTTTTACTTATTACATTTTCTTCTTAACACATCTTTATATTATTCATACATTACACAATGCTCTCCACGTTTAGCAGTGGTAGCTAATATTCTAAAGTTAAATAAAAAAACAAATACATTTTGGTGGAGCTCTCGCTCTTACGTCTGTACGGTGTGACGGCAACATAGCGACTCTTTCTCAATTGAACTGGCACATAACAACGGAGAGGGGCAAGTACTCCGCGACAATATAGTTCCTATTTTTATTTAAGTTAACATTCTTATTACCAAAAACCATACATTAATTATACATATATAATTTAAGTGAGTTATTTTAACTACTATTCGTGCCTTCAAACTTCTAATTATAAACATTATGATTTTTATATCTTCCTAAATTACAGACGACTCGATAAACACGTTGAGTCCGGAATTAACAGGTCACCGCATGATGACTAGCAAAGGGTTAATTATGATAATAATAACTTTTAACAATTCGACCTTTTTTATTAGTGCTTCTGTTGACTTTCATTCACTTCTCATTCTCATTCTGATTTAGTACAGGGGCTTTAGGTTTAATAGTGCGATTTAAAAATACTTAGTCGCTCGCAAACTTAATTTTTATTTATTTAAGATTACAGTTAAAATTAAATCGTCACATTACGTCCCGAAAGAAAGTGACAGATAATTTATACTAATACCCCTCATGCACAATGCACACGAGTATTTTTTCATCTACTTAAAACAAAAGTTATAAACTGCAAACACTTTATGCTGAGAAAGAATCAAAAGCACTGGTAGATATTAAGGAAAATTTACAGATGAAATATAAAGCAGAGTTTGTAGAGAAATCCGCATTAAACATAAAAGAGAAATGTATTTAACTAAATGTATTTGCACCGACTTATATGCGTGTCATAAACGACGAATGGGACAACGAGTGTATTCAACGACCAATGAGGAAGTAACGTCACGTACTGAGAAAAGCCAGGGATATGATCAATAAAATGAGAATATTTTACAAATCGTGAATTAACAATGACCACAAATATTAGAATTATACGCTCCTATGTCTTTCTCTGCCCTATATTATGGATTTAGTAAATGATTAGAGGCCTTGAGATGTGACTGTATCGAAGAATGGAAATCATGTCACAAACAGCCCACATAGATGCCTTAGAGGGTTAAAAGGAACAAGAACGTTGTCTTCTTCTTCTTCTTCGCTCCAATTATTAGATTATATAAACCTGTTCCTGCAACCATCTCATCCTCGGACGACCCACGTCTTTTCTACCAATGGCTTTACAGTTTAGTGATGCTTTTGGAATCGATCCTCTGTAATGTGCCACCATATTTTATTAACTGAACATTTATTCCGTTAAGTCCTGGTGACTTTCTACTTTTCATTTCATTCATTGCTTGTTGGAGTTCATCTATAGTTAACTTATCTAAACATTTTCCACTAGGCTTACTTATATATTCCTTATGATTTCTATTGCGCTGTCGAAATGTAACTTTCTATAATGGTTTGTCCATTCATTTTTCTCAATCATATTAATACGAATATTTTCTGTTTCAGAGCTATTCAATGTTTTCATCACTTTATATGCCATATTCTGTCTACCATATAAATCATATTCCATAGTGGCTATGACGCGTTCCCATGAGTCCTGATGGGCTTGTTTAACAATTCTCTTGTTTCATTTCTTATACTCTGGTATGCTTCTCTTGGCTCTTCTGTTGGATATGATCTTCTAAAGCTATAATTTTTCCTCTTTACCGCAGTATCTACTTCTTCTGTCCAAATTATCAACCACTCCTTCGTCTATACTTCTTTTTGCAGCCTACTGCTTCCTTAGCTATTTGTATTATTATTTTCTTGATGTTACTCCATTCCGCCTCTATGTTTCCACTAGTAGGTATTATTGCAATGCACTCATTTATTCTGTGCTGGTAAAGATTTCTGGTACTTTCATCCTCCAATCCATAAACTTTAAAGACTCGTTCATTAATCTCTTGTTTACAAAACTCATTTTGTTTTTCCATCGTTTATGTAACTGTGTATTTGATGTCAGAAGGAAATGATATACAAAAATGTCATACCTCTTCCAGGCTCTTGTATCTTCAAATTGTGATACTAGCTTCTTATTAACTATTATATGATCAATAATTGATCTAGAACCTCTCGGCGACCAGGCATATTTATGAATATCCTTTTCTCTTAAAAACCCATTTGTTGTCTCTATATCATTGTATGCCACAAATTCCCTCAGTCTTTCACCATTTCTGTTTAATGTTGCCCTAAAAGTGCCATGCGGCCCTATAAGTTTGAGAGTGGGATTACTGCCAACTGTAGCATTTAAGCCCCCAACGAGTTTTGATGAGTGTTGAAAGAATAAAGCTTAAGCACTTTGGTCACATCACGAGGAATGAAAGCATGTATCATCTACTGCATATATCATTCTACCGGGAAAAGATACTCGGAAGGAGAGGTGTTGGTACGAGAAGTATCTTCTCGTTAGGCAACTTGAGAAATTGGATCTCCAAGTCAACAACGGAGTTATTCTCAGCAAGGAAAGCACAGCCACGATGATTGTCAACATTCAAAACGGAGAGGGACGAGAACACAATTGTATAATTTCAGGCATAAATTAAATTATTGTTGTACAGCGCGTAATCATATTTTTCTAAGAAAGATTTGAGAAAAAGTGCGTGTTAAACATGCAATTGTACGTTACGTGTCTACCCACATATTGGAAACGTACGATCATTACTAGTGCACGGCATCTGGAACGTTTCTGTTTGATCTGTTCCTTTTACTACACATTAATTGGTAGCATAGTTTTGTTTTCATTGTTTTCGTAACCAACGAAAATAATTCGTTAACGTCAACGTTTCTGTGAAAACGACAACGTGTAGCGATTCTGTCACTCAAACCAGAACAACAACGTGTAGCGATTCTGTCACTCAAACCAGAACGAAGCCTATGTAACGACAACGTGTAGCGATTCTGTCACTCAAACCAGAACGAAGCCTGTATAACGAACAACAATGTTGTTTTTTTGAATGTCTTTGGCTGAAAACCGATAGCAGATCTCTGTTAACCGTTTGTATAACGCTCGACATAAATCAGCTTACAACCTCGACAAAACCATCTTAAAAACGACACAGCACGACATTGTATGCTTTGGAATTCAATTATCCGATGAGCGTGTTAAATGTATAAGCACTTTTGCATTACAGATTAATAGCTACTGCCCGTGTGATTATATTCGCGTAGATCAGGTCAACTATAGTATAATGTTGACCGAAAGCTTCCAGAAATTACTACGTATATTATTATGTGTACTTGTGAGATTTGCAAGGATACACTGGTTTTCTTGACGGTACTGGAATATCGTGCTGTCGATGAGCGAGACGTGATAAGATTCGCGTAGTCTATGCACGATATTTAGTGCTTATGGTGCTTGCCATAAAAATACAATTAAACTTTTACAGAACGTCTTGAAAACTACAGAAAACTACACTCGTATTCTCAATGAGGTGCTGAAGTTCACCAGGGCGTTCTCTTTCACTAAGTAGGGCGAATCTCTTCTGCCCAAGTTTCTTCTCATAATATTTCCACACGTATTTTTTAATACGTATTCTCATAGTATACAAGTTTATTTTAAACGTTCCATGGCTTCTGGGTCTGCTTTACCAAGGCAGTATAAAAGATAACTTACAGTCATTCGTTCTTACGAGATAACCGAGCTGACTTAGTCGGCCCTCTGGAGGATTGTGTCCAAGTGTATACCTACCCCTCTCGTCATTCCTAATTTGGTCACTTCTCGCAACCCCTCCCTACATTTAATCTCGACCTCTTGATATCTATGTTTTAGGTATTTCATTTAATGACCAAGTTCTGAGGTTTACGAAAAATATCCATAACGACTAATGGACATGTAAATGACACTCATGTTGTCACTTGTTTTAATAGTAAGTAAGTAACCCTCAATACAATTCAGGGAATAATGGGAATAAGTAGAACATTAAACAGAACACTAAAGAAGAAAGTTAGGAAAGAAAGAAAATTAATATTCTATAAAACAATGGCTGTACCAAATTCAATGTATTTATTGTTATTTTCTAGATAAAGAAATTAGAAAGAGAGCTCACAGGAAACAGATTACAAACAGAAAAAAATTTAAAAATGTCAGAAAACACAAACTAAAATATTAAAAATATGTAAAAAGAAATGTTGGAAGTCCTAGGAAAATATGGAAAGTCTGCTAAATCTGAAAGCCGATATGGAAAGTATGAAACTGCAAGTCTCAAGTTGAAATACCAGGCCAATGTAGTATGTGGTTTAGACCTATACGATTTCTGAATTAGTCAAAGGGGTTTCTGTGAGGTAGTGCAGAAAATTTCTCTTATGTAAATTGACGGTATCGGGTTCTAGAAATTCTATCATATGACGCATTTCGTGTTGTGCTTACAAAGCTATTGTAAATGTTATAATTAGGCGTATATAACAATTTTATTCTGCTAATGAAATTTTCATATAGTTAAAAGAAGACATTGTAATATAAAAATTTCATTTTTATAGACTACTCTTGCTTCTAACTAATTAAAAAATAAATAAAGTCGTGATTTGGGTATGCCTGAACGTCCTTTTGTGTTTTGCTTATAAACGTTATTGTAACGATAATCGTATCGAGCAGCCCAGGACATTCTCCACCCCCCGCCCCCCGGTGTCACAGGTGTTCAAAAACACTTGAGATACGCATCAAGTAGCATACAGTGAGCATGGAAGATTTATAGAAGGCGTACACTACCTATAAAAAGCCATATCAGCCGGTTTGTCAGTTCAGTGGTGTCGAGCGGTTTCTTTAGCGCGGCTCGAGTGTTTGTAGCGAAGTGTTGTTGTACGGAATTCTTTATAGTTGACATTATTATAGCGTGAAAACAATTTTTACTTGAATTGTTGTAAGAGCAAATTATTCTTATTAATAATTCTTGTTGATTACAAATTATTAATTGTGATAATTACAGCTGGTTATTAGTGATTGCATTGGTGTCTTATACTTTGTTTTCCACTGTACCATACGACGACCAGTTAGACCGTCGTAACAGTATGTTCTGTTTATGAAATGCGTAAGGTAGAGGCACGTCTGAACACAGGAAATGCGCTTAACAGATTTTAAACGAGTTTACAATTTTCTTATTTGTATGACACACATTTTTTATATTCACAAATGTTTGGGTTATTGGGTATTTGTGGTCGTAGTCTTGCCTTAACTGCAACATTTCAGACATTATTGAAATATTTACTAGAAAGCTCCGTGAGCTATAGAACTAAATCACTACTTTGAACGACATTCATTTAGTGTTAGATAAAATCAGATTAACAATAACTAATTTTAAAGCTATGAGTAAGTTTATTCGTCTGCATGAGTCTTATCATTAGTCGAGATCGTTAGCCGACGAGATGGAAGCAAACGCCATTACCACAATTTTTTTGTAACTTAAAAAAAAAAAAAATGTATATATATATATTTCAATCACTTTCTGCTACAGTCCGTTTCTTGATGTATATAATACTTTAATATTTATACTAAATTTACCTCAAGATTTTTTTTTTCTATGTGGAACATGATTCGAGAGTTCCTGTTCTCTCATCTTCAGCCTTCGCCATCTTGTTTCTGGTGAAGTATTTGTGTGTTGGCTGCTGGATGTTATTAAGGTTGTTTGTTGGTCTTTGGTCTTTTGAAGTTGTATTATTGTGTGTGGTTGTGGTATATGTTTTTGTATTTTGTGTATTTTCGATGTTGAGTGCTTTGAATATTGTGTCATGTTTTGTATTGATTTGTATTTGTTCTGGTATTAGTTTGTTTTGTGTTTTATGTTTGTATATCTGTAAATTTTCCCAAATGTTCATTATGGTGCCTTTGTGTGGTATATGTTTTATTAGTGATACATTGGTTATGTTTGAGAATTCGTGTCCTGTGTTTATTGCATGTGTGGCTAATATATAAATCCAATTTAGCCACACATGCAATAAACACAGGACACGAATTCCCAAACATAACCAATGTATCACTAATAAAACATATACCACACAAAGGCACCATAATGAACATTTGGGAAAATTTACAGATATACAAACATAAAACACAAAACAAACTAATACCAGAACAAATACAAAACAATACAAAACATGACACAATATTCAAAGCACTCAACATCGAAAATACACAAAATACAAAAACATATACCACAACCACACACAATAATACAACTTTAAAAGACCAAAGACCAACAAACAACCTTAATAACATCCAGCAGCCAACACACAAATACTTCACAAGAAACAAGATGGCGAAGGCTGAAGATGAGAGAACAGGAACTCTCGAAACATGTTCCACATAGAAAAAACATCTTGAGGTAAATTTAGTATAAATATTAAAGTAATATATATATATATATATTGCAGCAGTACGTCTGCGTACGTTACTGTGCATTGTCGCAGTTAGTTACAAAAACTGCTAAATTAGAATCAATAATTAATATTGTTCATATAAAAAAAAGCGTATTGAAAGCTGTAAGTAACCAGCGAAGGGGAACACCGAATGTGCAGGACGGTACTGGCATATCACGCCACACTCAAGCTAAGACTGTGTACAATCTAAGTGATATGTGTGTGTGTGAGCCAGTAGAAACCGGCATAGCGTCACCCCGGAATAAATGTGACTTAAATAAATAATTATTTAAATTTTGGTAAGTGCGCGTAACATATGACAAAATTACGCCACGTTATTAACAATATAAAGACGCGCACATGTGCAAAATCTAGTGCGAAATAAATAATACATATTAAGGCAGTGTAAATAAAAGTGAATAGAACCAAGAACAATTAAAGTATAGAAAAACTGTTACATACAATTATACATAAAAAAATAACCGATCGTATGAACATCGAGTAATAAACAAAAGACTTCGCATGTTGCGAATAAAATTAAAATAAGTACGGAAAATAATTGAATCTGTAAAGGGACGCTCGACAAACTATAACAATATAAATCGTGCACAGAATGGTTGAAACATGATTTTTGCGCCCGACAGTATAAATAGGCTAAGCGAGGAGCAGCAGCCTCGACCTTCATTCACTGGAACACATCTGCAGCCGAAGGCTATGCCCTACGGTGGAGCATCCAAGGTCGATATCCCAGTAGTGCCGTACGAGTCATCTGAATGCTGAGTGGACCAGGAGGACCGGACGACGGACTCCAGGAGGATCCGACGACAATGGAGGATCGACACAGGACACAGGACTCAGGACCATGACGAGGAATCACTGAGTACACCGCACAGCAATAAGGTGACATGAAACAATTTTTACTCGTCAACCAACGAGTCATAAAAGACATTAAAAAGAAAAGAGTAAGGAGACAATGTTAAACTTTAATAGTGTAAATAATAATTATAAAATCTCATTGATTAATTTTACAGTAATTTATAATGATATTTAACATTTACGAAATTATTTTTGAAATTTAACGTAGCATAAATGTTTAAGTAATTCTAAAATTGATTGATATTTCATGAATACGATATTCATATGTAGGCACACAAAGCAAAGTAGTAATAATATTAAAAATTATGAAATTTAAAAAGTAATACAGTCTGAGCAAGTCGAGAGCACATTGTATATTAAAAAATTTCTATTTATACATGTCAATTTATATCTGGTGTATTATATTTATGAATATTTGTATAATGTTATTTGTATGGTGACAATAATTGTGTGTATGATAACCACACACAAAAGAAAAATATTATGCGAATAATAATGACGAAATTTTAAGTCGTAATTTTTGAAAATTTTAATTAATAAAATTTTTAATGAGTTTTAGAAAGTCGATATGATATAAGAAGTGTTATTATTATTTTTAAAACACACCATACACCTTTTCTCGTTATCATATATATGGCACCCTTACGGACTCTACTATTTTGTTGTTGTAAAATTAGAATTATAAAGCAAACATTCATATTTTTATGATTATCCATACAATGAACACTAAAAATGCTGACCGGCGAATGTTTTTTAGTTAAATTTACAACCATAGTGCATAATAACAAATAATTTACGCCTAGTTTTAAGTTTACGTATGTTTTCATACATATTGTAACATTACATTTGGAACACCTTAATATCGTACCCGATTTAATGAAGACAATGGATAAGAAGCTAAACAAGAAGAAAAATATCTTTCAAGATGATAGTGAAGAGGAACGAAAAACTATTTCAGACTGACTAGTAATACAACTGACCGTACCCAAATTAATGATTCAGGCAAAGTGATGCAAAATACATTTCAACCCCGATTAAGACATGAACTTTAAATAATGACAAAATAAGTATTATAAAGACAGACAGATTATGTATCAGTACTATAAGGAAACAAATGGTTTCATTCAATGTATCATAATATCAAGATAATCAAAATACAAATTGAAGGATAATAGGCCCAAACATACAATATTATGTAAAAAGAAATATCAGTAAGTGATTAATTTGAATGATGTAATGAAAATATAACAAACCTTATTATAGATACATGAACCATACAACTAATTGTAATAAATAATGGTCATAAGGTTGTCCAGAAAACAACAAATAATAACTTATTCACAGTAATATTTTATAACAAGAGTGAAGTTCTTTTAATGACAATAAAAATGTAAACCCAAATACAAAAACAATGAATGTGACAAATAGAAACACAATACGATATATTGTAGTATTAAATATATTTTAATGGATAAGGAAGTAGCTGAATATTATGTGTCAGTGAAACCAAAACAATCAGTAACAGAAGTGTCTAAAGGTAGAATTAGAAGTGAACCAGTGGAAATTATTTATAATGGGACAAACAAATCTTAATAATCTTGTATAAATAAGATTATTAATCTTATAAGACTAATTAAAACAAATAGAGATAAGATCAAAGAGTAACAGTGGACTAGTGCAAGTAATTTTATTATGAAAATATATTAAAAATGATCCCAAGTGAGTGCTATTTTTATCTCAAAATATTAGGTAATATGACTATAAATGTGATGAGATAATATAATAAGTAGTGCAGTGATCAAGGGTACATCCCTGAAATAAAACAAAAACAGCAAGGACTGCATGAAACTTAATTTTAAGGAATAATTTAATTAATGAAAAAACATATGTGTTTTGTTTATATTAATGGTTCATTGAACTCAAGGCTGGAAGATCTGAGTTAGAGTACAACTCTTTTGTTTTCAAATATATTTGTTATGTATTAATAATAAGGATTAATTAATTAGTTATCAAGGCAAGATGGAGTGAAAGGAGGTGTTATTACTAGTGGTAAACAGTTGTTTATGTTTAATGAAATTTTAACTTATTTATTCAATGTCCATAAAAGTCATAGCCATGTGGGCATGACACTAAATTGATTTGATATTATATATTGTTTTGTTATTGTTCATGTAATGATGTTATCAGGATAGCCAGGAAAGCAACCAACCATTCTAAATTAATGAGAAATAGAAAAATAACAAAGCAGACAGTAGTTATATAAGGATGATCATTTTTTGAACAAATAAATGGAGTAGCAAATGTTTTGTGGATGGCAAACTGTAGGAAGCCATGTAAAACCAACTTTTGTAAATTTTAGATAATACTGTTAGGAATTTTGTGAAACAAATGTTGAAGGATGAATAGAGTTATAGTTAATAGTATACACTACAAATCTAGAAGCAAAATAATTCGTTTTAAGCTATGTAAGAAAAATTCAAATAACAAAATTATAACAGCTGTATTTCTTAAGTAAAGGTAGGCATGTTTAGTGTCTATGTGTCACAAATGTAAAGACCAAAATAATGTTCCTAATAGTTTTAAATTCCCCACAGAACAGAAAAGTTATACTAATTTAAAGGTTTTGAACAAATTCAGACATTGAAATAATGAATTTACATGACAATGTATATCCGAATCAACCAACCAGATTCCAAGTTTACCCCTAGCAACCAGAAATTTCGGATAAATAAAATGAGACTTCTTTAACAACGGTCATAGCGTACAGACGCGTTTGTAAAACGTCTTACATAATTAACTATAAACTGTGAAAACACGTTCCAGACATATTAATACAGATAGATATACATAATACGAATTATTACAACCGAGTGAGGAACATCCAGCATTTGAATAGAAGAATCAAGAACCAGGGAGGAGGACCGAAGCAGACGTGGGCCCTATCTTCGACCAAGAACCATTTTAAGAAGAGGATTTGGTGAATTCGAACATTTTTTTATATTATGTATCAACACCAACTTTTGTATACACGACTTTTTAAGAATTAATCAACTAAAACTACAGACATCATATCACACCAACACTAAGAACACTCACTAATAACATGAATTGAGATTGACACCTTTTTAAACACCACAAGAACCTTTGATTTTAATAATAACTATTAAACACATAAACTGGACATAACCTATAATAACTAGCAATCACTATTCGACTGCATGCGTGCACATTACACTCTAAACTTTGTAATATCCTTGAACTGTAAAATTTGTACTTTGATTTATAGAATAATATTTTGTTTAAATGTAATCCCCGAACCATATACGCCCTGAGATGATCCATTTTAATAGAAATAATAACCAACGCTTTATTTTGGTCTGAATACAATAAGAATTGCAACTACTGTACCAACTGGTAAAGAAGACACATAATTTTTGCCACAATTGTGTTTATCATAAAAAGAAACGAGAAACAATTAACCAATGCTTTACTGAATAAATGGTTTCTATAAAGATATATGTTTGTTGTTATATTTGCGTCGTTATTATTGCTGTTCCATTTAAAAAATAAGTTCACAGAGCACAGCGGACACCACAACGGTTGGCAACGGTGGCTGACGTCATTGAAACGGTACGTATAGTGGGAGCGAGCGGCAGATTACAAAATCATTCGCCGTTCAACATATATTATTAATAGTAACACAATTACAACAACAACAGTGTGGTTGAAAGTAGTTAATACATATATATTTGTTACTAATGGACGTTTCCAACGGGCGGCGTATATAATTTAAGTGCCCGCAACACAAATAGAGTGTTACAATTTGACGAATCCAACGTGAGCTTAAAGAAATAAGACGTAACATTTGTAATTTGTTATAATATGTTTAGGTTTATATCTAATAACTTTTACAAATATACATATCTGAAAATAATACGTAAAAGTTTCGCAAACACAGCTTACAAAATTTGCTAGGGATGTTGACAGATTTGACATTCTACATTATTTGAGTGCAGATTATATTATTGATTTGTAAAATTATTATTGATAATGAGTTCGTATTTGAAATAAAATTTCTCACAAATTAGCGCCTCAAGTAGACTTTCACATGTTTTTTAAAAGTTTGACTCCCATTAATGGCCCTTGGTGCTACTAAAATTAAAAAAATATTTCAGTGTGAACATTGTATTTGGAATTGGGTTGAAATTTCCTTTAGCCTGATATCCAGCATGGGTTTAAAAATTTTGAGGCTCTGATGCCGTAGAAGTTGAAAATAGCTAAAACTGGATACTATATTTATATTTTTTATTTAAAGATTTTTTAATACCCAGCATGAATGTTTACGATTTTTCAGCACTTTGGTAAACTTTCGGACTTTGGTATTCCACAATTTTGAGTTTTGCATACCTGAAAATAATATTAATGTTGTAGTTAAAATGGTCACTCATGGGGAAGGAATTAATCTCAAACAATAGGGGTGTGAACATTCACATGCCTACCAGATTTTACGACAATCGCTAGAGATAAATTTTAAATTTGTATAGAATCTATTACAGACAATTGAGAGTTGTCTTAATGGGTGTTGTTAATTACAAAATATAATGTACCTGCTACTGATCTTTGTTTAATACTTTTCTCCTCTGACAATGCTCTGACTTTTCTTGGTAGTTGTGTTACAGAATGGGACTTACTGACAGCAGATTCACTATTTGCAAGCGCCCACTGACTTCTGCAAAATATAAATGTTTCTTACTGCACTTTTGAAATAAATTTATATCAATTTAAAACGCATGCATTGTAGCGTACCATACCTATGATATTTAGAGAGTAAGAGAAATCTGTGGTGAGGAAGAGAAATTAGAATAATAAGGAGAAGGAGGCGAAAATAGGTGGTGGAGGAGGTTGAGGAGGATGAGGAGGAAGAGGAGGAGGAGAAAGAGGAGGATGAAAAGGAGAAGGAGGATGAGCTAGAGAAAGAGAAGAATGGATAGTATATTATTTGTTAAGAGGGAGGAAGGAAAATTGTGAGGAAGAAAAAGGAACAGTAAGTTGAGGTGTGAGGGAATATTAAAAACAGTAAAGGGAGGGGATGGTGACAGTGTGGGGGGAATATAATATGAATTGTATAAATCTAAATCTAAACAGTAAATATATTGTGATCTGTAAATTTGTGAACTTCATTTTTTTTTTTAATATTCCAAAACAAGAGATGACCACTAAATCTTTTTATTACCTCACAAACAGATGTTCTTGACAAGCATGTAAACAAGCTAATAATGAAAATGATAGTTGCTTACATCTTTTGTTTTGTTTTAAAACAATTTTATTTTGTTTTGGCAGTATACAACATGTTGAATTTAAAGATTTGATTGTTTAAAAAATAAAATTAGTTTACATTAAAGAATATTAATCACTTCACTGAAGATGTTCATTTTTGCAGTTTGATCATAGTGAACAACTGTTTCTATAGTGATGGTAAAAATGAATTATATACTGTGTAAAAGTAATATATGCCATCAGACTTAGCAGATAAATATGTACACTGTAATTAACTATATAGATTACTACCTACTGGAATCACAAATTATTATTGATAAAATGATAGATTTTTACCGTATGGCCAAAACTAATTTTCGCTCCATCTGTCCTGCACAGCGCTCCTGGCGGCAACCCCTGACAAAGCTTTAACAGAGCAAAAGCTCGTTTAGGCCGTAAGGTAAAAATTTATCATTTCTGTCAATAATAATTTGTGATTAGAGTTGGTAGTATTCTACATAGTTAATTAATTTAAACGGACCCTGTCATGAGACAAACCCTAAACAGACAGATATGTAGATATATAGCCAGATAGGTAACAGATAGACAGACAAATGCTAACGATCAAGTTGAAACTGAGAACTCGATTCTGTCGTTCAATTAGAAAATTTTATTACACCTTTCTAAATGGAAGCTGATAAATACTGTTAGCTTAAGTAAACCTTAATTTATATATTCATTTAAATCTGCCCTTCTACGTAACAAGTTGTGGTGCACAAACTGTGGTGCTTCAACTTGTGACAGCTCAATTATTTCTTTCGCCGCGCAACTAAGAGATTATGCAACCCCCGCAGCAATAAAGTGCTGCACACACAATCAACTTTTATTTGCTGCTGCACTTTCGTTCTCATGAAATATGAAGTGACACCCGGGAGGGAGGTTGGAAATTTAATGCAAATGGAACTTTTATGTTATAACAACCCCCCACTCCCACCCGTTGCTACTGAAGTCTTAATTTTACAAGAGAACGCACTAACCTAATATTTTACTTATAATTTAGAACATTATGTGAGTTAAAAAAACTTTGCCGACTGACAGTTGCCACATAAAGGAATAGATGAAAATTCTGGAGACCGTTTGCAAACCTGCCACGTTCTGCCCGCTGTCGTATGGCTGTCGTGTCAATACGAGATCAAGCTTTTGTGTGGAAACTCTACTACAAAGAAACCGGCATACTATTCGTTATGTTATATTTATTATGCCTTAATAACGAGCAAAATACAAGAACAGTAATAATTATTAGGCTATAGGAAACTTTTACGATTGGCACCATCTCTAGCGTCTACGAAACTTTGTTTAGCCAAACAATCTTGATCTGTAAGCTCCTCCATGTTCTTCTTCCACGTTATTGTTGGTGGAAGAACCTCTTTTCTTTCTGTTTAGATTTGTCGATTTATCGCTAATAAGCCATCTTCCTTTTTACATGCTCTGGGCCATCCTTTCTGTCTTGCTATTCATATAGATTGATTCCAAATACTCCTGTTAATTAGAATCCATACATTTGTATTTCTGACCCCATCTTGTCTTGTAAGTCTAGATCACATTCCCCAATAATCCGTCTTTACAGCTTGCATTTTCGACCTACATTTTGCATTAATTTTCGACTCCTCTGCACCCATATATGTGAATTTGCACACCTTAATAGCCTGTTTGGTTTTGTGATATAAGTCCTAGCCAGCTCAAACACTTAGAGATTTCTTCACGACTCCGCCCACTTTGTTATATTCACCCTAAAGAATTTTATTTTATTTTTCTTGTACTTCGTGTAACTTCCTCATTGACATGAAAAGTTTTACATTCATTTCCAATAACAAGATATTCCTTTTGTCCGTAGTTTTGTCGAACCCTGCTCCTGTAACTGTTCTTGTATTTTTCACATCACATGCTCATTGTCAAACCCATTTTCAGTTGAAACGACCTGCTATTCTGCGTTCTTTTTATTACGGAGGAAGACTATTTTGTTTGCTGAATTGAGGTAGTGCAGTGAAAAGGCATCTAGATATGTGGCAGCAAGTGTCAGATCGTGATGAACGCAGCTGCATAGGTCCCAGGAAGCAGGACTCAGGCGGCATAATAACAAAATTATTCTCTGTAATTTTCATAAATAAAATCATACAAAAGAATACGATTAGTATGAACATTTCAATGGTTCAAACGTTATATTATTTTATAAAAGGTTTGTGTTTATGTAATCTTATAATTATAAAAATCACTAAAAACTATACCAACGGTGTTGTTTAACACTGCCCGTTGCAAGAGGAACGAAAGGAATATCAACCTCGTTCAAAACCAAGATGCTTCTGGCACCGGGTGGTAGCAACCAGTTAGAGGGCCCCGGCCTAGCGTAACAGCTGACAAATGGTTGGAAAAACGGCGGAGAGACCGGAAGAGCCAGGAGTTGGGTTTCGGAATGAAACCTAGTGCAGGTCTGGAGGCTCAAAGGTAACAGCCTACCACCGGACTTTCCTACAATCGTGTTAGTAGCCTATCCAGTGAGACTTAAGCACTTTCAATCGACTAAAAAGGAAAAGATGTAGAGATCAGTTGTAACGACGCGACGATGTAATAGGTTTTGAGCCTTATACTTGCAGAGAAGAAGAAGAAAAAGAAGAAGAAAAAACATCAGTAAATGGATAATACTGTAACAACCTCGCTTGCTCTAGCTAGAAAAATCAGTGAATAAAACGTAAAACCATAAAAATTGTTGTAGCTTTTCCTTATACTGCTTCTTCCTTTAAATTATCTTCATTATTACTTTTGAAATTATTTTCTTGCTTACTTGTGCCTGTTTTATTTACCGTAATCGATGAATTGCGCCGATTTGTAAACCTCAACAGAAAATTAACATTTCTTATTAGATGAATTTTTAACATTAATGTTATTCTGTCCGATGACAATAGATTATAAAAATAACCAGACGCCAAACCATCTGAAAGTTTATAAACAAAGTAAATCTTTATAGAAAAATTGGAGACCATCAATTATCTAGCCTCAAAGGAGTCCAACCTGGTTTTTCTGTAGAATGGCACCATTAAAGGAGTAAAAGTGAACGCGTTAGTGCGGCCCTAGCTATTTAATCGGGGTCACAACGGAGGCAACTTTATCACGGAAATGCAGCGGAGTATTTGTCTAACCAGGTGGTGCTTGCAGCACCTGTGAAGTCACTTCTGCCCGAGTTTTAATGTTTAACTTTAACTTTCATTAAATTTTTTATATTTGCTGAAAATGGAAATGAGGCATTGTAGTCGTTTAAAGCATGTGTACGTTTTTGGAACACAACGAAACATCTCAAAACAATTATATAAACTTCTCTGCTGATCAATTTGAAAGAGTTATCACTATATGTCGTTGCTACATGGCTTTGAATCACCAAAAGTATGAATACCCTACTTGCTTAGGTTTTTTTGGAAACACGTTGTGAAACTTTCCAGAGGCACCCTTACTTGTGACATTTACTCTTCTTTTCGAAAAGAGTCAGTTACCCCTGCCATTCAGTCGATTACTTTACTAAAAATGGTTTTATA
The DNA here is from genome assembly GCA_034769895.1 of Magicicada septendecula. Lineage (NCBI taxonomy): Eukaryota > Metazoa > Arthropoda > Insecta > Hemiptera > Cicadidae > Magicicada > Magicicada septendecula. The sequence continues at coordinate 281,232,915 of CM068369.1, read as the reverse complement.
CTTCTTCTATTTTCTACTATTCAACGTACAATGTTTAATCTTCTACTTTTTGCTTGTCAACACTTGATACTTCTGCGTGTTCCGGTTTACCGTCTTATCCTCCGTCTCCCAGCACTTCGCATTCCCACAAGCTCACAGCTCATAGCCTGCCTTGGTATTCTATCCAGGGACATATGCATAATAAATATGGTCCTTCCATCTTTTTTTATTCCAGGAAGTTATTTTTGTTATCTGTTGTGCACTTATTTCCTGTCTTATATCATTACTTCTTATAGGCTCAAGTCCAGTACAACCTTCGACTGATCGAAGAAATCTCATTTCTGAGGCTTCTATCCATTTAAATTATCTTAAACATTAATTATAGTTAATATTACCTCGTGTATCCGGGTAAACTGGTGCTCCTCCTTACAACTTCATTGATTTTGACAACTACGCGTTTCGGGACTCATGGTCCCATCATCAGGTTGGTAAAAACGAAAATCACTCACATGGAGTACGTCAAATTAATAAAATACAAATAAAAACTTTCACTCACACATCAGTCCAGCACATAAAGTCACAATACCGCGTGTATACAATTACACCACTACACGATGCGCAGTGTACAGGAGCACCAGTGTACCCGGATACACGAGGTAATATTAACTATAATTAGTTATATGCAATTTGGAGACCACAACACAATATGTATATCTTAAACATGATTCTTATCCAGTAACAAAGAGGGGACTGCCATCACTTTATAAAACTTTATTTGAGTCATCGTTTTTTCTGTCAGAGTTCGTTGTATAATGTACAACCTTCGATGTTTGCCATTCTGATTGTTGTCCTCTTCATGTGCTATACGCTATATCACAAACCAAATAATTAAAATGTGCTAACGGCCCGACTTTTTATTGACAATTATGATATTTGTCCGTATTGGATCTTTTCCTCCGAATCCCATGGTTTTGAGTTTTTTCACTCATATTTTTAAATTGCCATACGATGTTTAATAAAGTGCTTAATTTTTGTTTGGGATTTTGTATACATCTCTGGTAATTCTCGGACCACCATCGTTTTAGTGACACTTAAAGTTGAAAATAAACAAACACACGCCGAACTAATACGTGCAGTGCTTAGAATTGATAGCTATTAATTAAATATAATATTTGCCGACGCAAAAGCGAATTAAACAACTAGAAACCTAACCCAATATGGCGTCGCTTAAAATTTGAATAAGACGCATAACAAGAAATAAACAGAATGTCACCTAACAATTTTTAAGGTGACAGAAAAATCCAACGAAATTGATATTTCCTTGCGTCATTCATGACCTTGACTGTGACATGTAGAAATGTAGACGGCGGAATGGCAAGGTTAATTAGTAAGTTGTATTATAGCGATTATCATGCGCAGTCTAATTAATGAGAAGTAATATCAAGTAATTATTTTAAACGGCGATGTACAGTGCTCAACAGGTTAAATGAGTGTAGTTTTTGTTGTAGGCTATGTACTATACAATTATTTAAGTGCGAACGCTACGAATTATGTGCCATTTGGTTAAAAGTATTCAAAAAACATGTGGCTGAGTTACTGCCTATGGTACCACTTTAAATCTACTAAACAGATTACACATTGTTTAAAAAGAAACGATTCATTCAGCCCTATACTTTAGCTGTACCTACTATTAATCCTGTACTTTAAATTTTTTTAAATTTTCAGACCATTTCATTTTCAGGTGATTTTTAAATGTTTATAGAAAAAGACTCTAAAAATAAATGTGTATCTGGAAAACAATCGATGGACTACGGTCATTAAAAAATAAATCCTTTGTGAAAGAACCGGTAAAAGTATTATACGATAAAATTTAGGACTCTATGTCTAACATGATTAAGATATTAGTAATTGACGGGTGTATAAAATAAAGCTTAGTTATATAAACAAAGTGTAATGCGTAACCACGAGGATGATTCGGTAGTTTGGCGCTAATTACGAAACCGGATGCAGGGAGAAAGTTTCCGGTGTGGGGTAGGCAAATGGGAGTGACCTGTCAGGATCGAATGAATTACACTGCTAAAAGATTGATTAAGCATTCAGTTTCCTAAAGACACGGAATATTATCTTTTTGCACAAGCTTATGTTATAAAATAACCATGGGTGATTATTATAGGTTTTTATAATTAATTACTTTATAAATATAATATCTACAGACAGTAAAACTTGACAGTATGTCAACTGTATGATTATATAAGTACTGTATATTTACTCTAGTGCATTTCATTATATTTGCGATAGTGATCGTATTACAGAAAAAGTTCGGCGGAGAAGTTAAGGGAATCAGTGCACACACGGACGAACAACACTCGATAGAAAGTGGCTAGTTCCTTAGGATAATAATGACCTGCTTGTGATTCATACTCATAGTAGTGCTTACCTATCTGCCTAATACAGAATAATATGAATAATATAGCTTTCTCACCGGTTACATATAACCAGAGTCTCAACAAAAAAAAAACAAGAAAAGAACATGCCATTTGGTTTCAGTTGGGTTTGTAAACTTCCTCTTTCCGTATTTTTTCCCTCGTTATTAACACGGTGACTGACTATCTTCTGTTTTATGGAATTCAATTTTGTGATATTACTGAATCTAACATATTTAGAAAATAAGACAGAAAGAAAATAGAGGGCCACGTGTAGTCGCGACATGTCCGCGTTAGTTAAATACCACACAGAACAGGAACTACAAATCGTTGAGGAACACGAGAAAGCTACCGTCACAAACGATACCGAACATAAAATCGGAGAACTCTTTAAAATTGTCAAACATCCGGTCAGATTAAACCAAAAGGACAGTGCCCCCAGGATACCCGCCCCTCGGAAACATCTCTTACATATAACGTCCCCCCTGAACTGGTTATGGCTAATCTTTAAAATATTAATATTTTAAAGACTAACCATTGCAACTTGGTGACCATACACACAATGAATGGTTATGGCTATCGGCCGCTGAACCAGTTTATTAAATCACCTCAAGTACCGCTGCCGAGAGCTAACAAATAGGAAGACAGGTAAGAAAATATGACACGGAATAATGTGGGTGACTTGCAGACAAACGTCTCTGAGGAAGACTGCAGGAAAGACTATGTCCAAATGTCTAGCACAAGACAAAAACTGACGCAGTCAAATAAAGAAAAAAGAAATAAAAACGAATACCACAATACAAATCCTTGCTCGCAAGAGTGAAAGTGCCAGAAATGCTGATAGCAAACATTTTGTCATATATTCTACATTTTATTTAGTTGTAGTAAATAATGGTTGCGAATCTGTCAATTCCAATGGTTTCGAAACACTTGTCGTGTGGGTAAGTACAGAAAAGTTACAAAGTATCTCGAACAAAGATCTATGGGAGGCCACAAGTCAGAGTACCATCCAACTACAGATAAAGGGAAGAAAACGGAGGTGGATCGGTCATACGCTGAGAATACCACCAGAAAATATCGCTAGACAGGAACTGAATTGGAATCCGCAAGGTAGTCTCAGACGTGGAAGACCGAGAAAAACCTGTAAGAGGACTATGGAAAGAGAGCTGGCTGGTGTCATTAAGTCATGGAAGGAGGTGAAGGCCCTGGCAATGGACTGAACACGCTGTAGAAATTTCTTCGAGTCCCTATGTTTCACCTAGGAATTTAAGGACATAAGTCAAGTAAGTCAAGTTATATCATAATATTTATATATCATAAGAGAGGTACATTCTCACAAATTAGGTCTCCAATCTTGTTTTTAAGCTCATAGATAGATTGTGGATTGTCGGCGTACTTATGTGATTCCATAAATAAATATGACCCAGTGTTGTTAAATCGCATGATCTTGACGTCTAAATAACATCACCATTCTGGGAAAGAATTTTCCTCTAAGCTTTATTCGCAATGAAGTTATAGTACTATCGTTTTATTGGTCCTACAGCATATAGCGCCATTTTGTTCGAACCACATATCGTGACCCGTGTTGATCAATTCTGGCCACACAAAGTCACTTACAATCCTGTATACCATCAATCACTGGATGAACGAACGTCTGATACTCTTGGATCTTCACCTGTATAAGTACAAATACTTTCACAAATTTCGCAATGGTTTCAGCTGATCGAGATGAATCAGCACGCGAAAGCGGTTGCACTTTTGATTACAGACGCTACTTTCTGCAAGCAGTACACCTATAGACCAAATGCGAATTGTTTTATATGTTGGGCCAATATGCAGACCAGAGAAACTATGAAGTCTGAAAAATAAATATGTTTTACACTGAACACTAAATACTGTAATACTTTTAACTAGGAGAATACGTTGTTATAATTTGAGTAAAATTGTAATAACGATTAATTGACTGACATAAAGCACAAAAATCGAACATCGCTGCCATCTGGTAGATACAGACATCCTGTATATCTTACAACAAAGTCGTATAGGCTTTCCTGCCAGTAATGCATGATATCTCACCGAAACAGTTAATTTAAAATGAAGGCTGAAAAAGAGAAAAAGCAAAATACGAAAATTGCTAAAATGAAATACTGAATATCCACTTTTTACAGTATCGTGCAAAAACATTGTGTATATCACCCCTGTATATTTTTTTATTATCCTTACGAATGCTCCAAGGAAATTTAGCAAATACCAATCATAACACTGCCACTGTTAATTCAGAAGCAACAACAGTGATTGTACTTCTTAATAGACCTACTTATTCGTAGGTAAACGGTTAAACTCAACGTAAAATTTAGTTTAGTTGGACGTGTTTTATATGTCTTCATGATGAAATTTGCGTACGGAATATAAATTATTTAGTACTCATTTGTTACTCACAGGAGAAGAGGATCAGAGATACAATCTACCCTCAGTTTCACAGAAATTGGTTCTATCCTTAGATGAATTGTTTGGTCCATTACAATATATGGAAGAGGTAGAACGTGCAACAGGAATTTTGGGACGTTGGGCAAACCAATTTTGGTGTAGTAATCTTTAAATATAATTGGTGTTGTTAAAATATAATTATATGTACTTCCATAACAATTAATAATATTAAAATAATAATAGTAATAAGGTAATAGGTATGGACAATATTTAAGGGTGGCTATCGTGGCCCTGGAGACCGAGTAAAAAATCCTCCTCTATTTGTTCCGTCGCTACTTATTAACGACCTGTTTAAAACGACCTGGTAGGTACCCAGGAAGAGATTAGGGCACTCTCTTTAACTTGGAGTTAGAAATTTCCTCTCAATCCGGATAAACTTCTACTGGTCACGACGTAAGTGTGTCAGGGAAGGAGAAACAGCCACATTAAAGATGCTTCCTCCAGAAGCAATGCTGCGAGATGATAAGGAAAGAACGTGGCAGTGAAAGACAGTGATGGAAAGGATCAGACTGTAGTGTCGTGGTAACAAAACACAGCGAGGCAAAGAAAGGCTACTGAAATGGAAGTTAGATGGCAACTTAAAGGATCCAGTATACTAAGAATATAGTCAGGATTGTTTTAAACGTAAGTAATGTACAAATAATAACTATATAACCAATAGATTATAGATAGACTTCAAGTGCAGGTCCCGGAAAATGTTACAGTTTTAGAATCACTTACCTTTCGCATAAACGTCTGTGATAGGTGGGAAGCTGAAATTTGGCAACATATACTGCTCTGTATTGCTTGAAAAGTAATAGCATAATTATTCGATTTATACAGTAGTTTTCAAAAACTACTAACATGGTTCTCAAAACATAAGAATTCATAAGTTAATTTTTGAAAACAGTAAAAGATTTTAATTAATAGACTGAAAAATTGTACCATCAAATTGCTAAGAAAAAGTGCATTTCCAAATAAAAGAAAAATGAAGTCTCTTTAGTGTTTTCTCAAAACGGTATACATCACATACTATAAGTTTAACTTTGCCAAGATATGCCTTTACAACGCCCTATATAAATTCGTTCAATATGTCAGCTCTGGGGTTTTCAGTTCCAGTTGGAAGGAAAAAAAGGAAGAAAATAATTTCCACTTCTTGAAATCAAAGTAAGTTTTATGATTGATGGAGAGTTACTGGACGATCAAAAGGCGAGAAAGGGGGAAAAATTCATTACAGTTTATTTCACGAGGTCCGTACTGGAGATGACTGATAAAGTAAATACACATTTATAATAATGATGATGACGATGATGATGGTGGTGGTGGTGGTGATGGTAGTAGTAGTAGTGGTAGTAGTAGTAGTAGTAGTAGTAGTAGTAGTGGTGGTAGGCTATATTAACAGCAGCAGCAACAAAATTCTTCGGTATACGTTCAGTGTTCGATATACGAGTATAAAAGTTCTGTGTGCTCTGCATAATCAGTTACCAATCAATCTGACGAACTTAATGAAACGCGCTAAAGGTTTAAACGTGATTGCACAGCTGCTGCAAGCACCACCTGGCCGGACAAACACTGTGCTGTATCCCCGTGATAGAGCTGCCTGCCATGTGACCTCGAATAAATGGCTACCAGCTCGCTTAAACTCTCCTAATGGCACAATTTTGTAGAGAAAACGGGTTGGCTTGTGGAAGGACTAAATTAACGAACCCCTTTGATTTATGTGCAGAGCTTATTTTGTTATTTAATGTGAATAGATAGACTGGTGTTCATTTTCGCTGTACATTTTACGTGTGTGTATGGCCTTCGCATGATATGTGATCTGCTAACGTGTGTGCGATACAGAAGGAGTGATCAGTAATGTAGCTAGCGACAGATAGCTAAGTGAATGTGACTAGATTGTACTTAAATAACGGTAAAGTGAAAAAGGTTTATTTACAAATACTTTGAGATACCAGTAAAATATACGACAGAGTATAAAGTACAGAATTGCCCATAATTCGCTTCAAAAAAACGAATTTTTCATAACGTCTAGTGACAAAACATTTTTGGAGCTCAGTCATTGTAACCACACAAAATTTTAAAATATTTGTGTTGACGTTTCTACAGAAATCTTTGTCAACATCAGGACCCGAATCCGGGCAATATAGGAGAAATTAAGACACGTAAATGAGTATTTATATTATGGTTAATTATAATTAAATATTTTTAGTATTAGAATTAGTAATAGTAGAATGTGTAATTATTAAATAATAATCATTATTCCTTATATGACATATACACACATTCACACGAAAAACGTTCATTTTGTAGGCATTGTGTAGGCTTGTTAATTATTTCTCCGTAAACAGGTACTAATGATGACAAGTTTTGTTGACACGTCAACTGTGTTTAGTTAACGATCGAACCTCATTAAATATTTCCTCATTTATATTTTTGCGGTCACCACTAAACTAAATATAAGGGACTACTTACAGCCCACTCTATTGTTAACTTTCTAACAAGGGTTAATATGTATTGCAGCCAGAAGTGTTAATAAAACATTTTTATATACGGATTACAACTCGGTAACTTTGTGGTATGTAAAAAACGTTTATAAGTTTCGCGTTTCACATTTCAATTCGCGTATTCTCAAACTGGACCACTCACTTCATAATGTACATATGTAACATAATTACTGATATTTTTTACATTTTTGTATAAGTTCTTTATTTTATTTTAAAACTGTTCTCATGCAAGGATTTAGCCCTTTTTCTTTGCTTATATAGAAATTTTGTTAACAGGTTTGTTGGTCAACGTCATCAGAGTAATTCAAAAAAATGTATGTACTGAAAATTTAAAAAAGTGCTTTATGATATAAAACAGTTTACAGTTTTATAATAAATTACAGAATGCACACACACACACACAACATTTGCTCACATAAGTACATACATACTTATATAGGCTAAATATTATTTTATACGATAAGTGAGCGACCGCGCGAGTTTTTGCTAAAAATTAAGAAGGAGAGACTGTATTAGGAAAAGTAACTATTGGTGTAAAACTGTATTGAAGACGCGCTATAACCGACATACGGCTGGCATACGAAGCACCCGCCACTGCACCACTAGACGAGCCACTCAAGTCAAGTGTATCGCTAATGTTAATGAGAGGCTGCACGACTAGTTTCTCTTTCACATTTATTAAGGCCTTTTTATAGATTTTCAATATTTATATGAAATTCTTGTAGTTATCTTCTTATCTGTATAAAAACCATTAGCTTAAAAATCTACTTATTATTTTAAATCCAATATTATTAATAAGCAGACATTGGGGCAAATGAGCCGCGTCAAATATTTCGGTAATATTGTAATTTCTGATAGAGGCAGTAGTAGAACGATATACAGAAAGTGACGGTAAAATGTGAAATCATCAACGGAACATTTAAGAATAAAGTGTGTCTAGACACTAAAATTGCATATTTTAAAACGATAGCTGCCTCGCTTTATTGTTCGAAACTTAGTCATAAGTTATGACACAAATATTGAGAAAAGAAATTCTAGTTCTTCAAAGACGATGTTCCTGCAAAGCGGGACATCCTACGAGTATGCTAGTTATGTCATAACTAAGAGAATTAGAAATTAAGACGTTTTCGATCAAGTACATATGCATCATCAACTGGAATATCATAAGTAAAAGTGATATAGGAAAGAGCATATCGAAAGATAGGTAACGAAAAACTGCCTAAACAAAAAACCGTTAAAGTCAAAGTAAAAAGAAAAATGTAGGAACACCATAGGGGAAGAAGGTGATTCTTCTGGTTCCGCATTTCCGTTTAAACATATTTTATTCCCACGTGGAAGGGCCTTCTCGCATATTGACCTTGTTTCCAATATTCACCTTATTTTGTTCGGTAGGGTCAATGTTTCTGCTCCATATGTTCAATTAAATGATGGTACAATCCTCTGAAAACGCAATACCTCATTCACAGTATTGAAAATTCACAGCCTTCCGTAGTTATTAGATAATCACAGATGTCCCTAATGATATGTAGTGCCGTTGATATCGAGCTATAACCAGTAGGCCTCCTCACTTCTAAACTGAAAGCTTCTCGCCTTATCGATTAATAGTTTCCAACAGTTTCTTCAGACAGTACAATCGGACCTACATACATATGTTAGTGGTACTTTGTGTATCTGCTTACTTCAGGCTTAGGCATTATTCTGAAGCGACAGCAGACTGTGACGAATGAAATCGTCAATAGAATTAAAAATACGATGGATTCTGTCCAAAGTTGGAGTTTTATTCGTAGTGCTGAACTACTAGCACGGATTTTTAAAGAAGTTACTCAATTTTCTTCGGACACGTAGTCCTACACAGTCGTAATATAGAGCGTAGGCCTACATCCACTACTTTCAAATTTCCCTTATTTGCGTTATAAAAGGCGAAAAAAGATTCCAACGGTTCTGGCAATTTTCCTCTATCACAAGCTAATGCTTTACTACGTCGGTATAGGTGGGCAAGACGAGAATAAAATATGATAAACGCATGAGTCGAGGTGACGATAATGTGTTACTTTCACCCATTCATTCAGTGGTCTGATGATAATCTATACATGAGGCGCGTATTTTAGGCCAACTGACCAAACTACGATATGGCACTCTCTACTCACGAGACTAACAGATACTTTACGCCGGTAAACATCTGGTCAGACCAAATTCATTGTAGGTAGTTCCACATAACATAAATTTATTTATGATACTTTATTTCGAATTTACGTAGATTATTTATAGCGACACATTTATATAGTTACTGAAATTTACTTGCGCTGTCATTATAACACCTTGGCAACATAAATCTGAAGAGAAGCGACTTGAGAAAAGCTGTACCGACTCTTCTGAATTGATCAGAAACCTGGGTAGAAATATTCTAATAGACATCAGTTTGCAGAAATGAAGTTTCTTCTTTATTCAAAGCCTGTGAAAGAGATGATCGTTTTCGAATGTAGACGTTAGAGCCAACTGTGTACTTGTGCAACAAATGATTATATTGAATGATAGTATGGATAAAGTATGATCACAGAAGGAGACTACACGAAAACAGACTGCCTTCAAAGGGGTTTGTGTACATATGTTAATGAAACAGGATTGCTTCGAGCCGTTGAGAACCGGAACCGGAACCTTCGTCCGACTCCGAACGGAGGAAGAAATTTTTGATTTATTTTTCGTTAATGTATAGTAAATTAAAAATTTCCAAGTCAAAATACCTTTAGATACAGTAATGTTTTAATCAAATGAGTGTGAACATTAACCAACTGTTAAATAAAGCTGACTTCTTACAAAACAATCCATAAATCAATAATTTACAACTTTACGGAACGTCAGTCTGAGTATTCATCACCGTGTTCGCTTCAACGCGTGCAATGGTGCTTCACCAACTGACAGCTCAATTATTTTTTCCTTATATCTAAATAGTAATTCAACCCCTCCCGCGGGCGATTAATAAAGCAAGCAATCAATGTTTACATTCTGTTGCACTTTAGTCTTCTTGAAATATGAAGTGACATACTCCAAAGTAGCTAGAAGTGAATCACTTTAATGCAAACATGTAGTATAACGATATTTTTAGAGTGCACTATCAGATTTCTAATTAATTGAATTCTAAAGCAACTAAATAACAATAAAAATTTTCGAAACTTGTTACAATTTACATTCCCTTATTTCCCAGAAATTATACTAATATTTCAGATTATTTTAAAAAGATTAGCTCTTTCCTGGTGAATTCATCATATTTCTTTTTAATTTTACTTAGTTCTCTTTCCTTAATTCTTTATCTTTTCTACAGAAATTTTCCACTGCACCGTTCTTTATTTCTTACGCACCCAAATAATGAAAAATGCAAGAATATAAACATAAGAAAAAGTGACTACAATGCCATATTTCAAAAAAATAAATAAATAAATAAAATATAAAAAGTTCCATAAGTACTCAAAAAATAATTCAAACAATGATTTTATTCTTCTCTATTAAAAAATATTGTATATTCAATTGTTTTTTTTTGGGGGGGGGGAGGTTTCCGGTGAAGAAACACCTGAGTGGGATACAGGCATCGGAGATGAGATTTTTGCCATCGGCTGAAGACTGCACATGAAGAGATAAACTCCACAATGAAGATGTACGCAAAGAGTTGATTCTTTTTAAAATCCAGGATACGATTGCGGAAGGCAAAAACAGATGCATAGCTCGATCTGCATAGGATATCAGATGGCAGGTTGCCTAAGGAATTTTTTCAATACAAGCCTATTGGACAAAAAGTAGGTTATAGGAAGCGTTGGCGAAGTGGATGTATTTCCTTTGGGCCCGAAACAGGCGATTCGTCTATTACCTGTTGAAAGGAGAAGAAGAAGAAAATTATGTCGTTTTGGGCGTCCAAGCATGTTGTCATAACTTGTTCCAGAGAATCGGGATCACGAAACAAACAACTTTATCACTACAGTTCAACCGCTGTTCTAAGGTGCTCGTAGGAATCTTTTGCACCGAAATCACGTTTGCTGATGTTGAGCACACATAATGTACCCCACGTTTACGTTTTTTTGTCCATTTACAACAAGATAACTACATAAATGACGACAAATTGTTTACATATTTCGAGCGTTATTAAACTAAATTACAGCCGAATCATTCTAAATACAGAAAACTTTAAACCTTAATATCTTTACGGTATTCAATCTTTAATTTATTTAAACTCCTCTCCCTGTCCTGACTACATAGTTTAGGGAGGCTCAGAGAGAACAGGGAGCACGACGACAGAGATTATTTGTTATCTGCCAGTTGGTAACAGAAGGGAAAAGCATGGGGGACGAGGAGTGATGTACGATGTCCGCAGTGAGTGTAGTATAATTGGTAATTGACACTCAGTTGTGTGGAGTAGGAAGCAAAATGAAACAAGTACGAAGTAAATAGTTAAAAAAAAATGCAAGGACAGTAATAACATCAGTGTGCAGTATAAAGTTATTAGCACTGATATACTCGTAAAGAAAAATATCATCTACTGTATTAACAAATGTGTAACAGTAGATTGATGGCACCATCTTTGAAAACACGGAGAGACAAATAAAAGCACCGTTTGTTTCTATCTAACGTCAGCGGCGAGAGTGGGCACATTACAGGGTCATTTTGCAGTAGAACTAATAGCAAATGGACAATTGCTACAGCTGTTTGCCGCCGCCCCGCCTCCTCGGGGACATGTGCACTCGCGAGCCATTAGTTTGGCCTTCCAGTACAGCTGCCGCTCAGATACACTCACGTATTTGACTATAATAGCGGACTAATGTTTAGAGTAGTGATATCACGTCTTGCACTGCTGCAGTGATACAAACTTTACAGTCGATATCTAACGTTGAAAGCGGCGATAAACAACCAACATAATAGTCACTCCCGCGTTTGACCTATTTGTATTCCTGTCGATCGTTAATGGCAAAGTCAGGTACTAACAAACAGAACTATGTTGACTTCATGATCATCGATAAACTGTTGTTATTATATTTGTGTAATATTTTTCCAATGTTCCAAATGTTTATAATTTGTTAATTTTTAAAAGAAATTACACTTAAAATATAAATGAACATTAAAAATAAATTACAGAGATAAATTGATTAAGTATTCTGGCTTACAATCAGAAAGAGAGACGAAACGAAAATCTCGTAATGGAAGTTGAAGTATGCCTACTTGGCAGAGTATGTAGAGACTGATCTCCAAGCAGGCGGGAGAATAGGCCTAATAAGGAAGCAACGCAACTGTTACTATACAAAACACTATGACCCATGGATTCTACTTTTCAGCAGTAAATTATCATTTCATGATATTATTATTTTATAATTGTGGTAGACGTTATAATACTTGAACACATACTACGCTCTATACACCAGTGTTTAAACTTATATAATATTAAAACAAGGTAGGCCTACGTTGGTGCTACGTCTCAGTACACATCTATTAGACAATCACTGTTTAAAACTTAATCTTTTATATACAAATCAGTACTTGCTATGAATTACCATATGATGTATGTGTACAGCTATTGATATCTGAGCATACAGACGTGGTACACTGTAGTAGAGTTGGGGAGGGGGAGTTATTGGAATGCAGTAATAGAAGAAGTGTTCTAAGAACTGCATCAATCGAATTACAAATAACTAACATTAACTAACACTGAATGTTCTTCTAAAAACAACGTTTTTATTTATAATCTTGCTTATTTTATTAAAAATTTTTTTACGTTCTCCGTATTAATGTTCATAAAACATGAATTTAAAGTGAACTGATTTTGTATAAGATGTATGTTTCTTTACTAGTAAGACGAAAGAATAGTGTTTTAAAAAAACGCCATTTTGAGCCTGCTACAAAAAAAAAACGTGTGAACGCTGAGTTGAAAAGAAGAGAAGACAGCGTGAACAGAGGCTAAGCGTTAAACATGACAGATTTAAAAACACCATATTTTATATAAACCGACACAGCAGTCATTTAGCCAAGGCTGTTCTGTAGATTTATGAAGTGATGAGAAAATAATGTACGTATCTAAATTAGCGTTTGACACTGACGAGAATTGTAAGGTGGCCGGTGCTAGTATAAGCAGTAATCTATATCTACATCCATATATATATATATATATATATATATATATATATATATATATTTATATAAAACTGAAAGTCCGAGGATTTATGGGTACTGAATACAAATCCACACCGTTACACCGATTGCCACCAAATTTTGCACAGGTAACCTCTGACACAAGCCGAAAAAATACTGTCTAACTTGGAATTTGATATTTTACCCCGCTCGCACGATTTAGGTGCTTTTAATGAAATATATTCAATACTACTACTAAAGATGCCAACAACACCATGGAGATCAGAATTAATTACTATAGTAACAAGTAAATAAACAAAACCTCTTTAGTGGCATCGGAACTGTACATTTATCAATTCCTGCAGTACATTTTCGATTTTATATATAATATGCGACTATATCGATATATTACGATGTGAAAAAGAAGAAGTGTACTAATTGTAAATTGTCCTATTACTTAATGAAAGCGAAAATACGTGTTCTTTTCATTTGTGAGGTTAGGTGACAACGGTTTTTGGTTTTTAGTTAACTGCTGAAATAAATAAAAGCCATGGTTGAGGAAAACATAACGTTTAGTGTGTTATATAATTCTTCTAACACACAAACACTTAAAATAAAGAATTTAGCGTTTTTATTTAACAGATACTTTATAAATATCTCCAAAGGATTTATAAACGGCTACTTTTAAATCTCCAAAGGCTGTTGCACCAACATAATAATTTAGTACAAGTTAAAATAGTACAAGTGTTGAAAACAGCTTTGGAGAGAATTTGACTAATGAGTACAAAATTGTTATACGAACTGACAGAACGCCATATGTACATAGGCAACAAAAATTATATTAAAATACTTTGTAAAAGTCAAATATTCGCGTGCGAAGCCACGGGTAACAGCTAGTACAAAATAAAGGGAAAAACCTGCCGTAAGAAATAAACCTTTCGTTTACTGCCAATTTTACGTCAGCCGATTTCGAAAAACATATTAAGAGGAAAGCTCTAGTAAATACTATAACTAAAGGTCTAGACTTTACAAAATCATTTAGTATAATGTAGGCGTATAGGCTACTATTTATAAATATTCCCAACTTTTCATGAAATTTTTTAGTTTCAATTAATGATCAGAATACTTAAAGACAGGTTTTACACTGATCGAATGGTCGCTCGGCACTTGGTAGAACATTTTACTAATACTTGAATTTAATAAAGAAAAATTACGAAATTGTTTATTAAATTCAAGGCAGGTTTTTTCTTGCGATATTACGATCATCTTCTAAGGGTTTTAGTATTAAAACTATACTGTACCTGATAGAACAAATGTAGGATATTTAATCTAACTTACTTTGCCTTGTGGAAAATCTGATTTTTTTCATTTGCAATAAAAAGAACGGAAAATGTTATTTATCACTGTATAAACGCCAAAGTCGAAAAATATATTCCAGTTTCTGATAATGAATGATTCTTTATCTATCTTCATTTTAATTCTGCGACAATAAAATTGAACCATTTGCTTCACTAACTGCTTCGTTGTTTTCATCTACCATCCAGCTTTTTCGTTTTTCAAGTTGCATTAAATAATAATTCGCTTTCCCAAAATCGTTCGACCTATTTCATCTCTACCTGATATCACAGTGTTCACTTTAGTAACACAACCTGTAAGTGTCGTTTTAAAGTTTCGGATATTTTAGAGATTTTGTAAACGATTTGTCCAAAAAGTACAAAGTAAAAAAGTATTGAACCGGTAAAGATTGGTCGACTTGCGGATGTTTTGAACTCCTGGTGCTTCGATTACAGTGACTTTAGTATATAGGCCTATTAGAATCAAAGTCATGCTGCCACAATATGAATGTCGGCAGTGCGACAACGCTCATAATTTCCTCCAATTATTTTGCTGATGATCGCAGATGATACTGACTATTTCTGTTACTGCGAATATCATTGCTCACAGAGCTGACAGATCACGACAAGATAGTATCTACGAAAGTGTAGAGAAAATACACTTAGAGCCAAATTCTGTTTCGAGACAAATTTGATAGTCTATTGATAGTCTGAATAGTGGCGAATACGACTTAAGTTGTTGAATGTCCCAAATGTACTCAGACCATCGCCTGGTCAGACAAATGGACTCAGCATTTCTGCCGTACTCTCGCAATAAAGCTTTCATGTTAATTCGATTAAATAACTGCGACGCTGGTAGCAAAGCTTGCTTAAATTCCCTTAATGGCGCTGTGTTATACACAAACCTCAATGCATTTAGAGGGGAATGCATTTAAATTAATCAAGTTCTTCGCTTTTGCTACTAAGCTGCTTGTTCTAGTTTAATACGATTGAGCAAACTACTGATGTATTACGTCTGTATACAAACAGAAATGTCTATTTCAGACTGTGGGAGAGGCAGAGAGAAGGGAAGTATAACAGAGGGACAGAAAGTCCAGACGATTGTAAAATTTTCTACGTAAATCTTACAAACAGAAAATAAACAAGATTTTTATGATAACTACTAAAGAGTTATTCAGGAAATATTATTAATATACGAAAGTAAGAACTTACATCATTGGAAAAATTGATAAATTAATTGGAGGCTTGTAAATAAGGTACCTAAGATTCTTTATGGGGCTTACCCAACTGTGATACATTTAGAAATAATTGGGTAAGAAGTCAGCTACAGACAGAACTATTAGGAAAAAACTTTGAACCACGGAAGTTAAATGATTTAAAATTACGATAAGAATGGTCCAGGAGAGGCAAGTAAAGACGAGATGGGGAGGAAGGCGCTATTGGAAACAACAATATGGCCCAGAAAAGAATGGAATGATAAGCTAGTATGGACGTCGAATGAGTATGAGCTTGGGTGGTGAGAATGGGGACGAAGGAACAGACTAAATTAGTGTTCTCGTGAAAGTCCTGTAGATTGCTGTACTTTATTGATATCTAAGGGTATATCAAGGTTTTGATATAAATATAAAATAATAATAATAATATTATTATTATTATTGTCATTATTGTTGTTGTTATTAACTTCCAAGGGTCTCCAGTTAATGACGGCGATCCAGTCAGATTTCTTGTACGGCACCGAAGTGTGTGTGGATGCCTTGAACAAGAAGACATGCCAGAAGAGACTGGTCCTTGGTGCACAAGAGGGAAGCGTTGAGGATAACCTCTGCACATTACCTACAGCTAGACGAAGAAGAAGAAGAAGAAGAAGAAGAAGAAGAAGAAGAAGAAGAAGAAGAAGAAGAAGAAGAAAAAGAAGAAGAACATAATGATGACAACGACGACGACGACAACGACGATGACGACGACGATGATGATGATGATGATGATGATGATGATGATGATGATGATTGCGGCTAAACTAGGTATTTCGCATGGAAGTATGCACTACATCATTTCTCAGCGTCTGTAAAGTCAAAACGTTTGTGCCCAATGGGAGAGAAGACTACGCGTCACAAGTATCTCTTCGAAAAATTTGAGTGTAGGAGGTGGGAACATCCTTTTACAGACTTGATCTTGCTCTGTAGGATTTACATGTGTTCGATCTTATGAAAGAGTCCCAAAATCGAGAGCGTGGAGTAATTATCAGACGTTGTACGTAAATTTTTCAGTAATGCATCGGAGAAGAGTTTAAATGCAACTGCCGAGTTTGTAGAGGAGTAGATCTTCAACTGTACTTTCAGATAAAAAATGAATTTTCACAAATAGCCCACATGTTTTTTATGCTAGTGGAACTAATATTTTGACTGCCCTTCCTATTGAAATCAACAGATCTGTTAGGCCGTGGTCCTTCATGTTCAGCGTAGTAATTTCCAGACGTTTTGACCGTAATCAGTGGCAGGGGAACAGAGATGTATTACCCTAGTGTAGGATTAAGTCTGTTCTAGACTGTCTGAACTTATTCCTCTGGGGTGTAATACATCTCTGTTCCAGCGCAAACGTCTGGCAGTTACTACGTTGGACATGGTGGACCATGACCAAACAGCCCGGTTGGTGTTAACACTAGTGATAATATCATAGTGTTGTTTAGAAAACGCGACAAAGTTTTCACCGTAACAGACTCCTTAAATTAAACAAAGTAGGCAGATAAATGCATTCTTCTTTGAAGCCAGGATATCACAGAAACATTATAATCTACGAATTTCATTTGCATTAAATCTCAACGTTTTTTTCCTTTTGCCGGACGTCACATTATATTACAAGAGGAGAAAATTGGAGCAGTAAATAAAAGTTCATTGGATGTGCACTTCGTTGCGACGAGGGTTGCATAATTTGTGCGGCGAAAGAAAATAATTGAGTTGTCAAAAGCTCAAACTCCATTTACATGACAGAGAAAGGGCTCTCTCGACCGCATATTTACTTTAACATATAATCAAGTGTTACAATTTTTATTGTTTTAGAAGACATATAAGTTCAGTTTTATTCATTTTTCTAGTTACTGAGATATTAACGTTAATATTTTGCAACACGGCCATTACAATAATCTAATTGGATAGGAAAATTCTCAGTCATAAATTTTATATATAATATACATATTGTAACTTAACTGGTTACACTCTCTTATTTTTAATTTAATTGTTTATAGAAATAATTTTTTCGTTTTATTTAAAATTTCAAATTTCGATGAATTATTATTATTTTTGAGACAAATCGGTTGAGGTTGACTTCTCACTGAAAATTAGGTTGTTTATGATTATCGACGTACTTACTTGAAGTGAAGTTCTGCGTGCAAGACTGATTTGAGATGACAATTTATATTTGAAACTGTTCAAATCGTCTCAATTGCCGCTAAGAGTGTTGCCAACTATTGCGAGCCGTCTCTCTAACCTGAAATTGTCTAGTCTAGTAAAATACATTTTGTCGACTCCTTTTATCTGTTAATATTATGGTTTATTCTTCAATAACATTCATGAAATTACTTTGAATAATGAGTAATTGATAATATTTCATTTTTTACAATACTGGTTGATTTTATGAAACTCTCTTTCGTATTCTCAGGGTTGCTAATCTGATATTCATAATCACCATTCAACGTTGTTGTTTGGTTAACTTATTTCATTTAAAAATGTGTAGGTTCTTAGTCTACAAAATACATAACTGGAAGATGAACTCTTATCATAATTAAGTAGCAGGAGAGTGATTACATAACAAAACAAATCTTAATTACTAACATGAAATTGTCAACTGACGTTTGACGCCAAAATTGGAGGTTTGCATTGGGATGTTCCCCTTTTCTGTCACTTCCTTAATACATCTTAACAGACTAAATTAGTGTTCTCGTGAAAGTCCTGTAGATTGCTGTACTTTTTTATTATTATTATTATTATTATTATTATTATTATTAAGTGTCACATGACAAGTGTATTTAAATTACATTATTATGGCTAAACTGTATGATAATAATTATCGTTTTACATTATGTTAGTCATATTACATCTCTTTGATGATACTGATATCACCCTCTTTTTCTCTTATTAGTTTTTCTACATGTTTTTTGGAATAGTTAATGGGTAAATTCCATTCTGTCTACTTTAGTCAGTTTATTTACTATAATTATAACACAAATCTTCCTTTGGGTAATAAATATTGTTACTGGTATAACCCTTATAACATCTATTTGAAGTATAGTACCAGATATTGTGGTTTAACAACGTTTTTATTTATTAATTCTTGTCATTATATGTGAAAAGTACTTGGAGTTAGGTTATGTGTGTCCCCACTCTTACATACAACAATGGGTTGACTTTGAGTTTAGTTTCTACACATTTCACACCGTTATTTAACTGTACTAATACTAATATTTACTATTTATAGTTTGGTAATTGTTTTCTCGTTACTTTAGTATTATTTTTATAACATTATTGGTGACTCTCAGTTTCCTTCTGATATCACTTTTTCTATATCACTAGTAGACAAGATACAATATTGTTGTGATCCTTTACACTTTCTTAAATCATACTAACATAAGTTTTACTCTCACTCTCCTAACTATTAGTGGTTACTTTATTCATTTATATTAGATTTGTGGTTATAGTCAGGTCACCTAATATAGTCTGTCAATGTTTTGGCTTTCTTTAATAGTCTCTCATTATGTATTTTACTTGCCTTCTTTTATCTATCTCATAGTTTGTTGTACTTCTTCTGTTGTAGATATTGTGCGATGTCTTGTCTCTTCATTTGTTTCTCTGTTTATTGAATTTTATTGTAGATTCATTCACTTCTTTTCATTTTTATTGTCTGTGTTTCTGGTTTGCTCACTGATCTAATCTATTGGGTCATTGTGTTAATCACTTTTTAATATATTTTCTTTCTTGTTTTAGTTTTCATTACTACTTCTTCACTTTTGGTAAATTCGTTCCTTAGTTATTAATTTTTTGCTTGATTTTAATACTTATTGCACCGCTCTTGATTCTTGATAGGTCTTGTGTCATTTTATTGTTATGTATCGTAATTGTAATTATGTTATTGTAAATATGTATCGTTACAATATATATATATATATATATATATATATTATAACCTCCTTCTTTCTTTCCTTCTTTTTGGTCGTATAGTCTTCTTCAACAACCTCACGTTGGAGTCGTCAAGTTATAACAAATAGCACAGTGTGTATGGGTTGTTATGTGTTGTAAAATGTCGGGCGTTACCTCCGCGCACTTTTGGTACTTACCGGTGACTGGATCCTTTGCGGTGATGTAGTCCTGTAACACAACTTAATACTATGTTTTTTGTGGGCGCCACTTGGAATCGTTTGTTCCAAGAAAGAAATGTGATTATTAAAGAAATTAAAATTTTGAATTCTTAATTCTATGAAAAAATGTAAACAAGTCAGTTTAGTTTGAAAAAATAAGGTAAGTTTAATGATTCTTCAAAAAAAATCGTCTGAAAGACTAACATTCATGAAAAAATTATAAAATTGCAGAGTTACAAAAAAAAATTCATAAGTTATTATTATTATTGACAATTTTATTTCTCCAATCAAGTATCGGCTAGTATTTTCAATTTTTTTTTTACTCAGTTGAAAAGCATGAGTTTAATACGTGAAAAAATCTTTACTCTCAGGACGTCACTCCTTAGAACTACCAAGACATATCAATAAGATGATTTACAAGAAAAACTAAGTGATTTGAAGGTGTGTGTGGCATGTGTAGTACAACTGTGTGACAAGATGACTTTAATTTTGATAACTCACGTTCCACTGGTTAATTAATCTCCCACTGGACACTCCTCTCTGGTAGTTTTTCAATCTCGCCTCTTCATGTGTGCACTGAATTTATTTTAAGTCAAAATTGCGATCATTTACAATTTCCGCACTTTTTGTGAAACGGTTTGGCAGTAGAATTTCGCTCGGATCCCGCCGCTTACAGGTCAGCTGTTTCGCGTTGGTTACCAAATTGGCCGTACAGCGCTGATACCCTTGCAGTAGCGAGAAAGGCTTTGTGTATGTAATACGTTATGGGAGTTTTTGTTGTCAAGTTAGTTTGTCTTTGCGAACACAGCAGAATTGGTTCTCTATTTATAATTTCGGTCCCTCCTGGGCCGTTGACGTTCTGGCTGCGTGATTTCTATTAAAATGTGCCGTGTTGCTGCTCTATTTCAGCAACACATTGGCGTAGATTCTTGTAGAGGTTAAGTCAGTCTGTTTGTCAATGTACGGGAAAAGCCTTTCTTCGGGTCTTGTGTCGATTTCTCGCCTTCGGTTTCGCCTTGACTGCGTTGATCAGTGTCGTGGGTGATGCGTCTGTTCCGGATTTCAAGCTTCAAGTGTTTCTGGGTCGAATTTGGTCTCTCTTTTATACTAATTCAGGCTGATTGTTTTCATTGACTTCCGGTATATTTGTGTAAAAATTCCTTCTAGATTGTTCGAGAATAACGAAATGGAATGTCATGGAACAAATTTAATTTCCGTCGAAGCTTTTAGAACAAATTTCTTCTTCTTCACACTAAGGATATTTCAAAAATTACTCTGGTATTTGTCAAACAGTTTTACATTAGTACTCACAATTTGCATGCCATTATTACATTTAGATTCTCTGTTTTCAACTGAATCTAGTGATACTAATTATGATTGGTTTTTAAATAAATTAACTCTAATAAGTAACACAATATACAACTCTCACCTTGGGTTGTTGTCATTGAAATTCAATTTTTTAGAACAAAAAATTGTTGTGAAACTATTATGTTTCTTCCATAACATGAACACATAATATTACTATCTTCCTATAACAAAACAAACAAATTTTAACATATATAATACACAGATAATTTCAATTTTACATGGCCCATGTCCATGGCCTATGTTGTTGTCAATGTTATGACACAATAATTAGTCTCTTTCTTTAACATATATAGTATTTCACTAGTGTACACTCAGAGTTTATTATATTATCTGTCTTTTGTGATACCTGGTTACTCTTTACACATATTATCTTTATTACAGGATAACATAGCATCATATTGGTTGGTCTGAGATGTCCTTTTCGTTAGTGTGACAAATCTCACTCTTATAAGTTAAATTCTTTCATAATTGATCTTATTTTCAATTGAGTTTGTTCGTTTTTAAGGTATACTGAAGTATTGTACCATTCTCTTTTATTTTTGCCAACATTTTGTAAATATTTAGCCAGATATGACTATTTTTTGTACTGGTTGATTGGCCCCAGGCATACATGGTATAGGTAAATATTTTGCTAACTCGACTATTACAATGTCAAAGTTAGTCAAATATATTAGTATAGTCGCTTTATATTATTTTTCAACTTTCTAATGCAATTTGGTTGCATTTTGGCAACATTAAATCCATAAATCACACAATGTTATATGCCTACCACATGTTTTTAGTTAGTACTGTTTTTGGCTATTCTGACTGACTTTTATTCATTTGACAGCTTTCTTTATCTAAGATAAATTGTTCATTTTTGTCTGTTTGACAATTACATATAGTTTTTATTTCAATTTGATAATAATTAATTTTTACATGAAATCTGAGTGTTTGGTCTCAAATCCAACACATTAATATTTTTTGTCATAACAATTATATAATTTTTATTTTAACTTAGATTCTTTCTAATAATGTATTTAAGTCATTTAATACATTTATTTTATTTACATTACATAATATAATAATGGATCATGTCCATTCATTCACAATAAATAGTTCTTTATACTCTATTCAGAGTTACTAAACTCAATAATAATGACTTCATTTTGGTTGATCCATATATTATTTGTCTCTCTCATAGTATCTTATGGTTTTTTCACTGTTATTCACTTTAATAATATATATGGGGTTTGTGTCTTAGTCACAGTCTGGTCGTTTTTTCATGTTAGTAGTAATAATTATTAGACAATATTACAAAATTTTTTAGGGCTACTTGGGTTCGATACTGTCCACCTCACTCTCCTCTTATGATAAATTGCTATGTAAATGGTTTCCTTTATGGAACGTTCTGTGACGTTACAATATATATATAAGGCTATTTCTGACTCACTTTTTGTATAAATACAACTACCAAACAGACCCACGCAAATTTTAAGCCTAGGATTTAGTAAATCATTATCATATCAAGTCTTCTAAAAAACATTGCGAAATTAATGTTTAATCATATTCACATTTTTACAACAATGTTTCAAATATTAGAATGTCACAACACTTGTGTACGAATGATGAATTTATTTACTAAGCTTTCATTACATTATATTTTTGAATTGATTTCAAAAATTAATAATTTACATAGATTAAATTGTACACACCCCATTATCACACAAACGCTTAGACTACAGAAACAGCGTAAAACAGAAAGACTGCCACGTTTCTTCGGAACGCTAATTGGTTGCTTTGTGTTGCAGTATTTAATTTCCATCAATAAGTTGTTTTGATATAGTATGATTAATATTCGTCAGATCCCAATAAAAATATCTTCCTACCGTACCATTTTAGTTGCGTGGGTAACCAGGAATTTATACAACAGAAATGTTATATATATTTCTGTATTAAAAGTAATAAAAGCATTAGAAGAGAACTGCTACATAAAGGACACCAACCGAAAGGTTAGAAGTTATATAAAACCATGTCACGTTTTCCAACTGGCGAAGACCAACAATGAAAAAAACGAATGTATGATGATACCAATAACATCAAAACAAAAACTTGAAAAGGTATTTTTAGACATATGCGGACCGTTTCCTCGTAGTGGAGGGCGATATCGATATAAATACATTGTTATTATCATGGACCACTGTATATATGAAACGATACAAATTAAAACTGCTTAGATAGGTTACCTTGAAATTATTACAACAAAGTCTATATCTGGAGGTAGAAAAATTGTATTCATTAACACATTAAAATCTACTATTGTCTTATTATTTTATAATACAAAATTGTTTATTAAATAATTGTCTTTCAATAAATGAGTCTATTGGCTTGTTTTACATATATGTTACTTGTACGTAGAATTCCAACTGTTTGCGTAGACATTAGGCGCTCCCCACGCTGCTCGTTTGCACCGCTGCGATTCTGCACGTTGCTCGATGACTACTACGCTGACAATTCACGCCTTTGCACACACGTACACTGCGATATGAAACTGTTGTTATTTATAACTTGAGTAATCTTAATCTCAGGGATCAAAACTGGGTAAAAATAGATCACGTATTAAGCTGACACAAATCCGGCTTCTTGAAGTGTATTCGCGTTAACTCAAAACACCACGTTGGGTACTTTGCCCCTACCGGAAATCTTCCACTCTACGCGAAAAAGCACTAGAAATTATCTATTTAAAATTATCTAAGTTCTATAAATTGGCAATGGTTACGAAGAAATCGAAAGGTGAACCAGCTTCTAAGTCTTATGGAAACCGACTTGTATTGTCACGAAAATCTCGTGACAGAGAGTACGTCTTTCTATGGCAAGACTTCGGAAGAAACTGACCCATCTTTACGCTGTAAGCGTCCGACTCAAATAATTTTTAGATCTTCTGATTGGTGGAAAACCTAGCAACGTCATTAATGTTCTTAGTGATAGTCATAAATCAGGCTGAAACTCTGTCCAATTCTGCAAAGACCTGTCTAGATTTAATCTACAAATTTTATTACTTTCTAGGACATAACGAAAATAAAAGAAGACATAAAAATTATATTTGTTGAGAATTGAGTATATGGAAAACGTAGCTTATAACCATGAGAACACCCTGTCCAAGTTTCAGAACGAAATGTTAATTTTCAACGACAATATTAAATAAAATGTAAATCACACGCGCACTCACACACAAATATTTTACATGACATAAAAGAGTATAAAATTATGAACATTTTGACATAACATACTTTTTTAAACATAGCTTGGTTCAAAACGTATGACTAATTTACAAAGAAAAGAACAATATCAATTTAAAACATGTCTCTGGCTGTTCAGAAAATGTGTTATAGCCTTAGTATCCCTATTATATGAACTTCATATCCTGTGTTTTGTTGCTATATATAATTTTATATATAAAATAGTTTTTACATCTTAAATGTAAATAACATTATACAAATTTTAAATCTTTATTAAAGGATCTTTATTAGAGGAGTTTCTCTCCCAAATGGAAGAAATGTTTGCTCTAAAAGAAAGAACAACATGGTAATAAACAACATATTTTAAAGTTCTTTATCATAAATTTAATGAGTGATATTTAATCATATAGGCCTATGTATAAAAATATTGAGTTAATTTAAAAGGAATTAAGTAAACCTTAATTACTTATTAGATGAGAGCTCCAAACATATAAGGACGATAGTTCTTGTATACCATTTCTTGTTTTCATATTTAAATATTTCTGTTTTGCCAAAAAACGCAACGCAATTCCCATAGCACAAAGTACGCCTGTAATCAAACAGTATTTACTCCCGTATTTTTTCCTTTTATAATACAGAAAATGTCTGGCATGGAACTTCACGTTTATATTCAACTGTAATTTATATGTTATAATAAATTGTTTAATACAGCGGCTAGTCTAGACTCCACATACGACTACATTAACGCTATATTAATTATAAAATTAGTAATATAATTAGGGCGGGTAAACGTAATAATAATTTCTATTTTAATCAACATAAAATTTCATAGAAAGGAAAAGATATAAACGTAATATTGTTTTTCGTCAGGGATAAAGAACATAAACTTCATTGGAACAGTCAGTAGGAGAGAAAACACAGCCCGTTTTAAATTATGAAACAGGTAGACGATGTAGTTAAGGAATGTCTTATCTGGAGCGATAAGAAGAAGCATCTGTGCGGCCACGTTTCCCAGATGTGTGGCGTATGAACTTCTAACTTTAAATTCTGAAAAACTTCTGAACTCGATCTGACTACTTCCAATGTTCTGTTCTTTTGTAAAATATTATAATTTCTTTTAAAAGAAAAATATTTCACGGTTGTTAATCACAAGAAAGTAACTTTATTCGAAACATCAAAAGTTTACACAACTGGCGAACGTCAGATCGGTATCGAGTTTTGATGGATTCAAATTACCGTCAGTCTCCGGAGACCAAACTTAAAAATACAGTTGGAAAATTCTTATTTCACGAGTACTTTACTAATTCTCTCCGGCATTAACGACTTTTGCTTGATGTTATATTATTCATTCCTCAGCGTCTACGAGTCTATGTTCGTTATAATTTTAATAGTACATTATAATATAAACACGTTATAATGTAAATTCATGTAAAAGCTTTGTAGTTGAGGGCGAAGAGGAAAACGAAAATCGGTTCAGTAAATACAACTGATCGAGTACGAGAGAAGAAGAAAGAGATATGGCTAAACTCTAACTGTACTGAACTCGTCTAAACAATATTTCGGCGGTGGTAACGCACCTCCCATACAACCGGGCAGAGTCATCCCAACCCAGAGAAAGTCCCAGAGATAACAGCGACTCAACTCAAAAACTAGACAGTTGCTCTAGGATGGTTCAGAAACTACATGTGCGAAGGATGGTTCAGGAACAGTTAACGAAACAGATATTTAGGGGAAGGGATGAAGATCAAGAAGGGTTGGAAGGATGTAAGAAGGAGGTAATTCCACCTCGGAAATGGAGAAACGTTACATGGAAAATCATTGGCTTGTTAGTAATTGCTGGAGATTAAGAATCGATTTTTTGTTACTCTCAAATTTTTCTTAGTTCTTTTCTGTACTCACATTTATATAAATTAACGTTCCGTGTGCTTGTAAACATGTTAAATATCTTTTTACATTACAACTCAAACACCGCACTTACAGGAAGAACTGTAGTAAAAAGGTCTTGTGTTTGTTTATCCTGTCGGTTTACTGCTTTCCTCGTATCAGTCAGTGTTCAAAATTCCTCTTTTCTTTATGTTTATTAAGAGGCACATATTTGCCGATGCACCTGTTATTTCACATGCTATCTTCTTCATGCTTTTCAAATCGTTATAAACTAAAATAATATTAATAACATTTTTAAAGTATGCTGGCTTCTAGTATAGTTAATGCCGTTCCGTTCAGTGGTTTTTTATTTTATAATTTATATTGTATATAATTTTTTACTATAATCAGTTAAATAAAAAACATATAAAAAGTTAGAAAAGATACGGGATACGATTAGACCATCTCCTGAAAAAGGTATGAGCATTGAAGAGGTATTTTTAAAAAAGAAAAGAGTAACAGAAAGTTTGTAAAATATATAGTTCGTCAACTGACGGGGCGGAGAAAAATTCTTACTCTGGGTAAGAGATTTTTCACCTGGTGTTCTTTTCACACTGTCGCTAACTTATGATTACGGTCTTATGTCATTGTGCTCTTCTGTTACAGATTTGAAGTAATATTTGTTGGGCATTCCTGGTGCACGTGATTGTCACTATCGTCACCACTGACCCGCCACTACCGTGTAACAATTATGCTATTATCAGAATGTGGACGGAGGACGACTAGTAACCACCAAAGTGTCATCGATTTGCCAACGAAGTGACTCATAAGATAACACATTGTAGCATAACAAGAGATAAACAGCATTCCCAGAATATTCTCTAAGCTACCGTATTCTCTACACTCCGGACAGAGTAAATTCTGCTATCGGCGGTAGTGTTCACTCGTCATTGTTTACGTTGGCAATGATCGGAACAGGAACAGTATAGCGGTTACAGACCACAGTATCTGCTTATTACACACACACACACACACACACACACACACACACACACACACACACACACACACACACACACACACACACACACACACACACACACACACACATTCTTACGTGCATTTGCACTCAATACGTTAGTTAATATTTTCTTCATACTAGACTAAAAGGGACAAAGTTAGTTGGAAAATTGAAAAGTTCGTTAATTTACAATACCAACAGTTAACAGCTAGATTTTGGCGCAGAATGATGTCATTAAAGGGATAGAAGTCACAGAGTGCAGTAAACGGGGAGATTATTTGTCTGGCCAGGTGGCGCGCGAAGCAGATGTGTGCCGTGCGGCGGCAGGGGGGCATTAGTGTGCAACAGATGAGACGCGACACTGTGAAGTGAAATTTGCTAGTGTTTAAGCGTTTAATTCGATTCGTTCAGCTTGGTGGGTTTATTGCAGAGGGATCTCGTGAAGTCGGCAAATTATATTCATGTCTCTAGAACTCTCTGACGCTTAAACAGTACTAGTAGCTCCCTGAGTTGCAGAAATCTCTCACTGTTTAGAACGGAATATATTTATTATTAAGATATATACATTTCAATATTAGGTAACTTTTATAATTATCAGAAAAACTGTGAAAACTTCGACTGTTCCACTTTTTTTTAGTAAAATAACAACTGTAAAGAAGACAACTATACAATATACACAACTATTAATTGCATTGGGTTTTTAGTCAAATTTAGAACTTAAATGGCTAAGTGACAACTAATTTAACCCTAACTTAGTAATAAGTTAATGTGAGTTTTCATAGATACCTATAGGCCTAAATCTAATCCTGTACACAATACATAACTGATAATGTATATAAAGTTCTTGAAAACATATTTTAAGTGTCGAGAAATGTCGAGAAATACTTACAAACTTGCAAGAAGTGTCGAAAAATATTTAGTCTGTCAAATTACTACAATTACTGAGTTTGTATTTTGAATAAAATACCACATAACCTTATCCCCCACAATCGTATTTAGACTTTTGAGTTATATTTGGCCACCCCTTGATGGCCAAACATTTAAAAAATATTCATAGTGAACACTAAATTCGAATTTGGGTTAAAATTCCCATTAGTCTAACACAGGCGGATTTTCCAATTATATCGAATTTTTTATTACTTGTTAATCCCTGTTGCCCTGGTGTCCGAAAATTTTGAAATTTCCGAAGTTGTACATTATATTCAGATTTTGGTTAAAATTCTCTTTAATTTAGTACAACAAAAATCGGTTTTTGTGATTCTATCAATATTTTGATTCATACGTTTCGCTCTGGTGTCCAAAATTTAAAAATTTATAAAAGTAAAACTACATTTAGACTGTGGTTAAGATTCACTTAAATTTGATCCCCTTTAAGATTCACTTTAAGATGAGTTTAACTTGATTTTTTTCTGGTTTTATCTAAATTTCAACCCACTTTTGGGCTCTTAAATCCAATGATTTTGGAATTTCCGAGAACAAAGACTATATTCATACCTTAGTTAAAACTCTTTTTAATTTGACATTCCACACGGGGTTTTGCGATTGCTCACAAATTCGCCTCCTTCCCCGTATTTTTGGGGTAACCAGTATTAAAAAACAATAAGATTTTTTTTAGGATAACAATGCGAACATACAAACCAAGTTTACAAAAAACCGTTGATGTTTTCAAAAATAAAAAAATGATAAGTATATTAAAAGTAATAGAAATAATAAAAAAGTAATAATATTCAAGTATTATATATAAGCTACGCTGGTAAACCATTTTAAACACAGTAGGGCTACAGGTGTTTTAGGCGTTGTAAGGTGGTCTATATAGGAGGGAGGATATGTGAAGTTTGTAGGCCCTCCAGATGTGTATGGCAGCGAATGGAGGAGGTGAAGGAGGGAGGATAAAGTAAGGAATGAACGAGAAGTGCAACGATTGAGGAAAGCCAATGGACGAGGTGAGAGGAATAGCGCGGATCCGGCAGTAATGGTCAGGTGTTACGTGAGGACCTCTTGGGAAGCGCAGACCACATTGACTCACTAAGGTACCGGCCAGAATGGAAAGAGGCAGAAGTAGAATGAGGAAATAGTCCATTCCGGAAAAAGAGAAGTAGGCCTAAAGCCTTCTCCTTGTATGTGAAAAAGAAAAAAAAGAAAAAAAAAAATTTTTTTAGGCAACAGGTAGCTACTTGCAGATATTCTGCACTTTGTCTTCTTAATTTTATCATTATCCTATAAGCTACGTTCAATTTTGCGTTAAAATAAATTTTTATATTTTATGTATATGTGTTTATGTGTGGAATTGTATTTACATTTATTCGTATTCTGAGCTAGTATTCGTTCTCTTTTCACTTTTTCTAAACACCGAATATAAGTACGTTTTGCTTTGGCTGGGGTGTACGCTTTCAATGTTTGCAAGCTCGTGCGCCCATTCTTTCCGAAACTATGAGGGCGGAAAACTAGTAACACACAGCATTAACTTTCCGCCCAGCCATAATTGTTCGCCAAGAATTTCGTTGTTTTTGTTCACATTTCGCGACGCACAGGTTGGTAAAGCCGGTTACGTAATAAGCCCGCGAGAACAATATGCCGAGTGCCTCTTGTGCTTGATGGTACTTGAACACAGGGTTGGCGCGCGCGCGCGTGTGTGTGTGTGTGTGTGTGTGTGAGAGAGAGAACAACTCAGATGCAAAACAAGCGCACACAAGAGGCGGCGTAAGTGAGAGAGCAGACAGTCAGTCTATTTAATTATCTAAGCAACGGAGACTGTATGCGACTCAGTACTGTAGCCTACTGCAGAATGTAACAGCTTTTGAGTTATTAATTTCTTTCCTCACTAAGACTCGGATATCTGTTTTAATTAATTTATTTACTTAAAAATCAGGAGTGGACTTTCTTACGGCCTTGAAGATGATATGTATGTAAAGTTGTAAAGAAAGATGTGGCTAGTTTGTGAAGGAAATCCTTAAAGGACCCATTTACCTGCTGCATGGAGACTGTCTGTGTGATGTATGAATTTACCGATTGATTAATTTTATACGCCTCGATGTTAAAGACACGATCTTGAGTTTGCTTAACATTTTAACCGTGCCATTAAAAACAATTTTAAACAGAACAACTTTTAAAACAAATTATTAAAAAAATTATCTAAAGATTTTCATTTAAATTATCTTAAAAAATTAATAATTTTTTATATCTTAATGAATCTATTACAATGTTGTGTATCAAACCTACTGCAAAACATTTCTTCTCCCTATTGTACTGTTCGTCTTTCTATTTTTCTTTCCATTTAGTCTTTT
The DNA here is from genome assembly GCA_034769895.1 of Magicicada septendecula. Taxonomy (NCBI): domain Eukaryota; kingdom Metazoa; phylum Arthropoda; class Insecta; order Hemiptera; family Cicadidae; genus Magicicada; species Magicicada septendecula. The sequence continues at coordinate 281,202,003 of CM068369.1, read as the reverse complement.
TGTTTACTCTTTTTTTGCTCTCTGCCGCAGTTTTATTTCATTTTCTTATTATCTTCTTATACTTTTCTCTTATTGATTTGTCTCAACTGTGTCGAGCGTTGCATAGAAAACACCTATTGCGTTATTTATTTATGCAATTTTAGTTCTCATAAGTAAAGTTATTGAGCTTTGTTTAGAATGAAATGATGTTTCTGTAAATGTGAAAAAAAAATTAAGGGTGCGTGTACTTATGTACGCGCGTTAGATGTTATACATCTTTGTACTTCTTTGGCGTGATTGAAAAACTAAGGGTAACTGCATGCAAAAAATTCATACGAGTAGAACGATAAGAGGAGCGAAGGGAGATGGTAAATACGATTATCGGTTATAGATACCGCATCCAGCTGGACCCGTGAAAAATATTTGGAACGGATTGTGGTTTGGAGTTAATAGATTAGAGATGACATGTAGCAAAAGTTCTTTTTGATTATCGTTATTATTATGCTATTTTTCATATGGTGGTTGACGTTTGAGAAAAAGTCTTGGCCTCTTAATTCCAGCTCGAAGTATATTGCAATAATCTTCGTCTGAGGAAATATTGTTATTTTGATAAAAAGAATCAAAATCAGAGTAATCATTATTTTCGAGATTAACCCTAATATCTTTATAACAATTTGCATAATTTTTGAATTCAGGCTCATCTTTTCGCATAGGTGATAATATAGTTGTAGATCGGCAAGGCATAAAAGTTGCTTCAAATCTACACTGCTGAGGTTTATTTGCCTCTATTTTTTATAGCATGTAAACGTGTGTTTGTGTGTTTATAATATGACTATTATACACTAAAAGATAACAATTTAATTCAATTGAATTAATTTAAATTCAATATTATAATATTTTAGTAGAGAAAAATTAATTTTTTATCAAATAGCTCAAAATACTTACGAATAGTGTATTACAGTAATGGATTTACTTTTCGATAGAATTCTGAATAATTAAGTGTGATCTATAATTTAAAATATATAAATATATATTAGATTATTGGATTAAAGCAAACATAATGATAGAATACTTATCGAAACTTTTATTGATTTAATATAAAAACGACATTTGAAATTAATACTTACGAAAAATTAACCTCTAATATTTTTAAACACTTATTAAAATTTGGTTACCAATTTTTGTCACTGAAAAATATTTCACAGCACAATGTATATAAATTTATTTAATTATATATCCATTCTCGATCAGCACCAGCAGGTCCATCGGGGCCGCGACCGAAATGTTTTGGTTTTTTGGCCTCAGGCACGTTGTCCACGGCTAACTTCATCCTGTTAACTTTCCGTTCCCGTTGCATGGTGCACGCGCATTTCGTTACATACAAAAAAATTTCACCCTCAACGCGCCTAAAGAAGTATAACTTCAAAAAGCGAAAGTTTAAAAAAACTTTAGGTGTACGGCTTAATTAAAAAATATCCTTTTCTAACAACGGATAACTTTAGCGGATCAGAGATCTGGGCCAAGACAGGTACATGTCTTAATAGAATCTTGTACATGCAGTAATTTGTTATGGAATGTCAAGGTGTATGCGAAGGGAATCGCCTTAAACGTGAACATTAGGTAGATTTTGAATATCAACGATCACATGCCGACAGTAACACCTAAAGAATGTGGCGTGTACACGAATCTCATGAGAATAGACTAGCCAGTTCTTTTGGGATAGGTACCAGAAAATGCTTTAGTTCTTGTTTTTGACAATGATATTTTCATATTGTATAGGGAAACCAGCTTATAAGCCAGATTATAGTCATTTGACTGTAACGTTCCCTCAGAGTCTTTTATAACTTGATCATCCGTAAATAACACTGTATTTAGGTATGTGTTGTGACTGTTGTCTGTACCTGAGTTCGTTCCTAATGAGAGCATTTATATGTACATTAAACAGAGTTAGAGACAAACTGCAACTCTGTCTTACTCCTATGATTGGTGAGAATTTTGGTTATTAATTCTCCACCAATGTCAGTTACTATTTTACAAACTAGCGACTGTTTTACTAATGTCGACTGCCTCTATATACTCTTTTTGAAACATTGGCGAGATGTGTTCTTTTTCGTAGTCCATGAATGATAAGTGAGACTCTGTACTAACTTGTCTTCGTTTCTGAATAATCTGTTTCAAAGAGAAAACAGGGTCAATATAGAATCTTTTTTCGAAAATCCGCTTGCTCCTCTAATAAAATAGTATCTGACATATTATAAAGCCTTCCATTATGTTACGACCTTCTCACCAAGAAACGTAAGCTCGTCTTCCAGAGGAAGAGGGAGGTACGTGGTGAAGCTGCACGTCGAAAGACAAGAAGCCAGATGACTGAGAGCTAGCAGAGAGCTTGGGGCTTATCAAGCAGATGCAGTTGTGGGTGGGTAGGGAGCATGGTGAAATCTACTAATATTTCACCCAGTTTGACTGGACACGAGTATCTTCGATCTTATCTGATGAAAGTTGGAAAGACTGAGTCACCGGAGTGCCTGTACTGTCGGGGAGCTGCGGACTTTGTCAGTCATACCTTCTTCGTCTGCGACAGATGGGAGCCAAATAGGAGATAGTTTGCAAGAGGATATTAGGCAGGACATCTTCCCGGAGAACATAGTAGAAGAGAAGTAGAAGAGATTCTTCAGGCGAAGAAGACAGACTTGGACAACAGATTATAGAAGAAGAATAACAAGTTAGATGTGAGCCCCAGATTGTTCTGTGAGGAAAAATAGCTTAACCCGAAGTAGTTCCAGGTTAGTGTTCTAGAAAGGGAAAGGAAGGGGAATTTCTCAGTGAGTCGGGTATAATATCCAAACCGACATACCCCGGAAGTGTGCATCCTTCCGGACATTTTTACAGCAAATTTTTCCACCTTCCGTCGTAAAAAATTAAACTTCCGTTCTCTCGTTATCCTCAAGTTCTTCATTAATACTGGTATCAATCATATAATATTGTAACATTAATGTTGATAAATTTTATCCAATAAGCGTAACACATGTCAGACCGTGGATAGGTTTATAAATCTTGAAATTATAAAACGGGTAAAGAAAATATGACTAAGAGCTGAAGAATGCGTTCACAGTCAGTGTGAGCAACGAAGCATTCTTTCTCTCCGAAACATAGAATTCATTGCAGCACATGCGCTAGGTTAATACACTGAATTCGCCGTCAATATATTCCAGCAGTTAGTTGACGTTGATTGATTGATTGATTTAAAAGTCACATGAAACACATTGAGGTCACCGCTTCACAAAATAATTTGTTCCACGCTGAACTCAAGAACAATCACTTACTCATCAAGCAGACTCTAAGGGATATTTAAGTACAAAGATTTGAGAGGCAACAACATGTGCCTGTTAGCAAGCATATATCGTTAGTAATTCATATTTTTATTGCCATAGCTGAAAGCAAATAAAAATAGTAACACATGGTTGGGCGAAAACAAGTTTTCCAATCTAACCAAGAACTCGAAGCTAATTGGATGCGTGGTAACCTACAGGGAATCAAATTGTTAAATGTAATAAATTATTCCTCAGGCTTTCACGGCCGGTGTCAGATGAATTGTTCATGATATCCGGGCTGTTTGGCCGTGGTACATGGTTTATAACAAAACCAAACGTTTCGGCAGCTCCACTGGCTGCCATCATCAGTGGTATAAAAATCCTGCACGCCGGGTGTTTACGTACAGGCCCACAGTACTGTGACACCACAGTACTCTGGGCCTGTACGTAAACACCCGGCGTGCAGGATTTTTATACCACTGATGATGGCAGCCAGTGGAGCTGCCGAAACGTTTGGTTTTGTTATAAACCATGGACCACGGCCAAACAGCCCGGATATCATGAACAATTCATCTTCATGTTAAATGTAATATTGCCACCGGCGTCTATTTGTTGACTATTCGTGAACTTTCGGTAGCCTAAATCGGGTAAACACAAATACCGCTACTGTTTTTTTTGTTGACAGTTTGTTGAAGATATTATTTGTTTGAACAGTGATTTAGTACATTAATAAATCTAGTGATCAATATTATTTATTGTGAATAGCAGTAGCGGATGATTGGGTGACGAAGGTGTGTTCCATTAAGCCTAATTTGTACTGAAGTGATCATTAAAAGTGGTGTCTGTGTTAGATCTCTGTTGTCAATATATCATTGTCGCAAAAGAAAAAACGCCTGTCTATAAACATCTAACGTAAACAATATATAATTTTAGTAATAGTAACCTTTCTTATGAGAACCCCGATCATCATAAACGTCGAAGTTTCCGTATCGTGATCAATAAAACCAACACCACCACGATCATCATTATATTCATAGTTGTTGTAGTCTTTGCTGTCTTCATCGTCTTCATCATCATCATCATCATCATCATCATCATCATCATCAATAACATTAAAATTTCAACATATTAAATATTTTTGCGCTCGTGAATCACGAGAAACGCATTCGCACCAAACTATTTTTCAACTATGTTTATCATAACTTAATTAGTTGGTCCAATATATAATATAATTTTCTGTTAAAGAAATTAATCCGTTACAACGGCTGCATTTTGAAGACCACGTATGAACTGAACTACAAGATCCTGGAAGGAATATGAAAGTTTCTATCATCACTCAAGATGATGAGAAGTGTTCATGGTCCCATATCACGACGGAGGAAAATATCCAGTCGCACCTTGTTTTAGTGGTAGATGGGCAACATAAGGTGGCTAACATGGACATGGGGCCGAATGATGTTTTAAATTGACTGACTTTATCATATAGCAACTGTCTCTTCGGTAAGCGGAATTGCCGGTTGAAGTCACAGGGCACCCTCTTATTCTAGAGGCAGAAAACTTCCCTTAAAGATGTATGAACCTTCATGGACAACGGTTCAGATGCAGAAGACAAGGAGAAGCCACTGAATTAAGACTTACATGGTATCATGAAAATATGTGAAATTAGGGATAGAGTGTGCAGTGGTGGAATTAAGTGCAGGGCAAATAGTGACTAGAGGCAGATTGTTAAGGATGTGAGATATTCGGAGAAGATGAGATTGGCGGATGAGTTAGGATGAGTTGGAAGACCGCATTAAAGAGTCATATGACTGATGCCAGAGGAACAAAAAGAGAGAGAGAGAGAGAGAGAGAGAGAGAGAGAGAGAGAGAGAGAGAGAGAGAGAGAGAGAGAGAGAGAGAATTTTCTATCTTAAAACATTAAACGAGTTGTGTCTTCTTGTAAGGTATGTGAACAGCTCATTAGAAACGGGAGTATATATATATATATATATACCTATATATATATATATATATATATATATATATATATATAAATGTTCCTTGTTTTACTTCTGAGTGACACTGACGCGCACCAGGTGGCACTTTCAGAACACTTTATCCGGACACGTCGGAGTAGAACTAATAGGGAACGGACATTGGAATTTTACTACTGTTATCGTTCCCCTGGTACAGATAACTCTATGCTAACCGCCTCTGTTAAAACTACATTGTCCGAAACTCTTATCCCCTCTTGAAACACGTTTCAACAACGCTGATATTTAAAGCTGTGATCTAGTTTTGCAGCTATGCACAACCTATACAAGTTATGTAAGCTGTACACTGTCATACACAACAGAGTCTAATGTATCCGACCTACATTCAGTTGTAAGTAAATGAAGCTTCGAATAACAGTCACTAATGGAAAGCGCTCGTACTTCCACACACACACAGACACACGCGCGCGCGCGCACCACACACTTATGTGGAATTAATTAGAAATGTTAAAAAAAAACAGGTGTTAACGAATTTAAGAATTTATTGACGAATTTAATTTATGATTGACGTATTATGAGTGCCGTGCTTAATGCAATTAATGAGTCCATAATCCAAGCACACTTGTTTCCACTGACTGAAAACAATTTGTTAATAAATACTATACGTATTATAGGCTATGAATAATATTTATGAATACTCCGTATAAATAAAAATGTAACAACAGTGGACTCAGAAACACCTAACCTAATCTAACATAAAATAATTTAGTAAATTCGAATTTCTATGAGCTTAAAATGACAAAATGTTCAATGTGAAAACGGACTCATAAAAGTAGCAACTTTATTATTATTAAGTGTTCTACCTGGCTTTTATAAAGGTCCTTTGGCTTGATCTGCGGCTTTCGCTTTCAATCTTGTTCTAACGTTGGCTTCCCCCTTCAGTTGCTAGAATTTCCTTTCATCATTTACGTCCTCCAACTGCTCAGTTTGTCTTCTTCCAAGCCGTAGAATCTCTTCTAAGTTTCCATCAATGACATCATGCAACAGGCATGATGTTTCTTCTTATGATGTGTCCGATCCCGTTTACATTCTTATGATGAATTGTAATCAAGATTGATCGCTTCTCGCTTACTCCTCTGAAGGCTCTGTATTTGTCACTTTGCCTGACCAATTAATTTATTCCAGTCTTTACCAGTAATACAGTTGGTAACTTTCATGGCATTCTCCTCAATTTTTCGTTGTTTCTGATCAATATATAGCATCGCTCCAAATGTAAAACTTTATCAATTTTTTTCCTAAATCCAAGCTTAAATTACTGGCCAACAGTCATCTCGTCTTACGGTGCAGCAACGTCCTTGTCAGCAGACTTTCAAAGTACTTAAAATAATCTGTTTTATGGTTTTTTACTTTCTAGATTTTTAATAACGATTCGCAGCGCTATCCGTTCCTCGATATTCTCATCACTTTTTATTTGTTTTCTTCGCCAACATCATCAGGTCATCCGAACTAGCTGTAAAGGGGAAGTGACATATAAAGAAAACAAAGAAGCAAGTTGAACAAGGGATGCTACAGTCCGTATTACGTTATGGGTCCAAAGTGTGGATCTAAACGCCGACCTTAATATGAGGTTCACAGTAATACAGTTGAAATAACTAAGGAGGACACTTGGATGTCGGCACTGGTGAATGTTACTTATTTTTAAGAAACGTCCTGGATTATCAAGACGTTGCGCACCATTTTAAAAATTGATTATCGGAATATTTACCTTTTTCTTTTTTGGCCTCTCCCGAAGAAGTTAGTCGCTCTTGTCTTTCATAAACATAGGTCTTTTCAATCGCCTTCTGTTAAATCCCTTAAATATTAAACTTAGATAATATTTGGTGGGGGCACACGGACCATCCCACACAATATTTAATTTATCGTAAATTTACAAGCTGTAAACACGGCATCACACAAATTCTAGTATAAAGGAAAATATTGACAACAATCAATAAAAACAACAAGATGTTATGATTGGAAATGAACTATACATATAATGACATAAGAATCAAATTGAATGTCGAGTTATCACGACTGGCACAGGGATATAACAAAGAAACACTCTTAACCCCTTAACTTGGTAACAGACAAAACAATAATAGACATAAAAAAAGAAAGGATATATATTGAATAGCAATAACTTCAGCGTCATATTCTGTGGTGATTATATAGTGTCAACTGAAAACGAGGATGATCTACAAAGGCTTCAGCACAAATTTAACAACGCGTGCTGCCAACAAAATATGAAGATCTCTGTAGCTAAAACTAAGGCGATGGCTATCACTGCAACACCAGTGACATGCAAGTATGCAATCAAATTTTGAGGAAGGTAATGCCAGTCAACCAGCTAGGAGTAACGATGACAAGCTATGGTTCAGTAGGGTAAGGAATAACTTAACAAATCACAACATCAAACAGGATGTCAGGAAGTGTGAGTGGTGTTTTCTGGAGAAATGACTTTTTGAATTTGTAAAGAGAGACAAGAATACAGTGATATTCTCATATAACAAAGATCTGAAGCAAGACCAGAAACCTCAGAAGCCTGAAGACAAGCACAACTCAATGAAATAAAGCGACCACGTTGGCAGGAGTGATGATGACAGATTAGTCACGAAGGGTTGAGATACTCGTCCAACAGGTAAAAGGAATGGACGACCCAAGGTTGAGATGCAGAGATTGTATAGAGAGGTAGACTTGGTTATAAAAAGGAGAATTTTTACATGGAGAAGAGGAGAAAGGTAAACTAGAATACGAACAAGAAGAAGCAGAGAGCTTTAAATGTATAATTGTTATTGCTTTAATTTGATGTAATTTCTGCAAAACACGAGCAAGGCTTCCATTCTACTTCCTATACTTTTGAATAATATTATGAATAATTTTGTTATAAAACCTAGGTCTACACTTCGGTAACTTCTTAATGTCTTTTTAACTTCCTAATCCCTGAAAAATACATAGAAGGTAAAAACTAAACATTCAAATTTTTAAAGGTATTTCTTTATACACTTTCAAGAGTCTCACTTTCCGCATGTTATTTACATTTACTTCGAATACTAGAATCTGGTTACGAGATGGTAAGGTCGGTACAACTTCTTACATCATAACGTGACTTAACAAGCTCAGGGCTTCCTTCTGACATGCTACTCGAAGCCTCTTACAACCCGGGCTGGCAAGGGAGACGTAGGCTGAAGTCAGCTCCTATGGAGGTAGGTCCAGATTTACTCAATCTGCTTCTCGAATATCAAATTTAGAGTTCAGAAGCGCGCTTGCGGGCAATGGGGGCTGGCTACAGGTAACTAGAACCTGAAACCGAAAGTCAAGGGCTAAAAAAAATGTTCTCTACAAAACTTAGTTAATTTAGATTGTACGATAGATATAATAGAATAAAGTCATATCTATATACGTATAAATGGAGTTGCAAGACAAGAGTGTCTTTTATCGTCCTTTTTAATTTTTACTTAATCAAATAGTAATAGAATGACAGTGTGTGGTTCCACACGTTTCACGTTTAATAAACACTATATCTTTAATATACTGTTATTTCCTGGTTATCTGCTGTTTAGTCAAGCTAACTGTAGGAGAACTCCGGATTCTATTTAGTTAAAATAGTAACGGCATATTGTGGAAGGATATTAGCGAAGAAGACGAAGCCAATGGCTCACCATTGGAAAGGCGGTTAAAACAAAGGTATTTGTAATACTGTAGTTAAATCTCTGGAACACGTTTTCCACTGTGAGCAATATCTTGCCTGTGATGTCATATATAAACATGATAGAGATCTTGTCAGCAAAATTAATGAGTATAAAGTCGAATGCGGAATAGTCGGAAGGACATTTAGAAGTAAAGCTAGATTTGAGACGCATCTTCGCTTATAAATCCTTTGGCTCTCCCAGCAGTGCTGTATTAGAGTGGACTCAGGCTGCAACATCTACACACACAAAGAAACAAACACTGTAAACATGGGAGACGGAATTATTCACAAATATTATGTAGAAAAGAAAAGAAGATAGGATAAGGATCGCAACCATACGGAATGAGTTGAACATAAAGCGACTAGAAGTAGGGACTATGTACACATATGTAAGGTTAATTTGGAAGAAACCCTGAGAAGAATTGGTATAAACTGCATTGGGAAAATGCTTTAAAATAAATCTGAGAACGTCACAGTGTGGGGAGTCCATTGAACCGTTTTTGAAGCGGAACAATTCCAGCGACCTACACCGGATAAGGACACTAAAATGACGATCACGGGTCAAGTCACAGAACAGCATAAGTCTCTTAATGTATAGTTCAAAACATTGAAAAAACACAGAAATTTCTAACTGAGAACTATGGGTTTTAGATTACGAAACCGCTCAGAATCAGTTCTGACTCACAAATCCACTGACTAACTGGGATGGCCGCTAATGAAACCTAACGAAATTGATACTAAGACAAGCCTCTTCTTCTTTTTCTCCTTAGAACCTAATCGTTAGGTACTCTTTCCCTCCCTGATAGACATAAGGCCCTCCTCCAGTACTACATCTCAGAAGCTTCAAGGTAGCTCTTCACTACTTTCCTGGAAGTCCAGGTTTCCGAGCCGTATGTGCATATGCCCATGCAAAACTCTTTATGAATTTTCCCCTGGTCTCCAGGGATATATTTCTGGACGCCAGAAGAGACATTTTCTTGAAAAATGACCTTCTTGTTTTGTAGTTCCACTTTTTGTATCATTGGTGTAGTTCCCAAGATGTTTAAGGAAAACAACTTGCACTTGTGTATGTCTTTCTACCGTCCAGAAGTACTTCAGTTCCAGTCCTGGAACGTTTCTTGACTTTTATTTATTCTTTATATGCCGCATTCATATTTTAGGAAACTGCCAAGGAAAGTACTCACATACAACTATCAACACATAAACGCTTACACACAAACGAACATTAATTCCAGAGAAAGAAAGAGGAGAAAGTCACATTAACCTCTTGAACTGGTCTGGCAACTGCTGTTCGAAGAAAACGCGGGTTATGACAAAACTTCCAGTTAGAGGAAAACCGTGAAATGGAAACCGTTACATTATGATCCGCAACATATAGAGAATCTTCCTTGTTTAGTTCTTCTTTTACTTAGAAGCATAGCCTCATTGCCTTTTAGTTGGAACATATCCCAGACTCCAAAATAACTTTAAATAAAACACCTAGTTTTCTTTTAATGTGATCATTTTACAGATGCCTTTAAAACTAATAGTTATATCTAGAGCTAATTAAATGTATATATTTTTACCGAATTACGTATCACTTAATTCATAAAGTATAACGAATTAAAGTATCACAAGCATGTTAGAATGTTATAACATAAACTGGAGGTACCATATCCATTAGGAACAACACGATTTGAACGAAAGCAAGAACTACGAATAAACATATACACCGATTTTCTCGAGTTGTTTATTAGTCGTAAAAAGATAGTCCAACAGTACGTTTTTCGCCAAGATTAACCCAGTGTTTAATTTGACTTGTTGCGCAGTTTACACGTCCCACAGGGGCAGTCAGAAACGGCGTAATTGCCGGAGTCACAACAGCGATAAAGCTCGAGACTGCATTCTGCAGAATTCTAGAGCACTTATCCGAGCATTAAATGATACTGCAGCGAGTTTTTGCAACGCAAACGGCCAGCGATAAATCTGCGAGTGCAGACGAATAAAGCTAGCGCTGCGCTGTTAGGAAATTACACTTTCTTTCGCGCCACGACTACTCTTTGTTTTACTGGGGATTAACGATGACAGTAATTTGTTTAATTCAGAGTTACATGAGTAGCTCAGAGAACTGCTACTGAACTACTCTACGATGTATAAAACATTCAATGTATATCGGAATGTTTGATTACAGGAAATGTCAGCGACTGTGAAACTGTCTTAAGACTAATAAGTGACTTTCATAACTTTTGAATGCGGATTATAGGAAAATTAGTGAAAAAATTATATCACATACAGTTTTTTACAAAAATATTTCATATTTGACACTAACGTATAAGCCAGAGAATTACTTAAATTTCAAAATAAAAATTTTAAATACAATTCGACAAAACCTAATAAGATTTTTCTAAAGTTTTGTAATTCAGGGCATGGTGTTAAATATAAGAAGTAATATATAAGCATATATAAATATATATAAGCATATATTGTTGACATAAGCTTAAATGTCACAAATGAAACCAGTAAAAACTACTTTAAGCAGTGTGATAAACTAGAGTCATATAACATTCTTTTCCTCATGTCTGCCTTCCTCTACTCCTCTGACTATTTCTTCCTTCCTTCCTCTCACGGTCTTCCCTCTCTTAACTAGAAACTTTAGTTGCCCTTTTATCTTCAGTCGGTACAAAAGTTTTCATTTAGTTCTTTCTAAGTTTAAATACAAGGACTACCTTTGGTCTCTATGTGATGGCTTGAGGTATTTTTTATGATGTTTAATCAACAAAATTCCTAAGTTTCTTGTGTGAATGAGACAGTTGTGAGAAAAAAAACAATATTACACTAAAAGATTAATTGTTACATACAAACACCGTAAAACGTTGTAACAAATCATGAAAGTTTATTTATCAAACTTGGTTATGAAAGTGATAACAAACATAGTTTATTGACCATGAAAGATTAGTAGACCCAAGCAAGGTCTTGCATCCTCAATTAAATTGGGACTATTAAACAACTTGTTAAGGCATAAATCAGTCTCCAGTTTCGTCAGAAGGAAAGCTTTGGAAGCTTCTTTGGACCCAATGTCAGAAGGCTTATGAAATATGAAAAATGTGGAACTAACAATATAGAAAAAAATAAAAGAAGCCTGGAAGCCTTCAAAGAGCTAATGACAAATTCTTCAAAAATAAAACGATAGAATAAAAAATATTGTTAGGAAATGTTTTGGCAAAGCTTAAAAATTTGGGTTGTTGAATGAATTGAAAAGTGTATTTTCTTAGATTCGAATCTGGACTATTTTCTAGAGAAACATGATAGGCCTAAAAGATTTTACCAAGACATCAAGGACACAGAAAAAACATGTCAAAAGATATAGAATATCCACATGTTAGCAGACTACTGCTCTATGCTGAAACGAGACAATTTGATAAACTTTCAAAAGAGTATAAGCATCAAAAAAGGTTAAAGAAAAAATAATATAAAACTTATAACCAGTGTCAGTGAACCTTAAATGCTTTGTTACTAGCTTTAGCAGTGATTCTGTATAAAATGTATTTTTAGACGATTCATACACAAAGTTTTATTTCTTAAATATGTTTGTTCTGAGGTGTCATTACTTATTAAAACCTGGTTGTAAAAACATTTACGTAATAGACAAAAAAGAATTTTGTATTTGAAATCAGTAACTAAAAACACAAAAATCAATGAACATAGTGGAATTAATTTTTTCATAACTCAATTTTTGACGTTCTATTTTCTTTTAATAGAAAATAAAGTTTGATTTTATTTTTCTTCTTTCCACAAAATAAAAATAAAAGGTTTGTGATTTTAAACTGAATGGTTAAAAAATATAGCTTTTGGAATGCATGGAGAATAGGAAAGCTCCGAGATTCTTAACACAATTTAGTTGATTAGAATCTTACCTGATTGAACTGTACATCTTTACAAATGTACTGCTGAAATAAAATTAATAAATTGGAAACATGATTTTTACGTTGTTTAAAATTGTAGCATAAATAATATTAAAATTATACTTTTTAATTAATGTTCTTAAATATTAGGCCTTTACAGATGATCAAATCTCTTTAAGTGTTATTAAATTTTCTTAAATTAATCTTTAACATAATATTAAAACTTTTCCACTCCTTTGGTTATAGATGATGATCTCAAGACGCCATTCTTTGTCCTCTCAAGCCTGTCTTATTCCCACAGTGTTACTGTGATGTCGTAAGTTGCTCTTGCCTCTGTTTCCCGCTGATTTGGGCAGCAACGATTTTAGACATCTCTTACAATTCCGGCGGCCTTATACGACTTGTACAACTGCTTGACGCGTTGATATCCAAATACGGCTTTATATCCTGTTCGAAGTACTGTTCGGTTTTATAACTATTGTACAAAATTCGCTTAAATACAGTGATGCTCTCCATACGACCAGTGAGGTCATACCGCAGTAAAGCAATGTGTAATGTGATTGGCAAAAGGACACTCCATATTCAATCTTGAACCCCGATTTTTGCACAAACATCTTTTAATACATAGACCATGGGCTGAAAAATTTCCAACTTCCGCCAAACATTCGAGACCAGTTGCTTGAAGTATGCGCTAATTTGTATCCATATTGATTCATTTACCTAAATTACCTAAATCTCTTTACAAAGGATTGATATTCTTTACCTAATTTAAGGTTTAAATCACTTTTAGCATCGTGCACATTCTAATAAATCCGCATAGTGGGCGCATGAATGAAAGGTACACGCTCACAAAATACAGTTTTACACTTTTCATAGACACTATACACTTTAGAGATGTTTTAATCCTTAATTAATTTAATGTCGTTATGACCGTAGTAAGTTTTTTCTTAATCATTTTGGGCCGTAATAAATAAGAGTACGCATATAGTGTATGCTTGTCATATTTCAATGTATATATTATATGATTGTATGTTACGTCGACTGTAAATACATTACTGTGATTGTAAATTAATGTTTAATAGTTTTAGTAATTATATTGATAAATGACAATCTGTTATTACCATATAAATCATTCATCATCCTAACCCACTCGCGAAAGTGGGTTATGTGGGTGGTTACTTCTACAGTCACAAAACCTCTAACGCGGAAGGCGTGGACTACTGTGTAAGATCTACCAGCCCTTAGCCAAACGGCTTCAGCTTTAGATTACTAGAGGTACAGAAACACACCCTCGCCCTTCTTTCTGAGAAAGGACAAGGTGAACTTATGTCCGTTGTTATGGTGCTGGTCGCTTCTTATTATCTGCAGTAACCACCTACCGGCAATGAAACCTGAGAAAATGGAAGTGAACGAACATCAACGTGTTTGTTGTCTGAGGGACGTACTAGATTATGACGTGCATTGAAACGTTGGTGAGCGGAACAAACAGGTCTAAACCTAATAATTACACCGCGACAATCTGTATACGCCTAAATTGTTATATAAACTGTATTGCTTTAATAATTATTGTATGCTAAATGGTAATATTGTTAAGTCGTATCTGGTTACACAGAGCGTTTCTTGTAGCTCTGCCATATAGGAGTATATAGGTGTATTTTTGCATCAAAATAATGAAAAATGTTAATATAAACATAAAACAATATTTACGATAGTCAAAAGCGTATATAAACCATTGAAACGCCTCGACGTTTTCTGATGGCGTTACAAGCCCACTATTGGTTTTAGCCTCTTCAGCGGTTTTCCCCATTCAGTTCTCCCACTAAATAGTCTTTTACCCTTATTCCTCAGATCCTACTCAACGTCCCTCGATCTTTTCCGTACCCTTCCTCTTGATCTCCTACCTACCGGTCTCCATTCCACAATTTTGTTGGGAATTCTGTGTGTCCCAGCCAGGCTATACTTTCACTCGTTATAAACCTTACTATATAACTTCCGTGTAAACAATGTAACCTATGTTACTACGCATACTCAAAATCAATAAAGTGAAAAGCACTGAAGCATTAAATAAATCATTAAAATTATAAAGTACAAAAGCATAATCACACCCGATTTAGCATATTGTAATGTTACATAAGACCACGACCACCAGGGTCCCCAAACTACCAATAATCCAACAATAACAAAGCATAAAGAATGCTACATACAACTTTAATGTTAATAACCAAGACAAATAGAAGGTGATTTTAAATAAATAAAGAATACACCTTTAAACACACTGATGAAGATGATCAAAGAAATAATGACAATGACATAGACGAAATGTAATTAACTGACAATTAACCCAATAGATTAGGTGAAAACGTGAATACCAATGACAGAGAGAAGAAACTATAAATGGAGTAAAGAAGAACACTACAAAGCCCAACTAGATACAAAAACAGAATGAAGAATAAGATACGCCCTACTCGACGAGACAAGATGAATGGATCATGACAAGAAAGCCCATAGTAAAGGACAGAGTAATAATGATGCCTGATGAGCTAAGGTAAATAACTATGCCGACAAAGAAAGCTTATAAAGTAATTAAATGAAACAATAAACAAAGGTCAGGAGAGTAAAATAAAATTAGTAAACGTATAAATTAACTGTGTATCTGGAAGTATAACAAACATGAATCATATAGACCAGCCTTGTAACTAAAGTCAAATGTAGGGATATTACTTATCGAATGATGTTTATAAATACTGTTTAAAATGGGTAATAGAGACAAAAGGGTGTATAATAAACCTAAAATCATAAATAACATTCGTAATAATATAAGAATGTGAAAGGAAAAGACCTTGAATCATAATAAGACAAACACGTTGTTGCCAAACCATGATAGGAACCTTAACCTCGCTATATGTGAATTATGCACCTAAAACAGGAGAGTTAAGTAACTAAATGCTTAATAATCAAAGAGTAATGAACAGGCCACTGTTAAAACTAACTTGTGTAGCAATAGGCCTAAAGGAGCTTAGAGTGTGATACTAAATGTTAAGTTATACAGGGTATCAGACTAAACCAATAATAGTAAAATAATAATATAGAGAAAGACACCAACTAATGATTGAAGAGTAACCAATTGTAAACAATTTATTATAATATTAGAGAAGTATAAAATTTAAGGCCTAGGTGCCAAACACTGAATATGTCTTTAAACAATATACACAAGAAGAGGTACTGATTAAGTTAGCCTATGATAACCAGAAGTTGAAGGGGACCTTTAAGAATAGAAATGAAGTGTAACTAATTCTTAAAATACCTTCAGTAAATAATATCAGGTAAAGCTAAATCATAATGCTACCTGTACACCAGGGTTTATGATCAATTTTAGAGTTGTTATCACAGGGTTTATAGTATAATTAAAGGACAGAGAAAGACTGAATAATCATCAATAAACCTAATTGTGAAATTGAATTTTAAATAATAGAAAGTAAGGAAAGTAAGTTAGTTTTAATTGAAAAATGGAATAGGCCTAAGTGGTGAAATTAAAAAAGTGTCAAACATTAACAGAATTATGGCTTGAGGGGTATCTAATTGATCTAGAGACCAATTGAGATGTGTCAATTAGAACTCCAAAGTACCATAAGAAAGTTAAATGCCTTTTTAAATATTTTTGTAATTTAGTGGAAATATTTTCGTACTCTCAGTACCAAAGACCCTCGCCGAAGGAAGTTGTCAGTGAGCTGTCATCGAGATTAGAACCAATCAAATTACCTGTAGCGAGGCTTGACGAGAAAAGAGACGCCAAGCTAAGCGTTATTCTTATTGTATGATCAACGGAGGAAACACGACGAGAGTTCTCGACGAAAAACAGTAATTTTTACCTAACCTGTGCGGATAGTAAACGTCTGATTCAGTGCCAATAGGAATCAAATGTCTAAAGGACATTTATAAGGTGAAATAAATGAAATAAGTAAGAAAAAGTGCAGTGCGTACACGATTGCCAGTGTACAATCCCGGCAATCGCGGTATAATATAAATAAAAGGGAGTATGGTGATATGACATCATTATTGTAGACTATGAGAAGTGAACATAACTTGACACTGAATAAAATTAAGAATAAATAAAGGAACTTTAACGAGGCGTTGAACCTCGTAAAGTCAAATAAGAATTAACGAAATTCATTCGAACTATGAATGAATGAATGTTTATTAATATTGTAAAGACAGTAGGTTCTACTGAATCAAATAGGTTAAGTCGATGTACCACCATTTAATAACTTGTGGACATGCTAATAGAAATAAGTGAATTACCTGATAAAGGGTATCCAAATTAGTATCCTAATGATAGTTGGATCTACTGAAGAGATCACAATTATATTAATTAAATTAAAAATAATTAATTACATAATCAATAACAGTACGACGGTTCTCTAGTTACTTCACAAATTGACGCCAACTAAGGAGGGCTTGTTAACACATACAACATAATAATAACAGTACGACGGATCGAGTTACGTTACAATATGAATGTAAAACCTCGGTATTAACGCAAAACGATGAACAGTATTTAAGAATGTTCGAACGAGAAATACTGAGAAAAATTTTGGGAAAAATTTGGGATCAGAGCAAAATAACGATGGCTCATGGGAAATGCCTCTTACTTGTGTCAAAACACATCGAAACTACATCCACGTGGAAGAAATTAATGAAAAATTATTGACGATTTCAGAATTTTGCTTAAAGAAATAAGAAAGTCGATTACAAGGTTACAAATTATGCGTCTGTTATGCAAGTGTAAGCCTACATGAATTTACATCCATAGATTTGAAAGTTTTTTTGCTTTTAAAGCAAGTACACATTTTATCCAAATGATAATACAATCGGCTTTTAATATAGACGTTTAATGGAATTACAATCACTAAAATCTTGTTTTGTGTACAAAGTACTTGTTCACGTTCCATAGAAATCGTTACGTATAGACACTCCAAACACAGTCTGCGGCAGAATTCTGTAGCAGTTAAACGACACTGCAGCAAGTTTTTCTCTCACATACTGTTTGCGATAAATCTCCCAGTACAGACGAATAAACCCGGAACTTTAACGGAAACTGTGCTTCTTTATTTAGTCCCGCGGTAAAACGTTTAGTTTGTTGGAGCTTAAGCGTGACGTTCATTCCGCTTAATTTAGAGTAATGGGTGCTGTAAGAGAAGCTTAAATGTAACGGTCCTACATTTTTATACCAAGAAGAATTTAGTTTAAAAATAGGGTAGAAATCCAACTTTCGAAAAAAGGGAATCATTTGACATGAGCAATCTTTGGTTTGTTAATATATTCTGGGAATTGCAGAGACTCCGCCTTTGTAGTTTCTATCGTCGCCTATGATCGTAACTTGTTTCCCATTTACTTTACGTTTTACTCTAATGTGTGGATATTTTTATTAATTTTCTGCAATTGTTAACAAGATTTCTACAAGTTAGAGCACTTTAAAATGCGTACTTAACCTTAAAAAATGAATAATTAAAAACTATTGAAAACAGGAGGATTCGAAAATGTACAACTCAAATATACTGTATGGAATGTTCTTTACGTAATGACTTTGTTTCCAAATTTCCGTCTGAAACATAAAACAACGACAAAAATACAAGATTTTATTGAAAACTCAAATAATAATCGCTCGATTATGTTCTACACTTGGTACATGGAAATTCTTACTAAATGTAGGTTTGTTTATGTATTTTATGCTAGTTAAAACGGAAATTCCCTTTGGTTTATCAAAAATACAATTTTCCTGTTTCCTTTGTTTTGATTTTTCCATAGGGCTTAATTGAGCTATAGGGGTTGTAACCAGCATTTTATAAATACATAAGCTTTTTATTTTATATATAACCAACATACATAATTTGTGTGTGTGTGGGTAGGTGTGTCTGTGTATATGCATTTTGTAGGAGGAAGTAAAATGAAATGCCAGATTGTAGCTTTCATGGCCTTACGAATCAGGAAATGTGTTACTTGTGTATTTTTAACGAACGCAAGAACGGCAACGAATACAATAATAATGATAATAATGAGAATAAAAAGAATAATAACAATAATATCCCATTATATTGGTAATTGTAGTAGTAATAATTATATAAATCTTCTTCTTCTTCTTCTTCTTCTTCTTCTTCTTCTTCTTCTTCTTCTTCTTCTTCTTCTTCTTCTTCTTCTTCTTCTTCTTCTTCTTCTTCTTCTTCTTCTTCTTCTTCTTCTTCTTCTTCTTCTTCTTCTTCTTCTTCTTCATTGATGCAACAGAGGCATGTAACTCCTCTTGGCCTTTCGTCCATCTATATTAGTCCTGAGCGAGGGAGATGTTTATCATCAGCTGCTTGAGAGAACTCAGAACGCTGTCTGTCCACAGACTCCAAGGACGCCTCTAGGACGCAGTACACTAGGAAAACCCTTGTACTGCAAAACATTTTTAACATTGATAAATAATACTAATATTTTTAGGGGCAGGAAAAATAAACAGGATAGTAAGGCAATGTACGATTTCTTTGGGAGCAACTAAGGAAAAAAAAAAGAAAATAAAACCTCGGAGAAAGACGAAAACGAGTGAAATAAGTGTTACAATCAATAAAAATCTTATATTATCAACGATCTTGAATTCTAAACATTTCTAAGAAGGTGGATATCGAACGGAAATATTATTTAATTATATTCAATTCATGCGTTAAAAAACGCACATTTTTAAACAGATTAGATGGTTATCACACCCTCCTGTATAATTGAGTAATGAGGGTAGTATGTGGTGTTAACGAGGGGGGGAGTAACGAAAGTAATCTGGTCGCACGGACAGAATGCGTCCGTCAACCACTGTCACGCCGTAGTATACGGCTTGAACTTGTTCTATTAAGGTGATTTACGCATTATACGGCTGACGTGACTAACCATTAATATTTGTTTATTTTATTTATTTACACTGTTTTAAATAGTTACTATTGGGTTTGACAGATTGCATTTACCTGCAACAGATAGACAACAGATATCTAATTATGTTGGTTGTGATTGATCCAACCGTTATCAGCTGTTATCAACAGTGACCAGCTGTTAATGGTAGACCTTTGTACTAAAAGAACTATTGTAATTGTGTTAAACAGCGAAATCATATCCGTAATCGGCGTGATACCGGTTATAGGAAAATTCTGAATAGTAAAACATAATTTACGATCTCGTATACTTATATTGTCAGCATAAATGTAGTTTAATTAGCGTACACCACGTTAAATGTATGCACCTAAATAATGTTAAGTTGTAGTTCATAATACTGTAATCGCAGTTCAAAATCTGTGTTCGAGTCAAAAATAGGAGAGAGAGAGAGAGAGAGAGAGAGAGAGAGAGAGAGAGAGAGAGAGTGAGAGAGGGAGAGTGAGAGAGAAAAAAGAGAGATACAGAGACAGACAGACCGACAAACAGAGTTTGAAAAAGTTTTTAATTTTATACAAATATTATTTTATGAAAGATTTGTATGGAAAATCAACAAAAGTAATACTAAATTTATAAAAAAAAAATCTAGAATCGGATGCTTTTAATATTAAAATTTAGAAGGATGACATTGGCGATTTTTTAACAGACGATACTTATTATACAGAAGGTATTTTTGGTTAAAATGGGTTTTTTCGCACAACACCATAATATTATCACGTAAGGTATTTCTGTCCAACGTCATACTTGTGAACACTGGAATTCGATAGATAAGGACAAGCGAATGGGAGGGGCGAGAAAGGTAGTAGAACTCACCAGCTCCATAATTGCGGCCCCGAAATTCAGGCTAAAATTGTTCAATGCAATTATTAAAAATTGTGTCCTGAAATAACTCATTATTCATGATCATGTAAAAAGAACTCGATTTTGTATATTTTGACGACAATATACAATTTCTTTTACATTCTAACTTTCCGTTGAAAATCCATGATGGTATTTTTCAAACTTACGAGAAATTAAAAAATTAATTTTTTTAAGACTGTAAGAGTTCAAATTTGACCTCTTAAAAATTTGCATACGGCTCTGTGCTAGGTGGCTTGATATTTTAATTTGTTGTTTAGTTAATTATTGCATTTCTTCGTTAGAGAAGACATACGCTGAGTGGTAACGCGTTGCATTGCAATGTAACTCGTTTAAGTTAATTGTGATGTAAAGCAGTTGTTTGTATCGTATCTCTGCGTTAAACGTTTTACATCCGCTTGAAATGTCCTGAAAATATTTAAACTATAGCTCTGTCTAATTTGTAAGCAGTTGTTAGTGGCGCATTGGTTAATGGAAAATCTTTGAACGCCAATGATAGTGATAATATAACAGGCGCGAGAGTTACACTCTCTTGTATGTTTGTGTGTAAAGACTGTAGCTATAATAGATTCTGTCTAATATTGTCCGTCTACAAGAGGGTGAATAAAATCTTGCGATAGACATGTACATTTCAAAATAAACAACAGTCGAGAAATCAGTTTCGCATTAAGTTGGCATCGCATTTTTGTAGAGCTATTCTGTTGGTGGTGTATCACGTGTTTAGTTCGGTGCAATTGTGAGAAATTTATTCTGAAACTGGTCGCAGCTGGCCGGGCCGATTTACACAACTCTAGTGGAAGAATATGGAAACAGATATAACAGCATTTACTACCATCACACATGTGTTAAAAAATAAATATGCTTTGACTCCTCACAGTAAGACGAACTAATATAAATAAACGATTATAGTATGCCATTACTCATTTATAAGCGCTGAGGAATCGTTTCCATTAATGAAATAAACAACTGCGAATGTCATTCGGCTCTAAACACACTAATAGGCCGAATGTGACAATGATCTCCAAAAGTCGCATTATCACCGATAAAGTAGGCACCAAGAGAATCAACGTATCGTGGTATCATTTGATTAGACAAACTTGATGGCCTTGAAAGTACGTGGGTCCCATTACATAGATAAACTAGCATAGACAGGTACGGAATGGAATCTCAGGATCCAGCGTTTAGCTGTCTGGTCGTATGAATTTCGAGAATAAAATGTACATAAAAGTAGAAAGTAAAGGGTTAGTTCAACTCAAGGTGAATTTTGTAGTCCCAATGCCCTAAAATTCTTGTAATAGTAGTCCATTCCCTGGTGTTCTTAAAATTTTTCTGAAGTCGGTCGCTACAAAAGCTTCAATTGTACGTCAGCATGCAGCGTTCAGAGTGTACTTTTCCAATCGATATGAAGCGACTGGAACAAAGCATGTTTTGTAACTGATGTGTAGATCCTTCTCTGAGGTGATGCTACCCACATTTTTGTTAAATTTGATACAGCTTCTACTGCAATTCCAATCCGTCGCTCGCTTTTGTCTTTACTGTTTTATTTTTAGGTAACGCAGGGCCTACAGTATTCTCTGCAAACTGAAAACAGAGTATACTTATCGGCTGTTACCAACTAGACTAAAGCAAATTCTGAAGTTCTTTGGCCGCGTCTTAAAAAGGGCCGGATTTGAAGGATGGTTATCGAAGGCAAGGTAAGTGGCAAAAGAATTAAATTTCGATCACCGCTTTGATTTTTCAACCACAGTAAAGGAGACAAGTTTGCTAATTGAGAACGACGAGCGACAGGAAGACTGGCACCTGTAGAGATATAATAGCAAATAGAAAGAAACAACGACAAAGAGAATGCCTAAAACTAAAGTTTATGGCAAGCGCCGGCGAATAATGAAAAGTGTAATCAAGAATAGTCTGGAAATGAAACTGTGGGCGTACAATAATATAAAAATTTTGTTTTATGTATATTCTGTTAAGCTTCTTTGACTGAAGAGTAAATCACAAGACGACCCACGCTACGCTCCTTTTGCGGACGTGCGTCGTCAGTTATAAACAGATCAGACTCCTGTGTCAACTGTTGTGACAATGTAGCGTGGTATAAACTTAAAACACCACTGAAACTGTATCACTGAAATTTTGTTTAACACTTAAGGTATCGAGACCGTTGTTATAGGTTTACAATATTCGATTTGAGGTACACGATGCATTAACGAGATGCTTTTCGATCCTAGGTTAGTTCACAATAAACGGACGAAATATAGGCTGTAGTAGGGGAGCTCGGCTTCTGAGCTTTCGTATAGGCAAACACGTTATTCGACCTTGAGACAGTGACACAAGTTAAACGTGACAAAATTAAGTGAATCTCAAGTGTACAAAACCTGTAATGTGCTCCTACTGACCGAGTACTGTTACAGCCAAGATTAGCACACTCAGTTGTCCCGTACGGTCACGATGAGGTTTGGTTCTTTGTCTTTCATGTGACTTAATGCTACTTATTAAACTGGTTATTGATAATAAACATATTATTATTTATATCAATTTATAACACATATGTTACTCGAGTTCATTTTGAACGTATGTTCATTTATGTACAAGAAATAAAAATGATTGGAAACGTTTTTTACTTTTCATAATACTTCATACAATGCTGTCAACCCTGACTATACGGTAGAATTAAACAAAAATTAATAATACAGCAAGAAACGATATTTTCAATAACAAGAATACGACAACACGGGGAAACCTTGCAAATTGGCGACAGACACAGTTTTTGGCGGGTAAGAAAAAACGAGTAACTTCATATATTTCCTATTATTAACTAATTAAAATCAAAATGGGAACAAATTAAGAGAAACAAATTACGACGACTATTAAAACTGCAAATAAGCATTTTGCTTTAGGTGGTACTCACTAACCACCTAATATTTTATACTAAGTTAAAGTTTTTATATTAAAATTACCACTGAGAAACGAACTAAGACATGTTAGCTGATACCAGTCTTATTGGATAGTAAAAAAAAGAGTTACAAATGTTAAGAGAACTAATTTTTTAATGACGCCACTGTTTATAGAAGCGTGGGAGTAAAAACTTAGTTCCTCTATTTCCATAAAAAGCAAATATTTTGGGCCAGTGCATAAAAATAACTTCAAATAAGTATCAAATATAAATGGATAATATATAGATCACAAGAAAACTGAATTATGTACTTATTGTGCATAAAATAATAGGACACTGTAAAAATATGCTAGAAGTACGTGTTGTAAAACAAAAGTGAAATAACGTAAAGCATACAATTTTATATACTGGAAAGAACTCTTAGGGACTCAAAGAATTTACACGCCTAGAAGAAGGCTGCTGTAGAGTAAGGAACTACGTGAAGTAATGGAGGCTAAAGAAAATGCACACTTTAACTTTTAATTTCGAAAAGCATAATATTCAAAATATGATAAAAACGATATGCCACTAAACACAGCAAGAACAGTAGAGGAAGTCTGTGTCTGTGTAGATAGAACATGATATAGACATAACCTACAAGGATAAAATTTACCCTTTGAAGTTATAAATCTGTCATCTACACCTGAAAAAGATGTAACAAAGACAAAAGTAGTACGACAGGCTGAAATGTTACAAGAGGTTATGCTGCACGTTAGCAGACACATAAACGAAGAGAAAAGAAAATTACAAGAGAAAATTTGTAGACACATAACAAATGGAGATACACGATATGATGGCTCATTAGAAAAGGAAGAATTGAAGAGAAAATTAGAGAAAACTAAGAGTTTAGGGAATTGAAATGTTCCAGGTAACATTAATACGTGTGTTATGTAAATGATTAATGTAAGGAAATATAAATAGATATTTACAATTCTAGAAGATATAATGGAAAGTGCTATGAACTAAGGCAACACAAAACACAAGCACATGCAGTGACACTCCAGTGACACAATGGAAACGAAGCTGAGCTGGAGTGAGAGTGTTAGTAGTTTTCCTCAGGACCTCCCAGTGGCGCACCGAACCTGGCTCGCATTCTTCCCGTCGGCTACCAATATTTATCAGTATTACCTGTTTACATTCCAAGACATGTTCAGATATATACAGCAGTCAGTAAATACACTTATGAGTCTATTATAAGACGAAAAAACATTTTCAAATTGAAATAGACTAAGAAGGGGGATTCTCTTCAGAAATTGTGCGGACGCCTAACGCTGATTTTGTCGTGGCTAAAAACAAAAACCGAATACTTTTTAACATAAAGAGTATCAAGATATTGAAGTAAAATAATATTACACTTGATCTTTTTTGGGAGGATATATTACTCTAAACTAAATAAGCTTCACATTTACAGTTCAATGAAGTAATTGTATTGCCATAGGACTAAAGCAGAGTCCGGCTTTTTTGATTGTAGTTCCGGGTCTATTCGCCGGCACTCAATTATTTGTCGCAGATACTTACAGCTCGAAAAATTGGTTGCAGTGTCGTTTAACACCTGTAGAATTCCGCTGCAGTTTGCGTCTAGTTGTATCTCTGTGTACTGTAATTACAGTACCTGCACGTGCATCTCACATAACAATTAATTGCTGTGGGTTGTGGACACCTATGGAACATTTACATTGTACCATTTAACTACTAGAATTTAATACTTGTCATAAAGGAATGGGACTGCGTTTCTACGTTCATTCAGTCGGCCCTGTTAGAAAAGAATAGACTTGAACAAAACTTGCACCCAACGGGCAGTAGCATTTACAGTATCATTGAACATTGTACATCGTGTGTACAGGTTATAACACAGAAGCACCGAAACGCGAAAACATAGCTCAGTTTTAAACACAAATAATACCAACATTAAACAGCTTTTCCCTATCTCTATCTCTCTCTGCTTGTCTGATTCTCAACCTCCTCTCACAACCTGTCTCCCGCGCCTCATAACCTGTCCCCCCTCACCACCCTCTTGCACTCACTCGCACTCACTCTCTCTCTCTCTCTCTCTCTCTCTCTCTCCACATTCACCACAAAATCACGCACAAATATTCGCTAACTCACACACCAAGAAGAGTCATTTACACATATTAGACGTAGAGTTAATAAAACGATTCAAATATGGTGCGAACAAGCGGAAACATTATTTCATTGAATCAGTTAATGCGTTACTGGAACATGTCCAGTAGCTGATAACATGTCTATCACATCCGTTTACAATAAAATAATGAGGATAGTGTGAGTGTGTAATGATAAGGCAGAGCGCACGCATGTACCTCCTTCAACCTGTCAAACTTTATAGCAGTAATTTAAATTGTGACGTTGTGGATAACAATAATTTGTGGTCGTTAGAAAATATTGCCAAATGCAAGGGAGACATCTGCCCGTTTGTGTGACATACTGTGCCTTGAACTAGCGTAGGAGTCTGTGTATAAATGTTTTCTCTTCATTCCATTGTACAATGTTGATTTGTTCTGTATGGTTTTAATAATTAAGTTGCCAATGGAGTTTAGAGAATGAGGTGTAGCCTGCTCTTCAAAGAAGATGTCTTTATCAACGACAGTCGCACGTATCCTGACATTTTAACCGTGAAAACAACGTAGGCTAATTGACACCACATAAAGTCGCTATTTAAATTTTAATCACAGTTTAAGTAAATATAAAATTATAAACTTTCGTATACAAAACTGTTTAAGCTTACGATTGTCCCAACACTATAATGTAACTCATAAAAACGTCATTTGTATAACAGTACAGTAACAGTAACGTACAAGCCCCATCACGTACTCCTGTGTTGGCTTATATTTAACAAGTATACGCTGTACGGAAAACGTTAAACGGTAGCACCAACGGTTGTGTATTACCGTAATTGATAGTAATGGCACTACTGTATATAGTTTTAATACGGTGCTCTGAGTAATAACTTTTATAATTGGTATCTAATTCTCATTGTATTATGTTAATATTTGCTCATTGCTGATTGTAGTTAATATTTTCAACGTAAAATTATTCTGTATTCATAGTTATTGTTTAACGATGCTTTTTGTTAGCAATTCTTGTCGCCGTATGATTACCCTTTCGTTTTTTCATTCTGAAAATTAATCAGTCACTCAACTTTGGTTGAGTACGAACTGAGTTATATTCCTGCCGATTCCTGTTCTTATAAAAGCACACGTTGATTAAAGTCATTCCTACTACTACACAGATAGATGCATATAACTACTACTACTACTACTACTACTACTACTATTACAGCTGCTGCTGGTTCTGCTGCTGCTGCTGCTAGTATACTACTACTACTACTATTACAGCTGCTGCTGCTGCTACTACTACTACTACTACTACTACTACTACTACTACTACTACTACTACTACTACTACTACTACTACTACTACTACTATTACTACTACTGCTACTACTACTACTACTACTACTACTACTACTACTACTACTACTACTACTACGTTTTAACAGTCGAAGTCGATTTATACGTAGGCTAACGTTATACTGTAAATTATAATGTGTTGCCGGAAATCAATCTAAGCAGTAACCAATCGTCTGAAATTGTCTAATCTACTAAGACTCATGACGTAGTTTCATAACTTTAAAATTACGTTGCAACCTAAACCTAGATAAACTATAATGTAATAGGTGTTTTTATTTTTTAGGTTAAAGATAAACACTTGAAATCACTGACTTAGGTGAAAAATCGAGTTGAAAGTTAAATTTTTCGTTGTTTAATTTATTTATTTTCCCACAGTTCTTAATACTGGCACACATTTAATATTAGTTGGTTAAGAATTAAGAATCACATATAAATTGGACAGCGGAGCTATGACAGACCTGGGAACAAAGCAAATTGAATATGTAATTAGGTAACGTACATTTTCTAAAGCTTAATTTGTTATTGTGGTAACGAGAATTAATGATGCAGTATTAATTACAAAAAACGTCGTGTGTTGGACAGTTTAACTTGAGTTATTGTATAAGAGTGCTTTCATTGATTTTCAAATGTTGTTTGTGTCTAATTAAAGTATGTAATTAGTGACTTCGTTGGTGTCACTAATGTCTTAGACTGTCACGGTTTGCGTCAACACTTTTAAAGTTATGACTCATTGCCGGGAAATTAGACCATGGTCTAATCCTGCTAATTTGAACAGACGTTTCATCCCCACCATGGAGGCTATCTTCAGTGTAACAATTATGGTGTTCAGCAGTTCCCCAAGTACTGTGGCAAAGAATATTTTTATGTGATTTGTTGGCACAGTAGTGTGGAAACTGGTGAACACCGTACCAGTAACCTTTTAATCGTTTCACTGAAGATGACCTCCAATATTCGGGCTGAAATGTCTGTTCAAATCGACAGTATTAGAGCTCGGCCTAATAGCCCAGCAATGAGTCATAACTTTATTGGTGTCAGTTATACACTGTAAAACACGATAATCTGTGACCGTCGTAATGCTAGTATAAGAAAAATATAAGAATACGAAGTAAGAATACAATTCGTTTTTGTGATCTTATTCCACATGCAGTTCTAAACTACGAAATATAAGTGTCACATGTATCTCCCCCGTAAACTAAACCCTTAAGGCCTCTTTCACACTATCCGGTTTTTTTGCCGTCCGGCTGCCGCCCGGCAGCGAGACAAATGGAGGGGCGTGAGCACGTTCACATTACGAATATACGGCAGTTTTGCCATCCGGCGACCTAATGACTCGCCGGACTGCCACTACAATCTTCCGGTCGCCGGACGGAGAAAAAGCCAGTAGTTCGCTCAGTAGCCTACTGCGCACCATTGATGCTTTCGCATTATCCGGCAGTCTACCGGACAGTTCGTCAGGCGACCTAGACAGTGTAGGTGACATCATTTATAATCAAAACAGACATTCTACCGCCCTTATCAAACCGTGGGAGGAATTTAAGCTCCAGAGAGTACAAAATAAATCTATATTTTTTGTGTCTCTGCTGAGGTATATAGTCATTACTAGCTAGTTTGTTTTCTCAGATATAGTACGTAGTATTGGTATTTCAACCAGAGCCTCGCAAAAGCTGTGTTTGTAGTTTTTACTGTCCTGTAAGAAAAATCTGTTATCTGTTATCTGTTACTGTTCAGATAAAAATTTACATTGAAAGTTGAATTTCTGAAAAACATACTGTTCCATGATGTTATCGGAAATAGTTAAACACTGATTTTTTATGTAGGCTCTAATATACGACACACTGAGGTGTTCTTTCTCTCTCCCTCTCGCTCTCTCTCTCTCTTTCTCTCTCCCTCTCTCTCCCATTTAACAAAGAGAAGAAGATGGACGAGAAGGATAGGGTGAAACAGTTTCTTTCTAGGCATTCCGATTTAAGTACGCGGAAACCTGAGGCAACATCTAGGGCCCGAGCAATGGGATTTAATCGACCAAGTGTTGACAAATTTTTGGTTTGCTTAGCGAAATTGTTGACAAGCATAAATTTACACCTGATCGTATTTTTAACTGCGACGAAACCGGTATGTCTGTCAATCCTGAAGGACACACAAAAATAATTGCACCAATGAGGAAAACGTCAAGTGGATGTTTTAACTTTTTATGTTTGGTGTATCATTTTTGGTAAAACAATAAACTGAAGATTGTGTACACAAATTTTCACCAATTTCGTGCCTTAAATTAATTTTTTACAACCACTTATGTATTAGGGTGTCCGTTCTGCCGAGGGTTCCCCTAATTAGGTAATTTTATGAATATTATATTCACCTACCGGAGTGATAAAACTAACATTTCTATGGGCTGGATACAGTTCCTCAGTTTTGTGTTTTGTCGCTGCAAATGAACCTTGAGAAGACCATGAAGTTCATCGAATGTTGTCGTCGACATACGAAAATAATTAAAAAACTTATCTTCGTCTTGCCTGAGTTCTTGAAAGAGAAGTGTAAAGGCTCCTACTTCATCCCTTCTCATCAACAGAGGATGCACCCATAACTGCCTATTTCGCCTTTTTTTTCGCCTGTGCATTAAAGTTAGCACAACATATATTTTCTGACTGTCCATGGCGGCAGAACGTAAACTGAGGCAACGTCCGGCTAAATAGGCGGATGAATGTCGTGTAGTGTGAAGAGCACACACAAGTTACCTCCGTCCGGCAAATCTGCCGTCAGCTTTCTGGACGGCAAAAAAACCGGGTAGTATGAAAGAGGCCTTACAGTGGGACTAAACAGAGAAGCACACTTTTGTTTATAGTTCCGGCAGTCACGAGATTTATAACACAGAGTAAATGATCCAGAAAATCTCCAACAATATCTTTTAACTCCCGGCTAAGCTGTGGTGAATGCACATTGGGCTTGATTTTTCTCTTTGTTTCTAGCAATTGTATTCTTGCACAGCAAATAACGTAACAGATAAAGCGCTTACAAAAAATGAATTGAACTTGAGAATTCAATGAGGGGTTTTTAAATTAATCCTCATGGAGACAGGAACGAAGCAGGAATATAAATAACTGATTTGAATATCAGTAAGCAAGACAATAAAGTCAGTATGAAATATAAATATTTACATACAGTATTAATAAACTAATGAATTTTAAATATTATAAATAGAGATTGGAATTTATATTTACATAGCTTTCTGACGTAATTGCAGAGTGACAAGGACAAGGAAAGCGAGAGAGATGTGGAGTAAATTAATTGCCATTTCCCAGAAAACACAAGTGTCGGCTCGTATAAGGAGAGTAAAAGGGCGCAGCCCCCTACAGGATAGCTATTAAAATGAACTTATGTGTAAAATGTGTTTGTTAACTTAAATATTAATTTATTTACTTTTCTTTATTAAACTATGAGAATGATTTATGATAAATATAATTATTTTTTATGTGATTTATTTATAATATCAAGATTAAATAACCTTTTCTGACAGTCAGTAAATACTGCTAAACCACACTTTACAAATAAAATATTTTGAGTGTAGCAAACTGGTGTTAAATTTATAACGTTTCTTCCTTTCACATAAAATATTTTATTTTTGTGCAGATGAAATGCAATGGTGTCTTATGCAGAAAGCGAACGCATTTGTAAAGCGGATGCTTTTTACTGTTGACGACCACATTGATTTATTAGGGAGAAAATAATATAAGTATTAAAATTTCGTATTATTATATTGATAATAATATATACTAATATTATTTTCTCCCTCAGAATTATAATATTACCTAAGTAGTTAAAGTAATTAATTGTTCCAGTCTTCGGTTATTAATAATTATTTAGATCAGTCTTCTCACCTTTGAAACATACAATCAGAGATATTTGTTTACATTTTTACATTTAATTCGAATCATATTTTATACAGTTTACAGACTCATCAGTTTACAGAGTTGCGATTAATTTTCACTTTCTTGAATCATTCGATCGTCGTCCACGAATAGTATGGTACAGTATTTATGTTTCTGCCATGGTTTACGTTCGATGTCTGGCACCTAATACAGTGGGTTCAATCTTGAAAACGCCCGAGTGCTAAAGCTAAACTGAGGAAGTTATCGGCGTGCCTCATTCTAAGCTAACATTTTTTGACAAGGCAAAAACAAAAAAAAGCAGTATTTAACTATAAATAAGTAAAACAACGTAATTTACAGATTTAACATATCTTAATATGTGAAGTAGAGAAAACTCTGTGAGGCGACTTCTGCTGCAGTCCTCATTAACGTCATTATGGAGAACACGCTTTCACGTATATACATCCAATCACCGACGCCATTTTCTGTCCAAAATTTTGCATATCTTGAAATCGTCCATTATGTAACAACTTAAAGAAGTCCGATCGCTTTTCTCGCCTGATCTGCAGGAAGTGATCAGCTTGTAAATGACACGATTCTAGCTGACAAATCTTCAACGAATCTTTGAACAACAGATGCGACAGACTATAAATCAAGGACGAGATGTCGGTCAAGCGCGTCTGTTTTGTCTAACTGTGGGAAGGAAGAAAATAGACTGTTTCTAGTAATATGATGAAAATTAAAGATAACTATCGCGAATATACTTTCCATTAATCAAAGTGAAATCAACTGTAGCCTACGTTTTTGGTGAAACAGTAGAATATTTGTTCATAGGTTGCTCCTGCACGACCGGATGTACATGACATGTAAATCGATTTTACAATACAAAGGTTTTACAATGAAATAGGTTTTACAGACGTCTGGGCTACACCCAAACGTACACAATCATAACGCGTAATCCATCTTTGTTCATAGGTTGCTCCTGCTAAGCAATCCTCAGTTAAAATAATATTTTGTTATTAATTTTGATACTAAAGTAAATAGAGTACTAAACTGGTTTTACAAAACAAAGTCGCGGACCGCCAGTTGGAAATCACTGTCCTAACTAAATCATTACCTTACATCTTAACCTACAAGGGATAGGCCTATCCAAAGCTAATTGGTTTCTAAATTCCTTAAATATTTTTGGGCCCGATTAGATACATATTTTTTTTATAATATGTAGGCTATTTTGTAGAATCAATATAAGTGTTCAGGATATCAAAGTAAATTAATCAGAAAATTAAATTTTGTTTATCTTACCGTGTAAGAAAATTCATATGATACACTTGGTAAATATAACAAGTAAGGATCTATTTTTGAAATGGTGAAAATTAATGACAAGGAGGACTTCACTTGGATAATCGACGCGGTAAATATTCCTGTGTGTGTGTGCGTGCGCGCGAGCGTGGTGCATGAATGTGTAAGTATATAGATTCTCCAATCCATAGATTCTCCATTAACAAGTGAAATTCAAGATTTTCCTTGCAACGCTATAGGCTATAGGTCGGATACAGTAGTGTTTTTGTTTCACTCAGCACTGAGCATTCGCTCTGACGTTTTGTTTCTTCCATTCAGCGCATGATATCACTGTGCAATGTCATTGCAGTGTAATACGTGAGGCTACAAGTGTACGTGTTAACATTCCGTTATGCTAAATAACGTTTGAAGATGTGACCGGCTAAGAGAATTGATACGGTGTGAGAATGTTTCGTTTATGAAGACCAACAGTTTGCGCCTGGCAGCAATTCAACACAGCACAATTAATGTAATGCAATAAAAAATCGCAGTCTTTCTTAGATTTCCCCCATGCTCGTACGTGCAGTTCGTTTATACTTCTCTCTCTTTTACATTCCTTTCAGGACTACAGACCTCAGTCCAATGCACTGTGTCTGTGATGAGTACAAAAATGGCGGTAGTTCACAAGCACGTATCATACGCTATTGCTACACGTGTTACTGACTTAAAATTTGCGCTCCGTAGAGCCATATCCAGAGACCGACGCGTTTCATAACACACTCTGGCTGAGAGGGCTACAGAATGCCTACATGGCTGAGTAGGTCGATTAGGAAGGCAAGGTACAAGTCAGCTGGTGGAGCCCACGGATTGGCACTTTTCTTTACACTTTTCCTTTAAGCCAGCGACTTGTCTCCTTGGTTAATCTCTTGAGCGAAGCCCTTCCGTTATCACAAGAGCTGCGAAGGCGTTTTTCTTACAAGTCTGAGAACATCCTGTCTCTTTCACTTTGATGTCACCCTTATTATTCGTTCGCGGGAAAGTAAAGTGGTTTCGTCTAGACTGTTGTTCTAAGATGTTAACCTGTTTTTACCGAGATTCTGGTTTTGTGCTACGCTTGTTTGCCAATGGCGGCTGGTGACGTTTTTGACTGGGCGAGGGACACTTTTTGGACCCATACGTAACATAAGTAATCAGTCAAAAGAACATAAAAAATATTCCAATTGTCGTAAAATAATAGCAGATTGAAACCTGCGCTTTTTATTAAAACGATAATTATATTTCCATAACATACTTGGGTAGAAGTATACTAAAATCATTGATAATATTAAAACGTACCTTGTAAAATACGCATATTTAAATATTGTTTGAAATTGAAATTATTTATAACCCAAGAATTAGCTCTTTCGCGCTCCTGAAATGCTAAGTCAGTTTTATTATTTAATAAAAAAAAACTCAGGCCTACACAGAATTAGTATCTGAAACACCACGTCTACGTATAAAAAGCACGACAAAAACACTCTCGTACGCAGAATACACAGCCTAATACAGAATAAATTACTACAACGCCATGTTTACATATAAAATACGACAAAAACAATCAAAACTACATAATAAACTGATAAATACAGCAATGGATTCTTGAATGTTTTATCCAAGATGTGCCCAATGTTATCAACAAACTATATAAAATAATACTGACGCGAAACACAATTTGTTTTCAATAACAAAGGTTACATTTTTGCCTTCCTGCTTTAACTTCTCACTGAGTTAAGGCAAAATGATAAAAACAATTTAATAATTTTTATTAAAAAATAATTGTATTCCACGTCATTATTATTTTATATAGTTAATAGATAAATATATAAAACAGCAAAAGAGGCGTTTTAGACAACGCACCGATTCTCTATGACCATTAAATCAGTCCGTGGGCTACCCCTCCTGACATGACTGCCGCTTCATTTAAAAGCGTGTAAAGTGTGTAATTTGTGTTACCCTGCTCCCTGCAAGACCGGCCAGTTAACAATATAGACAGAAAGGGCTGCAGTGTGAGCGTCCGACCACAGAACGATGCCGAAAACATCGGGTGATTGCAATTAGCTGCACCAAAAGTGTCTGTCACATAAGGAAACTGTTTATACTTTCCGCAAGTATATTAAACATTTTACTGTAGTTTAAAATTAAGGTTTTGCACGCTAAATTCAAAATTCCATTGTCGTTACTAGCGCACTCATAGCAGCGGAAGCAGGAGGAATTACTTGATAACTATCTGGTATGTACTGTACGTACACGAGCTTTGCTGACGAGACGCCTGGTGAGCGGGGGTCTAATGAATGATAGTGCGTGTTTGTGTTGGTGCGGTATTACTGTTTCTGAACACATTGTTCACACGTATTTGGTTGTAATGTTGTGTGCGTATTAGATTGAACGTTCGTACATTGTATGTAAGTGTAATTTACTGAATATTTTTTAAAGTGTTTTTTTTTCGCTACAAGAAATACCTTGTGAGAGACAGTCAAGTAATACCGAAACTTTGTTAAACGTATTTTAAATGTGTAGTATTACAGTGATGCTTTCAGTGGAATGGCATACGTCATCACATTCCTTGTTGAGCTGCAAAGGCGAACTGTTGATAATATGAAAGTTTGTAAATGCTGCAAGTCGTACTAGTTACTACGACCCAAAAAATAGTTCCCCCGCCGCCTGATGCCGCTTCGCGCCTGACCAGCCCACTCACGCACGCAACTATAAACTCATCATTCTATCAACAGCAGTTGTTACATAATGTGTACGCACACACTCTCTACGCACAGCAGGTCATCTGCAAAGTATGCCTACTAACAGTAGAGTCTATTATAATCCTCTCAGTATAGCCAAAATAACAAATAATTTGTATGACTTTATTTAAAAATGTATAAACAAAATAATTTATGTCTTCTATGTACTATCATTTGTAGCCCTATAATAAATGAAATCGTAACACTAAGTACGAATAAATGAATTCGTAGCACACACCATAGTACTTACTATATCCATTTGCATTTGGAATTTCAAAACTAAATATTTATTGTTGTTGATAAACTCCAACCGTCGCAGACAAAATAAAAAATTATCCAAACCGGGCAAAATTTAGTCCTAGGCTACGTAACTTAGAGAAGCTGAAAGTGTGCTGGAGCCCAAACAGAGTGACAGGATCTGCAGTCAACACTCTTTTAACAAGTAACAATTTTTACTACTGTAGTGTTTAACATGTGACACACTGTTCTCGCAAATTAGCATTATCTATAAGAGCATTAACTTATGTTGTTACAAAATATTGAGTTACAAAATATGACCAGTTATGACCAGTTACAAAGTGTTCAGTTACAATTTGTTTAAACAGCTGGAGTTCTTGATCTGAGGTGTTGTGAGTTCTTGACAAGATATTTAACGTGAACACCAGGGGGCCAGTCTATTGAGTTGATGCTGATAATTAAAACATTCCCACCTGTGCTTTTGTGTTGAAGAACTCACGGTACCATGATGAACAGTGTGCCTTGAGTGCTGCAGATTGTCCTTAGATTGTGGTGAATCTCCAGTGAATGTCATTCCGGGCAGATGTGGGTCCTTCGGTGTTCTGTTGGATAAGTATTCCTGGGCCTGACGGCTTCGGGGAGCATCCTGTTGCACTGCTCTGCGGATAGTGACAGGTGCTGATGTTATTACCGCTGCTTTCCCTTTCTCCCGGCTGGTGCGGGGACCTTATAAAATTTTATTTGGAGATTAGCCGTCAGTTAATTTACCTACACCTAACACTCTCTCGCCTCGGAACACAGACACCGCACTCACTTCCACAATTTTTATCAACATTTTATTTGCTCTGATTAATTTAGCATTGCTTATTTAATTCAATTATGGTCATTACTTTTAATCAACATTATCAAAAGACAATCGAATACTATGTCACCACGTGTTTCCAGACCGGATGTACATGACATGTAAATCAATTTTACAATACAAAGGTTTTACAATGAAATAGGTTTTACAGACGTCTGGGCTACACACAAACGTACACAATCATAACGCGTAATCCATCTTTGTTCATAGGTTGCTCCTGCTAAGCAATCCTCAGTTAAAATAATATTTTATTATTAATTTTGATATTAAAGTAAATATAGTACTAAACTGGTTTTACAAAACAAAGTCGCGGACCGCCAGTTGGAAATCACTGTCCTAACTAAATCATTACCTTACATCTTAACCTACAAGGGATAGGCCTAATCCAAAGCTAATTGGTTTATAAATTCCTTAAATATTTTTGGGCCCGATTAGATACATATTTTTTTTTATAATATGTAGGCTATTTTGTAGAATCAATATAAGTGTTCAGGATATCAAAGTAAATTA
This sequence comes from Magicicada septendecula, assembly GCA_034769895.1. Lineage (NCBI taxonomy): Eukaryota > Metazoa > Arthropoda > Insecta > Hemiptera > Cicadidae > Magicicada > Magicicada septendecula. Next base: position 281,165,442 of record CM068369.1, on the reverse strand, counting down.
ATCAGAAAATTAAATTTTGTTTATCTTACCGCGTAAGAAAATTCATATGATGAACTTGGTAAATATAACAAGTAAGGATCTATTTTTGAAATGGTGAAAATTAATGACAAGGAGGACTTCACTTGGTTAAACGACGCGGTAAATATTCCTGTGTGTGTGTGCGCGCGCGCGTGCGTGCGTGCATGAATGTGTAAGTATATAGATTCTCCAATCCATAGATTCTCCATTAACAAGTGAAATTCAAGATTTTCCTTGCAACGCTATAGGCTATAGGTCGGATACAGTAGTGTTTTTGTTTCACTCAGCACTGAGCATTCGCTCTGACGTTTTGTTTCTTCCATTCAGCGCATGATATCACTGTGCAATGTCATTGCAGTGTAATACGTGAGGCTACAAGTGTACGTGTTAACGTTCCGTTATGCTAAATAACGTTTGAAGGTGTGACCGGCTAAGAGAATTGATAAGGTGTTGTGCCGTATCTAGGAGTACGGCAAGTTTGGTTATATTGAATCTGGACGATATTTTCATGCACCTGTGTAGTTCGCCTTGGACAGTGGACACTCCCGCTATCTATGAGACGTTACGGCGACTGTTTGTTATATCGAATCTGAGAGTTGGACTGTGAACTCTTCCGCCATCTAGGAGACGTTGCTGTAACTTCGGACTACGGTATCTTTCGTTCCCGCTGCTAGAGTGAGCCTGCTGTACTTCGTTGTGGTGTGTAGTGTGCCTTTGGGAATCGGTTGGCTGGTTATCAGCTGTGCAGAGATGCCAGCTGGTTTTTGGGTTGGTCAGCTGTTCTCGACACGACGTGTGGGGAGACATGTGAGTTGGTTGTTCGGATCAGGAGCTGCTCTCGCCACGTGCGATCTGAGAGGTCCGCGTTTGACAAGTGTTTGTTTAAGTTTTTATGCCGGGGTTGTTAAATTAGCTATGGCCGGCTAAATAAAAGGTGTGCCGACGGGGTCCCTTGTCCTGGCGGACGCCCCCGTATGAAAAGACCAAGATGTGTGCGTAAGTATTATGGAACTCTTACACCACGTGCGCTTGCACCATTAAACAGGTATGAAGAGTGCAAATTATTATCTTTTGCCGGGGATGCGCTTAGCGCTGCTCGTTTTGGAGTCAAGTGGGGTCTGGCTGATTTTTTTTAACACAACAAAAAAAAGGGGACAATAGTATCTTAATTCTGGATTTTTGTCACTTCACGGTACACTTGTAATCTAACATGCAGGTTTCTGCAGAACTTGAATAGCTTCTCATATTTCTCTCTAATGATGAGTGACAGTGTATTTTATGTGCAAAACTTTTTGTACCTACAAAAAAAAAATTAAAAAAAAAAAATAAAACTTAAAAAAATGTATTAAGAATTGGCCAAGGTGTTCATTTGGCTTAGTGAAGCAAAATTCAGTCGCGTTCCTTAATTGCTCTTTGAATGGTTCAGTGTGATAATTGTCTTGTGTTGAATTGCCAAAGCATGTAATGTCCAGTACATTTCTTTTACTATAATCTGTGTGGAACTTATATTGTGGCTGCCTTTATTGGAACTTGTGAATCTTATTATGAAAAGAGTTGCAGTCCACCTACAGTTGTAACAATACATTACCTTGTACTAGAAGAGTAATTCCGAAGTATTCAGCCTATTAAATAAAAATGACTGAACTGTTGTACAAGAGGAAATTTTTACTCTTTATATATTTATAATATTTGTAGATGTATATGCTCATAATTTTATGCACAACATATTTTTAACTTCTGAGAGATATATGTAACTGATTATCTGATAGTTTTTTTTTTATAATTGTGCACTCTGAAATCTGCAAGCCTTGGTGCTACACCAGTTGATACAAGTTTAGGGCAAATTGAGCACCTGCATTTGTGAGTTCCACACAAGTATATAATTATCTATCTTATGTTGCATGATACTTTATTAATTAGATGTTTCTCCTTTCTAGTGTTGATTTAGATTTCAGAGGGCGCATGTTGTTATGTGATATAATTGTTTAAATTGTTGTGGCTTTAATGATTGTTATATGATAGAGTTGCTTGTGAAATGGTTTATGAAGTTGTTTATATTATTCAAAGCTGCATGTCAATGGTGATTTGTATGTCATGTAAGAGAGTTTAAAGGTTTTATATATTTATATAATTTTCATTGAATATTTTGTAACTTTAAATTCTGGATACCCTGTCATAGATTTCTAAATATTTACATATTTTTTATAATTATAATAGAATACTTTCAGTCTGGACACTATGAATCATTATAAGAAAAACATGTAATTTGCAGATATTTTACAGATTTATAGATTTTTCATGGAATACTTTCAAATATTAAATTTTGAATATTTTGGAATTTTAAATTTTGATTGTCCTGTAATATAGTGAATATTTCACATACTTATATATTCTAATGGAATACTTTGCAGCCTGATTTTTATGAAATTTCATTGGAAATAAACAAAATATGATAGCCTCAATAAACTTGTTATTTTCGAAATTTTAAAATTGAGGTCACCTCATTCGTCCAATTCCCCAATGGTTACCCAGCATGTGGACATTCTTCCACTAGGAGGCCTCTCCTAGTTCAAGTGAACAAGTGAGCCGGTCATCAAGGTAATTTGTAGGTTTTTTTTTAATTTTTTTTAGGATGTCAAACTTGGAAGGTTTAAAAATTTTGTTGTGACGTCATGGGTGATGAGCGGCTCAGTGTGAGAATGTTTCGTTTATGAAGACCAAGAGTTTGCGCCTGGCAGCAATTCAACACAGCACAATTAATGTAATGCAATAAAAAATCGCAGTCTTTCTTAGATTTCCCCCATGCTCGTACGTGCAGTTCGTTTATACTTCTCTCTCTTTTACATTCCTTTCAGGACTACAGACCTCAGTCCAATGCACTGTGTCTGTGATGAGTACAAAAATGGCGGTAGTTCACAAGCACGTATCATACGCTATTGCTACACGTGTTACTGACTTAAAATTTGCGCTCCGTAGAGCCATATCCAGAGACCGACGCGTTTCATAACACACTCTGGCTGAGAGGGCTACAGAATGCCTACATGGCTGAGTAGGTCGATTAGGAAGGCAAGGTACAAGTCAGCTGGTGGAGCCCACGGATTGGCACTTTTCTTTACACTTTTCCTTTAAGCCAGCGACTTGTCTCCTTGGTTAATCTCTTGAGCGAAGCCCTTCCGTTATCACAAGAGCTGCGAAGGCGTTTTTCTTACAAGTCTGAGAACATCCTGTCTCTTTCACTTTGATGTCACCCTTATTATTCGTTCGCGGGAAAGTAAAGTGGTTTCGTCTAGACTGTTGTTCTAAGATGTTAACCTGTTTTTACCGAGATTCTGGTTTTGTGCTACGCTTGTTTGCCAATGGCGGCTGGTGACGTTTTTGACTGGGCGAGGGACACTTTTTGGACCCATACGTAACATAAGTAATCAGTCAAAAGAACATAAAAAATATTCCAATTGTCGTAAAATAATAGCAGATTGAAACCTGCGCTTTTTATTAAAACGATAATTATATTTCCATAACATACTTGGGTAGAAGTATACTAAAATCATTGATAATATTAAAACGTACCTTGTAAAATACGCATATTTAAATATTGTTTGAAATTGAAATTATTTATAACCCAAGAATTAGCTCTTTCGCGCTCCTGAAATGCTAAGTCAGTTTTATTATTTAATAAAAAAAAACTCAGGCCTACACAGAATTAGTATCTGAAACACCACGTCTACGTATAAAAAGCACGACAAAAACTCTCTCGTACGCAGAATACACAGCCTAATACAGAATAAATTACTACAACGCCATGTTTACATATAAAATACGACAAAAACAATCAAAACTACATAATAAACTGATAAATACAGTAATGGATTCTTGAATGTTTTATCCAAGATGTGCCCAATGTTATCAACAAACTATATAAAATAATACTGACGCGAAACACAATTTGTTTTCAATAACAAAGGTTACATTTTTGCCTTCCTGCTTTAACTCCTTGCTGAGTTAAGGCAAAATGATAAAAACAATTTAATAATTTTTATTAAAATATAATTGTATTCCACGTCATTATTATTTTATATAGTTAATAGATAAATATATAAAACAGCAAAAGAGGCGTTTTAGACAACGCACCGATTCTCTATGACCATTAAATCAGTTCGTGGGCTACCCCTCCTGACATGACTGCCGCTTCATTTAAAAGCGTGTAAAGTGTGTAATTTGTGTTACCCTGCTCCCTGCAAGACCGGCCAGTTAACAATATAGACAGAAAGGGCTGCAGTGTGAGCGTCCGACTACAGAACGATGCCGAAAACATCGGGTGATTGCAATTAGCTGCACCAAAAGTGTCTGTCACATAAGGAAACTGTTTATACTTTCCGCAAGTATATTAAACATTTTACTGTAGTTTAAAATTAAGATTTTGCACGCTAAATTCAAAATTCCATTGTCGTTACTAGCGCACTCATAGCAGCGGAAGCAGGAGGAATTACTTGATAACTATCTGGTATGTACTGTACGTACACGAGCTTTGCTGACGAGACGCCTGGTGAGCGGGGGTCTAATGAATGATAGTGCGTGCTTGTGTTGGTGCGGTATTACTGTTTCTGAACACATTGTTCACACGTATTTGGTTGTAATGTTGTGTGCGTATTAGATTGAACGTTCGTACATTGTATGTAAGTGTAATTTACTGAATATTTTTTAAAGTGATTTTTTTTCGCTACAAGAAATACCTTGTGAGAGACAGTCAAGTAATACCGAAACTTTGTTAAACGTATTTTAAATGTGTAGTATTACAGTGATGCTTTCAGTGGAATGGCATACGTCATCACATTCCTTGTTGAGCTGCAAAGGCGAACTGTTGATAATATGAAAGTTTGTAAATGCTGCAAGTCGTACTAGTTACTACGACCCAAAAAATAGTTCCCCCGCCGCCTGATGCCGCTTCGCGCCTGACCAGCCCACTCACGCACGCAACTATAAACTCATCATTCTATCAACAGCAGTTGTTACATAATGTGTACGCACACACTCTCTACGCACAGCAGGTCATCTGCAAACACAGACACGCACATAGACACACAGAATCAGATAATAACGTGAGTAGAGCAGGCGTACATCAAGTGCCATCAAAGCCAAAGAGCCACTCGACGTTGTTCTCCTGGATTCATTACACAACCGACGCAACGTGCCTGTCGAGAAATGTGGATAAAAACAGTTCTTGGCAGACTGCAGCGTTTACGACTACACCAAATTCCTACTCTCGACATTTTTAACAAGCGTTTAACCGGACGATCTAAACATTCGCACAGTGAGATCTGAAAACTGTGAGATGTAAGAAACGTTTTCTGAAATACACATATAATAAACGTACACATGGGTTACTCAGAAAGTCAACTTCTTTAATTTTATACGTACTATGGCGTATTTAATACAATTTGGTTGAACCAACATTCAGCACTAATACACGTTCTCCATTAGGAACTAACATTTCGTTTCGATTGTAATCACTTCTTTACTCTATTTCTTTATTAATTTTTCCTGTCCCTTTTGTTAAGTGTCTGTTCTATTTCACATTCTCTCTGTTTCATTATGTCATTTACACTAAATAAAAAAAACCTATTCCCAGTTTTACTAAACAAACGCCCGATTCCACAATAAGAATTCTAGTCAAGCTTTCGGCTCGCATAGAAGTTCGAAAAGCTCACATGGAGAAGAGTTAGACTTAAAATATACAAGTATAATATAAACTGGTTAACACTATAAAATTCTCCGTTATCAACTAACACCAAAAACCTCCTTCAGAAGACAATTTTAAAACCACTGTGGATATACGGACTACAATTATGAGGCTCAATAGCTAACACCACCAGCAATCGACATCATCAGAGGACTTCAAGCAAACGTTCTGCAGGGAAACGTAGATGCAACATGCTACTTGTTCAACAAAGTTATTATTCTCGATCTGGCAAATTGTTAAGGGGACCATGTACCTGCCTATCTTCCCCATGTTAAATTAATCAATTTTATGTACCTTTTTCTCAAAACTATGTTCAAAGTACAAACTTGAGGTTTGGTCAGCATATTCTGGGAAGGTATTTTAACCATCGGAACCAAAAAAATTACGTTTTATTATCTCACATTTATTTAATGAATTTTTTGAAAAATTGTCTAAATATTTTAATTTTTTTAAAGAGTTAATAATTTTTTATAATTTTTTGGTTACTTTCTTCTTCTGTTTTTGAGGTTCAGTAAATACACTGTAATTAGCCCTACAACTTAAAAAAAGAATCGTGTTTCTATCTTTTACAGAAGCTGAGAAAAAGGTACATAAATATGGTAAAAAGTCATTTTTTGAGAAAACTTACTTTATTGTCAATGTTACCATAGTTACACAACAAAGCTACATTTAAAATAGTCCTGCGCCGTACTGTGGGTCTTCCTCATTTTCTTCTGATTTCTTCTTGTTTTCTTGCCTTTTTATTTTACCTTCTACCTTACTTTGCTCTGTCATTTTCTTATCAGCTTCTTTTACTCTCCTCTCATCGATTCGTCTCAACCGTGCCTGACAAGACTCACTTACTTTCAGTCCCAGTTTCTCCATCACAGTACATTTGCTGTAAGCTCCGCTGTTGAAGCAAGCACTGCATCATACACTCCCACTTTAATTGTATTTATCCCAACATAAATTGTCTTTGGTAACCTTTTCCAAATTAGGGCATTGAACGATTCATTCGGGTTTAGTGTTTTACCAAAAAGGCACTTGCTCAGTAAAGTTTCATTGCTTAGGTCCCTGAATATGTTTTATTTTATGAAGCTCAGGTAAAGGCAGTGAATGCTCATGTTTGTATTCCTCACCTGTAATGATGACAGAGTAGCCAACCTAACCTATAACACAAAAATTTCCTTTTGTATGTAAAAAAAAAAAACAAATATATTAAAAGATTCCAAGCCTGAAAATGCAAGCGCTGAACACAAAATTGTGTACTTTTTATTTATTTATTTTTGTAACTTTTATTTCTCATAAATAAACAAATTTTATATTATTTTTTCAGAATTAACTGTAGTTTCTGAAAATTTTAAAAACAGAAAAAGTGAAATTTTTAAAAAATTTCGGGTACATGGTCCCCTTAAGTGAATGTTTCATTACAAGACGAGTTAATACAGTTTACCTGAGTCAACTATTCTGTTAAGTAAGTACCCAACCTAACCAACTAACTAATGAGTTGCGACAAATGAGTTGTTTAAACTCTAATAATGAAGTGTCCAGACTTACGTTTGGTTTAAACCTTCCGACTTTCTTTCTAAATAGATTATGTGCAATTTTTTTTTTTTTTTTTTTTGTAATCTGTTCGACTAAGGGAATATTTAAGAAATTGGCTGACAACACACGCAGAACTATGAAGAGCTGGCCATTGACAGCTCTTCTTGTTTTTGATAATAGATTAAAGAGGTACACAAAACACAAAACTAAATGAAAAAACATATAAACAAATGAACAAAAATCACTTCCACTTCCTGCTGGCATGATACGTTAAGTTCAGATGTTAAACACTGGACCCATAAGGCACATATACAGGTTGACATCAACACTTATTAATGACACGAATACAAAAACATACAGAAAAGATATCACAGACAGTACAATATATTAGTTAAACCTGAATGGTAAGTCTAATAGTTTGTGCCTTTTTAGTCTATAAATATCTTCACTGTTGTCTAACAAATTAATTGCCAGGTGGTTAGGATGCTGTTCTAATTTGGAGATGTGAGTCCTGCAGAGGCGCATGATTTCTTCTCTCACGGTTGGAACCTTGAGGTCGAGGTGTATAGAGTTGTTGGAGACAAACCATGGAGCGTCGACTATTGATCTTAAAGTATTGGACTGAAAGCGCTGGATAATCTCAATATTACTTGTACTAGTAGTACCCCAAAGTTGAATACCATAAGTCCATACCGGTTTAAGAACTGCTTTATAGATCAACAGTTTGTTGACGAGACTTAACCGTGATTTTCTGCCTATCAGCCAGTAGATGTTTCTGACCTTGTGATTAAGTCAATCTTCTTAGATGTTATATGTTTTTTCCGTGTTAGCCTCCTGTCCAGATGCATCCCTAGGTACTTAGCACTTTCAGCTTGCGGTACTGGTTGACCGTTAATTGTTACTGGAGGGCAGTTTGCCTTACGTGTGGTGAAGGTAACGTGGACTGACTTGGATGAACTGATTTTTATGCGCCATTTATCAAGCCATAACTGAACGCTGTTTAATGATTCTTGTAGTATAAGAGATGCTATTGAGGGGTCGGGGTGTGTCGCTAGGATTGCTGTGTCATCGGCGTAGGTAGCAACAGTGGTTTCACTTGCTGACGGTAAGTCTGAGGTGAACAGGAATTAGAGCAGAGGATCCAGGACACTACCCTGCGGAACACCTGACCCCACTGGTAATAGAGGAGAAGTAGCATCCGAGTACTTGACTTGAAACACTCTGCCCAGTAAGTAGGAATGTAGAATACGGTAACAATTATGTGGCAGATTTTTCTTTATTTTGTATAAGAGTCCAAGATGCCAGACTTTGTCAAATGCCTGAGAAACGTCGAGAAACACACCTGAGCAGAACATCTTCGATTCCAACGATTTATTGATAACATTTGTTAGTCTGTATATTTGATCTACCGTAGAGTGCTTTTCTCGAAAGTCAATGTTTTTCTTGTGTAATATTTAAATACATATATTGTCAAACTAAGAGAAGTAGGAGTGAGTTATTGCTTCAGGCAATAACCGACAATCCATTTTGTGCCGTACACTTTGCTTAAGGACGTTACATTATGCCACATTAATGAAAATTAAAGAATCGGAAAACCAAAATTTCAGAAATTCATTCTAAATGGCTTTAATAGCACACGCGCAAATAAATATTTACAAGGTATATCTATAGATATTCCCGGCGGAGGCTTAGTACGCCGTGGACTCAGTGTCGAGAGGCAAAGTTGAGTAGCCGTAGATAACAGCTGCGCATCCTGTTTGTGAATACCGTAACTAGCGGCTGGCAACGCGTTGTACTAGCCATGCAACGGTCCCACTAAACAAAAATCCGCGCGGTATGCCTTGGTCATTTACAGACTGTTGAGCAGAGGTTTATTTTTTATGAACATATATATATATATATACATATATTTTTATGCAGGTTTACACTTATATACACACATGTGTGGGCTCATATTCAACACTGTTAAAATTTATAAAATTTGTAGGCAAAAGAAGTTATAGCAAAGGAGAGATTTCAGTTCTGTGCCTATGTAATAAGAGACCATGTCTGTTTGCCGCAAATGGGAATTTATGCAAGACAATTATTGTTGCAATTTTAATTTATACCTGACGTCTCAAGCAAATACACACAGACACGGTCAATATAGTATACTGTACATAATCTCAAAAGTCCAACATGTATATGTGATCAAGGACTCGCTGGGATATCGAAAACCCCTGGTAAAGGCGAAATAATTTAATTAAGCTGTACTACACTATGCAGTAATTTCTGAATTGCTTATAATTTAGCAAAGTTTTGTAATAATTTGATTATTGAACGAATTAACAATTGGTTGTACAGTATTAAATACAGTATTATCTTTACAATGTCACCCATACACGGTGTTTAATGTGTCATATAAATCCAAAATTTGAGATGACAGTTGTCTACCACCAGACCAAAGGAAATACCAAGAACAGGATGGCGGGACAATGTTCAGCAAGATGGTAAGACTCATCTATTGGCGAGGGGGGAGGAACCTTGGAAGCGGCCGCAAAGAGATCGCGACAGTTTTAATACCAACCGTTAAAGATGAGCCAAACGTTAAAATAAAGTATGCTAATTACTGCATTGTAAGTACATAAGTGTGTATGGTAAGTGTCTTTCCACTTTATTTGTTCGAGCTTTGATTCAAGAAGAGCCAATTTTTCCACGCCTTTGTTTAAGAGTTTCTTGAAAGATGTTCAATGTGAAGACATTTTCGGTTTATATGTTGATTCCTTTGACATCACACGCTGAAGGCACACTAAGCGTCATCGTGTCATATTTTAGGCCTACTCATAATCAGCGCCCGTTGCTCGTTTTCGCCGTTATCATCTCATAAAATCGTTGAATGTCTTATTCTCAGTCAGCTTCCTTCTCACCTTTAGCTACCAAAATTATTCATTTCGTACATCCTTCGACATAATGTGCTTTCCTCACAGGCCGAATATTGCTTCTCGTAAATCCAAAGATTAGGATCGGTGTACGCTCGAGCCGGATTATCGGGCCATCATAGTCGAAAACTGCCGGATTATCGTTGTTTACTGTAATAGAAACGGCAAAATTAACGTACAGAACCGTACCAACAAAAATTGAAAAACCGTAAAAATGTAAATAGAGAAGAAATCATTAGAAGGTATTTTCTTCATGCTTACACCTACAGAAAGTGCAATATTCAGATTTACTCTTATTGAGTAACTAAATATACTTAAACAAAATACAAAAGTGACACGGATTTGTGTATTAGAATGAAAGTAATGGAATCAAAATTGGTACAAGGTTTGTAGTAAATTTACTAAACTAGTCTTAGAAATAAATACACAGACTACAGACTATTGCTTTATTATTACTATTGTTATTAGTAGTAGTAGTAGTAGCTGCAGTAGTAGTAATAGTAGTAGTAGTAGTAGTAGTAGCAGTAGTATTAGTAGTAGTAGTGTTGGTGGTGGTGGTGGTAGTAGTAGTAGTAGTAGTAGTAGTAGTAGTAGTAGTAGTAGTAGTAGTAGTAGTAGTAGTAGTAGTAGTAGTAGTCTCACTTAAAAATGTATTTAATACACATGAGGAAATAAAAATTATTTAGCTACCTCACTTGAGATAATCTATATTAACTGTGTGTGAGATACTGGCTAATATTATGATAATTTTATTTTACGTATCTCATAAAGCCAATATTTGTTCATATTTTAAAATTACACAATAGAACAAAGGAGAGACAATTTAGTGAGAATTACCTCTTTGAATCACTGAATATCCGCCAGTAGGCCTATATTACCGTCACCCTTTTCACAGACGCGTCGTCAGACTGGTCATATACTGCATTAGACTGAACTCCAAGTCTCTGATGGAGGGAATAAAGTATGTGTGCGTGATTGTGTTGAGTGTGTGTCTGTGTTGGTATTGTTTGTTTATCAAGGCTAATGATTCATCAGCCCTGTTCATAGTTCAAACTGCCATCTATCACAAAGGCAGCCTACCAGTTTGTAATATAATTGCAGTCCGCTTATATTATTGCAGTAAGTGCGTCTAAAGACTACGTATTGTTGGCATTGTGTTTAAAACTTAGTCCTTTTTAAGTAGTTGTGTTATAGTAACATTAAAAATACGAATTTGTGAACTATCGTGTAGGATTAATGTACTTTTAGTTACTTTCTGTAGTGAGTGAATTATTCTGTTACTTGTTTACTTGTAACTTTCTGTACACAATGTCTCTTCAAGGATCACCGAAACAAAGAAAAATAAGTTTCGTTGTTTATAGTTAAGGTTGCGAAATAATTAGTAATATAATTGAAAAATATGATGAAGGAAAAAACAAAATTCGCTGACATACCCACTTAATCAAACAACAAAACGAGCTGCGTATTACTGTGATAAATCGAAAATCTTCATTAAATACTTGAAGAAGCAAAGAAAATGCAATCCAGGTGGAAAACTCTCTACACCGGGAAAAAACGTAAAACATGTGAGAAAGAAAATTTTTCTTGATGATTACGATAAATGTGTAGTAAGAAATATGTTTCAAGATTTTTATAAAAATCCAAACTTTGTGCCTACTGTTAAAAAACTTCTACCTATGGTGAAAGAAAGAATCCATTTTCCATGGGGCGCTAAATCATTAACGCGAATGCTTAAAAGTGTGGGGGATTCAAATGGAAAAATGTCAACGTAAAAGTGTTAATTGAAAAATCAGAAATTGTAATGATGCGTTACAAGTACCTTGTGCAAATTAAAAGCTTTCGGGAATCTGGGAGAAACATATTCTTTTTATATGAAACATGGGTTGGCAGTAATATATCTGTAGATAAATGTGGGCAATCAAATGAGGTTTCTGGGGTGTTACAGAATTACAGTGCGGGTAACAGATTCGTGATTTTACATGCGGGAAATAAAAATGGCTTTATTCCAGGTGCTAAACTTTTTTACAAACTTGGAAGTACTAGTGGTGACCATCATGGGCAGATGAACTATCAAATTTTTAAAAATGCGTTGTGAATAAATTGTTGCCAAATATTCCGCCGGAATCAGTAAAAGTTATGGACAATGCGCCATATCATTTTGTTTTAGCTGAAAAGATTCCGACAAAGTATTCTACGAAACTCGATGTGATACAGTTTCTGAGAAATAAGGGTATTAAATGGGATGAAGGTATGAGAAAGGAACATCTTTTACAAGTTATAGAACCCCATCGCCCCAGAGAAAGCAGTACAATATTGACCAATTTTTATCAAGCAAGGGTCACACTGTTGTACGGCTTCATCTCTATATGTGCTACCTCAATCCTATTTAACTAGCCTGGGCAAAATTAAAAAACTACATACAAAATTGCAACAGTCATGGAATTCTTAATTTTACGGAATTGACTGAAATAACTGAGCAAGCAATAATGTCGGTAACTGAAAGTGAGTGGGGTAGGGTACTGCAAAAATTTGGGGAGGTAGAGGACTACTACTGGGAAAGTGATGGGATAGTGTCAGACGTTATTGACAAGATTATTATCCCATCAGGTTCGGATGATGATAGTATCAGCAGTGACAGTGGTGACAACATAGACAGCAGTGACAGTGACTCTGATCGCAGTTTCAATACTGACAGGGAAGAGGAAACAGATGAGAAGTTAGCTCGCCCTCTTTAAAATGTAAGTCATCTATTACATTTCGAAATGATAATCTATGGGAAATTAAAATTAGATTTTAATACTAATAATATTTAACAATTAATAAGAGTTGTGTTAATTCTTGTACAACACATAGCGTCACAGTTATCTGGCTTAATGCTCAATGAGAGGAAAGTGAGCGTTGAGTGAGTTTTGATAATGCATGTGAATCGGGATTTCTCAGTAATCGCTGATTGTTTAACCCAACTGCGCGTTCGCGTGTCTACGCTCTCTCTGTCTCTCTCTGCCCGCGTTCCTCTCAGAGACTTGGAGTTCAGTCCAATGCAGTAATAAATCTGAAGAAGCTTGTCAAAATGGCAGTTTTGGTGCCTATATCAAGAACACATTGTGTTTTTTGCTAAGTATTTGTCTTATATAATCTTTTGATCGTATATTACATGAATCTTTCAAATTATTCTTTTAGCATATTATTTTACCACTCACTGATACAGTATTATTTATTAGTTATATTCATCATGTATTAGTCTATAGTTAGCGTGAAGGCACCTGCCGATTGTTTGGGTGAGCAGTAACGTCCCTTTTAATTTTTTTGATGGGAAAAGTTCATCATTTACATTCTGATTCCCAACCTTTCCTTGGGTGGCCTTTTGGTCGTTTCCCTACACATTTTCTCTCACGACAGTTACTGGGATGTCACCATTGTCCGTTCTCACGATATGGCAAGCCCATTGCAATTTTTCAGTTTCGTATGAATTTCTACCGTTGGATAGTTGAAATGTGTTCCGTTTCCATATATATTTTTGAAATCGTTCTGTCTGTTTTCTAGACTTCAAATAATTATGAGTTTTCCTCACTCAAATTTTCATCCTGAAAGTCGTCGTAGAATGTTAACAAAAAACACTTCATGCCTCAAAAATATAGGCCTACATTGTGTCTCTTTGCTGATGTGTTGTAGACAATGTTCTGTTTGTACAAATACATCACAGCCCAATAGGCACTCTCTTATGTCAATGGGATACGCGTTTAAAATGCCGATTCAAATAGACACTGAACAAGACTCGACTTTAAAATCGTCTCTCTAGATGTTTTCGTCACCAAACAAAAACAACAGCTATGTAACAAAATTTATATTACATGCCAAGAGACGCGATTTGTACTGTCAACATAGGTTTTGTGCAATACCTACTAATGCATGATTTATCAGTATTATGGTTGTGGAACAACAAAGCAATTATACTTTTAATATGTCTTTACAGCAGTTGTAAACTAAGCACAATAAATGTCACACTTAAGGACCAGTAAAATAAATGTCTAGCGTGCGACTCAAAGAAAAACAGGATTTGTTACAGCTCAGCCGTTGTTAGTCTGCGCTCGCAAGATTTATCACTAACACTACGTGAGACAAAAACTCGCTGCAGTATGCACTGTATGCGCTGTAGAATTCTGCAGGATGCACTGAGACTCTATCTCTGTTGCTTGTAATTACGTAAATGTATGCGCGTATACGTAACGATCATTTACTTTAAGAACTTTTTTTTACAGATCGCTTTGGGAGACTGTTAGAATCGCTTTCTTAAGTGCTGGACAAGCTCTGCATATTTTCCTTGCTTGTGTGATTCATGGCTCACTTCTTATTGTGTTTGTACATGTGTGGGATTGTTAACTTGTTAATATATTTTTGTCAAATATAATGCTGTGTTTGTGTTTACTCGTGTATGTTCAGGTATTAATATGAATTATTGCAGATAAAGCTTTCCTGACATTTTTTTTCCACACGTTTCATATAGATTTATAAGTTTAACAATGCCTATCTTCTTCTCTTCTTCTTCTGGATCTCACAGAGTAGGCACTTTGACTGTTCCGTCTTCACAGAGTATTTCTCCATCTCGTTCTCTGTGTTACTACATCTCTTGTACCAAAGGGACTATGTCGAAACTCAACCTTATGTAGTCGTTCATCCTCCACTCTGGTCAGATGCTGTTGCCATTCCCTGCGATAAGTCTGGTTTTTATCTTTTATGGAGAATACGTGTAGCTCTTCTGTAATTTCCTCATCGCGCAAACGAACCTGTCTCGTACTACCCTTTGTTTTTCTCAGAAACATAATTTCTGAAGTTTGAATCTGGTTTTTAATTTTCTTTGTAGGAACCCATGTTTTACATCAATGTAGTAAAATAGTCACTGCCATTGTTTTATAAAATTTAAGCCTTGTTTCTTTCCTTGTATTTTTGCTCAACGTTCTATGTATGATGCCATACATCATCTGAAACCTCGATGTCTTTATGTCTAAAAGTAGAGATCATAAAACAACACAATACACTAATTCTCATCTATCAAGAATATAAAACTAAGGACCTACCAGAAAACGTCATATATACAATACTCAAAAATATCATAGACTAATATCTAAATATACACATATAAACACCAAACGCAACATTATATTTCACACAATAATAGATTAGTAGTTTAGGAGTAATAAATTAACAATACAACACACACACACACACACACACACACACACACACACACACACACACACACACACACACACACACACACAACAGAAGTAAACCGTAGATGCACGGAAAGGAGACAGAGCTTGAACAGCATACCAACAGTCTCAGAAAATCCACTATAAAAGTAAAAAATAGTTCTCTATATTCTTGAAATAATGATTTGTATCAATGCAACAATTCATGAAGAACAAAGAAAAAGTGTAGGAGAAAAGTGTGGTAAACGGGATATCACTGAATATTGTGGGATATTTAAATATCAAATTATATGTGGAACCATCAATATAACACTAAGTACAAAGGGCTTACAATTAAAAAAGTGGTTCCTGAGCTGCAGAACTCGCTCACTCGCTCACTACGCTTAACGAAGCCCATTTATTATTGTATGAATTGTAATATTAAATAATTTTCCATTTATCAACAAAATCACGAAAATCTCGATTCTCTACTATTTTTTGTTTAGTAAAGTAAAGTAAAGTAACAATTGTAGACCAATCACACAATAAACGCCAAGAATTTCAAAGAATCACATTTTAGTTAAAATTTCCATTACCCTGACAACCGGCTGCATTTTTACAAGTTTTTCAAAATTGTTATGCTATTTTTTTGCTCTGGGATAAAAGAACATGAAATTACCAAAACGTCACACTACGTTCCGATTTTAGCTAAAATTACCTTTAATTTAATACGATAAAAGTGAACTTTTGGGATTTTACCAAAAGTTCACCAAATTGTATTCTCCAAAATTTTAAGAATTAACACTAAATTAATATTGGGGTTATAACTAATTTTGGTACCACACATGGATGTTTAGATTTTTACACAATTTTGCCCCCTCATATTTTTGCCTCTAGCCACCCTCTACTATTTGTGATAATTAATCTGAAAGCAATAGGCGCAGTAGGGTGAAAGTAGAAACATGCGTGCCAAGTTTTACCAAAATCGGTTGATGCCTTCAAAAGTTATCGTAATGCATAACCCAAACAGAGAGACAGACAGCCATATGCCAAACGGTTGAGTTATAATCGCTCGTTCAACTAAATTTCTACATAAAATAGAAATTACTGGTTTCTTCTATTGTTAGCTCCTAATGGGGACGAAAAGTACAATACTTACAGTTGAACGCCAACAAGACGTGAACGTTTGTACGACAATTGAAACCAACACAGTTGTGACAAACGGAATATAAAATTTTGGGGGCGCGAGATGGAAACTGCCCACACCTGAAGTAGGTGACGGACGACGGGTAAACGAGCTCTCAAATAGAAAACAAAATTAAGAAAATATGTGAGATAAGTAAATAAAATAAATAATTACCTTATTTTATCCACTAAGTGATCTTCTTTTTCTTTTTAATTACTACATGTTTCAGGGCTTATATCCCCATCTTCAGGTAAAAGCAAATCTACCCTATTATTAGGGTTTCGTTAAAAATTCACAACGACACAAACACATAACACACTTAAATAAATTAACATTGAACATTAAATCTGTATCGGAACACGCTACAAACGAACCAGTGCACTGGCCGAAGTCCGACTTTCAACTGATCCGTACACGCTATTCACGGTTTGTTTTCATAGCTGTGTCATATAGTTTATTTGATTTGAATGATAACTGTTAATTAAGTACCTGATTTTTATTTCTTCTTAAGGCCTTGTATATTTCAAATTCCTCTAAAGCATCCAGTAGTTGACCCTTTTTACCTATATGTAAAGGTTCCAAATTCTCTTTAAATCCAGTGTATGTATGATTTTCGTTTATTAGATGTTGTGCGTAATGCGATACATTATTATTGGGGAACTTCTTAGGTAAATGTTCTTTAAATCTCTCGGAAAATTTTCTCCCCGTCTGGCCTATATAGATTTTATCGCATTCATTACACCGGATTCTATAAACGCCAGAACAATCCTCTAGTAATGCTTTGGTATTAGGCTTAAGTATATTTGTTAATTTGTTCAGATATAGGCCAGACGGGGAGAAAATTTTCCGAGAGATTTAAAGAACATTTACCTAAGAAGTTCCCCAATAATAATGTATCGCATTACGCACAACATCTAATAAACTAAAATCATACATACACTGGATTTAAAGAGAATTTGGCACCTTTACATATAGGTAAAAAGGGTCAACTACTGGATGCTTTAGAGGAATTTGAAATATACAAGGCCTTAAGAAGAAATAAAAATCAGGTACTTAATTAACAGTTATCATTCAAATCAAATAAACTATATGACACAGCTATGAAAACAAACCGTGAATAGCGTGTACGGATCAGTTGAAAGTCGGACTTCGGCCAGTGCACTGGTTCGTTTGTAGCGTGTTCCGATACAGATTTAATGTTCAATGTTAATTTATTTAAGTGTGTTATGTGTTTGTGTCGTTGTGAATTTTTAACGAAACCCTAATAATAGGGTAGATTTGCTTTTACCTGAAGATGGGGATATAAGCCCTGAAACATGTAGTAATTAAAAAGAAAAAGAAGATCACTTAGTGGATAAAATAAGGTAATTATTTATTTAATCATATACAGTGATCTGGAGACCAACGGTAACTATGTATAGTAAATAAAAGATGGTCAAGTACTTGAAGAAACAGATACATGTCTAAGACACGTAGGAATGTTTATGACAATAATGATAATTACTTCGTTTATTGAAAAAAAGAGAAATCTTTTATTTACAATGGGTGGGCTTTGTGCAATGATGTACTCTTAGATTTTGTTCAGATTTGTTTGTGTAATTAGTTTACGAGAACCGTAGTTTTTTACGTCCCACACTGATCGTTACGTATACGCGCATACATTTACGTAATTACAAGCAACAGAGATAGAGTCTCAGTGCATCCTGCAGAATTCTACAGCGCATACAGTGCATACTGCAGCGAGTTTTTGTCTCACGTAGTGTTAGTGATAAATCTTGCGAGCGCAGACTAACAACGGCTGAGCTGTAACAAATCCTGTTTTTCTTTGAGTCGCACGCTAGACATTTATTTTACTGGTCCTTAAGTGTGACATTTATTGTGCTTAGTTTACAACTGCTGTAAAGACATATTAAAAGTATAATTGCTTTGTTGTTCCACAACCATAATACTGATAAATCATGCATTAGTAGGTATTGCACAAAACCTATGTTGACAGTACAAATCGCGTCTCTTGGCATGTAATATAAATTTTGTTACATAGCTGTTGTTTTTGTTTGGTGACGAAAACATCTAGAGAGACGATTTTAAAGTCGAGTCTTGTTCAGTGTCTATTTGAATCGGCATTTTAAACGCGTATCCCATTGACATAAGAGAGTGCCTATTGGGCTGTGATGTATTTGTACAAACAGAACATTGTCTACAACACATCAGCAAAGAGACACAATGTAGGCCTATATTTTTGAGGCATGAAGTGTTTTTTGTTAACATTCTACGACGACTTTCAGGATGAAAATTTGAGTGAGGAAAACTCATAATTATTTGAAGTCTAGAAAACAGACAGAACGATTTCAAAAATATATATGGAAACGGAACACATTTCAACTATCCAACGGTAGAAATTCATACGAAACTGAAAAATTGCAATGGGCTTGCCATATCGTGAGAACGGACAATGGTGACATCCCAGTAACTGTCGTGAGAGAAAATGTGTAGGGAAACGACCAAAAGGCCACCCAAGGAAAGGTTGGGAATCAGAATGTAAATGATGAACTTTTCCCATCAAAAAAATTAAAAGGGACGTTACTGCTCACCCAAACAATCGGCAGGTGCCTTCACGCTAACTATAGACTAATACATGATGAATATAACTAATAAATAATACTGTATCAGTGAGTGGTAAAATAATATGCTAAAAGAATAATTTGAAAGATTCATGTAATATACGATCAAAAGATTATATAAGACAAATACTTAGCAAAAAACACAATGTGTTCTTGATATAGGCACCAAAACTGCCATTTTGACAAGCTTCTTCAGATTTATTACTGCATTAGACTGAACTCCAAGTCTCTGAGAGGAACCCGGGCAGAGGGAGACAGAGAGAGCGTAGACACGCGAACGCGCAGTTGGGTTAAACAATCAGCGATTACTGAGAAATCCCAATTCACATGCATTATCAAACCTCACTCAACGCTCACTTTCCTCTCATTGAGCATTAAGCCAGATAACTGTGACGCTATGTGTTGTACAAGAATTAACACAACTCTTATTATTTGTTAAATATTATTAGTATTAAAATCTAATTTTAATTTCCCATAGATTATCATTTCGAAATGTAATAGATGACTTACATTTTAAAGAGGGCGAGCTAACTTCTCATCTGTTTCCTCTTCCCTGTCAGTATTGAAACTGCGATCAGAGTCACTGTCACTGCTGTCTATGTTGTCACCACTGTCACTGCTGATACTATCATCATCCGAACCTGATGGGATAATAATCTTGTCAATAACGTCTGACACTATCCCATCACTTTCCCAGTAGTAGTCCTCTACCTCCCCAACTTTTTGCAGTACCCTACCCCACTCACTTTCAGATACCGACATTATTGCTTGCTCAGTTATTTCAGTCAATTCCGTAAAATTAAGAATTCCATGACTGTTGCAATTTTGTATGTAGTTTTTTACTTTTGCCCAGGCTAGTTAAATAGGATTGAGGTAGCACACATAGCGATGAAGCCGTACAACAGTGTGACCCTTGCTTGATAAAAATTGGTCAATATTGTACTGCTTTCTCTGGGGCGATGGGGTTCGATATCTTGAAAAAGATGTTCCTTTCTCATACATTCATCGCATTTAATACCCTTATTTCTCAGAAATTGTATCACATCGAGTTTCGTAGAATACTTTGTCGGAATCTTTTCAGCTAAAACAAAATGATACGGCGCATTGTCCATAACTTTTACTGATTCCGGCGGAATATTTGGCAACAATTTATTCACAACGCATTTTTAAAAATTTGATAGTTCATCTGCCCATGATGGTCACCACTAGTACTTCCAAGTTTGTAAAAAAGTTTAGCACCTGGAGTAAAGCCATTTTTACTTCCCGCATGTAAATCACTAATCTGTTACCCGCACTGTAATTCTGTAACACCCCAGAAACCTCATTTGATTGCCCACATTTATCTACAGTTATATTACTGCCAACCCATGTTTCATATAAAAAGAATATGTTTCTCCCAGATTCCCGAAAGCTTTTAATTTGCACAAGGTACTTGTAACGCATCATTACAATTTCTGATTTTTCAATTAACACTTTTACGTTGACATTTTTTTCCATTTGAATCCCCCACACTTTTAAGCATTCACGTTAATGATTTAGCGCCCCATGGAAAATGGATTCTTTCTTTCACCATTGGTAGAAGTGTTTTAACAGTAGGCACAAAGTTTTGATTTTTATAAAAATTTTTAACAATATTCCTTACTACACATTTATCGAAATCATCAAGAGAAATTTTTTTCTCACATGTTTTACGTTTTTTCCCGGTGTGGAGAGTTTTCCACCTGGATTGCATTTTCTTTGCTTCTTCAAGTATTTAATGAAGATTTTCGATTTTCACAGTAATACGCAGCTCGTTTTGTTGCTTGATTAAGTGGGTATGTCAGCGAATTTTGTTCTTTTTCTTCAGCATATTTTTCAATTATATTACTAATTATTTCGCAACCTTAACTATAAACAACGAAACTTATTTTTCTTTGTTTCGGTGATCCTTGAAGAGACATTGTGTACAGAAAGTTACAAGTAAACAAGTAACAGAATAATTCACTCACTACAGAAAGTAACTAAAAGTACATTAATCCTACACGATAGTTCACAAATTCGTATTTTTAATGTTACTATAACACAACTACTTAAAAAGGACTAAGTTTTAAACACAATGCGAACAATAAGTAGTCTTTAAACGCACTTACTGCAATAATATAAGCGGAGTGCAATAATATTACAAACTGGTAGTCTGCCTTTGTGATAGAAGGCAGTTTGCACTATGAACAGGGCTGATGAATCATTAGCCTTGATAAACAAACAATACCAACACAGACACACACTCAACACAATCACGCACACATACTTTATTCCCTCCATCAGAGACTTGGAGTTCAGTCTAATGCAGTATATGACCAGTCTGACGACGCGTCTGTGAAAAGGGTGACGGATAATATAGGCCTACTGGCGGATATTCAGTGATTCAAAGAGGTAATTCTCACTAAATTGTCTCTCCTTTGTTCTATTGTGTAATTTAAAAATATGAACAAATATTGGCTTTATGAGAATAAAATAAAATTATCATAATATTAGCCAGTATCTCACACACAGTTATATAGATTATCTCAAGTGAGGTAGCTAAATAATTTTTATTTCCTCATGTGTATTAAATACATTTTTAAGTGAGACTACTACTACTACTACTACTACACTACTACCATTACTACTACTACTACTACTACTACTACTACTACTACTACTACTACTACTACTACCACCACCATCACCACCACCGCCCCCACCACCACCACCGCCCCCACCTAACACCTCCACTACTAATACTACTGCTACTAATACTACTACTACTACTACTACTACTGCTGCTGCTGCTGCTGCTACTACTACTACTAGTAATAGCAATAGTCTGTAGTCTGTGTATTCATTTCTAAGACAAGTTTATTAAATTTACTACAAACCTTGTACCAACTTTGATTCCTTTACTTTGATTCTAATACACAAATCCGTGTCACTTTTGTATTTTGTTTAAGTATATTTAGTTATTCAATAAGATTAATACTGAATATTGAACTTTCTGTAGGCGTAAGCATGAAGAAAATACCTTCTAATGTTTTCTTCTCTATTTACATTTTTACGGTTTCTCAATTTTTGTTGGTACGGTTCTGTACGTTAATTTGCCGTTTCTATTACAATAAAACAACGATAATCCGGCTGTTTTCGACTTTGATGGCCCGTTAATGCGGCTCGAGCGTACACCTATCCTAAACTTTGGATTTACGAGGAGCAATATTCGGCCTGTGAGGGAAGCACTTTATGTCGAAGAATGTACGAAATGAATAATTTTGGTAGCTAAAGGTGAGAAGGAAGCTGACTGAGAATAAGACATTCAACGATTTTATGAGATGATAACGGAGAAAACGAGCAATGGGCGCTGATTATGAGTAGGCCTACAATATGACACGATGACGCTTAGTGTGCCTTCAGCGTGTGATGTCAAAGGAATCAACATATAAACCAAAAATGTCTTCACATTGAACATCTTTCAAGAAACTCTTAAACAAAGGCGTGGAAAAATTGGCTCTTCTTGAATCAAAGCTCGAACAAATAAAGTGGACAGACACTTACCATACACACTTATGTACTTACAATGCAGTAATTAGCATACTTTACTTTAACGTTTGGCTCATCTTTAACGGTTGGTATTGAAACTGTCGCGATCTCTTTGCGGCCGCTTCCAAGGTTCCTCCCCCCTCGCCAATAGATGAGTCTTACCATCTTGCTGAACATTGTCCCGCCATCCAGTTCTTGGTATTTCCTTTGGTCTGGTGGTAGACAACTGTCATCTCAAATTTTGGATTTATATGACACATTAAACACCGTGTATGGGTGACATTGTAAAGATAATACTGTATTTAATACTGTACAACCAATTGTTAATTCGTTCAATAATCAAGTTATTACAAACTTTGCTAAATTATAAGCAACTCAGAAATTATTGCATAGTGTAGTACAGCTTAATTAAATTATTTCGCCTTTACCAGGGGTTTTCGATAGCCCAGCGATTCCTTGATCACATATACATGTTGGACTTTTGAGATTATGTACAGTATACTATATTGACCGTGTCTGTGTGTATTTGCTTGAGACGTCAGGTATAAATTAAAATTGCAACAATAATTGTCTTGCATAAATTCCCATTTGCGGCAAACAGACATGGTCTGTTATTACATAGGCACAGAACTGAAATCTCTCCTTTGCTATAACTTCTTTTGCCTACAAATTTTATAAATTTTAACAGTGTTGAATATGAGCCCACACATGTGTGTATATAAGTGTAAACCTGCATAAAAATATATGTATATATATATATATATATATGTTCATAAAAAATAAACCTCTGCTCAACAGTCTGTAAATGACCAAGGCATACCGCGCGGATTTTTGTTTAGTGGGACCGTTGCATGGCTAGTACAACGCGTTGCCAGCCGCTAGTTACGGTATTCACAAACAGGATGCGCAGCTGTTATCTAGCGGCTACTCAACTTTGCCTCACGACACTGAGTCCACGGCGTACTAAGCCTCCGCCGGGAATATCTATAGATATACCTTGTAAATATTTATTTGCGCGTGTGCTATTAAAGCCATTTAGAATGAATTTCTGAAATTTTGGTTTTCCGATTCTTTAATTTTCATTCATTTTCATTAATGTGGCATAATGTAACGTCCTTAAGCAAAGTGTACGGCACAAAATGGATTGTCGGTTATTGCCTGAAGCAATAACTCACTCCTACTTCTCTTAGTTTGACAATATATGTATTTAAATATTACACAAGAAAAACATTGACTTTCGAGAAAAGCACTCTACGGTAGATCAAATATACAGACTAACAAATGTTATCAATAAATCGTTGGAATCGAAGATGTTCTGCTCAGGTGTGTTTCTCGACGTTTCTCAGGCATTTGACAAAGTCTGGCATCTTGGACTCTTATACAAAATAAAGAAAAATCTGCCACATAATTGTTACCGTATTCTACATTCCTACTTACTGGGCAGAGTGTTTCAAGTCAAGTACTCGGATGCTACTTCTCCTCTATTACCAGTGGGGTCAGGTGTTCCGCAGGGTAGTGTCCTGGATCCTCTGCTCTAATTCCTGTTCACCTCAGACTTACCGTCAGCAAGTGAAACCACTGTTGCTACCTACGCCGATGACACAGCAATCCTAGCGACACACCCCGACCCCTCAATAGCATCTCTTATACTACAAGAATCATTAAACAGCGTTCAGTTATGGCTTGATAAATGGCGCATAAAAATCAGTTCATCCAAGTTAGTCCACGTTACCTTCACCACACGTAAGGCAAACTGCCCTCCAGTAACAATTAACGGTCAACCAGTACCGCAAGCTGAAAGTGCTAAGTACCTAGGGATGCATCTGGACAGGAGGCTAACACGGAAAAAACATATAACATCTAAGAAGATTGACTTAATCACAAGGTCAGAAACATCTACTGGCTGATAGGCAGAAAATCACGGTTAAGTCTCGTCAACAAACTGTTGATCTATAAAGCAGTTCTTAAACCGGTATGGACTTATGGTATTCAACTTTGGGGTACTACTAGTACAAGTAATATTGAGATTATCCAGCGCTTTCAGTCCAATACTTTAAGATCAATAGTCGACGCTCCATGGTTTGTCTCCAACAACTCTATACACCTCGACCTCAAGGTTCCAACCGTGAGAGAAGAAATCATGCGCCTCTGCAGGACTCACATCTCCAAATTAGAACAGCATCCTAACCACCTGGCAATTAATTTGTTAGACAACAGTGAAGATATTTATAGACTAAAAAGGCACAAACTATTAGACTTACCATTCAGGTTTAACTAATATATTGTACTGTCTGTGATATCTTTTCTGTATGTTTTTGTATTCGTGTCATTAATAAGTGTTGATGTCAACCTGTATATGTGCCTTATGGGTCCAGTGTTTAACATCTGAACTTAACGTATCATGCCAGCAGGAAGTGGAAGTGATTTTTGTTCATTTGTTTACATGTTTTTTCATTTAGTTTTGTGTTTTGTGTACCTCTTTAATCTATTATCAAAAACAAGAAGAGCTGTCAATGGTCAGCTCTTCATAGTTCTGCGTGTGTTGTCAGCCAATTTCTTAAATATTCCCTTAGTCGAACAGATTACAAAAAAAAAAAAAAAAAAATTGCACATAATCTATTTAGAAAGAAAGTCGGAAGGTTTAAACCAAACGTAAGTCTGGACACTTCATTATTAGAGTTTAAACAACTCATTTGTCGCAACTCATTAGTTAGTTGGTTAGTTTGGGTACTTACTTAACAGAATAGTTGACTCAGGTAAACTGTATTAACTCGTCTTGTAATGAAACATTCACTTAAGGGGACCATGTACCCGAAATTTTTTAAAAATTTCACTTTTTCTGTTTTTAAAATTTTCAGAAACTACAGTTAATTCTGAAAAAATAATATAAAATTTGTTTATTTATGAGAAATAAAAGTTACAAAAATAAATAAATAAAAAGTACACAATTTTGTGTTCAGCGCTTGCATTTTCAGGCTTGGAATCTTTTAATATATTTGTTTTTTTTTTTACATACAAAAGGAAATTTTTGTGTTATAGGTTAGGTTGGCTACTCTGTCATCATTACAGGTGAGGAATACAAACATGAGCATTCACTGCCTTTACCTGAGCTTCATAAAATAAAACATATTCAGGGACCTAAGCAATGAAACTTTACTGAGCAAGTGCCTTTTTGGTAAAACACTAAACCCGAATGAATCGTTCAATGCCCTAATTTGGAAAAGGTTACCAAAGACAATTTATGTTGGGATAAATACAATTAAAGTGGGAGTGTATGATGCAGTGCTTGCTTCAACAGCGGAGCTTACAGCAAATGTACTGTGATGGAGAAACTGGGACTGAAAGTAAGTGAGTCTTGTCAGGCACGGTTGAGACGAATCGATGAGAGGAGAGTAAAAGAAGCTGATAAGAAAATGACAGAGCAAAGTAAGGTAGAAGGTAAAATAAAAAGGCAAGAAAACAAGAAGAAATCAGAAGAAAATGAGGAAGACCCACAGTACGGCGCAGGACTATTTTAAATGTAGCTTTGTTGTGTAACTATGGTAACATTGACAATAAAGTAAGTTTTCTCAAAAAATGACTTTTTACCATATTTATGTACCTTTTTCTCAGCTTCTGTAAAAGATAGAAACACGATTCTTTTTTTAAGTTGTAGGGCTAATTACAGTGTATTTACTGAACCTCAAAAACAGAAGAAGAAAGTAACCAAAAAATTATAAAAAATTATTAACTCTTTAAAAAAATTAAAATATTTAGACAATTTTTCAAAAAATTCATTAAATAAATGTGAGATAATAAAACGTAATTTTTTTGGTTCCGATGGTTAAAATACCTTCCCAGAATATGCTGACCAAACCTCAAGTTTGTACTTTGAACATAGTTTTGAGAAAAAGGTACATAAAATTGATTAATTTAACATGGGGAAGATAGGCAGGTACATGGTCCCCTTAACAATTTGCCAGATCGAGAATAATAACTTTGTTGAACAAGTAGCATGTTGCATCTACGTTTCCCTGCAGAACGTTTGCTTGAAGTCCTCTGATGATGTCGATTGCTGGTGGTGTTAGCTATTGAGCCTCATAATTGTAGTCCGTATATCCACAGTGGTTTTAAAATTGTCTTCTGAAGGAGGTTTTTGGTGTTAGTTGATAACGGAGAATTTTATAGTGTTAACCAGTTTATATTATACTTGTATATTTTAAGTCTAACTCTTCTCCATGTGAGCTTTTCGAACTTCTATGCGAGCCGAAAGCTTGACTCGAATTCTTATTGTGGAATCGGGCGTTTGTTTAGTAAAACTGGGAATAGGTTTTTTTTATTTAGTGTAAATGACATAATGAAACAGAGAGAATGTGAAATAGAACAGACACTTAACAAAAGGGACAGGAAAAATTAATAAAGAAATAGAGTAAAGAAGTGATTACAATCGAAACGAAATGTTAGTTCCTAATGGAGAACGTGTATTAGTGCTGAATGTTGGTTCAACCAAATTGTATTAAATACGCCATAGTACGTATAAAATTAAAGAAGTTGACTTTCTGAGTAACCCATGTGTACGTTTATTATATGTGTATTTCAGAAAACGTTTCTTACATCTCACAGTTTTCAGATCTCACTGTGCGAATGTTTAGATCGTCCGGTTAAACGCTTGTTAAAAATGTCGAGAGTAGGAATTTGGTGTATCCGTAAACGCTGCAGTCTGCCAAGAACTGTTTTTATCCACATTTCTCGACAGGCACGTTGCGTCGGTTATGTAATGAATCCAGGAGAACAACGTCGAGTGGCTCTTTGGCTTTGATGGCACTTGATGTACGCCTGCTCTACTCACGTTATTATCTGTTTCTGTGTGTATATGTGCGTGTCTGTGTCTGCAACAACACAGATAGAGAGACAGATAGAGAGAGAGAGAGAGTGTGAGAGAAAGAAAGAGAGCGAGTGAGAGAGAGAGAGTGAGAGAGAGAGAGAAAGAGAGAGAGAGAGAGAGAGAGAGAGAGTGAGAAAGTCACGTTGTTTAATTATTTAACTAACAACATCTGGAACAGCGTAAATTCTTACCCTGCTTTACTGGAACGACTGCAGTGCCAGATGGTACTTTTTTAAAGCGAATTTTCTACACTCTTTTTAGCCGGTTTTATTTCTCTGTCTATATTTTTCGTCTCGTTCCGACCGTTTTATAAATTTTTGTTATCTATACTATTCTATCTCTTTGTACTGTGTGTCCCTATTTTTTTCCTTCCGTAAGGCACTGTGTTATGTATTGTCTTTAATTATCGTTCCTTGTCATGTAACTGATATGTAGCAGTTCTTTTTTTTTATAATTTGATCCCTAAGTTTACAGTCTGCTTTTCCTCTGCTTAATATGATTTCAGTAGGACTGGCATCTACTAAAAGGAACTTGTAGTATAATGAGGTTCACAATACCAGTTATGAAACCCTGTAATATTTCAAACAAAGTCTCATGAATCTGATTTGTTATTAGTATATAATTTCTAGTAAAATAACTTACAGAAATTTTCTACAAAATTCCCGTGTTGTTGAGAAAACAAAAATGATGTTCAGAATGATTTTTTCGTCAAATAAAATTAGTTTATAACACAAACTTGACATTTTGAATAACAAAAAGATACATACATACACACATAGGCATATATGTGTATATAGGCCTATATTGGAATAGAAGAATTGCAGTAAGAGTAAATTTTGGAAGCGATTAGACGCTATTACACACTTTATGACGTTATAGAAATATTTTAAATTGATTTTGTTCAAATTTTTGTATAATATGTGTAATTTTTGAAATAAGAGATGGGTAATCATGTGTTATATGTTAAAATGTCCATAAACGTATTTTCTGTCATGTCAAGTGCAAAGTTACTGCACGAGTGCGCGTGTTATTCGTGTTTTCCTGAATAACTCCTATAATAAATAACGCATCTGAATGAAACTTGGACAGCTTATGCCTCGTAAACAGCGCTACTTGTTTCATATGTCATAAACTCAAAACATATAATTTTACTATGTATTTTTTAACTGAATTCACTTTTCTATAGTAATATATCTGCAGAAAAGTCATAAAACGTTTAGATGAAATCTATATAAGATTTTGCAGACTCTGGCATAGTTTTACATGATTTATAGCTACCAAGGTAGAAATCTATCACGTGTTCTAGATTTCAACCAATCAGGAACTCCAATTTTCATTTGCGATATACTCTGGTAGAGGAAATTTCGTACAGTCCTCCGTTGCAAGTTCCTAATAAGACGTACTCTCTGTGCGAGTTTTTCGCGACAGTACACGTTTTCTATATGGGTAACGACAGTCCTAGATTTTAGCTACGAGTTAGCAGAGGGTTATTAGAACGTATAACAAAGTTTTGTGCAGATCTATTAGTGCTAACTCGAGTTAGTCAAGATATTCGGCTTAGGGCAGTTGTATTAATTCGGAATACACTTGTATGAACGCGTGGACATATTAAGATTGCCGGAAGGTGTAAGCTAAACACACCGCATTTAAATAATAACTAACTAACCCATATATCGAACCAGAGATTTGCAATAAAACTATATGGGGCAGATAAACGGCTTGCGTGTGTGAATCGCGTGTGAGAGCAGCGGCGAGACCAGAGGTCAACGTTAACGCAGTAGCTTTCAACCGGACTACAAGAAGGAATTCTTCAGTAAGTAACATAGACGATTCTCGACATAAACATTTATTAGTACCTAATGACAATATATAATTAATAAATAATTTATGTTAAGAATTTACAGACAAGATTTAAATTTGTTTGAATTTAATAAGTTCCTATCAACAGAAAAGAGACTCTGTTATATATCATTAGTTCTAATACACGTCTATGCATCCTCAACTTGTTTCGTTACAACACACACACACACACACACACACACACACACACATATTGCGACGATACAAATAAATATTTTCGCATAGGATAGTTTTGTGTGTTTAAATTATGCACAAGTCTATTATTGGAGGTGTAGAAAATTATTGATTTATACCACAATTAAATAACTGTTTATACGATATACTTAATTTACACAAAATGTATACCGTAGTATTTTATTTATTATAGAAAAGTTTATATAGTTCAGTTTTGGTGAATTTTACTTGGATGTAGACTTCCTTTAGACTAGGCGTGACGTCACTCGCTCCGCCGCTCGCTCTTGTCTCTGCAATGACTGCCGTTCTCCGCTCTCACACTCTCTCTCCGCGCTGGGGGTTCGCCGAACAACTGATAACACTGATACTGCTTTTACGCACAAATTGTCACTTTCCGAATCGTTAGTTTATCGCTCGGAATTGGGTATTATTAATTACTCAGAGTGATAATGAGTGATAATTTTAAAAGCGGTGTATAATGCTTACACCTTCCGGCTATTCTTGATGTGTCCCGCGTTAATAAGGATTTACTCCGGTAGATAAATCTCCCTAAGCGGAAATCTTCTACTAACACGTAATAGCACTTAATATAATATACTAGGTAGTTCACCCGCATGGTTCTAGTCGAACAACTCGAAAAGAGTCCCTTGATTTATAGTTACTATAGATTAACCAGTTCGAACAAGAAAAAGTCTTGACGAAGAACACACGTTCACTAAGCAACAGCTTCCGATGAACTGCCTCGAAGTATACATGAAAACGGACGGATCTGACTGAAATTAGGGGCTTCTGATTGGTCAATCGACTGTCTACGTGGTAGATTGACAAAAGATAGACGCGTTGCAGGCGAATCTTTTTTTATAAGTCTGCGAGAGCCTGCATAGATTTTATCTAGAAATTTTATTACTCTTCAATTCATAAGCGTGAAAAGTTGAGTTTTCAATTACAAAAAAATACATATTTAAAAAATAGCTGAGAACAACATAGTATATAGAAAATGTAGCTATTTTCATAGTTAATTCACTGTCCAATTCTCACGCCTATCGGTTAACTCGCGCGGAAGATATAACAACGAAGGTTCACCACACGCGAACGCGTACACATATTCACAAACAAAGTACATGACATTATAGAACAAAAATTTACAAAGAATGTGGTATAACACAAGTCCTTATCCATCACTAAATACCAAACTTATAGCTATTTGACAAAATTGCATAAATCAATTTAAAACGTGTTAATGTCCGTCATCCATGCTCTGATATACTTATTCATAGATCATCATCCTGTGTTTTGTTGCAATATAATAATAATAAACATTAAAGTAAATCAAACATTAATTGGAAACATCAAGGAGACAATGACAATACTGAATTGGTTTTCTTATATATATATATTTTTTTTAAGCGACTATCAATACGTTTGTGTGCCCACACTCAATAATTTCAACATTTTCAGCTTCCTAATCAAGTTTTAATTTTTTCACTAAAGAAATCTTTTTGTAAGGCATCAATAAACAAGCACTTGCGTTTTGCCATATTGTTATTACTAAACCAAATTATAATATTTAAAAAAATATAAATTGATACCACTTTTGTTTAAACACAAATATTACCAGCAGAAGTCTCCCCCTACTAATACATTGATGTTCAACCTAGCTAATAAGCTTATTGAAATTAGTATACCCAACCGTTTTTTTCCGAACTTGGAAAAATCCCCACGGCCGTTCCCTTCTCATAAAAAAAAGGTTTGTCCAGAAAAAGCCGGACGGATGATAACTGTAGTTTCAAGTCTTATCGTATCCTATTTTTACTAAAGCATTAACTCTTCTCATGAATACAATTTCGTTTAACCTTAGTTTACTTGCGCTATCCTTACTGCTTATCAATATTACTGAACCCTGTTTTACAGAGCTAAGAATAGAATTTTTCTTAATTCATGATTCATGTCATCGCATTATTATTCTACAAGACATGGTTATTCACATGTGACTGTATTGTTTGTTTTTAAAATTCCCTAAGTTTTCAAATACCTGCTCTAAATATTCCTATTTCATGTGCTAAAGCTTTGGAGGTCGTGGTCTCAGCTTCACTCGTTCAATTCTTTTATTAGCCTTTTGACCATGTATATCACTTCTTATTCTATGGCATCTACTTTTGTTTATAACTTTTAATTTGGAGTTTTAGTCACTATAGTTAGTTCTCTTATGTGAGTAACAAAACTAACAGATGCTAAGAACCTCGAAAAAGATTTCCATGATTTTTGTACGTGATCGAATATCTGAGATTGCCTCTTATAAATATTTGTTGTATCAGAACGTGCAGGCGTTGTGTGAATTGTTGCCACGGGGAAATAACAGGCAAAATAAAGCAGTAGAACGTTGTAATAGGGAAACCATATTCTGTAATAAAATAAGTTGTTCGATCGTTGTTCTAGCTAGTAGTAGTTCTTCTACAGTACTGACCGACCATTTGTTTTGAGGCAGTCTTCAAACTATAGTTAGGCCCATAGTATAAGGCAGATAAATGTGGGTGGAACCCGTAGGTACGTTCACAGAGGAAGCGTGCATTATATGTGACACAAAGAGAAAGGAGAAAACAAGAAGTGCAATATAAATATACGTTGAATATAAAGAAAAAGAAAATGAAGAAGAAGAAGGAAGAGGATGTAGAATAAGGAAACGGAGGGGAGAAGAAAATTAGATGGTGTAGCATAAATTTAATATGATGATGATAAGCAAGAATTTCTAATAATCAGTTATTTTCTCTATGTTAGCAGTCTTCATCACAACTTTGTCAAATTTTGTTGCTTGCCTGCTATATACACTTTTTCCTCGAACGAGGCCTTTCGGTTTCGCAACCATTATCAAGTTCTTCCTACAACAACCTAGGTAGTTGTTGTAGGAAGAACTTGTTAATGGTTGCGAAACCGAAAGGCCTCGTTCGAGGAAAAAGTGTATATAGCAGGGAAGCAACAAAATTTGACAAAATTCCTAATAGGTTTCCTGTTCTGCAAAACTACTTTTTGTACATTGTTATTAGATAAATTTTAGTTAGTAGATAATCTTTATTAGAATTAAAAATTTATTATTAGGTAATCTTTTACTTGTCAGAAGGATTACGGAAAACCCTATTTAATCTACTATTTTTTTCCGTGAAATAATAATTTTGAAGTAGACAATCATACAATAAACACTAAAATTTCCGAACTGCTGCGTTGGTTCTAGTTTAACTTATAGTCATAATGCCTAAATAACAAATAATTTTCACGCCCAATAGCCTCGCAGCTTTACACGACACGTTAAATTGAAAACTAACAAATAATGTAGGTTTATCATTCAAGTTAATATCTGTTTCCAGAGATATTTGTAGGCCTATCATTCAAGTAAATATCTGTTTCCTGAGATATGGATACGCCGGTATGTAATACCTTTTGCAAAAACATATAAATGATAACAATATGTAAAGATGTTTTTTCACAACACACCTTCCAAATTTTGCAAAAGGCATTCACAGTTATTCATTTTGTCAAGTTACAGAATTAGAATTTTAGAATAAAATTCCTAATAATTTGATACTCCACTTAAAATTTTAATAAAAATTCGACGCCCATTTTTTGTCCCTGATACTCCTAAACTTAAACAATTTTCAGAGTAAATACTACATTCCGATTTAATTTAAATTCCCTTTAGTGTAAATACCCGATTTAGAATATTACAATTATTTAAAAAATTGTGCGCTCCTCTGGGCCTTAAACTTTGAAATTAAAAAAAAAACAGAACACTGTATTGACATTTTGACTAAAATTCTGTTTAATGTGATATATCACACGGGTTTATTCGAGTTTATCAAAATTTTTTATCTCAAATTTTGTCTCCCACCCTGACTATTTGGGGAGATTAATCTACAAAAAAAAAATATAGCCTATGAGATAAAAGTATAAGCACAAATGGCAAGTTATACGAAAATCGGTAGATGTATTCGAATGTAATGATGTGACATATTCAAACAGATAGATAGACAGACAAATATGGTTAAGTTGAAACCGAGAACTGGCTTCACTCCTTCAGATATTGTAATCTGAAAAATTGTTTAATGAAACATTAAATTTTAAAAAGCTACAATAATTAACTGCTTCTATTCAATTTAAAGAAAGGTATAATGACTGTAACGGGTTAAACGTTTGTTGCATCGTTTACATTAAAATTATAAAACAGGCTAAAGCATTTTTACAAAAACCATCAATAAGATTAATATAATAAAATTCAATGAAATAAAATGGCAAACAATAACACCGTGTCATTTTCCGTTATTTTGCTTTTTTTATGTGTTTCGCAAAACTAACAATTTTTATGAACAGCGTACACAGACATGAAACGTTTGGTGCACGCATCATCAAAATCGGGTCCGGTGGTTTACGCTGAGCGAGGACACAAAGACATTTAAAACAATCGTTGTCTCATCTGTGTGAGCGCTGTCGGGCCAAACGGATAGTTGGTACAGACAATATCTGTTACACCTTACTGTTATGAACTAAGATCCTGACAGTTGGATACGTTAGGTAACGTACGTTTAAATTGCGTATGTTAACCTAATTAAGTTACGTGCAAGTTTACGTACAGAGGTGTTACACTTAACTGAATTGCAGTCTGACGGTGCTGTTTTGTAGCATAGCGCTGCGTTAGATATTTACATCCACGTGTAACGTTCAGGTTAGCAATGACGTTGTTCTAGTTACCGCACAGCTGTAAATGACGTATTGATTATCAGTTGTGAACCTTACGCTTTTGTGTTTCCTGAGCGACGTCAACTTGCAAGCTCCGAGAACCGCCGTAACATTAACTCATTCAATGCAAATGAATTTGTGTCGGAAAAACTTCATTACGTTCACATATCCAAAAACAGTTACAAAATGTACGTCATCTTTCAACTCTCAATATTTCCCACTCATAATGCTGAAAATAGTTACTGAGTACGTAGTGAACCGAAGCCAGAAACATTTGTCAAGTAGACAAAACGAACAGAAATAGTAAAGATTCTTCTTCTTTATTACCAGGACAAGGAAATATAAACCTGTCCCGGCACCCACTTCATCCTCGGACGACCCACGTCTCTTCTACCAATGCCTTTATATAAGTAGTAAATATTCGATGCTATTAGAGTATTCTAGGGTTAGGGTGTCTATAATTCTTCATTCTAATTTCTTAATTTTGGGTGGTTCTACATTAGGGTGCTCACTGATGCCGATAGGTGAGAGCAGCAAATTCTAAGAAACTTCCATGATTAGAGTACTGTATGGGCCTACAAAGCCAGAAAATCCTATCTCAGAAAGAGAGAGATGAGGGTGACTCTCTTGAGGGTGAGTTATAGGAACCCCTCGGCTAGGGTATGGTAACTCTAACATAAGAGCCTTTGGTTACCCTTGTAGGGGGTTGTGCAACATGTCAGAAATCTGTTCATGTAAAATTGTTAGATAATTACAGCACCTAAAGGTTACGTTTCACTCTTTTTTCGCAACATAAAATTCGCCATTTTGGGATTTATACTAATATATAATATTCTTTCCAACTTTTCAGAAAATTCATTTTCAAATTGTTAGAACAAGTGAATACCTGCAGTTACTGGCTGTGACGTATCCCACCATGGCGACTTTGATGATAAGGGAAAAAGTGAAACGTAACCTAATGTGGGGGAACAATCAAAACTCCGTTAAGGCTGAGGTAAGAAAGGACACAATGTAAACGTCATGTAAAGTTATGGCTGTTCCCTCTGGCTACCTATAGGAGCGAAACCTAAATACTACAAACATTCAGTGAGATGAGATTCTACGTCCTATTCTGGGGGTATCAGAAAGTCATATTTTTCAAAACGAGGGAATCAGAGAGTCTTGCAATTAAACGAAAACCTTGAAGGATAAAAAAGTGAGCCATACTTAAAAGGGTGACGAATATAAAGACGAACGCATACCAAAGCAAATACTAATTTAAGACCCGGAGAAACAAGAAATATTGGCAGGCTGGGACGATCAATCGGACTGTGCGGACTGGGAGAACATATTTAGTTATAAGTTATATGTTCATATAGAATGGGAGCCAGAGGGAATTTGAAGGAGGAAGAAGGAGGATTGACATCCTGGGGATAATAATGGGCGGCTGAGGCGTAGTGCTGGCCACACTGCCTTCCTTGTATGCCGTACGGCTCACATAAGGCAGCCTACCCTGCCTTACTCCTAAGCTACTTTGGTGGTATACATGGGAGCCATTATTATATTAGAAGGAGGACTGACTGCAGATAGAAGGATATGGGCAAGTATGGCCTTCAATTAGAAGATGCTGAAAACAGATTTAAGTGGAGAACTGTGATCAAAGGACACTGACTAGGGTTATTGGGAAATTCCTTGTACATATTTAATGCATGATGTAATATGCTTGATGTGTTGAAAGTGTAATAAATATAATTTGTCTTTGTAGCGTATTGGTAGGGGAAACCCTCAGCATTAAGGAAATGATTAAATAAATATATAAATACATGTTACATAGAACAACGATAAACTTCGTCATACACCTGCCCCCGTTGTCGATGGACTCTAACAATTGATGAAACTAAACATTTTAAATAAAATGCACCTGTCTGTATACAAATTGTACGATATCAAAGAAAGTTTTTATTTTTGGAAACAGAATCTCTCTACAATTACAAAAAAACTGACAAGAATTATGAGTAGCACATAAGTTGATTACTGTGTATTTATTAACATTCTATAGCGACACATACAAGAACAAGAATACACATCTACGTAGTTACGGGAGACAACGATGAAGCTCGGATTGCATTCTGCAGAATTCTACGGCGCTTAGCCAGGCGTTAAACGACTTTGCCACAAGTTTTTGTAGCTCGCGCACAGTGTCGGCGATAAATTTCCCAGCGCAGACGAATAAACCGCACTGAAGCACAATTTTAGTTTCTTTTCATTTCCTCTGTGCACCATTAATTTCGTTTTCATACGTTTTAGTTAATAGTGCAAAAAATTCGCACACAGTAGGAGGGTTTAATTATAAGTAAGTTAATAACTTTGTGTTTGACTAAACAAAAAGTTACAACAGTAATATTGTGCCACGATGTAAATACGGTGAACATACGAAGAAGATGCGATTTCACAATATAATTAAAAACTAGTGACATAAGGATGATAGATCTATGCTCTTACTAAGATAATAAGAGAAAAATTGTGGAATTAAAATATAAGAGAAAATTCCAACAGGTACTTGTGATGATAAACTACTAATTATAAAATAGTGCTTAGAAAAGAAGTGATACGGTCAATAGTTGGAAGACTAAACGAATGCCGGAAAATAAAGTTACCAAAAAGTTATTATACCCTAACCACTATGAAGGCCCTAAGATGATTTTAACGTGGGACTCCCTTTGTCAGTGCTATGAGATAGTTTACAAACAATGTAAGAGCGTATTTTAATAGGAGTAATTAGACAGGCTAAAGTATATACGAGGAACCACAAACACCAGTCAAAGTGGTAAAAAGGAGATTGTCAAAGAAGAATGACACAATATTTTGTGTTAAAAACGTTATTCAATTATACAAAAATAATCAGTTATCAAATGGTAACTATAGTGCACATCACATTTTATATATCTATTGTGTTGTATCTAAGTTACTACATTAACTTTGTTTTTTTTCAAAGTTAGAATAACTATTAACTAGAAATTATAAATTTGTCTGTAATAACCTACAATATGAAGCAAAATACGATAGCAGTTTTAAATACGTTGTATACGTGCACAGTGCTATATTGATTTGATCGTTTATGTCACTTGTGATGAAATTAAGAAACATTTATATGACCGACGGCATGTTAATAGACAAGAAAAGCAAAAGCTGCTTAGAGAACGGATTGTTCAATCCCAGGAATAAAAATAACTCTAAGAGACAAAATATTAAGAAGCTCAAGAGGATTACAGGTTCAAATCGGTAAGATTATAACTTGTTGAACGTCTTAAAAAAGTCCTTTCAAGGCTATTAACATAAAAAGCCGCATTGGGTTACAATGTTTTAAAACGAATTAAAGTAAGACAGTACTTGACTGATACACTAGAATTTTTGACAAGCATGCATAATTGACTTGCAGATTTAACTTGAACTGTGAAGTGGCGATAAACAATAAAGTAGAAATGAATACATACCAATTTTATATTCAAATTTTATAATCGTATAAACGTATAATACATCGGGATAAAAGAATATATATGGCGAGTACGCATAGAGTTGTAATACACTTCTTGATAGGCCTTTATGAAAGAGTAAAATTAATCATTTGCATATTACGTTGGCCTACGAGCATGTGAAAAGCAAGTTTTACAAACTATTTTAATCACTGGTAATATTAATATTTTTACTTAATAGTCTACAACACTTACTTCAGTGTACCGACTCTTGATTTTACCTCAGGGCGCCAGTAATAATAAACACAAATTAAAATATTCAATCAACTTTGAATGAATCCTTTGCATTTATGTATTACAAAATTTCTTAATATGACTTTGATCGTTTTATCTTACAATTAGAATATTATTAAATAGCAATGAATTCTTTTCTGACAGATTGAGTCACTATATATTTGAATAGAAACATATATTTATCAAACAATATATAATCAAATGTTCATTTATTCGTTACTTGCGTAAGAATCCTTCCGAAGTGCGTAGTCCTGAAGATGTTGCAGGTCGATGAGTCGTCAGCACCCGTTTGTTGCGTGTTTAATCCTGGTTAAAAATGCACTAATTCACTTTATCACAGATGTACACTACACTTGACATATTGGTTATACATATAATTATGTCGTATACTTATACACTCTGGACACAAAGATTATTGAATTAACCTTAAGTGCATCTAATAGTTCGCGTCGCGTGCGGCTCGACTATCTCACACCGTCGTGACTTTAATCCGAACTAATTCGCCTCCTCCGTGATTTACCACAACGTATTGAATTCATGGAACTTTATATGTATTATTACTTCTTGTTGTTTGTTATTACTCCGATCATCCACTCATTTACTTATTACGGTTTATGAAAATTACGGTTTATGTATGAACTTTAGTGTTAGTAATTATCGCGTTCCCGTACTTCGGTTACTTCTGCGAATTTACTTATTCTTTACATTACTTATTAAAATATATAGTTAACGCAAAACAGCGTACGCGAGTCTCTTCATGTAATTCCGCCGATATAAAGAAGACTGACTTATTTCTCTCTAAGTTCATAATATATACTTGCTTTGAATTTCCCTTACCTCCGATCGACAGCAAAACATTCCTATAGGTTTAAACTACCGCTAAATACAAATTCGCCCAATCTGCTTTACTAAAACCCCCCGCGCAACACATGACGCTTTTTATGATTTGCCCAACGTTTCTCCGCGCTCCGCGTGCTTAAGAAACTAGCGTCTATAGTTATCTCTCTCACACATCTCTCTCTCTCGTCTAACGGTACCTATTGTTACATGCACTTAAGTATACAACGTTGGCGAACACCCTTACTATCTTAGCGAATAATACAATTTTATGACAGTTCTGTCCCAAAACGTGACTTAGCCTAAAAGTACATTCATTATAGTCGTCAGCCCCAAAGCCGGCGTTATTACCTACCGCTCTACTCTACAACCTTTTTTTACAAGTTAATTTCTTTCAAGTAATGCCGCCTTACGGTTCTGGCGTCTCAATACCTCTCCGCTTTCTAAAACACACCCATTTCTTTGCGTTCAGCATAGTTCATTGAGTAAAATTAGCAATTGCTCAAATTTTGCGTTACAGAGTATTATCGGGTCAGCTGTTTGTGCCTGAGTAGAAAAATTCGCTTAAACCAGATGAATTACCATCTCACCGACGGTTTAAGATGCAGAAAGCAAGATAAAGACCATTCAATTAACACTACATAGAATTAAGAGCATACACTACAAGAAACCGATTGTATAACGGCCTCAGAATAGAAAAGCATCTATAGGTCAGAGCGCTTAATTACAGAATGTTATGTTTACATCGTTGAAAGCAGACCGTGATGGGGAACAAAAATAAGAAGAAAAGTTAAGAAAATAATTCTTGTATTATGTGATTGGAAATTGACTTGAAACGATATAAGAATTGACTTTTACTCCCAATTTGACCTTATGATTTGAAAATATGGGTACTCGTCGATTCCTGACTGAGGAGACAATCAGGTAAAGTGAGTATTTTAAACATATATTTTGTAATTTGAAAGGGTTGTCAGTGTTAATACAGGATGCTAATTGAGCTGTCAATGCATTTCTACTGCCGTAGGATACTTTGATAATTCCGTATGTGTATAAACCTTTGTACCTTAACCCAGCTACGTACGTGTTTGACATTGCTTTGTACGCAGTTACAAAGCGTCGTTCTCCGCAATAATTACTCTTGCCAAGTGTCAAAAGCCCGCTTTCCTCCACGCACACAGAGGTCGAGTGTTGTTTTCATATTTCTGTTTTTATAATTTCTGGGTTGACTGGCATTCAATAGAGGGGAAAATTGGCGAAATGAACCCCCGTCACGTCCGGTGGAACTGAAAACACGTCACCCGTGACGAGACCGAAACGCACACACACTCACACTCACGTCACAGGAAACAGATGATAGGGCGCTCTTTATTTATCGGCAGCGTTTCAGCTATTCTTCTTCCACAATCGTTGTCGTTAAAACCAATTAATTATCACGTGTCAGTGCACGCGATTGTCACGTTACTTGTTAACATGCATG
Organism: Magicicada septendecula; assembly: GCA_034769895.1. Taxonomy (NCBI): domain Eukaryota; kingdom Metazoa; phylum Arthropoda; class Insecta; order Hemiptera; family Cicadidae; genus Magicicada; species Magicicada septendecula. The sequence goes on along the minus strand of CM068369.1, from coordinate 281,125,017 downwards.
TCCGATTTTCACATCAATGGGACGGTAAAAATTTAATACATGGTGCAGACGCTTGACATGACACTTAACCACTGTTACACATAAATGTGTGCATCAATATCATATGGGGCTTCATTTACGCAATCATTTTCCTTTGTTGTAATTCACCATACATAAACCAAATAAATACTCCTCTTATGATTTGAAGGGCTAAGTAGTGGTAACCTCAGTTAGGATCAGCAAGTGTAAGCTAACTTTCTCTCGGTCTGGCATGAGGCCGCTTCCCCGTTTTGGAATAGTTCTTGCCTGGGCAATCTGTCGGACATCATTCATTCTACACACCTCAACCATCTGATTCGATAGTCATCAATCATGTAATTACTGCGGAAATTTTATTTCTCTGCATATATATTCTTTTTACGTATTCAGTCGCCTGGTTTTCTAATGTGTTCACAAACAACATTGCATTTCAGAAGCTCGGATCCTGCTTACTTATCTTTAAGGTCGTTGCCTAATTCTCAGATCGTGTACCAAATAAAGGACTACTTTACTATAAAACATTATCTGGGCCCATCTGGGTTTTCTTATTGCTTTTCTGGGTAAGTTCTATTATATGGAACAATAGATTTGTACTTGGCAAATTTAGTATCTATGTCATTACTTTAGGCGGTGTCTGTGTCATTGTTTGCCATACTGTATGCCAGATATTCTAGGTGGGATACTTGACGAGTTATTTTGTTGTTTGTTACTATTTTCGGCATGAAAGGAATCTTCTTACCAAAGCCATCACATTGATTTTAGCTGTTAAAATTTCATATGTGTTCGGGTGCCAGCTTACCAAGGAGGGAGACTTACTAAAGGTCACCTCAACTTTGCTCAATTAAAATCTCATATTAAGTGTACAAACACAGTAGCTAAACATGTCTGACAATTGATTTATTGATTTTTGTTCCAAATTTTATTGATTCTTCTTTTTCCTGCTCCTAGCGAGATTGTCAACATATAAATAATGTACGTAATGTAGAAACAAATTACACCCTTGTCTGACTGTAACTCGTTCTGTCACTATCTATTTTGTAAAAAGCTCTATAATTACAAAAAAATTAAGGAAACAAACGTAGTATTGTTCTTTGATAAATTATGGTAATAGATTGTCGACATCACCCACAAAAAATGGTTTTCGCATTTGCCTGAAGTGTTGTGAAGCCTGTCTGAGTATCCCATCTTTGAATGTTCTCAAATGTGCTCTTAATGAACACTGAATACATATTTTTTATCGGCTTTTTTTATATGTAATCCATAGCTTAAGTGCATTCCTAATTCTGTCATCTAACGGATTTCTCTGTGACAATCAATTTCGGACAAAAATCATGGAGGAGTGAAATTAATGTCGTTTGGAATATGAGAGAAACAGTAACTGGTAGTGATTGTTTTCAACAATGTAATAAAACTTACCGATACTTTCGCAACGCAAAAACTATAGAACTCAGCGTTGCTTACTTCAATAACGGTGGATACGGATTGATTGTCTGAGTAACCTTCGCCATTAGTATGGCAAATGTTGTCTTCTACGTCGATGACGACAGTTGGAAGCTTTTACGCCGTTAGAACTCCTACGATCCCACTGGTATTATCAGTATACGATATAGTATTACTAACTTGTAGTATAACATTAGATGTTATTCATTTGCTTGAAGAATTGCAGAGGTTTCCAGAGTTTAGCAACCTATAAAACTTCAATAATCAATGTATTCTAAAATTTGTTCCTTGCGTCTCGTATTTATCTATCATTTATCCTGGCAGACAAGTTGAAACTTAGAGCAGAGGTTGAAGTAGAACTACAATTATTTCTACAGTTCTATTGTCTTAAAAAATATACGTTCAGTAGCTGTATAGATAATAAGTTTTTAACAATTTTTCATGTAAATTATGCGTGATTTCACGTTTTCACCAACGTTTCCAATGGACACCAAATTAACAAGGGACATGAAATATGAGTAAACAAGTTTTGTTATAAGGTCAGGAAGTTTATTATTTGGTTTTAGCGTATGCCTAAATTTTTGTAAACTTAGATTTACGCTGTTGGAAGCTATTTTGCTTCAACTTATTTGTACAGCGTGTACTATGAAGACAATATTATGTAGATACAAGACAGTCTTAAAGAAATGGTGAGGGAGTATTATTTACCTCGAAGAGTCGTAATTATCTATCTCTCATTTGTGCTAACTCCCTCACTTAGCTGTTTGCTAGTTTTTATAACTAATGTACGTTTACGGCATATATGACGTATTAAGTAGTGTGCGCGCGTGATTAAAGTCGATTACAATTCTACGACGGTGCCATTAGAGACGTGTAACGGTAACGGCTCATTACAAGCATAGTTGCTGCAGGCACTTCTCTCGTTACGGAATACCCTACACCTTTGTGTGAACGTCTACTCTCCTTGTTACTGCTTCATTTAAATACATTCAACATAATATGTACACATTGTTATACAGTACACAAACTCTATTTACGTACAAGAAAGAATGATGCATAGAGAGACGTTATTATAGACAGAATGATGCATAGAATAATGTTGGAGCTTAAACAGTTAATAATGTCTTCTTTCCTTAAACTGTTACCGCCACTGCTTTTGTTAAACCGTTGAAAGCAAACAATTACTTCTTTGTGTTCCAGAAAAGGCTCCAATTTTGAGAGTACGAAGAGCATTTTGAAGTAACGTACTCTTATGTGGTGCACTGTGTGAGTACACTGTGTATGATCTTCTGTATGTTCCAAATTCGGAGACGATATTTACAGTCAGAACGTCTGCTCAAGCTTCAATATTCACCTGACTCAATACCTTGTACAAAACAACTGAAGCTTCTTTGTCGCGAGTATAAATCGGAAATGTCTAATATTTATTTTTTAAATAGTTAATTCCTTGATACTCTTGTTAGATGCCGTTATGAATTACTTTTATTCTCCTGGACACTATCAACTAGTGATTATACATGAAGTTCCTTTCTTTCTCAAACTTTTGTAATCGAGTTTGATACATACTTTAACTGATCGCAGAACTTTATTATCGCAGACATTCTTTACTGGTGACATCCTGCTTTGTGAGTATCGACAACGTGCTGCCGTGTATTAATCCTGGAAATAGCATCGTTTCATAAAATTTTTAACCGTACAAATTAAAATTTCTTAGATTTGTAACCAAATATTTAATTTTCCATTTCATAGCCCAAACAGCAGTTATCGTACTAAATCATGTACTTCTTATTTCTTAGAATATATAAGTTTTGAAATTAAATTAAACAGTTAGCAAACAAAAATTAGTTGCTTGAAAAAATTGCTTATAATTGGTTGGTCTGATGAGGAGGGGGTTTGAATAATACATCAAGAATCGAAAAAATTAAGAATACCCATCATGGACGGGTTCAATTTATAGTTGTGTATATTGTAACGCAACAGAAATGCTGGCATCCATGTTACATAAATATTATATTAACAAAATAATAAGCAAGTCAATACCTAACCCCATGATAAAACAAAAGTCTAATAATTACATTTATAATTATAGATAAAGATAAATAAGGATGCAAGGTAGAATTAACGAGAATAAACAAACCTGTAAGTTAGATAATAGTTAATGATCTATGTTCAGTGAAAAGTAAATCAATGTGATACTGATGAGAAGTGTAAGAAGTAGAATAGTACAGAAATTATCAAAGTAAATGACCATAAAAATAAACAAAAATGAAACAATAATTTACCTTATAGCAATAGCAAGTAAGGATTCTGAATTAAATGATATTATTTTGTGACAACGAATGTTATGATAAAGTTTATGTTATGTTATACCAATTACTTGTTGAGTTAATGAAAGGTAATGAAACAAGATGTATTATTCAATTACTGTTGTAGAATGATGTGTGAAACAGCTAGTTAGCGTTAATAGATTTCAATTGTCTTATATGTGATCCATAGATCAAGATAAAATTGTCATTAGATATGAAAAGAATAATTGTTTATGTAAATGTTAATAGTTAAGATTTGATTATATGTATGAATTTATGTAAAAGGGCTATAGATGTTTACCAGTTATAAACACAGGTAGGTCCGTGTACAATAAAAGGCCTAACAGCAAAAAACACTATATAACCACTCATAACATAAAGGTTAGGTACATAAATTAATAATAATTAATGAATACGGTTCGAAGAGCTAGGAAAAAACATTAAATTAGTAATGATATATAATAAACCATATCAATTTATACAAATTATGATAATGCCACAATGCCATGATATCGATTGATAACGTTTGATATCGAAAAAGTAGTAAATATAAAAGAAACAGGCTCATATCAAAAAACCAGCAGAATATGTGTAGAAAATAATAAACCAACTATCGGTAAAGTTATATTCCGATATGATAGCAAATTAATAAGGAATAGACAAAAAATATATGAAATAAACACTATATACAAAACATGTAGAAGGAAGAAAAATAACGGGTTGCTATGGACTACAGGAAATGAAGAAGTTGTTGATTTTCAATTATTGCTTTTTATGATCTGAATGGGATGAGATTAAAAAACCTAAGAAATATCTAATATAATCAGAATATACTAAAGTATTTGATATTCTTATAATACATCAAAATACTAAAGATAATATTATTGACTCTTGACAATACAGTTTCACCAAACGAGGCTATAGTATGATAGCACAATAAACAATAAATAATTGGGTTCTACAAGGTAGGACTTGAATTGTCCCATATCCGAAAGGAGTTGACAATATATCAAACCCAATATAAAGAGTTAACTGCATCACAACCAATAATATACACTACACTGGAATTCATAACCTTTCAAATACACGGAACATCACTAATTGTTTCAACCGAGAGAAGAACGTACTTGGATCCAGAAATTGCAGAAGGAGCATCGATCGGGCTGTAAATCAATCCACAGACCTGTATTTCCGAGGTGGACAGGACAAGAATTCCATTTTATTAAACCGAAGAAAGAATATCGTACGGCATAATCATCCAGGACAGTAAAATTATCAAACAACCGCCTACAAGATTCGCTTCGTTCTAGTCTGGTAAATTATTCTTGCATAAATCATATTAACTACACAACACTTCAAATTTGTAAATCTTGCATTCTTATCTATGTATTTTTAATCTTCCCCACAGTTACAAGAACCTTCACACCCTGAATTAAGTTAATTACAAATTAAAACACATTATATAACCGAATCTAAATAAAGTATGGGACTGCTCAATAATCGATTCACGCAATCTATAGCCTATGTGTATGTCGGTTAGAACATATCTTATTCAATGTTGAAGAAGTAAACAAATAAAGAACCTTTGTATAGTTGCAAAATCTTGTCATTTGGAGTATGATTTAATGAGTTGGGAATAAAAAGTAACTGACTAAGTATAGAATAATTGGTTAACATAAACAGTGAAATAACCTCTAAGTTTCGTTGCTCCGGTACTACAGCGCTTATAGCGGAATTCTCCGACCCCAAAGAGAGAGCGTAAAAATACAAAATTATACATAATTCTCTTCAAGGTATAATAGGGTTGAACGAAATTACAGAATAACACATTAATTATTTAAGTTTCAAGTACACTAACACTGATATTTTTTAGAGAGATAAATTAATATTAGTTAATTAAATCACTATATCCTACAACTCCAAATATCTCAGATATTTAAATAATTAAGTAAATTAAAACGACCTAAGAGAGTAAAGACAGGGGAACATACCCGTTCATAGCAACGAATAGGCTTACATTGTGTGAAAATAATGAGACGCACGTACTTGTCACGATACAAATTGACGAACCCAACAGTGGGACTTGAACCGTTCGTACTCGTTTAATCACAAATTGACGCCGGCAACGTTGGGGCGGAAAGAACGAGAATCCCGTGACCGAAAGAGCCGAGCGTATAATCACAAATTGACGCCGGCAACGTTGGGGCGGAAAGAACGAGAATCCCGTGACCGAAAGAGCCGAGCGTATAATCACAAATTGGCGCCGAACGTGGGGCTTAAGTTAAGTAACTATAACTATATTAATATTACTTAACCAGAGCAGGCAACTGTGGGAGAATAAACATGCATACCAGAGGTAGATCAAGGATTAGGGCAGGAGAAACGGAGAAGGAAATAGATGAACAAGAACAGGAAATAGAACTAATAACAGAGAGTGAAATAGAACAACAGACAGACGAAATATACGCTGGGCTCTTTCGGTCATGGGATTCTCGTTCTTTCCGCCCCAACGTTGCCGGCGTCAATTTGTGATTATACGCTCGGCTCTTTCGGTCACGGGATTCTCGTTCTTTCCGCCCCAACGTTGCCGGCGTCAATTTGTGATTAAACGAGTACGAACGGTTCAAGTCCCACTGTTGGGTTCGTCAATTTGTATCGTGACGAGTACGTGCGTCTCGTTATTTTCACACAATGTAAGCCTATTCGTTGCTATGAACGGGTATGTTCCCCTGTCTTTACTCTCTTAGGTCGTTTTAATTTACTTAATTATTTAAATATCTGAGATATTTGGAGTTGTAGGATATAGTGATTTAATTAACTAATATTAATTTATCTCTCTAAAAAATATCAGTGTTAGTGTACTTGAAACTTAAATAATTAATGTGTTATTCTGTAATTTCGTTCAACCCTATTATACCTTGAAGAGAATTATGTATAATTTTGTATTTTTACGCTCTCTCTTTGGTGTCGGAGAATTCCGCTATAAGCGCTGTAGTACCGGAGCAACGAAACTTAGAGGTTATTTCACTGTTTATGTTAACCAATTATTCTATACTTAGTCAGTTACTTTTTATTCCCAACTCATTAAATCATACTCCAAATGACAAGATTTTGCAACTATACAAAGGTTCTTTATTTGTTTACTTCTTCAACATTGAATAAGATATGTTCTAACTGACATACACATAGGCTATAGATTGCGTGAATCGATTATTGATCAGTCCCATACTTTATTTAGATTCGGTTATATAATGTGTTTTAATTTGTAATTAACTTAATTCAGGGTGTGAAGGTTCTTGTAACTGTGGGGAAGATTAAAAGTACATAGGTAAGAATGCAAGATTTACAAATTTGAAGTGTTGTGTAGTTAATATGATTTATGCAATAATAATTTACCAGACTAGAACGAAGCGAATCTTGTAGGCGGTTGTTTGATAATTTTACTGTCCTGGATGATTATGCCGTACGATATTCTTTCTTCGGTTTAATAAAATGGAACTCTTGTCCTGTCCACCTCGGAAATACAGCTCTGTGGATTGATTTACAGCCCGATCGATGCTCCTTCTGCAATTTCTGGATCCAAGTACGTTCTTCTCTCGGTTGAAACAATTAGTGATGTTCCGTGTATTTGAAAGGTTATGAATTCCAGTGTAGTGTATATTATTGGTTGTGATGCAGTTAACTCTTTATATTGGGTTTGATATATTGTCAACTCCTTTCGGATATGGGACAATTCAAGTCCTTCCTTGTAGAACCCAATTATTTATTGTTTATTGTGCTATCATACTATAGCCTCGTTTGGTGAAACTGTATTGTCAAGAGTCAATAATATTATCTTTAGTATTTTGATGTATTATAAGAATATCAAATACTTTAGTATATTCTGATTATATTAGATGTTTCTTAGGTTTTTTAATCTCATCCCATTCAGATCATAAAAAGCAATAATTGAAAATCAACAACTTCTTCATTTCCTGTAGTCCATAGCAACCCGTTATTTTTCTTCCTTCTACATGTTTTGTATATAGTGTTTATTTCATATATTTTTTGTCTATTCCTTATTAATTTGCTATCATACCGGAGTATAACTTTACCGATAGTTGGTTTATTATTTTCTACATATATTCTGCTGGTTTTTTGATATGAGCCTGTTTCTTTTATATTTACTACTTTTTCGATATCAAACGTTATCAATCGATATCATGGCATTGTGGCATTATCATAATTTGTATAAATTGATATGGTTTATTATATATCATTACTAATTTAATGTTTTTTCCTAGCTCTTCGAACCGTATTCATTAATTATTATTAATTTATGTACCTAACCTTTATGTTATGAGTGGTTATATAGTGTTTTTTGCTGTTAGGCCTTTTATTGTACACGGACCTACCTGTGTTTATAACTGGTAAACATCTATAGCCCTTTTACATAAATTCATACATATAATCAAATCTTAACTATTAATATTTACATAAACAATTATTCTTTTCATATCTAATGACAATTTTATCTTGATCTATGGATCACATATAAGACAATTGAAATCTATTAACGCTAACTAGCTGTTTCACACATCATTCTACAACAGTAATTGAATAATACATCTTGTTTCATTACTTTTCATTAACTCAACAAGTAATTAGTATAACATAACATAATCTTTATCATAACATTCGTTGTCACAAAATAATATCATTTAATTCAGAATCCTTACTTGCTATTGCTATAAGGTAAATTATTGTTTCATTTTTGCTTACTTTCATGGTCATTTACTTTGATAATTTCTGTACTATTCTACTTCTTACACTTCTCATCAGTATCACATTGATTTACTTTTCACTGAACATAGATCATTAACTATTATCTAACTTACAGGTTTGTTTATTCTCGTTAATTCTACCTTGCATCCTTATTTATCTTTATCTATAATTATAAATGTAATTATTAGACTTTTGTTTTATCATGGGGTTAGGTATTGACTTGCTTATTATTTTGTTAATATAATATTTATGTAACATGGATGCCAGCATTTCTGTTGCGTTACATATGCTCCCCCTCCTAAAAAAAGTTTAGTTTACCTGAATGAAGTTTTGGTCAAATAAACTTGTCTTTTTCACATGCCTTTTCTTCATATCAATATTAATGGTTGACGATGGGATTCTCAATGTAACTTCATTAGACTAGTATTAATAATTCTTTATTTAATAACATTTCATCATTTTAATTAACATTCTTGATCATTTTTAATTTCTGTAAACAGTATTTGTTGATAGTTGGCTACAATATTCAATGATACTTTAGGTTCACATCTCTTCTACTTATAATTACTGTAATCACTGTATTTCTCAATTATTCTTCTGTCATCTAATTTCTTTCTGTTTTCTTCGTCCTACTCTTTTGGAAACTGAGGTCATTCTTGCAACTATTCTAATATTCCTTAAATATTTAATTTCCCTAACAATCCCTAATATGTGCGTTGGTACAGTTCAGAGAGGCACTGTTTGGCTTCATACTCTGCTGCCCACACCACACCTTAATATAGTACTGCTGGAATTCATCTACAGTCAGCTATAAATTATAATAATCTCCTAATAATTTCCTTAATTACTTAATAATAAATATTTGGGAAAAAATTTGTTTCTTTGTTGCTTTTATATTTCTTTATTACTATCCTTCATACTTTGTGATTCCATTTTAGTTTCCTTAAATATTCTTTGATATTAAATCTGACAGTTATCATTTGTAATTATTTTTGTTTTTCTTTCTTGTTGTGATTATAACGCTAAGTATCTTCTTCATTTGTTTTTCTGATCTCAATATTTTCTAAATAGTTATTGTGTGATTATCATTATAACTGTGTTTCTGACTAGATACAGTCCTTAGCTCAACTATTATTTTTCTTATCGTATTTCATTATTTTGGCTGTTTATATTTCAATGAATTATGTTCATAAATATTCTTTCTTTCTCGTTTTCTTTAATATTACATTGGTTACAATCAATCATTTACTGAAGTTGTTTCTTTCACTTGGCAATGCGGTATGTACTTTAGGTCATAGGATTTTTCTTTTATTATTTTGTATAGGTAGATTTGAGGTAAAAACTTTTATCTTGGGGGTTCATTATTCATTATTCACACTATTTCTTTGTAGACGTTTAGTAATAATTCTAGTTTTCTTCTGTAATCTTGGGGTTTCATTATTCATTATTCACACTATTTCTTTGTAAACGTTTAGTAATAATTCTAGTTTTCTTCTGTAATCTTGCGGTTTCATTATTCATTATTCACACTATTTCTTTGTAGACGTTTAGTAATAATCCCAGTTTTCTTCTGTAATCTTGGGGTTTCACTATTCATTATTCACACTATTTCTTTGTAGACGTTTAGTAATAATCCTAGTTTTCTTCTGTAATCGTGGGGTTTCATTATTCATTATTCACACTATTTCTTTGTAGACGTTTAGTAATAATCCTAGTTTTCTTCTGTAATCTTAGGGTTTCATTATTCATTATTCACACTATTTCTTTGTAGACGTTTAGTAATAATTATAGTTTTCTTCTGTAATCTTGGGGTTTGTTATTAACTCTTCTTAATACCTTCTTCATAACTATATTTTAATTCAGACTTACTTTATTTTGAATGACATTTTTTTCTATTTATTTTATTGTTCAACAAATTCTCTTTTATTTACAAGTGTTTTTTCTTCAAAATCGATAATAAGTGGTTCTTATTGTATTTTAGAATTTAGTGGTTTTATTTAAATTCAAATTCTTTTTAATTCCAAGTATTTTCTCTTCAAATCGATAATAAGTTGTTCTTATTGTATTTTAGAATTTAGTGGTAATATTTCTTTTTGGATTTAGTAATTTTTTTTTCTTACTAAATTCGTTTTATATATAATAGTTATTTCAAATAATCTTTGTAAGTTGGTCTTACTGTCTTTTAGAATTTTGCTGTTACATATATGATTTCGTTATTACTATTACTGTTTACATGTTTCCTATCATCTTCCAATAAATCTTCTCTGATATTCTTTAAATAGTGGTTATTAATTATAGTTATGGTATGATTACTCTTAATTTTGTTTACAAGTCGTTGTTCCCCAAGATTACGGTTCAGTGAAGGGTATTCATTATTTTTCACTGCCTCTATTAGTTTAAATGAGGGCTTACCCCCTCTTCTCTATTTTCATTTGGATTATTATGCTGATTTAGTACAGTTTCGGTGCGATCCTCCGTATTAGGTTCCGCTATCCTATAATTTCTTTCAGGTGGATAGTTGTCTTCACGCCGGGACTGGTCATAATGATTGTCATATCGGTGATTCCTTGGGTAATACCGTCGCTGATTACCTTGAGGCCTGGAGTAGATATAATTAACGTTATGCCTATAATTATTGGGTCGTCTGTCCCCATCTCCTCTATTATTGCGACTATCGCGGTAATTATAAGTATTATTGCCACGATAATTATAGCTCCTGGAATTATTATTCGCGTGCTCATTTTGGGTTCTATTTGCATTAACGTTCTGCGCAGGTCGACTGTGATCATTATTATGAGAATTGGTTGGTGGCGCGTTATTATTATACTTCTGATATTTATAGGTTAACATCCTATTTCTTTGGTATTGGTTCTCGTGCTCGTAATTCTCAAGGAATTTGGCCATGGCTGAAATCGTTTTGATTTGGCTACACATACGTGCATTTTTTATCCCTTCCTCGTAATGGTAGGATAGTTGTATCACCAAACATTCTTCGGGAATTCTGGGCTCTAAGTTCCGTGCCATACATACTTTTCCTAGAAAGTATGAAGACGGAGACTGGCCTATGTTTGTTTCGTATCGACCGTTATTCAAATTATTTCTAATCATGTTCTGGGTCGATTCAGACCAATATTTCTCTTTAAATTGTTTTTTGTATTCGGTCATGTCCAGTATATCCGGGCGCACCGCTGTCCACCAATTATCATAGGTATCTTTAAATGTCTCATCAATCATACTGCGTATAATACTCCAGCGATTTTCTCTATTTTTTGTAATCATCTCTTCCAACCTCTTTAAAAATTCCATCGGATTGCGCTTGTAATTACGAAAATTAATCGATTCCCGGTTCTCGTGGTTATTTGTATGACTATGTTGACATGTCCTATCTCGCCATGAATCTACTTCTTCTTGCAACTGTAATTCACGTCTACTAATTTCCTCTATTTTACTTTTACTGGTATTAATTTGACCTTCCATACTGTTTAAATTGCCATAGACTCTTTCGAGTCGTTCGCCCATGTCTGTCTGTATTTGCGTAATACCTTCCTTATTCTCTTCCCGTACCTGATGTACTTCATTTTTAATTTGCTCATATTTTCCGACAGTTTCCTGTTGGATTTCTTCGACCAATGTTTTACTCTCAATTTGTATGTCGTTAATTTTATTTTGTAGTTCTTCACGAACTTGTACTATTGTTTCGTTAGTTTTTTCTAACCCTTCATTTGTTTTGGCTATTTCTAATTTTCTTTCCTCATTATTTTGGTCCACCTTCTGGTTAATTGTCACATGAAGATTTTCAATTATTTCATTAATTTGCCTTAAATTTTCTTCATGTATTTGTAAGATGTCTTCCTTCATTTTGTTTTAAACCCTCATCATTCCTATCTAACCTTTCGTGAATTTGGTTTAATCTTTCGTTCATTTGTTTTGAGGTTTCTTTAATTTCCTCATTTGTTTTCCTGGAGTTTTCCTCCTGTTTCCTAAATTGTTCTCTTAAGTTTTCCTTATTTTCCTCATTTGTTTTCCTAAATTGTTCTGTCATAAATTTCATCATCTCCTGCCAACTTGGTACTTCTCTGGCTCCAGCTTTATCTATTTGGTCCCCTTGGGCATCTTCTTCCATTACTCCCTTTCCCTTGTCCATAATAATTTCAGTTTCCGTTATTTCGTCTGTCTGTTGTTCTATTTCACCATCTGTTATTAGTTCTATTTCCTGTTCTTGTTCATCTATTTCCTTCTCCGTTTCTCCTGCCCTAATCCTTGATCTACCTCTGGTTATGCATGTTTATTCTCCCACAGTTGCCTGCTCTGGATAAGTAATATTAATAATATTTACGTAACTAGGAATTGATGTACGGCTGTATGTAATACAGACTTATTGGGGGTATTATAGAAACTTACTTTGGGGGTATAAATATAAACGATTATAAATAGGAATACGGCTACAGCAACAGATACGAATATGAATGGGAATTCGAGGATGAATAACGCTTAAGTTACACATTTATTCCTACAAGATATGCAACGTGCGTGGCGTGTATACTAGGTCGGCATTTATGTAGTATGGAATTCGCCATTATTTTATCGACTTTTTCTTAAATTTTCGCGATTGTTGTCGAACCATCACCCGGAAAGCGGTAGAATCTTGCAACCTGGGTGGGGTATAAATGCAGTGTTCGGAAACGGCCAGACAGCCAGTTTGAGATTGTGATTCCAGTGCGGTGTATAAAGTGATTATAGCGAATTACTGTACGTATAGGGACATATGTAACTAGTGGCGCGTGTTATTTATTGCTAGAGTCTTACTTAAATGATATTTATTGTTTGTAACGTTCCCTTGTGTTGGACAATCTGAAAATTTAAAAATTATTGTATACGAATTTTATTGTTGTTTCGTTATGGGAACTGTACTTATAGTTGTAATTGACGATTTCTTGGCTTTCAATTACTTAATACAGTAGAACCTCACTAATGCGTCACCTATGGGACCGAAGGAGTGACGAATTAGCGAAATAGACTGATTAGTGAAGGCATAGGAAACAATATTAAAAACAATATAAAATGTCATATTACAAGACTAGCAATGTACAGTACTAGTGTTACGCTCGAACATATGTATTGTAACGGTACATATAACACCAACGTATCACAAATGAATTGAAAGCCACTACAAATAAGATCATCTACAAAGTTGAACCTACAATCATGAATAAAGGAAGTATCATAAGCCAAAATAAGTGAATAAAATAAATAATGAATTACCAGTAAATGTACAGCTGAAGAAAATAAAACAGGACTAACGACGAGACGACATACATAATTACCCAATAGATCAAACAGTGAGAAGGAAACCAGTGACAACAACATCAAGAAGAAATCTATTAAGAGTGAGGAAGGAATCAGTGCAGATAAGAAGAAAACATATCCAGGTCAAACACCAAAAGGGAGATAATATGAATTATAATGAATTAACAGTGCAAATAAAAGTATTATTATAGAAGAAGAAAGTATAAGCGAAATAAACAACATGTAAAATTGACATTAAGTAAATACCTTCCTTAACTATGCAATAAAAACAGAACTCAATAAAAGTTAATTATTGAAACTAGAAGTTAATAAAGAGAATGAGTAACAGTATGATAATTTTATAGCTAAATGATGTGTAAACATGACAAAAAGGACTATGTCCAAAACACTAATAACAGATTGTAAAGTGGAATTGAAATTGTAAGTCGCCACTAATTACTAATGATAAAGACTGTGAAAAAATAAACAAACTGAAATCTAGTAATAAACAATAAATATAGCAGTGCTACATAAAGTTAAATAAATCAGATGTAATGTAGAAATTCATTACTGACAATCAACTATTGTTGAATAATTAGATTATAACATAACCTAATCTGGCCAAATAGTTTTCAATAAAACTATAGAAAAATAAGACTAAAGCAATGTTGAACTAAAATGTGTTGTAGTATGACATAAATAGATAATATAAGGAACATTTATTGTACAACAGATAATGTGTTAAGGAAAAATAAAGGCTGAATTGATGTAATTTAATATAACTACATGCCTCACATAGGATGGTTGCATGAGACAACAAAATTATCTAGTAAACTTGTAATAAAAGAGTGGGAACTCAACTAATAACATTGAATAAGGAAGAACAACGTTTAAATAAGTAAACTCAAGGATTATAGCCACCTGAATAATAATAATAATAAAAATAATAAGTAAACCATAGTGACAGCTAGATGCAAGTAATCATGTTAAATTCAAACCAAAGTAATTGTTATTGTAAATGCAGAATTAACTACTGCACAATACTAACAGTGTTATCAGAACACTGATAAGAGATAATAAAACAATAATGAGATTAATTTGAAAGGATTGCAACTCATGAAAAAATGTAACTTTCAAGAGTGTAGAAAACTCACCTAACAGACTATAATTAAAGTAATAAAACCCAGTGATAAATAAAAAGGACACTATCAGAAGTGATAATGACCAATACATTATGCAGAGGCCATAATAAAATGTTATTATCAACTACTATTATTGTATTATTATTGATAAACCATGTATGTGACAATAAGCCTAGGATTTGAACCTAGGAAAATGGAAATTTTATAATTATTAGTACATTACTAGAAGTGAAAAGTGCATAATACTGTAATAATATGTTATCACCATGAAAGCATGGGATAAAAACAATATATTTAAGGTATTAAGTAACTTAAGAAGTATTATAATTTATACCAAGTGCGGTTTTATCAACCCCAAATCAGAACTATATGATGAGGGTATGCAAATTACTCGTCATCAAAAGATAGTAACGATGGGAGTTATAAAAATATTGTCAGTGTAATTATAGATAAGATATTTGACTTACAAGAAAAAATTAGAAAGTGACAAGCCCTTGCGCTTGGCTATGTGACCAGTAAATAATAGTCTCGAACCCAGCTACTGACGCTAGGTTAAGCGTCTATTTTGACTAACCTCACCGAGAGTACACGACATAAAGACAATTAGCCAATCAGACCTCATTAAAAAATACGAAGTGTCGAATCCCGGCCAGGTAACAATAACCAGTTCATCACCAACATTCGAGAGATACTCCACGTTAGCGGAGCGGCCATCACAACATTGGTTTGACAGCCGTCAGCTGATAATACACTGCTAACCTCGAAACTTTGGGTTGAGGTTAGGTCGAAACGAAAGGACAGTGAAGTCTATTTTCAAGTGTTCTATAACGGAGTTCATGCGTATAGGCAGTGTGTAATGTGCATTAATGAAAATTAATTAAAGTATTAATTAATTATTAAAAGTTATAAAGTGTTAATTCTTCGAATCAACAGAATACGCAAGTATCAGTGCACATGATCATTATATTATATAACAAATCATTAATTAATTAAGGAACGCTAATACCGGATTTAATTTGTTTAAATTAATTAACAAATATCCCGAATTCCTCAAGGAAGGGGACTTTGAAAAATAAAATAAACAATAATCAAATGAAAGATTTTGCTAATGACAATTTTAAATTTATTTGATTGAAATCAATTGTAATATTTTAAGAAGAGACGTTGAATACTCAATGAGGGAGAAATGAACCCTAACAATTAATAATTTTAAGATATTATTTTATTTAATTGTAGTACATGAACTCAAAGTCACACATGAGTGGACCCTAGTCGTAGCGAATTAATTTGAATTACCTGTTATGTTTATATCCAATCTTGGAGATTATTCACGAAAATAACACTGAATTTAATACATTATAATGATGCACAAAATAAGTAATGCCTCAAAGAAGCATCCTTTAATTAATTTCAAATAAGTAAGGTTACAATGAACCGCTATTAACCTCAATTGTAAACAATGAACAATCGTTCATATTTTATGTTATGTTAAAGCAACAATTAATATTTTTATTCTCCGCCTACTCATTATCACAGTATTGCATTTTATTGCTGTATCTTGCAGACTCAAAGAACCTACTAATTTTATAAAGCATAATAAACAAATTATTTACAAACAGAAAATAATCGATTTGCCAAAATGCAGTCATACCACCCTGAGAGTTTAATAATTTTAAGAGTCCATGTTCAACTTTAATTATTTTTAAAAGGAAAATAAATAATAAAATTATAACAGCAACTTTTCAACTTGAGTTAAATAAATAACTATTGTTTCACGAACAAATTAAAGTGTTGAGCTTTATTGAAAAGAATAGAATTACAGCTTAGGTGAGCAACAAGGGACGGTTGGTACCAGGAGCCAGAGCGAGAATTCAAATCTAACAATTCTCACCAGCAATATTATCTCATATCTTTAGCATACTACAACTGCTAGTAAGTATCATGTAAATGTTGTGCTTATGCTAATGTCTATACAGGAATGCACCGATCGACTCACCGCAGCTAATGGCAGAAAAGGCAACACAACTTATTCAGATACGAACTCAAGACATTGAACAAAAACATTATAAAAAATCTAAACATAATTAATAAATAACGTCAAAGAGTAAGTGAACCGATTTATTCATATTGGATTCAATAATAGATTGAATTGGATTGAATAAATCACTAAAACAAAAAACTAATAATAAAAAACAAAACCTTAATAATAATTATAAAACTGACAACAAGATTCTACGAGGCGATATCTCGTCTAACTACAAAATGGTGAACAACGTTTGAGACGATTAATTAGGTTCAATCTCAACCACATTGACGAATCTAAAAACCTATAGGACCGTAATTACGTCTCGTTACAGTATTGCTGAAAATTTTCAAACTCAAACAAGTTAAGCACTTATTAACTTCTTGGCATTGCACCAAGTTGTTGGCGACTATATTAACTTCTCTTTTTTAAATACCCTTTTTGTTCGGAGTGCTAAATTAAACAATTTTGAAGACAACACTCCGTTTAGGCAGTAATTATAATGATTTATACTATTTATGAATTAGATTCTAATATCTGTGTTACTAAATACATCCACTCATTATTATATCAATCATTAATTCGGTTGGGCGCCAGAGCAGAGTATCCCAGGGTTTATTAATAAATAATAACTCATTCCGTTCAGATACTAATATTCTATATTATTACATTCTTATTAAAAACATGGCATCTGAAATTCGATCATAAACATTATGGTTTCTAATATAATATCATTGAGATTCTTGATAAACGTTTACAACTAATTTCAAAGTATTAATATTCACTTGCTTATTATTCTTCAAGATTACCATTATTTAAGTATTCTTCGCTTTAACGAGCCGCAATATTATATCTTATTCACCTGACACACACACACACACATATATATATATATATATATATATATATATTGTAGCATGACAGATTGTCCACATTGTTCTAATTTAAAAAATAATCATGTATAAAATAAAAATAAAATGACATCAAGGAAAACTACTATAAAAATTAATCAAGGACCACAGTGAAGTGAAATCATAGTTCGAAGAGATAAAATAAATTAAAACCAACCATGCAATATATAATAAATTATAGGAAAATAATGATAGGCCAATGTATAAAGTAATTATACCCAAGTGGTATAATAGTCAAAATAATGAAATAATATATATAAACGCAGAAGTTGAAGTGATTATCGCTCAAATAATGATTGATACGGGCGCTAATGTATCCATAATTAATCGTGTTGAATTAGAGAGAATCCAAAAGGAATGTGGTCGAACATTGCCAATATTACCAGTAAATAATATTATATTAATAAGGGCCACTGGTCGCCAGAACAAAACTATAAGAAAACAAGTGTCCTTAAATGTTATTAGCAAGGGTATAGCTACGAATATGGTGTTTTTAATTGCAACAGGATTGCCATTTAATATATTGGTAGGGTGTGATATACTAAGGAGAAACTCAGCTATTATTGATTTGAGCAAGGAAAAGGTATCGCTGTTTTCAGAAGGGATAACGTGGACGGCGGATTTAGTAGGTAGCGAGACAATACTTCCCAGTAGTATCCACCAACAACTTCGTGAAATCAATTATATAGAAAACAAATCGTTATGTAACCAAATAGTATACGATAATACAGAAGATGATTTATGGGCTCAGAAGATACAGGAAATAAGGAACTTCCGATGCGGAAATACCAAGGAAAAATTATCAATACAACAAACGAACGATTTAATACGAATATATGAGAAGTATCGAACAGTGTTCTCAGATGAACCTGGTGAAATAAGAAACTACCAATGCAAAATTCATGTCAGGGAACCAGTGGATTTTAACAGAAAGTCTTATCCTATAGCGCATACACTGAAGGAGTCAGTACGAGCAGAAATTAATAAAATGATCAGTAGTGAGATTATAGAGAGTAGTCAATCTCCATTCACCAGTCCAATCGTGGCTATTCCAAAGAAAAACGGCCAAGTCCGGCTTTGTTTGGATGCGCGCGAGATCAATAAAATGATTATAAATGATAGAACGTTGCCCGGTGAGATAGAAGAAATTTTAAAGAGGTTCCACGGTACCAATTTCATTAGTACATGGGACACTGTGTGCGGTTACTGGCAAGTGGAGTTGCACCCACAGAGTCGCCAGTATATGGCGTTCATATTCGAAGGACGCAATTATCAATTCAAGAGATTGCCCTTCGGACTCGTGAATTCAGTAGCCATCTTTGTGGCATGTATGGACCAAATACTTGGCCAAGAAGCACTCCAGTTTACAACTGTGTACGTAGACTATCTACTTATTATCCGGTAAACTGTGAGGGACACTGCTACCGAGTGGAACATGTACTAGAGAAATTAGCCATTAACAATATAACCCTTAAATTAGCAAAATCAAAATTCATTGCTAAAGAAGTCCAGTTCTTGGGATTTAATTTGAATGACCAAGGAATGTCACCGTCATTAGAAAAGGTGGAAGCAATACAGAAGTTCCCTAAACCTAAGAATTGAAAACAATTACATTCATTTTTAGGACTCTGTAACTATTGTAGAAAATTCCAAAACCAATATTCAGAGCTAACAGCCAAATTTCAATATCAATTATCCTCCAAAAATAAATAGATCTGAGGTCAAGAGCAAGATGTTACCTTTCAACTAATTAAGGACAAGTTTTTAAAGATAGTAGTACTTCACCATTCAAATTTTAAGGGGGTAGGGACCGGAAATTTCTGAAAATGTAAATTTTTTTTATTGCCTAAAATTATTCTACGTATCTTTCTGAACACATACATATATAATATGTACATTATAACAATCAGTTTAGCGTTCAGAGGTGTGGAGTTGACTTGTAAAGTCCCACGTTGCAGGCGTCAATCTGTAACAATCAGAATTGTGTTTTGACGTTTTATCTGTGAGTCTTAAAGGCTCACGTTGGATGCGTCAATCTAAAACAAACTGAATACTTACGGGTGTATCTTACGAACTGCGGATAACGAAATAAGTTACCCTTCAAAACTTGGTTGTACTCGTTAATCGGTTCGTAAATGTCCTTATGTTGTGACTATTAATTATATTAGTTATTTTGTTGTCGTTTCCTGTGTTATCGTTCAGTATTCGTTGATTAGCAACGATTGTATAGGAACGAGAATTTAGTGTGTCACCGTCAGTTTGAAATCGGCGCGTGAATAATATTTGTTTAGTAATGGTCAAATAGATCGTGTAAGCAGCCCACTGGATCTACTTTCGTGTCTGGATGTCCTTGCGCCTTCCTCAAATTTTCTCTTCTGGTTCCTGTAATTAATAGTCTTTATAATTACTTTATTGGAATAAAATAGGACTGGTACGATTGACAAATTATATCTTTTATTCGTAATTTCTTTGGAACATTGGTCAAATTACCGTTTCATTATTTGAGGATTTACAATTGGATGAGTTCATCCGCCGTAACAAATAGTCCGTAATAACAAAGACAATTCACAATATATATATTTTATGTTTCTCAGGTAATGGGTACTTGGAGTTGCTAGGAAAGATAGGAAATATGCTTCTACTTAAAAATACAATGCATTACAAAATATATTTACTTCTTATCGACTAATAAAATGTATATAATAATGTTTTCCAAAGTTGTTCGCTTACAGTTTGCAACAGTGCCTTCAGTAACACCACATGGCGGACCATTGAGTTCCCACCTCAGAAAAATACGTTCTTTAAATTCCAATTAAAGTGTTTAAAATAAAGTCTTAGTTATAGTAGTTTATAATAATAGTTGGTATATAGCCTCCTTTATCTGGAACAGCTATGTTTTTTAGTGGAAATTGTGTTGTGATGTTATGTAGTATTCTGCTGGAATTAACCAAACTTTCTCACCGTTGCTGTGTATATACGGGATGGACGCTTTTGAGTTGGGTATCTATTTTCTCAGATTCTCGTTAGTGTGTTGGTTTATCTTGGTTCTGGTGTCGTGGCATGTGTTGTCGATCTTTTCGATATTACTTTTATCGGAATCGCCTCTCCTGGAGTAAGTTTTCACTTTTTTAATATTAATTTTTTACTGCCAGCAATATGTGTTGAAGATTTCAGTTTTATATCTAACAATCCAACTGTCTCTCTAAAATATTTAAATCTCGTTGGTGACCTAGCTTTTGGTGTTTTTGATTGATCTAGAGCCTTGACCCCACGTCACGTGACTAAGTTATTTCTGAAAATTGGCGTTTTTAATTTTGTCACCTCAGATTACGTTTTATTTATTTTGATTTACATTTATTTTTAATTAGTACCATTTCATTGCTCATTAAAATTAAATAGTTTTGATACTAATCTCGCCCCATTTTGGCCTCTTATCTACTGTTTTGGCAGGTTTATACTTTTGTGTTTTGAGGCATTGACCTAATCTTGTTTGACATTTTTGTTGTATGTCTTACAGATCTAATATCTTCTAATATTGTTATTCTTACTACCAAATATAATTCTGAGTATTCCTACTTTTCATACAATATCATTAATTAAGATATCTACACCTATTTTTCTGACAATAACAATAATACTGAAGCCATGTCAGCTTAGTGGCTTACTAAACACTTTATAATTATGTTCATTACCTATATTATGATAGCAATGGATGGTTTATACATCTCCCTCCATTAACATCTTTATATTTTATCAAAACCAAGCTTTTGTTTTTAGTTTTATTTAATTTAGTAGTGTTTATCTAACTATTTCAATGTTGCTTGGGTCTGGCTCAATTCCTTAGGCCTACATGTCTAACAGTTAGTTATTTCTGTACAATATCCTTTTTATAATATTAGATCTTTCCCAATTACCTGATTAACATTTTGAACAGTTTATGAACATTCTGTTCACTAGATAACTAACATTTTCTCAACAAAACTTTTATAACATATAAATTAATGGTGCACACAGGCTCCCATATTAACTATTTCTAATATAACTGAACATGGGTGTTTATTACCCTAACTCTTTTATATGTCACTATATCTTATTATTTAAATTATAGCATAGGCCAATAACTGTGCATTATTTAAAAATGAATAAGTGTTCAATCCTTATGAATAAATAATTATACATAACATAGTACATTGGAGTTTACCAAAACACTTAATAAAAAAAAACACTTTGTCACTACATTTTGGTTCTTATTTCCATATATATGTGGTTCATAAGACCTTTATCACTTTAATGATAACCCCCACTGGCTTTCACTTCCCCACTGGTTTATATTATGATCTTTTGATCATCATTTAATTATTTTGGGCTCTCACTATTTTCACTTGTTTGAACTCATATATTTACACTGGTTTCTTAAATTATTACATATTTTGTTATTATTTACTCTACTGCATTGCATTCTTAATTTTATATTATCTTTATTGGGTACTCCTATCAATTGTACTGTTTATTAAAAGAATGGGATTAGTTTACTCATTAGATTGGGTCAATTTGTCATGTTTTTTGGTACAAACTTCTGTTTCTCAGTTCTAAATCTGGTTCTTTGCCTCTTCTCATTTCTTCTATTCAATGTTGATTTTTCTTGTGATATTCATAGTCGCCCGTTTCATTTTTCTTTTATTATCAGTCCATTTGTAGTTCGTGTTATTGTTCATATAGTTCATATTGTTCGTGTTAATGTTCATGCCCCTCACCTACCATAACTGTGACGATTTAAATTGTGACATTTACAGAAAAAAAAAAAAATTTAATTAATTAAGGTTGCGTACAATTAACCATTTAAATCTCACAATAATAATAATAAAAACATGTAGGTACTAAGTGTGAATGGAAGAAGTAATTAATAAGGGCAAAGTACCCATAAAGAAAAGGCATATTGTAAATAATTATTATGTTCGTATTTAACCCTTTGCTTGCTATCAAGCGCCTACCTGTTGATACCGGACTCGACATGTTTTCCGAGTCTACGGTAATTAAAAATAATAGAGTAAACTAATGTTAATAATTAAAGTATCTGTAGACACAGATAGTAACTAAAACAATTAATTTAAATGATGTATTTTTATCAAGCGATAGTCTGTATAAATAAAAAGTTTATTTAAAGAGAAAACAGGAACTATATATGCTCGCGGAATAAACACCCCACTCTCTCTCGTCATGTACGAGGGTAGCGGACGAAAAATCGCTCTCTTGCGATGACGACGCCCAGCTGTGCAGACGCACGAGCAAAATGCTCTGTTCAAAAGTTATACAATTTGTTGTTAGTGTGGATTAATTAATTATTATTTTGTATTTTACTAACTGTTACAAAAAGTGTAACATGTAACGTTAACAAAAAGAAAATTCCAAAAACTTTGTAACAAGAAGAAAGATGTAACTACAAACGACGAGTGTTAATAAAGAAAAAACGATGACTGCAATCTTCACCGATGGACGAATCTTTTCAACCTCTGACCTGTGGTCATGGACCATCTAAATGAGAACCCTAGTATGCCCTACCGATGATGCAGTTCGAGACATCTGAGAATCAACGAGTATCTGTGTAGAAGACTCTACCTATCCTGCAGACGTATTAAGCCATGAACAACAGAGACCAGACCAAGACGAGAACGACGTTTTAGGACTCCCAAGACGGAACCACATGGAGGCGATTACTACATCCAAAAAATAGAGGTGACTCGATAGCACGTCTATCGAGGAATAATGATAATATTTTTGTAACACAATACTCTATTTAAGAGACTTACGGAGACGATTGATTTTATAAGAATATAAAAACTTAAATTTGAGAACTTAATTGTAACTATTCAATATCATTCAATTGTAACAGTTTAGATATTAACATAACGTAGTGTTATTAATACCATTCTTCTAATGGAAGATATATGAAGCAAAAAGGTAAAAGTCTCGCAAGATAAAATTTTGAATTAAATATAATTAAAAGATTAGAGACTAAATACCAATCGTTACCCGGATCCGGGGGTATAGCTAGATAAATTTGTTGTGATCCCATATTCTAAATAAAGCATTTCACTTAATTTTACTAATTTAAATAATAACGTCATGGGATCTGTTCTTTGGAGTAAATGTTATATTTCAAATGTTTAATAAAGCAAGTCTTCTTGTTACACACATATACTGAGTATATAAATCAACAGTTTCACCTTCCCTGATTCCTTGTATGTCTTACTGTGTGTTGTTCTGATTTAAATTTCAGCTCGTCTCGAATAAGGCAGCCTGAAATAATTGGCAGAACCAATTATTTTGGGTTCCCTCCGTTATAACTCTAATGAAGAGGTTATATAACTATTGGGTTTTGTCACGTTATTAGAAATTTTTCTTTGTTTGTTCTTTTCTGAATTTCCTTTTATAACTACTGTTTCTTATATAATATTAATATAATCTTCTTTGGTTACTTTTGTTGGATGTTGGAATTGATAAATTAATGTTAGTTACATACTTTTTAATAGGTTTTTTTTTCTTTCATGGCTTGTGCTAGTACTTGTTATTTATATCTTATCGTTATAATATATTTAATTATAATTTATAATGTATTACTAGATATACATATGTGATCAGATGTACCATCACATATTGCCCTGTCACTAAAACTGATTATTTCGGAAGATGTCTTTCAGATACTGGAGAAATAATCATTACTTTTTTTCAGTTTATTTATTCGAGCTCTTTTTATTTTATTCCTTATATAGATTCACATATATTATATTTTTCCTTCTGTTTACACAATTTTCTTCCTTCTTTGTTTCATCCCTTGAATAATAAAATTTACCTACTTATGTGAGTTGGTACAGTTCGGGTAGGCACTTTTTGGCTCTAATTCACCGCTGTCCAAAGCTTCACCTTATGAGTTCAGAGGAACGTATCGTCTGCTCATGATCATGGTTGCTGGAAATCATCTACAGTCAACTCATTTAAATTAAAATCTCTAAAAAATAGTCTTAATTATGACTAAAAAATCATTCTGGGATTACTTGTGCTGGTTTCATCTCAGTTATTTGAACATTAATCATGTTTACTATTCACTTTCTTCTTTCACATTATTTAAGCTCTCTGTTCTTTCATTTTAGTGATGGGTGGTATATATCTTCCTTTTTATTTATATGTATAAGATTTTTATTTTATTTTATTTATTTTTTTTTTTCACATTCTGCACTAGTTAATATTAACGTAATAATCTTGTTATCACTGATTTAGTAGTATCGTTTCATAGATGATTGATTATATGTGCCTTTCTTCTTTAAAGTATGGGGATCTACAATCTCATAAGTGTTGTTACCGTTAACTCTGTTTACAGTATATGGTCCAGTGTCGATCATAGTTGTTGTTTGTACACTGTTGATTCCTGCAGTTATGTATATAATTTCATTATTATTTTTATTCAGATTCCCTTCTTCTTCTTCTAACAATTCTTCTCTTAAATTTTTCAGGTAGTTATTATGAATTATTGTAATATGATTTTTATTATTTTTAACGTGACTGTTGACGCTGTTAAACCCAATAGTGTTGTTCAGTGAGGGTCCCGATGGTGTTTTCACTGCCGTGTAGAGTTTAAAGGCGGCTCGGATCCTTCATCTCCTCTGCCGTTTTGGTTCGCTTGAACATTTTCGTTGCTCGTCGATCTGGGTTGGGGTCGTTGGTGATCCTCCTCATAATTCACTCGTCGGTAGTCCTCTTGACTTCGACTCCTGCCTCTGTTAGTTCGATTATTGTCATGGTTACCTTGGTTCCAGTCGTCATCCCGACTAAAGCTTCGACGCCCGCGATAATATGATCTACCGTTGCCACTGTTATCTGCCCATATATGATTGACCCTTCGATAGTTTTGATTTTGATCGTTCGGGTTGCGGTTGTTATTATTATTATGGTTAAAATTCCGGTTGTTGTTGTACTGGTTCGGTTGATTTGTATTATATGGGCGGTTATACTGGTTATTCGGGATGTTTTGCCTGTTGCCATAGTTATTCCCATTGTTCCTTGGGCCATTATTGTAGTTTGGCCGTTGGTATGCCCCATGGTTATTATTATGGGTGTTATTATTACTCGGCCTGTTGTTATAGTTTGTTTGGTGGTACATTCCGTTATTATTACGATTATTACCATTGTTATTATTGTTTCTGTTCTCGTAATCCGGAATGTTCCTGCTCCTGTATTGGTCATTCCTCTGACGGCTTCTTCTCAAGTACTCCTCGCGTTCACGCTCTTCTAATAATGTTGTCATTGCCTGTATTGTCTTTATTTGTCCTCCCGAACGTGCTTTAGATATCCCGCTGTCGTAATGGTATCCCAATCTGGCGACAAATATTTCTTCCGGGACATTCGGCTCAAGGTGTTTTGCCACACACACTTTTCCAAGGAAGTATGTGGTCGGTGTGTTACCCCTGTTAGGATCGTACCTTCCATAGCTGATGCTTTCCCTTACCATGTTTTGCGTGGCATCTGACCAGTATCTCTTTTTAAATGCCTCCTTAAACTCTTCAGTTTCGCAAATCGTGCCTGGTGGCTATCCACCAGTTATCATTTGTTTCTTTAAAATGCTCGTCCAGGTAGCTCCGGATTACTGGCCATCTGTTCTCTCCGGTTCTTGTCAATTGCTCGCTGACTCGTTGCAAAAATTCCATCGGGTTTCCTCTAAAAGACTTAAAATTGATAGTCTCCCGATTTTCCATGGGTTGGGTATATGCTATTGTCGCTGGTCGGTTGTCAACTGATCGTTGAAGGTTTTCGATCCTTTCATGGTTGCGATGTCCCTGTACCTGGACTTCGTTGACGACTGCACTTATATTTCGGTACTGATTTCCGAAGTCTGTCTGTAGTTGTTCTACTTGAGTTATATTTCGTCTCCTACCTGGTCTATTCTGGCCTCTAGTTCGGCCCTATTCAGTGTAACAACTGCATCGATTCCTTCCAGCCTTCTATTTGTCTCAGTTATCTCCTGTCTTCTTTCATCGTCGTTTTTGTCTATTTTTTGATTAATGGTTTTACTGGCTTCCTCGATTTTCTTGTTGACTGTTTGTCCTATTTCTTCATTCTGTCTGTTGATAGTGTCCCTCACTTCCTTGTTAGTATGTTCAATCCTTTCATTGAATTGTCTGAAGTTGTTCTCATTGATTTGCTTCAACTCCTCCTTCAATTGTCTATTATTTTCTTCCAAGCGTTTAAAATTGTCGCTGGTCTGTTTATTATTTTCTTCTAAGCGTTTAAAATTTTCGCTATTTTCTTCCTTATTTTTGTCCATTTGTTTCATCAAATTTTCGCTGATTTCTTCTTTATTTTTATCCATTCGTTTCATTAAATCTTCGCTGATTTCTTCTTTATTTTTGTCTAATTTTTCGTCCATTTTGTCAAATTTTTCCGTCATACTGTTCATCATTTGTTCCATGAATTTATTCCAATCTGGTCCGCCACTGGCTTCTTCTTTTCCCGTCATTTCTATTTCTTCCACTGAAGTTACCTCCTTCTCTTCCACGTTGATCTCTACTTCGGCCTCCGCCGCGCGTTTCTTCGACGTAGCTCTTCTGTGCATTTTCCTTATCTTCTAACAACTGCCGGCTGAAAATAAGTGACCTGTAATACAGTTATTAAAATACAAATTTATTATTCTTCCTTCTTGTTTCAGCCCGAAACGTTGGTGCGCCAATCTATAACAATCAGTTTAGTGGTCAGAGGTGTGGAGTTGACTTGTAAAGTCCCACGTTGCAGGCGTCAATCTGTGACAATCAGAATTGTGTTTTGACGTTTTATCTGTGAGTCTTAAAGGCCCACGTTGGATGCGTCAATCTATAACAAACTGAATACTTACGGGTGTATCTTACGAACTGCGGATAACGAAATAAGTTACCCTTCAAAACTTGGTTGTACTCGTTAATCGGTTCGTAAATGTCCTTATGTTGTGACTATTAATTATATTAGTTATTTTGTTGTCGTTTCCTGTGTTGTCGTTCAGTATTCGTTGATTAGCAACGATTGTATAGGAACGAGAATTTAGTGTGTCACCGTCCGTTTGAAATCGGCGCGTGAATAATATTTGTTTAGTAATGGTCAAATAGATCGTGTAAGCAGCCCACTGGATCTACTTTCGTGTCTGGATGTCCTTGCGCCTTCCTCAAATTTTCTCTTCTGGTTCATGTAATTAATAGTCTTTATAATTACTTTATTGGAATAAAATAGGACTGGTACGATTGACAAATTATATCTTTTATTCGTAATTTCTTTGGAACATTGGTCAAATTACCGTTTCATTATTCGAGGATTTACAATAGGATGAGTTCATCCGCCGTAACAAATAGTCCGTAATAACAAAGACAATTCACAATATATATATTTTATGTTTCTCAGGTAATGGGTACTTGGAGTTGCTAGGAAAGATAGGAAATATGCTTCTACTTAAAAATACAATGCATTACAAAATATATTTACTTCTTATCGACTAATAAAATGTATATAATAATGTTTTCCAAAGTTGTTCGCTTACAGTTTGCAACAGTGCCTTCAGTAACACCACATGGCGGACCATTGAGTTCTCACCTCAGAAAAATACGTTCTTTAAATTCCAATTAAAGTGTTTTAAATAAAGTCTTAGTTATAGTAGTTTATAATAATAGTTGGTATATAGCCTCCTTTATCTGGAACAGCTATGTTTTTTAGTGGAAATTGTGTTGTGATGTTATGTAGTATTCTGCTGGAATTAACCAAACTTTCTCACCGTTGCTGTGTATATACGGGATGGACGCTTTTGAGTTGGGTATCTATTTTCTCAGATTCTCGTTAGTGTGTTGGTTTATCTTGGTTCTGGTGTCGTGTCAGGTGTTGTCGATCTTTTCGATATTACTTTTACCGGAATCGCCTCTCCTGGAGTAAGTTTTCACTCTTTTAATATTAATTTTTTACTGTCAGCAATATGCTGTTGAAGTTTTCAGTTTTATATCTAACAATCCAACTGTCTCTCTAAAATATTTAAATCTCGTTGGTGACCTAGCTTTTGGTGTTTTTGATTGATCTAGAGCCTTGACCCCACGTCACGTGACTAAGTTATTTCTGAAAATTGGCGTTTTTAATTTTGTCACCTCAGATTACGTTTTATTAATTTTGATTTACATTTATTTTTAATTAGTACCATTTCATTGCTCATTAAAATTAAATAGTTTTGATACTAATCTCGCCCCATTTTGGCCTCTTATCTACTGTTTTGGCAGGTTTATACTTTTGTGTTTTGAGGCATTGACCTAATCTTGTTTGACATTTTTGTTGTATGTCTTACAGATCTAATATCTTCTAATATTGTTATTCTTACTACCAAATATAATTCTGAGTATTCCTACTTTTCATACAATATCATTAATTAAGATATCTACACCTATTTTTCTGACAATAACAATAATACTGAAGCCATGTCAGCTTAGTGGCTTACTAAACACTTTATAATTATGTTCATTACCTATATTATGATAGCAATGGATGGTTTATACATCTCCCTCCATTAACATCTTTATATTTTATCAAAACCAAGCTTTTGTTTTTAGTTGTATTTAATTTAGTAGTGTTTACCTAACTATTTCAATGTTGCTTGGGTCTGGCTCAATTCCTTAGGCCTACATGTCTAACAGTTAGTTATTTCTGTACAATATCCTTTTTATAATATTAGATCTTTCCCAATTACCTGATTAACATTTTGAACAGTTTATGAACATTCTGTTCACTAGATAACTAACATTTTCTCAACAAAACTTTTATAACATATAAATTAATGGTGCACACAGGCTCCCATATTAACTATTTCTAATATAACTGAACATGGGTGTTTATTACCCTAACTCTTTTATATGTCACTATATCTTATTATTTAAATTATACCATAGGCCAATAACTGTGCATTATTTAAAAATGAATAAGTGTTCAATCCTTATGAATAAATAATTATACATAACATAGTACATTGGAGTTTACCAAAACACTTAATAAAAAAAACACTTTGTCACTACATTTTGGTTCTTATTTCCATATATATGTGGTTCATAAGACCTTTATCACTTTAATGATAACCCCCACTGGCTTTCACTTCCCCACTGGTTTATATTATGATCTTTTGATCATCATTTAATTATTTTGGGCTCTCACTATTTTCACTTGTTTGAACTGATAGATTTACACTGGTTTCTTAAATTATTACATATTTTGTTATTATTTACTCTACTGCATTGCATTCTTAATTTTATATTATCTTTATTGGGTACTCCTATCAATTGTATTGTTTATTAAAAGAATGGGATTAGTTTACTCATTAGATTGGGTCAATTTGTCATGTTTTTTGGTACAAACTTCTGTTTCTCAGTTCTAAATCTGGTTCTTTGCCTCTTCTCATTTCTTCTATTCAATGTTGATTTTTCTTGTGATATTCATAGTCGCCCGTTTCATTTTTCTTTTATTATCAGTCCATTTGTAGTTCGTGTTATTGTTCATATAGTTCATATTGTTCGTGTTAATGTTCATGCCCCTCACCTACCATAACTATTGGGTTTTGTCACGTTATTAGAAATTTTTCTTTGTTTGTTCTTTTCTGAATTTCCTTTTATAACTACTGTTTCTTATATAATATTAATATAATCTTCTTTGGTTACTTTTGTTGGATGTTGGAATTGATAATTTAATGTTAGTTACATGCTTTTTAGTAAGTTTTTTTTTTCTTTCATGGCTTGTGCTAGTACTTGTTATTTATATCTTATCGTTATAATATATCTGATACATATGTTATGAGATGTACCATTGCAACATGTAAAAAAATTATTTACTTGTTTAATTGTGTATTTTATGAAGTCTCTCCACTTCGGATTTTGTCATATGAGCCAGTGTAATGGAGCGCTTCGATAATACTGTATTCTATACTATAACACTAAAATTAACTTTATAATTTTGATTTTTATGTTGGCTAACCTGGTCTGAAAACTAATATTTTACTGTATTGTAGTGTCAGCTGTTTTTACTCTGAGTTTTGTTTGTTTACTTTTTGGTTTGGCAGTTTCAATGAAAGTTTGTAAAGTGCTGTGATTTTAGATTAGTGTGTGGAGTTATTATAGTTTTTTTATCAGATTAATTTACATTCTTGAGTGTTCATTATTCCTAGAATAAATAAATTTGATTCAAGACGTTTCCATGGAAACCAAAAAAAAAAAGTAACCTCTCAGGGTAATGTTATGCCTAAACCAACTAGGGATGAAAATGGAAAGGAAAAACCTGTAAGTGCTTCTAACAGGAAGATATCTTCAACCAATTTAGATGTTAGTAAAGATGAATATGTCGATGACAGTGTATAAGGTCATACCATAATTAATTTAGATTTGTTACAAGAACTCATTTTTAGTTCATGTGTGTGCAAAGTGTGTCTTGAAGGAAAGTTAGTATTATCAGAATTGCAGCCAAGAAAAGGCCTTGCTGTTAGTTACAGTTTACAATGTGACAGTTGTGATGTAAAAACTGTATTCTGTAATTCTAAACAACCATCAAATAAGGCCTATGAAGTTAACGTTAGATGTGTATACGCCTTATGATCAATCGGTAAAGGTTTAGCTGGCGGTACCAAAATGTTGGCACCAGCTATTAAAACTGTTGCTGAAGAATCAATGAAAACTGCAGATAAGGAAGCAGTGGAACAAAATGATAGTGATAGGCCTACCGAAATTTCAGCTGCTATAGGCGGAACGTGGCAGAAAAGGGGATATACTTCACTGAATGGCTTTATTACGCTAACTAGTTTTGATACTGGTAAAGTATTGGACTACGAATGCCTCACAAGATTTTGTCATGTTTGTAAGGGGGAAAATAAAGGCCCTCATGAATGTAAAATTAACTATGTAGGCTCAAGTGGGGGGATGGAATCCTCTGGCGCAATAAATATGTTTCGGCGCTCAGTTAAAACCAGAGGGGTCAAGTATACAAAAAGACGGCGACTCTAAAACTTTTAGCAGTGTAATTGAGGACAAACCATAGGAAGATTGTGACACTGAAAAGCTGGAATGTGTAGGTCACATTCAGAAGCGCATGGGTAGCCGTTTGAGGAGACTTTGTAAGGCCATGAAAGGAAAAAAACTTTCTGATGGCAAAATTATCAGAGGAAAAGGAAGACTAACCGATGCCACCATAGATAAACTTCAAAATTATTATGGTCTGGCAACTAGAAGAAACTCAAATAACTTACAAAATATGATAAAAGATGTTTGGTCAATTTATTTTCCTAAACTCTCTACTAACGAGAACCCCCAACATGGGCTGTGCCCAAAAGGCGAAGAGAGCTGGTGTGAATACAATAGAGCCATAGCCACTAACACGACTTACACACACAACCATTCTCTCCCAGATCCTGTTTTACTGGCTATAAAACCCATTTTCAAAGACCTTTCAAACCCGGACCTCCTAAGGAAATGTCTCCATGGCCAAACTCAAAACCCTAATAAATCCTTCAATAGCGTCATTTGGAAAAGACTACCAAAAACAGAATTTGTGGGGATAAATACATTAGAATTAGGAGTAGCGGATGCTGTTCTAACATTTAATGATGGAGATATAGGCAAAAGTACTGTTCTAAAAAGTTTGGGGTGTACACTTAGCAAAAACACAATCCAGGGCCTACAGACTCTTGATCGCACAAGAATTTACAAGGTTGAAAAAGGTGCAAAAGATATAACAAAAGAGGCAAGGATGAAAAAAAGGCAGTTAAAAAGAAAAACAGAGGATGCAGAAAAGCAAGAAGAAGAAAAAACGGCCCAGATTATGGACCAGGACTCTTTTAGGAGTAAGTTACCTACATTATTTATATATATTTATTTTCAAACGCAATTTACCGAAAACGCCCTTTTTTAATTTTAGGTACACGTAGATTATTTGTTTTTAGCCCTAGAGGTCTGAAACTTATACCAATAATAAAACTAATTTTTCTCTACATGGTAGATGACATATAATATCTATAAATGTGATATAAAATTTTGTTTAGCCTACAAAATCTTTAAAAGTACAAGAAAAAAATGTTACATTACTTTTTTTTATATGAACATTTTTTGAGTTGAGCAGAAAGAAAAATAGGTGGTCTACCATGTACCCACAGCTCTATTCTTTAATTTAGTTCTTGTTTGAAAGAGTTATGTCTTATACTTTTTGAGTTATGTGTACCTAAAAATGCGTTATTTAACATGCGTAAGATAGGGAGGTCCCTACCCCCTCAAACAACCTTTCTTTTTAAACTGCGATACCAGCAACATCAGTCTGGGAACAACACTGTATCATGAAGATGAAAATGGTCATCATTTAGTGATTAGCTTCGCTAGCCGAACATAAATCAATGTGAAAGAAACTACAATGTAACCGAAAAAGAGTTACTTAGTGTAGTGTTTGCTTGTAGTAAATTCCGTACATATATTTTGGGTTATCCAGTAACAGTCCGAACGGAACATATGTCTACATAATTTTTAAGGAGATGTAAGTTGAGTCACGGCAGACTGACCAGGTGGATACTTGCCCTGCAAGAATATGATCTACGATGGGAGTACATTCCAGGGAAAAAGAATGTTGTAGCTGACGTTTTATCACGGATTAATTTAGAAGATCAAACTTTTGAGGGAGAGAAGGAGATCATACTCAATATTTACCGCATTATTAGAACCAGATCAGATTTAGAGGCATTATTGATGAACATCAGCATCCACCAGCAATCTGCCCAAAGTTAAGAAATATCAAGGATCGATTAGCGGAACAAGATGACACTGTAGCCAAAGTCTACTATGTTAACCACGGAATATTATTTATTAAAACTTCTCTAAATCAGGAAAACTGGAAGGTTATTATCCCGAAAAATATCGAAAAGGACATAATTATAGACTATCATCTACGATATGGCCATATGGGAGCCTTGAAGGTGATAAGGGCACTAGAAGAACACTGTCACATCAAAAACATTAATCGTAAAGTAAGAATTTACCTCAAAACTTGTCATATTTGCCAACTGGTGAAGACAAATAACGAGAAGAAGGAAGGCATTATGATACCAATCATATCGAAAAGGAAGTTAGAAAAGGTATTCTTAGACATATGCGGGCCCTTTCCCCGTAGTGGCGGTCGACACCGATATAAATATCTGATAATCATAATGGATCATTTCACAAAATTTGTAAAGCAATACCCTGTTAATCGTGCAACTACTCTGAAAATTCTGGGAGTGATAACTGAACTATATATTCCAGAAATAGGAAAAACCTCATCAATCATAACTGATCATGGTACGCAATTTAAGGGGAGAAGATGGAGGAATACCTTATTATCACTTGAGGTTAAAACTTACAAAATATCTGTTTACCACCCAAGTAGTAATCCGGCAGAGAGGGTGTTAAGAGAGGTGGGAAGAGTACTGAGGACGTACTGTCACCACCAATAGAAAAAATGGCAAGAATATCTGGCAGCCACGGAGGAATTCCTCAATTTTGCTCACCATCCAGCTATAGGGATTACCCCATACTCCGCCATGTACGAGAAACCACCCCCACGAGAGATCAATGAAATTATAGCGTTCCCTATTAATGATGGATATAAATTTGATAAAATAAAATTTTATAATAAGGTGGCCGAAGACCAGGAGAAGCGTCAAAACAAGTATCAGAAAGCAATGGGGAAAATAGTTACATATAAAATAGGAGAGAAAGTATTACTGAAAAACCGCGAATTAGCAAGCACCCTAGAAGGGATCACTAAGAAGTTATTACTGCTATATACCGGACCATTTTAGTCACAAGAACTAATAACAATAACACCTATGAACTAAAAGAGATTGTTTCAGGAAAAATCAAAGACGTGTATAACCAGGCCTCAATAAAAAAATATTACGAGGATTAGAATACATAAAAATTCAAAAGAACGTAAGATCAACTTACAGCAATAATTTACAGAATTTAATTTTGAATGGAAATATAATTAATAAATTCTAAAACTAAATAAGATCAACTCATATCAACAATTTACAGGAATTAATGATGAAGTAAAAAATATATCAACAAAATCCTAAAGGAAAGATAAGAACAACTTATACCAATAATATGAATAAACTAGTTTTGGAAAGGAAATATAAAAGGTGTTACGAAATGCAAAAGGAAGTAAGGATCACTTAAATAGTATAATGTTAATGAAATAATTGGGATGAAACCCAGAACGAAATAATAATTTTTGAGAAAAAAAAGCATATATAATATAATTATCATCACTACTTGAATTTTAATTATAATAAAAACAATTGGAAGAATGGCTGTCATAACATAAAACCAGTGGAACAATTAAGAAGAACCAAGAAAAAAATATATATATGCTATTAATATTGATAAGCAGAAGAAGATTGTGTGAACAATAGAAGAAATGAATAGAATTCGGACAAAACGTTTACACACAATAACTAGTGATAAATATATCAACAGTGCTTCCAACCATGAGAAAAATAAATATATCAACAGAGCTAAAAACATTAGAAGAATAAATAATAAGAATAATAAATGAGATAAAAAATATTAGCAAATCTGAGCAACTACGAAGTGAGGTATCCAAGAATGTTTTTTATTAGTCGAGAAATAGACTTTTTTTTAATAATAATTTTAATTTAATGACTGTCTGTAGACGAATTCCAGCAGTATTATATTTTGAGCAGAGATGATGTTCCTCTGGTCTCAAATAAAGTGTAGTATGGCCAGCAGAGTATATGTAGCCACAAGTGCCTCTCTGGACTGCCCCAGCTCACGTGTTAGGGAATGAATATCCCATGGATAAAGCACTAAGTTAAGAAAAAAATAAATATTATAATAATAATAAACCTCAGATAACAATAACTATCAAATAAGAATCAATTAAAAAAAAAAGAAAACTAAGCTCTAGTACGAAGAAGCGGATATAGAAATGGGTAGGAAGACAAAGAAAGTAATAACTAACAAATATCATAAGCAATTATTTCATACATACTCAAAGTATGATCTGAATTAATCACTTCTGGAGGAGAGCAATCTGTAGCATGACAGAGTGTCCACATTGTTCTAATTTAAAAAATAATCATGAATAAAGTAAAAATAAAATGACATCAAGGAAAACTACTATAAAAATTAATCAAGGACCACAGTGAAGTGAAATCATAGTTCGAAGAGATAAAATAAATTAAAACCAACCATGCAATATATAATAAATTATAGGAAAACAATGATAGGCCAATGTATAAAGTAATTATACCCAAATAGTATAGGAGCATGTAAGGA
The DNA here is from genome assembly GCA_034769895.1 of Magicicada septendecula. Lineage (NCBI taxonomy): Eukaryota > Metazoa > Arthropoda > Insecta > Hemiptera > Cicadidae > Magicicada > Magicicada septendecula. Next base: position 281,088,783 of record CM068369.1, on the reverse strand, counting down.
AATACCCCGGATAGACAAATGTCCATAATAAAAGAACAGCTATTAGAAAAACAACCACATATAATTAAATTAGAAACCCCCAAAAAAGATGAAAATAAATAAGAAAAGTACAATGCAATAAAATAAGAGTAAATATAAAGTATGTGTAAGTAAAGGTTCTAGATATAAAATTAAAAATGTACCAGTGCAATTTATTTTTATAATGAAAAGCAAATCCTGATGATCTCATATAAGTGATATTCTTGATCATATAATACCAGACAAAATGACAAAAAATTATATAAGAGTATGCAATAAATAGTGAAGTGAACAAGGGGAAATCCCTAAACTAAAACCAAAAACAGCAAAAGACTGCTTAAAAATTAATGTTAATGAATAATTTAAATGAAGAAAGAGCAGATGTGTTTTGTTTATATTAAAAGTTCATTGAACTCAAGGCTTGAATGTTTGAGATTGAGTATAATTTTTTTTGTTATAGAATATTTATTATGTTTTAATGGTATCAATTAAAAATAAACTTTACTGTAATTAAATAAGGGTAATTTAGTTAAGATGTTATAAGAATTGTAGGTCAGAGAGGGTATTAGCAAGCTGGAATAATAATAAAAATTGTAAATGAACTAACATAAAATCTAGGCCAAATGGTAAATCTCACCAACCTTGTAATTAGTAAATAAGTAAAGGAAATTAAAATTAATAAAAATTGTAAATTAATGAAAATTGTTTAACGTAAGTCAATAACTGTGTATTATAACTGTAACAATACTTTTTGAAGGTATTGAAGGAATGTATAAAATATTATTAGAAAAAATTCAAGTGTAATAACACTAGAATCTAAAGGAAAAGCCTAAATTAAGGATAACAGTCAAATTAGTTAACCAATTAATAAAATTACTGAGAATTAAAGAAAACTAACCATTTTTAATTCAATCAATGATCTTGTTTAATAATAATTAGAATATGACAGAAATTATAAACCATATAATGTAGCAGGAAGTACAATAGTTAAAGCCTACATCCAAATATACCGTAAATATGACTTTCTGAGTTAGAAAATACTATAAAGTATATCATGTTTGGTATTAAATAACGCAGAATTAAATAAGGAAATTGATTATATAATTAGTATTTAATAAAATTAAGTAATAAACAAAATGTAATTAATCATATAATGTAAAAGTCAATTATTTAGTTCAACATATAATTGAAGCGGAAATGCCAGATGATTAAAACAAAGTCGTTTTAATATTAAATCAGCCAGGACCTATTGTATGAAGAAGAAAGAGAGTTAGTTGATTGTTACACGTTGAGACGTACAGTTCGGAACGAGCTCACGCAAATTAATTCATTAAAAAAGAGAGAAGATAATTTTTGGATATGAATTAAACCTATAGAAAATAAAACAAAGAAATTTTAAATATGATTAATAAACACTGAGAGAGACTGGAATAAACCAAATTAATCTATTTATGAAGATTTTAAAGTCGTAATCCAGATAATAGAAAAATATAAACGTGAATTCAAAATTTTATCGACACGAAATTGGACATTGTAAAACCTTACAACTATTGGAACAAGAACACATTTGAACACTGATTGCCGTGCCGAACAACTGACCACTAATCCCGAATAACTACACTGTGATGAAGAGGAATTAATCACTACTGCTTGGAAGAGGAACACACCAATAGTCAACATTTATTTGAAGAAATTCTGCAGTGAAGACGCCTCGTACACAAGCAGCACGGGGGCGGCCATTTTGGAATACTCCCAGCATCCTCTGCGGTGATGTCAGAACATCGTCCTGAGTTTGGTTAGAGAAATTTAATTTATTAACATTTATATCTTAAATAATATTTCTATTTTTTTATAATTAAGAAGTTTTTTCTGTAAGTGTTGTACTTTTCAGCTTTGCCCTTTCTCTGACTATTTAAAATAACAGCTAAAAGAACCTGTAACTGAACATTAATAATTTATATAACGAAAGCAATCGCCCTGACATATGAGTTTGCGAGCTGTCGATTAGCCGATCGATTCAAAATCGATTAGTCTCGATAACATTAATAAATTCGTTGAATATTATAATTTTGCGTTTTATATATTAGTAAAGATATAGATAGAAGAATTTCAGATACTATTTGACACCTGGATTCAAAGAAAAGAAGAGAATAACATCATTGAAGGAGTAGACTCATTAAATAATGGAAGACCACTAATCGATTATTACATTTTATAATCTAGTTAACGCGGAAAAACAATTCTTGTTATTCTAAAGTAATAAATTAATTAAATTAATAATTAAATAATTAATAATTCATAAATTAATAAACCATAAAAAATAAATAAATAAATAATTAAAGAAATAAATAACAATTTTTTTTCTCAAACAAAAATTTTTTTAAGTTTTATCATAAATTTTTTGTAACTCCGAAAATCGAATTTTTACGAAACGTTACAAAAAAAAATATATATATATATATATATATATAGGGTGATTCAGATAAGTCAGAACTCCAACACATGTGCCGTCGAGTCGATATGTGTTTACTACAAAATGGAGGACAATTTCAGCATCTTTTATAAAGGTATTTAAATGTATTAAATACATTAAAAATGTATTAAATGATATTGATATTAAATGATGTTGGTAAATAAGTGTTGGAGTTCTGACTTATCTGAATCACCCTGTATATATATATTCAATACTCTAATTAACATATAGCATAATATTTTCTTAACTAATTTGTATTTTCTTAACAATTATTATATGCAAGTATTCGACTCGTACTAGAATGCTATTCTTATTATATTTTGTTTTATTCACTTCATTATACAAAGAATTACACTTCAAATACAAGAATTCTACTAAATACCTTTTCTAGCATGTCATATCACATAAACTGAATCGTTAGTATTTGAACAAGTGTGGGTTTTTTGAGAATGAGATGAGTTATACTTATTGTAGACATTAATTTCTCTGTTTGTATATTAGAGTTGTGAATTGTTAAGATAGTATACTGTTACTTGTTTGCCGGATTCCAAGACTCTGATTGGTCGTTCTACATTGCTCATTTCACTTCACTACCACCAAACATAATTGATTGCCACTGCTTAACTTTGAATCACACGCTCGCGTTGTACTTAACGTCACGCACATAAAATATATATACTTTCTCGATTCAACTTTACGCACACATATGAAATATCTTCATAATACGTATTTTACGCGCACCAATAAAATATTCTTCTTTATACCTTAACTTGTTCTTTCTCGACTTTTATTTACCGAGCTAATCTATACATTTTAAACAAAGCTAGTATAACGTTCCGTCATAATTATATTATTGAATACTTGTACAGAGTAACGCGGATTTCCCGTGCTTGTCTTGAAATTAAAACTTAAAAAAACTTCCTTTATTCCCTTGCTTTTCTCTTTTTACAGTGTGTCTACTGATTCCCTTACCACCGTCCTGGTTGATGACATCTTCATTGGCCAGGGTTTGAATTATTACCCGGTGGATTTGAAATTCTCCATTCAGAAATCGTAATTCTTTCGCGCTTCCTACTGACGCTGTTGCTTATTAGTCAATCAGTTCGGGCATATAGTTTTTACCGCGTGGCCGTTTAACTTGCTAAAAACGACGCTATTTTCTAAATTTGCAATAAATATTGGGGTGTCACCTTTTGTCTTCTGAAGGACAACCACCCGCTTCCCTAACGGTACTTGTTAGATTTTTGCTGTTTCTTATACACAAAACATTTTATGTGTTTATGACATACAGGCTTCTATTATATACCTATTTCGGCTGGCGACAGACTGTCGGCGCATTGGCCTCACCCTGTCCATTCTTATTCTACATATTTCTTACACACACACATATATATATATATATATATATATATATATTACAAATTCTTATACTACCATATTTCTATAATTACTATTAATAATTGAGTATTTACTTACACGGAACACATATTGAATTAATTTATGTGTTCCACAGTAACGTTATACACTGTAATTGCAAAAAAAAAATTGTTTAATGATTGTAAAAAATCTGCAATTATCTTCTGTTTTTTCTGTCGACCGTACTTTTCAAGAGCCAAATTATTTATTTGATGCAGTGAAATTATTTTAGGCAGTTCTGATTCATCTTGACCTTCGTACTACTTGATTGCTGTAATCAGTGGCTGAAGGCCTCCTTATGAGAGGTTGTAGGTTTTAAGGGCTGGTCATCTTCTTCATCATTAGTATCTGTAGGTTTGTGGACAGGTATGTAACAATTTCATCATCACTAAACATTTCGTACTCTACATCCGGTAAGTCTATTTCACACCAAGTTTTGACGTCGTCTTCATTCAAACTGTTAATTGCTGGTAGGAACTGGAAGACATCTAACAATTCTGATGTGGGGTCAAAACCTTTTGGTTCTGTAGACGCTGATTGTAATTCAGATTCCGACTGAATTTTTGGAAACGTATTACCCTGTAGCACTTATTGTGCTGTGTACACAAGTACAAATACCCATTCTCGGAACCAAAGCTTCCGCAATCCGTTCTCCTGGTTATTATCAGAACCCCGGCCACAATCAGCAAGTTTCTGGTTTACACCGGCTATAATTAGAGCAGATATACTACTCGCTTGTGAATAAAGAAAAAGAAAAGATAGCTTGAGTGGGTGACGAATTGCAGAGGGAGATGAATTAGTGGGTGACAACGTAGTGAGGTTCCACTGTATCCATTGTTTAAAAACAACAATTTCTGTGGCCATCGTAACACCAAGTTTTATAAGTATTTGTATACGTTTACGAGTAAATGTTTTACGTATATATATATATATATATATATATTCGTACTTGTATATACTAAATATAAAATTGTCACTTAATGAGTTCACACTTCTTTTAGTTAGTACTAAATGAGTATTTTAATTTTAAAACGTGTATAATAACACACAATCAAATAAACATTGTAACATTATAACGTTACATAAAGTAGCCCACCTATAAAGAAGCTATTACTATTTAAAAGAAAAATAAGTTACAACATTGAAGGAATAAAGAAAATCAAAGTATCAAAGACTTAATGAATAGGAGTATTAGAATGTAACAATACTGAAATAGAAACTAGACAAGGACTAAGACGATGACAAAACCCAAGTGATTGGCAGAGGGAAAAATAAAAATGAATAACTTTCTGACCACAACCCAACCCCTTTTCCAATAATAATAATATAGTAGAGATAATAATGGAAGTACAAAGCTATAGGTAGAAGTATAACTAGTTCCAACTAAAACTATCAATACAATAAATGTAGATTGTAATGATAAGTAACATTGTTATTAAAATATAAAGGGAATAAAACTCTTATATAATAAATACACAATTTTAATGATAAGATGAGTTGTGTGGTTAGTTCAAAGTGAATAAAAGAAAGAAAAATAGTGACTAATATAATCCTAAAGTGCATAAAAGAACCACGAACATTATACTAACTTAAATCAGTAGTAGGAATAAAGTGTAAAATGAATAATAAATAATGCTTGATGAAAAAATGATAAATGTATAATGTAAAAAAACTGAGGCATAATAAGCCTATACAAGTGAAAGAGGTAGAATTAATGTTCATGTTTTAAAAAAGAAATAATAGTTAAGTAATAGTTATAGTTAATTGTTTGTGTTACAAAAAGAGCATATAAGGATAAAAAAGCATGTTTAATGAATGATAGTTATAGGGAGTAGGAATGTATGTAATGTATTAAAGAATAGCATGTGCATAGCATGTTAAAAAGAATAGTATTACGTTTTAAAAATGATTATGAATAATCAAGTGTTATATGTTAGTTTATTGTAGTTGTGTTTAAAATAGTTCAGTTTCATAAAACCAAAGGAATCTGTTATAATAACTGTCTAAAGTAATCAGTTGGACTAGGCATGAGGAGCCTATTGTAAAAAACAGAAATTTGTAAAGTTTGATATTATAACAGTAGTAATTAAGGGCAAAATTCAGGTAATACTATTAGGTTTGATTATACAGGGTGGGGCAGGGAAACGGGAAAATTTGAAGTTGATATTGGCAGCCCTGTAGATGTAGCACAAGTGAAACTGTCTGTCTAGCAGTAACGGACATTTAGTTACCATGGAGCAGTGGAGCGGTGCAGAGCGTGCGGTCGCCGTAAGGGCGTTTTACCGACATGGTGACAGTTTGACAGCTGCACAACGAGACTTTCGGCGCCACTATCAGATCCCGCCCCGCGGTCAAGTTCCTTCGTTACACGCATCGAAACGTGGGTTCGTAATTTTGAAGAGACTGCTTCAGCTTTGAAGAAAAAGCCTAGTGGAGGTGTACGGTCTGTACGTACAATACATTGATGCCGTGCGAGGTCCCATCTTAAGGAGTCCTCGTCGTTCGGTGCGAAAAATTGCCTCGTCATTGCAGCTCGGACGTCGGAGCGTTCAAAGAATACTCCATAAACTTCAATTTCATCCGTAAAACTTCAGATTGTGCAACAACTGAATCCTAATGATTGTGTATTGCGCTTGCAAATTTATGAACAATTGTTGGCTCAAATCAATGAGGCTGCTAACTTCATTCAAAATCTTTGGATGTCCGATGAAGCCCATTTTCACTTAAGTGGCTACGTGAATAAGCAGAACTTCCGTTACTGGGCTCAAGGAAACCCTGCTCAGCTTCACCAGCGTCCATTACACAGTATCAAAGTTACCGTATGGTCGTATGGTGTGCAGTGTCGTGTCATGGAGTGATAGGCCCTTACTTTTTTGAAGATGAACGAGGCGCTGCTGTCACTGTGACGTCTGAACGTTATGTCAGAATGCTAGAGACACTTTTGGCTCCAAGACTCCATACTTTTCCAAATATTGACATTCAGCACACCTAGTTTCAACAGGATGGAGCCACCTCGCACGCTGCCAGACAGTCTATGGCAGCAGTGAAACGTTTGTTTGGGGATCGCATAATTTCAAGGAATGCTAACATCGCTTGGCCGCCCCGATCTCCAGACCTTTCAGTCTGTGACTTCTTTTTATGGGGACATCTGAAGAGTATCGTGTACCAGACTAGACCAAGAACCATTGCTCACCTCAAGACACAGATTGAAGAGGAAATCGCCAAAATCCCAGGTGACACATTGCGCCGCGCTATCCAAAACCTACGGAAACAACTTACTGAATGTGTGCGGCAAAATGGGCAGCATTTAACTGATGTAATTTTTAAAAAGTGATGCCTAATGTAATTTCCAGTCTTGTAGAACATATTTTGAGTCTTAAATAAAGTTTTGCAACGTTCCTTCATTTTTTCTAATTATTTCAAATTTTTCCGTTTCCCTGCGCCACCCTGTACAACTTTAGAGACACAAAAAGTATACCAAAAGAATCAGTTATAAATTAATTAATATAAAAACAAAATTGTTAAACTAGTAACTTGGTAAATACTGAACAGAAACTATTCATGTTTGGTTTTCTAATTAATTTATAAAAGAAATGCAATGAAATAGTGTTATTATCTTAAAAATTCGTAGTAGTATAAGAAGATTATACTAATTTAAAAACATTTGTTAATTTTGTAGAAAAATCAGTAGCAATATCTAACAATGTAAACAATTTTTTCAACCAATAGGAGTATTAGGTTTGCTGCCTTGACAACCAAACATTAACAGAAAAATTCGTTAGTCTATTATTGGATTCAGAGAAGAGAATATTAAAAAATCCATGCAGCTCAATATAATTAAATAAAAGAAATAAATAATAATAGAAATGAGATAGTAATGAACTGAAATGATATTCTATATTGTAATAGTATGACCAGAAGAAATATTTAAAACCAAATCACTTTAAATTGAAAGAATAAATATATCTTAAAAATCATAATAGAAAATGAACATGAAGTGAAACCTCAGATGTGAAGGAATGTGCTAAGTATAAAATTGAATTAAAAACTAAATATGAAAAGTACTAGGTCTACACTTTGACACTTTTTCACTCACTAATAATCTTTATTTAAACACTCAATTAATGAATAAACTAGTGCCAATCAGTTTATATCTTTATTCACTTTTTAATTTATGGTGATCAAATTATTGGACATTGTAATCTTCTCTTAAAACGAACTGTTAACCTAAATTCACCAACTTTGATACAACACATATCATATAACCTAAGAATTAATTTATTAAGAAACTGTATATTATTTAATTATGTTTCATGTGAAGTTTTGTACTTTCCAAAGGTCTTTTGTTAATTTTTCTGTAATAACAAGAACTCAACTAATTTAAAATAACCAAAATAAAACATAGTATTTTATTTAGCAAGGCTCTGGTCACTATTGCCAACAGCTGAGCAAGTAAAAAAGAAGAGCTGGAGCAAACATTATATTATAAAAATATTTCATTTGTTTGAAAAAGAAAGAAATATAAAACACTACAGAAATAATACAGTATTGACTATTTTCAATCGTATCTTTGATTTATTTTAATGTTAATTACATTTTATTCCTTTATATAGCCCAGGTGAAAATTTTTTATCAGAAAATAGAGGTTAGTAACCCCTATTTTTTAGGAACGAAATTTAAATTAAACTACAAGACAAAGGTGAGTTGAACTAAACTAAAATAAGGGAGGAGGATAAATAAATAAGAAGAAGAACTTTAATTGTTTTTGAAATAAAACAATTTGGCGCCTTAAACCGGGAAATAAAATTATACAACTTCAGTAAGGTAACAGATTGACACCAGCGACTTGGGACTTGAACGGGTACGACTAAGGTAGATTATAACATGAATAACCATTGCCAAGTCTTTAATTCTCCACGATAGGGATGAAGAACTAAACCTGCGTCTTATTTTCTGGACAATAATACAAATGCAAAGGGCTCAGGCAGGTAAACCTCGGAATTAGATTGAAAACAGCTTAGTTCCTGGTTATAAAGTGACCACATAACGAAAACAATAAAATCGTAAATAGTACGATGGTTGAATGGTGTCACATATGGAGAAGATAGACGGGTAGTCGACACTAGATATAGCAGTTTATGCGACACAAAGGAGTTAGTGGGAAAAATGCCGTAAATATACAACTATCCCAAACATGTTATGCTTGGTCCGAAATAGAAGTACACAAGTAATATCTGGAGGGAGAGCAGAATTTACAGCACGGGCAACATATGGTAAACAAATTTGATTTTTACTGGCACGAAAGGATACCGAAAAACAGGTGACCTGTGAGCGGAAACGCTCACTGAATGAAGATGTATTAAGGAGGAGATGTGCGACAAACGCATTTTATGGAGACTGGGTACGAGAAATAGCTATTCAAGCTATAAACTTTACATTAGTTTATTGCTGAGTCACGATGTGACGCCATGCATGTATATATGTATGGCAGAATTACGTAACGCTCCGGATTGTTCGAGATGCTCCTTTTAGACATTATTCGACTATCGTGCCGGCATCGAAGCCCGCTGTGTCACTACAGTCAAAGAGACGGAGGTATAAATACTGGATTTCGAAGCTGCCAAGTTCTGTTACACCTGGAAATTTACAGGTATAATCCAAGTGATTGCGGTTTAGTAGGAAGCGACTACTGTGTTAATTAGAGCAAATCCATAATATAGCGACATTTATTGTTGTGTGTTGGATAAATGTTTCTTGAATTATTGTATAAGGGCGCCTTTGTCGATTTCTATCTATTGTTGTTTGTAAATAAAGTTTATACTTAATTAGTGACATTATTGGTGTTGGATATTCTGTTTACATTGTACAACACGACGATCCGTCAGACCATCTTAAAAATAACCCTTAAAACATTTGTAAGAAAGAAGTTCACAGCTATTAAGACCTATTAAAAAAAAGATGAAGAAACATTGAAGTAAAAAATACATTAATATATAAAAGAGGCGAGCGAGCGAGACAGAAGTGGAACGCCGTCGCCGCCGTCGCGTTGGTGCGAATAAAGGGAACAGCGGAGCGGAGCGTGAGCGTCGGGCCGAGGTGAAGAAATCCACCGGCTGACAGTAATACCGTAATGGAGCAGTACATTATGCAGGTAAACTGGGGCATGAATACTTTCCCACTCTGCTCAACGCAGCTGACTTGGAAAATAACGCCACTAAAGTACACTAAATTTAATGTTAATAAACTGGTAGTGAGGTCAATAGAAAAGTGCAGTGGGAGAACATCTATTAAGAAGTGCAATGAAACTTACAAACTTAATGTATATTAAAATATTAGTTGCTATTTTTAATTCTATTAGTTTTAAGCATTTTTAAAAAAATTTTCTCAATAAAAGAAGTACATAGTAGGGAAGAATAATAGAAGCCATTAATAATAATATAAGTGGAATGAAATTACTAGCAATGAAATACCGTGTATTTTTAATTTTGTTAATTTTTATAATTTTTCTTCTCATTTCTACGTTATGGCAATTCTTTACTGAATCAATCGATTTAATATTTACCCTAAATGTTATGCGACGTTACAAAAGAATAAAATATAGATAATATAAAAACAAAATATAAAAACATTTCCCTATAAAAAAGGAAAGCCATTTTTTATTTAATGGTTTTATTTTATTCAATTCAAATTATTTAATGAAAAGACGAGAATAAAATATTTTTGTTTAACAGTGTCTTCAAGCAAGGTCAACAATTACAACTTTCGTATGTGTTAAAGACAACCGATACTACATAAATATATATACATCTCGGAATTATACAAAAATTCTAGTCTATCTTACTATACCAACACTGCAAGTCAGCGTTCTTTTGTATACATAAATGTATGTGTTATATTTTTTCCCGCTGAAGGTTATTCTTCCTTCTGCTTTTCCGGACCTTAAGGCCGTGGTCTTTCTTTAGTAATTCTTCAACCAAACGTTTCGGACGAAAAATTACCGCAGTTGAAGTTGTAACAATAATAGATCAAACAAAGTGGTTCATCCTTAATAGTAGAAGAAACAACAACAAAATGTAAAAAGTGTTGAAACTTCTTAATCGTATCGTGATTCTAAAAATGACAGCCAAGTAAGTGACAACCAAAATGAAGTGGAGATTGTTCACTTACTGTGACTAATTCTATAACACAATTGCCAACGCAAGGTTCCCAGGGAATTAGTATTTTGATGTTAGACGGCCAATCTTTTGAAGTTCTGTGATGAGCCTCAGTGCGTGTCAACGAATTAAATATTTGCGTTCACTGTTGACATCCCGGCAGTCATTAATCACAGCGACGACGGGCGTGGGAACAGCGCGAGATTCTAGTGTCATCTGTGTTCACGGTTGTTAGGCGACTACTAGAAGATAATTATCTTCCCTTTCCTCACGTAAATTTGATGTTGTTATTATCTAATATAATAAAAATTATTAACTATATCTACTCAATTTGTGTGTAACACATTAGCTGAAATCACATTAGATACTTCAATTACGGAATTCACATACAAGGAATAGATCGCCATAAGGAGTGGTCCCATGACGTATAGATAGAAGTGGCACAATCAAGAAACTAGTTAAGAGAAAGAGTTACAAGTAATTAGAGGACACAGGAAATCTTAGATATAAAATGTTCAATAAATGCAGAGGACCTAGTACGGACACAAAAATGAAAGTACACAACGCTAGAGTAAGATGAGAAATGCTGTTGCGATGGATGCGACAAAACTACGTGCTTTACGAGAAAAGATCAAAAAAGGCTGCAAAAATTTGAAAGGAAAATTGTAAAAACGATTAAAGGGGAAATAATATAGGAAAGGATGGATATTTGAAAATTTCAAATTGTTAAATAGAGGAAACGCTGGAAGGAGGAGAAGTAGTAAAGGTAATAAATATCCAAATAATACACTGGTACAGTCACGTGTGCGGAAGGGAAGCAGGAACAATTTTAAGGACGATCACCAACTGAAAGCCAAATAGAATGAGAGAAAGAAAGAGGCCAAAAATCTTTGTAATGACCAAGTAATGAGAGATATGAAAAGTATGGGAGCTGTGTGATGGAGGGAACAGGGAAAGTTGCGAAAGGATATTTTAAGAAGCACGGACACTTACAAGCCTGGATGAGACCAATACTGATTAAACCACCGCTACAAAAAGTGGGTTTAGGAAACTCAAGAAACTGGGTGGACACGGAAAGTACGGTCATTTCAGAAGGAATATACAGTTCACAATAATTTATCGAAATTCAGTGTTATTATTATTCCGAACTAGAGGAAGAAGAAAGAAGATAAAAAAGAGAATAAAGAGGAGAAAGAAGCATCATATTCCTGAAAGTATGTTATGGTGTGTAATGGTTTGATAGCGTTACTTACTAAAAGTAACCGTTACTTTTTATGTTAGTGCTTATATGTAGAGACAGCTGCAGTACGTAAGTACAGTATACTTCATACGTTATGGCAGTGTTTACATGTTATAAGTCTTCACAGGTGTCCTCAGCAGCGACATAATGCACCGTTCCATTACAGTAATACGCTCTCCTTGCCCAAGATGCGACTTTTATATTTATACACATATCTCATTGGTGTTTCCCTTCTAAACTTACTACTGCATCATTTTCGTTCTTTAATATATTTTCTTGCAACTTTTACAAAGTCCATGATGAATGATTTACACAAAATCAATGATTCAGTAATTCATTGGTTGTATGTTCAACGAGTCTAAAAAATATGCAATATATGCCACGTTGAGACGATAGACAACACGTGTCTAGGTGACGTTTTGCACGAGTTGTGTGAGTAGGAGGTTAGGCAAAGCTCGCCCACGTTTTCGACCTTTCCTGTCCAGATATGGTTGATTATTCTACAGACATCCAGACTAGGTGACACAGCCGGGGTGTAATTAGATGATTCAGAAGCGGAGTTTAGTGAGTCTGACAGTGCTTTTAGAGCAAAGGGATAATTGTGAAGTGTTGTGTGCGGACACGTGTGATTGGTGAATTACATTATTTAGTGGGATACTGGTAATTAAGTGACATTTACTGTGTTTTACGTTAGTCTGTGTTGAACAACGTATACTAAAAATGTTGTATACTACGGTTAATCGTTAGTCTTGTTATTTTCAACTGGTGTTGCAGCAGCGATTTCATCTGATGTGAATTATTTTTTTTCCTCTGTTCAAACACGGCCGTCGTTACAATATGTCATACTATTTTTGGTTATCGTGTCTGTAGTTTATCTTTAGTAAAGTTCATATTCCGTATATTCTTTTCTGTTGATTGTTAAACGAATATAGTATAATTTCGGTGCATGAAAGATTCAATGTAATCTTGTATTAGGACTATATTCACATCGTAGTGCGCACACTTGTAAAAACCGACGTGCCTAAAGCACTTAATATATCAGTGCTACTAATACAGTATAATACCCATAAGCTGTATTGTCAGCTGTTTACGTTAACTCAAATTCCCACAGTCCATACTAACTGCATAGGGAGCACTGATGACCTACAGTACAAACAGACAAGGGCGAATTGTCAACACACTGCAGTCACCAACAGGGCACTACAATCGTATTACACTTGCCCCCTGTAACAACGCTTGTAACCGTTTACCCTAATCACCCGATGAAAGCAAACTGTAATCAGCAATTCAATGTCTGTCGCATACTGCGGAAAGAGTTAATATTATTTTTTCATATAATTAATTATAATAATTTTTTGTTATTATTAGCTTCAACTATCGGGGGTATTCGATCGTGTTCTAATGTTAAAATCCGTACCTCTGTTACTGTCTGACGTTTATTATTGTAACATCCTAAGAATAGTTTACCAAGGGGAGAGTTATTATTAACGAACTTCTCGACTTCTTGAATCAATAACATCTATACCAAAACAATTTTAATTTTTGTAGCTAAATGCTTCCGAAGTAAATTTAGTTTAACAATATTTGTATAGAAATAGGATAACCAACGTTTATTCTTTTGCCACTGAAATCCTTAATGAGTTTTAGTCTTTATAAGATTTTTTGCTAGTCATTTCGTACAGCCTTGTGTCTTCTGTTACGTCTTCTTCCACATTGTGCACCAACTTTCTATTCTTTCTCCTCCCTCTTGGTTTCCACTGCATTATTTTTTATGTCATTACCAAAGGACTAATACAGTTCGAACACTGTGTTAGTCTCTGTGGTGTAACAGGTCTAGGTAAGCACCGTCTGTAAGACTACCATGTTTATGAACCATCTAAGTACATTACCCATTACTCATACTAAGTAATGGCCACTTAAGTTATTAATGATACAACGTGCAGTTTTAAATAAACACTTAACATACATTAAATCTAATAACAATGTATAATCTAATCGTTATAAAAATGTTACTACCTATCTTGTATTCCGCAGCCAAGTTGATCACTAGACTTCTCGCTCTGCTTGTATCAGGCAGAGGAATGTTCTGGAACGTACTAGTTTTAGTCATCACGCTGAGTAACAACAGTCTTTTATTACTATCAGTCATTATGTTTCTGTTGGGAGCTGATACAATTTCAGCTTTGTCGTAGGTTTTATTACAGAACTACTCAATATTTTTCGTTAAACGCGATGGACGAGGCTACCAATATTCAAGAATGCCTTTCAGTATACGAATGTCGAGAATGTCACTAATATACAATGCCTTTCAGTGTCTCCCCTATAATTATGCTATAAACGACGACAACCAAATAATGTCTTTCCCCTCTCAGGGTGTGCCCTTGGGAACTGCTGCGTATTCAGATGTTGTACGACAACCAAATATACAACTGGGTTTTCCTAAGACGTTTGGTGGCGTTGTTTCGGAACGATAGGGTTAGTCACGAAAGGTCTAGTACAGAACAACTAGCAAAGTATCTTCCGACAATATTTCATATTCATTACTAATCTTCACATTTCATTTTATGCGTCGCCAATAAACAATCTGTATCCCACTCCAGGTACACCTGTAGAATTGAAGAACCTCTGGATGCAATGGAAATTAATGCAGAAACAATAACCATATTTGCGGCCATACAGCAGGGGCAGCCGAAAAACTCATAACAGGCGCCGAGTTCATATTTCTACGAGCCGCTAACCAAACCGAAAATTATTTTATGCATTTTCATAATTTAATTTGAAATTCACACACACACACACACACACACACACACACACACACACACACACACACACACACACACACACACACACACACACACACACACACACACACACACACACACACACACACACACACAATGCACTTATAAAAATAATAATTTAATTCAAAGTAGAAGTCTGTTGCGTTGATAAATGAGCTCCAGAGCGATTTTAATGTTCACAAACACAGTTACAAGACATTTCAGCAGGTCCTGCTATAACTTTTGCTCTTTGAATCGTTTCAAAGCGTGTTGCTTTGAGCTTCATTCAAAATTGTTTCAACAAAGAAAGCAGGATTTGGCTAAATCGGATAAATATGGAGATTGGGGAATGATAGTCGTGTTCGTAGAGAGAAATAATTAACATACAATGAGGGATCATTGAGCTGATGCCGTGTTTTGATTCAACACATTTTGTTTGGTAATCAGACATCTCAGAACTTTTCCTCAAAACCGCCGTAAGACATTACAGTAAACATTACCTCGTACATATACTTGAATATATTTTAAAATGTCATTGATCACCTTTCTTCTAAATTTAACTGTGGTTATTGGGTAATTCACATATTGCTGATTACACTACAAACAGGTGAAAGTTTGTTTTAAACTCAAAAATTAAACAATACTGCCTACCGTCAGCCTGAGAAAACTACTGCCAGCAGTAGCATCCTCTATACAGAAGTAGCAAGATGTCTGTGAAATAGTCAATTTGAGCAAATATTATTTAAAAAATGTCTAAACCAAAACAGGAAAAGTACTCTCATAATAAACTACAGTCTTTTAATAACTCTAAACTGACGCGGAAAGAAGGCTATTAATATAAAATACTACATTCTACGGTTAACTACTTATTCCATTATATACTTGATATTAACTTCTGTAGACGAATTCTACAAATTTCATCAAAACTTAAACACAGATAATTTATATCAGGCTAGTACCCACCTAATAAGGTATTGAAAATGTATATTTTTTAATGTAAATAAAAAAGTGCTAATTTTGGATTAGAGAGTAGTAAATAATGTATGAAAGTAGAGACATGAAAATTATATGAAAAAGGGAGAAATAATAAAACAGGAAGCATGGGGCAATCAACGTGGGCAATAACGTTTTCTAACCAAGGGTAACTTCATGTTTATTAATATATGATTTATGAAGACTGAAGTATTAAAACCTTAAAAGTTTGCAAACAAATTAATTACAATTTCAATTACCTGAAAACCTTATATTATTTGCTTTTAATAAATGGTTTTCATAATTTTAAATTAGCTTTATACCGATTTTAATCGATTTGAAGAGTAATTACAGTAATTACTGAAGAGCGACGCGATTCCAAGAGACAGCGTTGTCCTCGTGGACTACAGAGAGTATGTAGGGCGTGTTATGCACCTACGTCACACAGCACAAAGAGCATGTCTCGCGGGATTAATGCCGACAGCATCTACCGGGGGGGGGGGGCGTAATCACAGTACGGATATCGAACTGCTAGGGCGTTTGTACGAACATTCAGTAATCATCTCACGGAAGGAAGACCGATCAGTGTCAGAGTGTAACTGAACCGAATGACCACCGCTTCTGGGAATGGCTTATGGTCAGTATATATTTGTCGGTATGTCGGAAAATGTCATCATTAGCACCTACAAAGTGTGTACGATATTATTATTTGTTTTTTATTGAAACATCATTCTAATTTATAAAGAAATAATATTTTCAGATTTATGTATTAGTGACGTTATACAGAGTAACGAAACTACTTTATGAATGAACAAAATGAAAGGATCATATTTTGTATATCCACTTTCCTCAAGCTTAAATATTATTCTGGAGGCCGTTCGAGATCGTGGCGTATCGAATCGTCAGCAGAAATAATACGAGCGATGAATTCTTGCCGAAATAAATTCAAATAAATAATAAGGTATTAAAGTCATTTTGTAATACGAATATGTCATTTAATCCAATGCCCTAAATTCACGTTCACCGAGTATCAGTGGTTCTGATTATTTAAACTGTGTGCCACTTTATTAATTTAATGAAACTTTCTAACACTAGTTATATTTTTAAATGCCGTAAATATTTGCTTTCATAAAGTTACTTCTTATCTTCAGTTTGTTTTTGTTAATGATGCGTCTCAAGCTTGAAGTTACTACTGTCAAGTCTTCAAAGATATAGTGCTTCAGTTTCATCTCAGAACAAAACCTTAACTTTGAAAACGTATTGATTTCGAGACCTCTTTTCGAAAAAAAGAACATTGAGGTATAGTCCCGTGTATAAAGTAGATCGTAATGTTTGTTGTAATTCCTGTATTGGCCAGGTAGGAAGGTGTTTTGAAGACAGATTTTTTAACACTTACCGAACAACACTCCATCTTGTCAACTCCTAATCGATTATGGCCATAATTTCACCAGCCTTTTTGATAAACTGAAGACAAACAAGAGGACTGGCACTGTTGACTTTTATATCGAAATTGGAACGTATAGATTTGGGTCTTGGGTCTGCGTAATTTAGTTTCATTATGAACTGTTTGTATTTAGGTTGATTTAACGTTTTGTATAATAATTATGTATATGGCAACAGTACAAATGTACAGAGTACTGTGCATTGCACAAAGTAATTAAAAAATTAATTAAAATAAATAAGTAATTCACATTGTTAATAATAATAGTTCAGCTTGCAAAATGAACAACCAAACTTTCATGTTGGGACATGTGGAACACGCCAGCTTCTCTGTCTCTGTGTACACACGTATGTTACATGTGTGTGCGACCTGTCAATTCCTGAAAAGCGCCACCCTTAAGGAACGCTATTAATTATAGGAATTTATTTAATTTGTAAAGATTGTATGCATAATAGCACAAAACCAAATACACCAAAATTTGTATAAAAATAATACGCATATGTGTATAAAAAATAGCGTAAAAAGGATAAAAAGTGTAATTACAGGAAAATAAAAATAAATAGAACTTATGTTAATTAAGATAAAGAAAAACGGTTTTAGTAATTAGTGAATTTTTATTAGAAAGCAATGCATATGCAGTAAATTGAAAGAGATTAGATCAATAGAAGGATTAGATAATCTAATCAGTATCATACTAATGACCAAGCTGAGACCAATATTAGATAATTATAAGATGTAATAGAAAAGAAGGTTGTATAATATGTCTATGTGCAATATGAATATCAATTATATGTAATAATTAGATGTGTGTTAAGACTACATACACATACAAATACTATTGATTTTAATTCGTAACAAAAATAAGAATTTTTATTTAATAAATATTTAAATGATTTTAAACCAAATTACATAGTGTTATTATTATTACGATTACACCTATCATGAAATACACACACGAATTTAATGTGTTGTAGTGTTGTAATATATATTTTAAATTTTAATCTTAAAATGGGACTGTGAGCCCAAGACGGAATGTTAATAAATATAAAGCTGAAAGGCCAAGCGATACGGGTAAACAAATTAAATCCATATCTGGAACTTGGAGACCATACATAATAAATAACAGCTTTCTTTATTTTTTTACTTGCAATTAACTTTATAGTTTTATAGTCTTAATCTAGTGCATGCCATATCGCATATATGTAAGCCTATTTGGTAGTAGTTGTTATTACTTAAAGTGTGTGTCACTTTTAAAATAATGAAAAGCTCAGTCTCTAAATCATAAGCAAACATATAACATTACACTTAAATGCAAATTTAACTAATAAGCTTTCTCAGCAGCAGACTTTTACAATTTTTTCAAATTTGGACTTCTATTTTTAGTTTCTGGTCTCCCTAATGATAAAAATTTTCAAAGCTTATAATACAGTAAGTTTCTAATATTTTAATGTTTGGCAAAATACTAAAATGTGTTTTCAAAATTTTATTACCATTTTTGTATCCTGAATTTTTTAATTTTTAAACCAAAACACTATATTGAGGCTGTGGTTAAAATCATCTTGAATTTGATATCCCATTTGGATATTTGGGATTTTTTTAAAATTTTGTTTCACTTTCTGGATCGTGATGCTTTTAAAGTTTGAAATTTCTAAAAGTTAACAGTATATCCAGATAGTAGTTAACTCTGTTTAATTTGGTAGGTTGCAATGTTTTCAAAATTTTAACCTTCGTATTTTTGCCCTGTGCCACCCTACTTTTTGAGGGGGGACATCTCAAAAACAAGCTTTTTGAGATCTTTAGGCTATATGTATGAACATCGCATTATGAAATCGCTTAATGCATTCAAACGTTATCATGAGACATACTCCAAACAGATTGACAGACAGGCAGTATAAACATATTGTTACGACTGTCTACTCGATCGTCGTTGGTACAGTGGAATCAAAATAAATAGAAGACACCAATTAAGTCACTAATCACCAGCTTTAATTTTTTACAGTAAAACAGTTCGTAATTAACAACACAGTCTACTACAACAAATCAAATAAAAATTGTTCACAAGCAATAAAAATGTCACTAATATTAAACACAATTGTATTATAATATACCGTCCGATTATAAAACACAGCACTTAACTAATAACCACAGTAATATAGCTACTATAACTCTCGAACCGCACTTGTCAATATCTCGGACTAAACTGACTGAACGTCGTTGAGTACCGGTATATATACCGCCCCAAATTACTAGATTATTCGATAGCGCCAGTATAGTTACGACGTAATTACTTGCGGCCTTGACAAAATCCGCGCGGCTGGCGCCTTCGAGAAACTTCTCGTATATGCGTCTACAAGCACTTACGCCACACGCGTTACATCGAGTTTCTTCTGGCACATTCGACAAACACGTAGATTGTTCTGTGATGCCGTAACACTTCCCCCTCCTTAAGCCTGTTAGTCACGAACTGGCAAACCGTCTCCGAAGTAATACTAGACCAGGCGATCTAGGTGGACATCCTTGCGAAGGATAATTTTCCCGTCCTTCGAATTCAGTCTCGTGTGATCCGAACATCACGTTCCCCGGAATGCGAGTCTTTCGCGCAACCACTAGTTTCGCTGGAATCACTCCCGTTGCGTCATGTACTGATGACCTAAATACCACTGGCTGATCCAAGTTTGTTTGGTTCTCGTCAACAACCTCTTGCGTAACCTCATCTTCAGCCACTTTCCCTTAGGCGCTTCTATCAGCTCACGAACAAGCAAGAGTTTTGTCTCGACACCCATAGTTGGCTTTTCAAACACTTCTTTTGTCGTTATACTTATTTGTACTTCAACTGCTAGTTCCTATTCCATTTCCGCTTACAACAGGGAGGGTTCCTCTTGTCCAGACTTGTTGACTTTTTCTTCGACTAATGCCACTCGCTTAATCGAATGGTTGGTAGACCCTGTCATTTCAGCTATGCAAAGATTTATCTTCTCTTGGCCAACCTTCAGGACATTGTCTCTTAGGTCCACAACGAATCCGTAGGCATACATAATGTCCGTGCCAAGGATCACTTCATCGACAATGTCTGCAACAAGCATTTGGTGGCTAAACTCGAGAAGACCAAGGCGTACACGTACGTCTACCTTTCCTAGCACCTTGACGGTGCTTCCAGTCACAGTGTGTATTGTACAAGAGCTACTTAGAGGCTGGCGGTTGATGACTAAGTCAGGGCGCACAATAGACACTGTTGCGCCCGTGTCAACTGTAAATTATGTTGGTTTACCTTCCGCAAACCCATTAACAATCAAGTTTCCATTGGTATTACGTAGCGTGGAAACGGTGTGCTGTTCTGAGGCATTACTTTTCCAATTGGTGCGATCACTCCCTTCTATCGGTATTTTCTTCTCCCAACAGTCTACCTGTAGATGACCACGTTTCCCACAGTTGTAACACTTAGGTCTTCTGTCTTTATCCTTTGGTTCGAAAGATCGTTGTGGCGCTGCTGACTTCTTAAACTGTTGTTTTTGAATCGTCTCTTTATGCCGTCCGCTATGACGATACAGCGGTATTGGATCCATTTGGCTACAACTTCATGGCATACTTTGATTAATGTAGGTAGCCGACTTGGTAGCTTCAAAACGGAGAGCATGAACTAGAGCGTCTGATTTATTATCATGCCGAGCCATTCTTAACACTTGTAACTGACTATCTCTGTTACCGTCAATAAACATAATGAGAGAAATCCACATCCTGAAGTCCTCCGATTTTTCGGGATTAGCCAGTCTCGTCAGTCGGCCGACATTCGCTTCAAACTCTTGAAGGCTCTCCCCTGAACGCTGTCGCCTAGGTTTAAGTTCTTCACGGTACACTTCGCACAAATGCTGGTCACCGTACCGTAACTCCAGAGCTTTAGTTAATTCGGCATAGACGTTCTGACTGTCAGATGGCACCTTCTGTACTAGTTCTGGGGCAGGCCCTTTTAAAGCAAGAATTAGTGAAAGTCCTTTCTCTTCTTCCGTCCATTTATTTAAGCGAGCGGCAGCTTCAAATTGGCGAATATAATTTGCCTTGCAACTTCCATCAAACTTTAGGGCCTTTGCGTAAACTGACCCTACTACAGTTAGATTTCTCTGATATTTTGAATCTTCTTCAGAATTTATTAAAGGTCTTTCATTACCAACTATTTCTTTTACTAAATGTTCGACTTCCTTTATAATTTATTTTATTGAATTTTTAATAGAATCCTCTAAAATTTACATACTTGTTTTTATGGTTGACACAGATTTTTGAACTTCAGATATTCTGTCAACTTATTTGTTCAGCTCACCTCGTAACAGGACGAATTTTGCAGTGATATCCTCTTGTACGAACGCCTTAACGTCGTCTGATTGACGACTAAATTTTTCTTTTTGTCGTCTTTCTGCTTCTTCCTGTGTCTGCCGCAGCAGCGTTTGGAAAGCTTCCATCATCTGACTTGCATCCATTGTTTTCGATTAATTACGAATTACACTCGTCTTGTACAAAGTGTCCACTGTTTACCGTTCTATCCCACTTCTGACACCACTATTACGACGGTCTACTCGATCGTCGTAGGTACAGTGGAAACAAAATAAATACAAGACACCAATTAATTCACTAATCACCAGCTTTAATTTTTTACAATAAAACAGTTCGTAATTGACAACACAACAAATCAAATAAAAATTGTTCACACGCAATAAAAATGTCACTAATACTGTATTAAACACAATTGTATTACAATATACCGTCCGATTATAAAACACAGCACTTAACTAATAACCACAGTAATATCGCTAATATAACTCTGGAACCGCTCTTGTCAATATCTCGCACTAAACTGACTGAACTTCGTTGAGTACCGGTATACATACCGCCCCAAATTAGTAGATTATTCGATAGCGCCAGTATAGTTACGACGTAATTACTTGCGGCCTTGACACAATCCGCGCGGCTGGCGCCTTCGAGAAACTTCTCGTATATGCGTCTACAAGCACTTACGCCACACGCGTTACATCGAGTTTCTTCTGGCACATTCGACAAACACGTAGATTATTCTGTGATGCCGTAACAATATTGTCGAACTGTCAAATTAAAACTGAGAACTCGCTTCCTTTCTTCAATAAATTTTAATTTACTAACTTTATATAATAAAATTAAAGTATAAAAACATATAATCCTTTGACTTTAACAAGTTTGTACTTGCTGTTGTTAACATAGAAAGTGTACGTTTAACTGATTAAAAAGGGCGGAAAATTTTACCCGAAAGGGTGTTATAAAAATTCAAGAAAAGGGAAATAGTGTGTTTCAAGAAATTTTTGCAGGCACTTCAATTCATTCAATAAGTTTATTAATAAACACTGTAAGAGGACGCCACAAATAAACAAACTTTGGTCAAAACAAAGACTGTAACTCGCAATTAGTGACAGAAAGGTTAATTGAATGGAACAGAAAAGTGCCATGTTTGAATAAACGTCAAGGGGATTTTGTTGTATCAGTAACTGCATCGTTTAATTCTTAGGCAGTCTGCAGTTGAGTGTACATTTTAATCTTCTGTTATTACCGCAGTATGCGTGCACCTAATGTAAACTGCTATATACAGAATCAATATTTGCCGAAGCAGCTTTATCAATAAAGATTTTAGGAACGTTATGTTGTTTACAGAAAGCTATAAATATTATCATTCCTACTACAGAATTTAATATAAACTTAAAATTTTTTAATGAAATTAAGTTCAATTATCTTTACATTTATGGTGTGTTAAAAATTCCTCTCGATTTCACTAGAATCCAAAACTCTTATTATATTCCGCCGGCTTTCTCTTATTAATGATAATCATATAACTTAATTTATGCTTGCTAATAATTTCTATCATAACCTACATTTGCCTTATTCAATAACATACAACAATCATATATTTACAATATAGTTATATATTTAACAAATAATGAAATAGAATTTGTAGAGTCAAATAATAAATTAGAACGATTGTCTTATCACTTGCGACTACGTGATTATTTTAATCAAATGAGACTATTTCTATTTAGATGTTAATTACATATAAATAAATAATGACACAGATTTAATCGGTGAATAAATTTAGCCGACAATGAGCTGAAATTTATTAAATTTAGCTGAAACTGAAACCGCTGGAATAAAGGCGTTAAGAAGTGTAAACCCAAGAGACAACGAGACCGAATAATGAATATAAATGTTTTGAAAAAAGCGCAAAATAATCCATACGATGGAGTGGATAAAGGAAAATGAAAACTCTGCAGCGACCACGTCGTCAGGATGGATTCTGTTACAGTAGTCAAAAAGGCCCGATTTAGACGATCCAGAATGAAAGGATAGATTGGATCGAATGGTAAAGTTGGTTATAAACGGGAGAATCTCTTAATCAAACGATGAATAATAAGAAGAGGAAGAAAACTACAGGAAAAAATAGACAAAATAAGAAGAAGACAAATGCTGAACGTAAGTGAAGGACGTTTGCGTCTAAAGTCTGACAGTACAGTTGCTGTCCTTCAAATTTGTCTTCGTTTTCTTCCTGTTAAGTAGATATAGGTAGGTTAAAGAATCTGAGCTAGAGCTTCATTCTTTGATTTTGTAAGCAGTGTAATAAAAGGATAGGTATAATAACATAGTTGTACATGTAAAAGGGAATCGACAGTCTTCGGTACGAAAGAAATTAAGAGAAAAATTATACTCTTTCCTTTAAACCAAGTTTATGAAAATTCCAGCGATAAAATTAATTGTCCAATCAATGGCACATTGAACTACATAAGAACGTTCTATTTCACCACAGTGTGATGTTATTAAAAGTTATCCATTTTTTAATATTACTTGTGACTCGACAAGTGAAAGTCTCCAATGAAGAACATTTATAAGATTGTTATAATATTCGTTTGCGGATAAATTAGATAATTATTTTTTATAAGATAACTATGTGATTATCCCATATAAACATCGCAAAAACACACACAATCGCGCGCGCGCGCGCGCGTGTGTGACAATCATGTTTTTGTGAACTATAGGCCTACATTCGAAAAATTGTGATATTACATTGTAATATCGGCAAAGAATATATATAAACTAGCAATCATTGACAAATTTTGCCAATCAGTTACGAGGAAATTTATTTTAAAAATTGAGGCTATATATGAAAGGTAAACTAAGTTGGCCGTCGAAGGTTTGTTTTTATTCCAGACGTCGCCGTAACACACACAGTTCTGAGAAGTGTAATTTCCGCAGTAGACGAGTTGGTCCGGACGCGGTACCGTCTACAACAAAGTAGGTTAACACAGAATATACGCGGCACTTTTTCACTTTCAAAGTGCTGCGTATACATTTACTAGATTCTGTGTTAAACTAAGGAAACACAAAATATAAATTCCTTTCAGTCTGGTGAATTATTTGAAGATTAGCTTGTTCACCTTCTTTGGATCACCGTTCAGAGTAATAGTCAAGTGTCGCTTAGCTGCTTTCATTGGCACAAATCAACCTTTCGTCGAGATAGGAATTACAGCCTACTGTACAAATCTGGACGTACATTTTCCCAACCTAAATACCTCCAATTCTCGAATCGTTTTTCTACAATACATTATTCTGCAAGAAACGTGACTTATGTTAAGAATTAAATAAAACGTATTTAGTATCTTGAAACAGGCTGTACGATAAAAAGAACCAATAAAAATGTTGCTTACCAGATTTCTGAATATATAATCCTACACGTCATATTATGAGTCTGGTTTATTGTCTCTTAGTGACCCTTATCTTGTGACTTAGCATCGTCTTTGTGTTGTGCGGGGCTTCATTTTCATTTTGTGCCTCATCTTGTTGTTCCTACACCATAAACTAATACAGGTAGAACAAAATAATTTACTTTCAGATTCACCGGGGATTTTCTTCGGTTTGAAAGTGATTTCAAATTGTATACATAAACTTAATCCTATCAGTCCTAATGCAATTAATCCTACACCTAATTGAATTCTGTTGAATTTTCAAAGGGATACACCTCACTGAAGTACGCGAACCCGCGCGCGGACCGCCTCTCACAACACGAGTTCTCTAAGATCAACCTCTCGTCCAGCGGCATGACTCTCCTATTGAATATATTTTATGAATTTCCTAAGTATTCAGGCGAATAATAAACTGTTTATAATTTCAGATTGTGACTAAACGTTAAAATAGAGTACTTGAGAATTTGACACCCCAAAAGTTTTAGTTTGAAGCTGAAAGAAGAGATATACACATTAAAGTTTTTTATGCAACTCGAGTGAACTGCTTGAAGGGCGTCAAGGAAAACTGTTTTTAAATTAACATTTCTTTCCGCGAAGAAAACACGGAAAACTTGCTGGACATTTTAAGACTAGCGGGAGATAACGCACATTGTAGGATACACTATCCTCCCGGGCTAGGATGTCACACTATTTCTCAATGACATAAAATCTGAAGGTGTTAGTCTCATTGAAACAGATTGATATGAGGATCGTGTAGGTTGTAGTCTTAGAAGAATGGAATAAACTACTAAACACCAATTTAACTCGTATACCAATAATTCCTCTACATATAATTTTAAACACTATGCACGACAAATAAAAAAAGTCACAGGATAAATTTAAATCACTAGTCAGCAGTCTATACATAACTATGCACTGATAAAACTCCATTAATTCGCACCATAATCGGTTATGTAAATAGTCAGCGGAATTGACTTGAAAACTGCAGGCGTTGTACTTACAAGGGTCTAGCCAAGGCCACCTGTGGCGTAATTACGAGAAGCTTCCAGATGTTACTACACTAACAAAACGGTGTCGCAATTTGCGCAGCTCTGCTACTTTCTGATAGACTCTATTCGAGCATCGAGTCTATAGGCCTATTCCTGACTCAGTGATATGTTACATAACTATTTGCTTTACCGGAAACTAGTATTTTTTTAAGTCCAATAGCACGAAAGCTTACGCCAATGGAAAATGCTGTGCTTAATGTGTGCAATGTGAGACACTATAGTGAATAAAATATCCTGTATGGACAGACTAATTTTTTTAGCATTGCATCAATACCGCTGACAGTAATTTACAATCTAGAGCGTATTTCGTTTTTGAACATTAAATATTAGCTATCTAACTGTAAGCTAGACAGATGTGTATAGAAAACCCTTATATTACAGTATTCAAAGTATATACAAAACTTGAGTATCTTTTATAAGAAAGCATAGTGAGAATCTGGAAATGTTACCTCTCTTTATTGTTAACATTGACTTGATTTTTTTTTTATATATAAATGAATATGCATGTTTATATGGCTGGATAAAAACGTGTTCAAGAATAGATGCTAAAAACACGCTTTTGCCATTTTAGTTTTTATCTCCTATTTTCCTCCTTTTGAAGATTGCACCTTAATGATTCCATCATTCCAAAATAATCATGAGCTTGCCTCCTTTTGTCTTCCTGTCGGTTTTTGAAGCCACCTTGCTTTATAATATTCCTCAAATATGTCCATACCATTTTCACCTCTTGGGCTAATTTCTAATTTTGTATTTTTTCTAATCTGGTTATTCCACTATTCATGCACCCTTATTCCGTTTTCACTGCTCAAATTTTGTTACCTTACCACTAATCAATTCAACTAGTGCATTAGACACTCTGTGCAGTGTAATGCTTCACAAAATACTAATACTAATACTAATAATCTAATATTGTGACATTCAGCTTTTACATTTTTATAATTGTAGCGTCGATTAATTTATACGCTATCGTTTAGCGAAAATTTTTTATTGAAGACAGAATATCTATGATTTTGACATAAATTAAGTACAAATATCTCTAATACGTATAATGTTAGAGAGGCATACTGATATCAAAAATGAAGAAAAAGAATTATTGCTGGATTACAATCAATTGGTTTGAAACGATATTCGGCTTTCAAACATAGGGGGGTTTAACAAAATGACCTGGCGAGATAAGAGTATGAGCAACCATAAATCTTTGCTTTCTCTCTCTGCTTAGCTCTCTTCTTTCTGGAAGTAGAAATAACAGAAATAAGTTGTGTATAATGATTTTTAAAAACGTCCTTGACATCAATTGACCAGTCGACTGGCGTGTAAACCACCCACTAAAATCTCTTACCTTCACTTCATGTTTTCTGTGGAACCGTATAAGATATGTCTTTTTTAGCACAGAGACAAACCGTTTCTCTTCCTTACAACAATTCTATCCTTTATAAGCACAGATGTTTCCTTATAATCTTTACCATGCTTCCTAACCGTCTCTTACTGTCTTATACTTTCTCTTCTGCTTCCTTTCATAATGATCAAATTTTGCTTTTCATACGTATAACATACTCTATCATTCTGTCATAAATCTTTTGTGATATAATTCGTTATTACACTTCTGTATACTGTAATATGTTAAAAAAATTAACAGCAAATACAGACGTTGACAGCTAATTCAAATTCAGGGAACAGCACGGTACAGCGACTTGCAATTAGCTTTGTCTAAAATGTTATCAAGCATATCGTTGCTCTATAGCTAAAGGCAGACACACGTTCTACCAGTATACCGTGACAGAAATTGGGTGATGATAAATAATCTCATTACATTTACCCAATGTGTGTAACATACATATGGTAATCGTTTGACGGAAATTAGAGGCAGTTTAGCCTGCTAGGTGCTTTACCGTGGTACTTTGTCGGATACTGACATTACATGAATCTGGCAACAGGGGATTCATACCTATCAATCATATAAGTTTGTTTGTTTAGATTTACAATGCGTATATATACTCACTAGTAAGTCTATTCCATTGCTTTTGACAACCTTTTCTCAAATTCAAAAAATTATCCATGTCATTTATACACCGGGTGTTTGGGCGTCTTTATCTCATAAATGCTTCTTCTTCTCAGTGGAAACCACAATAGAAACAATAATTAATTAACTGAATTTACAAATAAATAATACAACTAAATAATACAAATATCACTTTATTTGTAGTTGCCTTTTAAGTTTTAGATTAATGTTGTTATCCATCTCATATTTTACGATTTTGGATTTATTACCGAGTTCAAACTTACACTAAACATAAAATTTTAGTTAGGATTAGAAAAGAAAAGATTGTAGAAAACCACTTTTGGAAAATACATCAATCGCGTATTTCTGAAAACCACATTTTCAACTATACTTCTAATATCGCTGGAAACACATCGTTGCATATTTAAGACAGTTACATAATGATTTTTCAGATTCAGTTACATTTTACATCTATCTACAGTGAGATTAGTTAAATACTGCTGTATGTGGAATGAGATTTTATTTTTTGGTAAACTGTTAACCAGACGATTTATAACGAAGAGTTTTCTGTGATATTCTGATTAAATTTCATCCACGTAGGTATGACTTCAGTACCTAGAGATTAAATCAGAAGATAATAATCATAAGTTACTTTTAATAATAATAATAATACCGGTAATAATAATAATAATAATCGTCATCATCATCAGCAGCAGCAGCAGCAGCATCTTCAGCTTTATCATCGTCGTCGTCGTCGTCGTCGTCGTCATCATCATCATCATAAGCAAATATAATAATAATTTGGAAGATGATGATAATGATTATGACATTGGTTCCTTTTTATACAGCCGTAGTTGTTGGGAATACTTGATGACATCAAAAACATGAGCTGCACTCACATGATGACAAATGAACAAGACCGACAAAAATGGAGAGTAACCTTTGAAAACTTTATAGGCAGTTTTACTAAAAAAGATGAAGCAGTTTAGAAGAATCAGGCAGGACGTTTTGAAATATTCTTCGGCATACAAGAAAGATCAACCCTCCTTTGCCTAGACTACACCCAAGCCTCCCATTATTGCCGCACGAAATTCTCCCGATGACATAAATGAGTCGATCTGTAAATTGAAATCTGTACTATGACTTGATGGTTCTACCCGCATACTATTAACCAAGTGACATACTCCCACTTGCCTGACTGGTAAGGCCACTGTTCTGTTCTCTGCTCTAATACGTAAAGAATATCTATTATCCTTTCACTCGTTTTTTCATTGAAGCTCAACAGAACGCAGTCTGAACTGTATTAACCCAGTGTTCCTAACGAATACAAATGGCTTAATTTAAAGCTGACCTGGAACTGAGCGCACTGCAGTTTAATAAGAAAATAGACAAACGCGTTGAAACAAATGTCAGGTGAGGACTCGTAAACCTCGGGCTTTATATTGATACTACGTTTCTGCGTGTATCCCGTTACAAGGTGGGAAAAAAACATTGCAATTTACATGGATGGAGTTTCGTTTACTGGAAGCTGACGTATTTTATTAACCAAGCAATACATACGAAAGAAAGCCTTTTCTGACAAAAATATTTTCGCGTCAATTATACTACGCATACGTTCTGTCACATTATGTAACATACGTACGGCAGTTACACAAGCAACTTAAAAGTAAGTTTTGTTTTCTTACGTTACATTTGCGTAAGTCTTTTTCATCTTCGTCACAGTGGTTCTTTAATACCATTCAGTTGAAAACAAAAATTATTCAAACCATTTTTAATCAGTTCTATATTACATGTAGCTCTGTTGGAGCGATAGACTTTACACGATGGATATTGATTGATCATATATAGCTCTTAACAGGGTGTAATTATAATGGCTAAGCAGAAATGTAAAAGCTCTAGTTTTCTGAGATTTGTAACACATAGAACTACTAAAATTCATGTTCGAAAAATTATTGATATTGAACTGGTAGCAAAAAAGATGCCTGACTCGGAAGAAGCTTTAGAAGCAACATGCAAATGTGAGAGTGAACAAAAATAACACTAAGTGTACTGAAAACACCCTAGTGAAAATAGTAAAATATTATACCCAGTACATTAAATGTAGTTAACTTAGGTAGGAATTCATCAACGTAAAACATTTTCATGAAACAAATAAGCGGAAGAGTAAACGTTGGGAGAAATGATCTAATAACAACACTGTTTTTTGGTTGAACGTACGGACCCAACCACGTATGCGCAAAACGTTTGGGGTTTTAGAAGTAACACAAATACTACGTGTGTTGAACTAAACAACAGTGTTGTTATTATTAACGAGACCCACGAAAGCTTAAGTGAAATCATATCTTTTGGAAATAGTAAATTTGAAAAATATAAAGTAATCAGACCATTATGTAAATGAAATTGGTGAAAATGTTTATACGGTAAGTTATAAATTATATTAGGTCTATACATTTTAGTTTAGTTGCCTTCAAGTCGCTTATATTAATATAATTTATATATATAGACGTATTTACCAGATATCCGTCGTGCGACTTCGTTTTTTTCTTGTCCTTTATGACGCGTTTCGGCAACGAATTGCCATCTCAGAAAACTTGATCACTCATTAGAGATCGTTAAAAAATTAAAATACCAAAATCATTACAGTAAAAGTGCACTTTTACGACAGCGGAAATTCACATACGCGAACATGAAATTTTATGTTTATCGTGTGGACATTATCAATCGACTGATTCACTGTTTATATATCCACTGATAAAACTGTTTTGTTTATTATAGCCCGTGTGTACTGTAACTTTCTATTTACCGGCGCCCGTGTGCAAGTATTGCCGTGTCGTACAATATGTTATGTGAAAATGTAAGTTTTTCGTTCAAGACATAATCACTGTTGATTTTGACGGCTTTATATATTTCATACTCCTCAAGTGCGTCCATGTATTTTCCTTTCCTGCAGCAATGCATGGGCTGGAAATTTGTCTCAAAATCACTGTAGTTATGATTACATAGCATCAGGTGTCTGGCAAAATTTGATGTTGTCTTATGCAATTCCCTTCTGGGAAGATGTTCTTTATATCTTTCTTCAAACGGTCTGCCTGTTTGGCCTATGTAGCACATATCGCATGAGCTGCAATTCATCTTGTATACGCCGGTTCTTTCTCTTTCTGGTATGTATACTGTTCTTCCGGCTAAGAAATCTCTGAATGCTGTTATTTGTACGGAAAGTTACAATTACATGGTGTTTCTTGAGTTCGTTAACTAAAATATTTGGTAAAATATTTGTGTAATCTGCAGATATGTATTTATTAACTGGAAGTGTGTTATCATTGTTCGACTTTTTTAATTTCTTCTCTTTGTGTTTACTTATTAATTTAGCCACTAATGACCTTTTATATCCGTTAGCCGCTGCTATGTACTTGATGATGTTGACCTCTTCATTGTAGTCTTTTTCACTTAACGGTATAGTTAGCAATCTGTGCACAAAACTATTGTAAGCTGCCATTTTATGCGAGGTGGGATGATATGAATCGGCATGAATTGTGATGTCCGTTGTTGTGGCCTTTCTATAGATTTTAAATTGAAGCTTTCCTTCATTTTTTAAAATGGTTACATCTAAGAAATTTAATCGATTTTCTTCTTCTATTTCAGACGTGAATTTAATCTTATGGTGTATGCTATTTATGTGACTATTTAAGTTTTGTATTTGTCTGTTTGTTCAATTAAATATCATAAACGTATCATTGACGTATCTACAGTAAAAAATGATTTTATTCTTGTATAATTTATTAGATATTATGTTTATATTCTCATAATAATTTAAGTATATATCAGCTAATAGTAATGACAGTGGCGAACCCATAGCCAGACCGTCATCTTGTGTAAAAAACCCGTTGTCAGATGTGAAGTAATTTTGTTCTAAGACAACTGTAAGGAGTTTTATAAGTTCGTTGATTTTTTGCATGCTAAGTTGAGCTACTTCCTTTAAATTGTTATTTACAATTTCTATAGTTTCCTTCACTGGGATATTAGTGTACAAGTTAGTTACGTCTAACGATACCAATTTATATTGTGGTAGTATTTCTATCTTTTTAAGTTTTTCAACAAACTCATAACTGTTCTTTATACTGTAATTATTTGCTATCCTGATATTATTTTTAATATTATTATAAACAAGACCGAATATTGTAGGAAAGCTTCTTCAGAAGTAAGTACTTATCGCTGGCACACTCAGCGACAATAATGGTCCAATCTGATATTTCCTATAACCGTCAACATGAATTATGTATTGTACAAAATATTGTGTTTATGCTAGTTTACGTTTAATTATAAAAGACCCTCTTAGAGGGAGAGGGAGAGATTCAGACTGAAAACGAGAGAAAAAAGAATTTGCAATACAGGCACGTAATTCATAAATGCCTCTTCCCCATATCGAAGAGTGCAAGAGGATGACAGTAATAATAATCGAAACTCGTTGCTTACGCAACTAGTTTCTAATGGCTGTATACAACTAGCCATTGAATATCTGTCAAAGCACATTTTATATAAACATTTGGGTCAGAGAATGCCGAAACAGATACAAAATGTCGACTAGTCAAACTAGCAAACTACGCAGTGAACAGTGAGCGTAAGATTAATGGCACACAATAGAAATGGACCCGCTGAAATAAATGGTAGCCGACGGATTGACCCATTAACAGACCCCATCAACTAATTCGCCACTGGAATTGTACTAGTTTGTTGTAGGAACATTTTAAATCTTTTGTTACTGCTAGTGCCTGTTTACTTCAACAGATGTATACTGCTGCCGCTATAGAGTAAACAATAGCGACAGAAGTTGCCTCGGTATCCAACTGGTTGTTGGTAACAATCAGAATGTTACATATAGGCTGCAGAAGGCCTGCTGTGTTATGTTGTCGAAGCGATACGAAATACTGCGCTCGTGAAATACAGGTGGCATTAACTAATTATTTATATTGAGAATTTAACAATAGTTTAATCATTGGATACATGCTTAATTAATTGTAGAAATTTATAAATCGAGAAATTTATGTAGTTAATTTAAAACTATATTAACTGTTTGAACGATTACACATTTAAAATAAACCAAACATTTCGAAATCTGCATATGCGATGATGAAAAATTATGTATAGCGAAATACTATTAACACCACTTAAAGATAGATCTTGTTACAGTTAAACGTGCTAATGACATATTTGACGTGGATCGATGCAATGCACACATATTTTCTTTCTTAGATTTTAATTAGTTCGTAAATACTACATACAACCTTTTTAAATATAAACTTTCTATTAACGAATTTCTATTAATTCTAAAAATTTATCAATGATAAATTATTTACAAGTTTTGAATTCACTTTACCATTTTCTTTCCTTACTTAACAGTATATCAGTGAACGTAATTACAGATAGGAACTGCTGGGTCAACGGAGCCAATACTGGGTCAAGTAGCAATCGAACGCTCACCTTTCCCGTTGAAAAATGAGTGGACAACATGTCATATCGCTACAGACTACGTCATCTGTATTTCACCTCTGCTGGTTATTCGTTTGAACATTTCATTAACTGTAATTTTATAACTATAATAGTTTCACAAATTGCTTTATTTTATTAATTTACCTTTCTTCTTACTGTTCAGTTAAGTTTTAAGTAAATTGTATTATAAGTTTTGTTTCAAATTACACCTTTTGTGAGTGTTTCTTAATTGTATGGTCATTTGTATTTTTAAATGTGAGTAATAACTATGTGTTCTACATTACTGTATTGAATATACACGGGAAAACTATCGTTTACAGTCGATTTTAATTGGTATATTAACTGAGTAAGTTTAATTTAGCAACATCGTCTACGTCATACTACTGAGGATCAGTGATTGGTGTATATCAATAAAACTAAAACGCATTTTAAATAATATTTGACATATCTAATTTAACTGTGCTCTATATTTCCGTTTATTTCTCATTTTATATTACATTAACTTTTTCAGTCCATACTGTCCAACAGTTATTGAACCTTTTTGTACACATAAATTGTAACTTAAAACAAATAAATGCTTAAAATAAGTTAATTATATTTATAAATGTATATAATTTATATAAATTTATATATAATTCTAATAATTATAAATAAAATTATAATTTTAAATAGTTTACTCAAAACCCGTTAAAATTATTGCCGGAAAATACATTATACAATAAACAAATACCCGAATATTTGAGTAGGTAGATTTTTGATAAAGTGATAATGTACGCAAGAAATAGTCATATAATTATCGTGTAATACAACACACGTACATTTATATAAAAAAAGTATTATCTTGGAGATTTCTTCAAGTTGCAAACTTTACTCTTACCTATAAAAAATTTATACAACTCTCGAGATAAGTTGTGTTAATTTTGTTTGCCTGGAAAAATTATTTATAATTACTGAACCTGTATAATTGTTACAGTATCTACTCACATCACATTTTTAGATAATCTACTAATCTACCTTTGGTTAAAGAATTACACGCAAAGTCAAATTCATTAGTCTGTTCACTGCAATTTATCCACACTATTTATTCTAACAATTCACAAATAACTCACAAATAAAAATAAAGCAAACTAAATATTATAATTACAGCATAGGTAATTAAATTCTGAAGTATTACCTGTTTCAGGTTCTGGTATGTCCATTTGTGTAATGCCATTAACGTAAGAGAACTTGGCAGTTATCCTGAAATCAATAAAAATATTTGTTTAAGATATAAAATATAAGATGATGTACGGCTTTATATTAAACTGATGTTAAAATACTGTCTTCAGTTCTGCGCGGACGTCGCTGCTGGCAGAGATACAATGGACACTGAGACTTATCCATATATCCATATATATTTAAGGAGTAACACCACTGCTAATTACTTAGAGAGATACATCTAGAGTGATAATATACCTAGTAAAGAGTGAAAATAAATGTCTCTTTTTGTTATATCTAATATCTCTTATATATTAACTGTATCATGATCGCTCTTATACTATTAATATTATTGGTAATGTACAAACGTTTAAATAAGCACGTGTAATATTTTAAACAAGCCAGAACACGAAAGTATCATAAGTAGAATTACACAAATGAGAAAAACAGTGATATAAAATAGTAAAATTGAGGTAGTAACTTAAAAAGTATTTCTGAATAAGAAGTGAAAAATAGGAATTGTTAGATTTAAAATTACATATTTAATTACTGAAGTGGCTACACTGAAGTCAAACTGCATTCAGAACAAGGGAAATGTAATAATAGTGCAGTGTAGAGAGTAGGTTCGTGTATTTCAGTCGTGTACCTTCTGAAAAGGAGGATTGAACGTTCAGAATATTTTAAGATTCTGGAAGTAAAGAAAAATGGGGATATCATAGAGGGATAGAATGAGCTCTGATGAAGGTTTTAGAAAGTTGCCTGAGAGGTATGTTGTAAAAACCCTTACGAGAATGAAATGCTAACAGCTTGGTCACTTAGTAAGGCACAGTAGGCATAAGACTAAGGTACCTAGGGAAACGTTGAGAGAGAACACTAGGGTAAAACCAAGAAAGACGACGTTCTATCAAGTTTCACGGTGTTGAAGTGAACGTGAAGCTATAGCGAGTACTTATGAGAGAGAGAGAGAGAGAGAGAGAGAGAGAGAGAGAGAGAGAGATGTCACATGGATAAGTACTTGAGGGCTTGAAACTATGATACGGGTTGAGTTTGGAATGAAGGTGATTAAAAAATAAAAAAACGTTAAATGCGGAGGTAGACTACGGAAGCACTGTGGAGAGGCCATTGGGTGAACTGAATATCTTTACTATCATGACAGATTAATGAGGTTTTAAAATCTGGATGAACGTCTGAATCAAGACCAGCAGAGGAAAATTCTAGTACAGAAACAGGTGGGTTACTACTTATTACTTTATGTTATCTTTTTAAATTTGTGTGTGACTTAATGTTTATGTAAGTTTTTTGTACTAAAGTTAACTTACATGTGCGTGTATGTTTACATATTAAATTGATTATTCAATAATTTTAAATATGGAACACAATAGAATCATCAAACAACACTATATGAACGGAAAAACTAATGCGCGATCGATTTCGGTTATATTACACGTTGTGTTAAACAACACGTAGAATGCTAAATAATAGAGTAAGTTATACATTTTGATTAAAATTAACTCTCGGGCTGCTTGGCCGTGGTCCAAAGTTTCTCACAAAACCAGACGTTTCGGGAGTACTACTGACGGCCATCTTCAGTGAAAACGACTGAACGCTAACGTGGGATGTAGTATTTAGGACCACCACCACCACCACCCCCACCTCCACTACTACTACTACTACTACTACTACTACTACTACTACTATTACTACTACTACTAACACTACTACTACTACTACTACTACTACTACTACTACTACTACCAATTTAAGTTACGTATGTTCTGCAGTTTTAATTCTAGCTAATCATTAACGTCGTCAGTATCTAGTATTTTACGAGCAGAGTTGGACGTAAGCTTCCCTTAAAAATTTCGTTTCCTGTCGGTTTTGTATTGCTTAGACCCAGCTGGCGATTGGTTTATCATTGCCTGTCCAGCGTTCTGGTAGCTTTGCTCTGCTGTCCTCACCAGTCCTTGTCTGTACCTTACATAACCAACAGTTGAACACATGTATTCTTGCGACCTGCAATATTCACAATTTTATTTCATGTCCACGCACCTACCCGTGACGCAGACCATCATTAGTGTTGCCGTCACTTAATTCTAATACTAAGAATAGTTCTTCCATATGCCTGTGAATCACATCAAGGTTAAACACCTCTTTTGTTAGTTCTTATGAACTTTGCTATTCCGAGTATTGTTACAGGAAGTACGCACTGAAAAAATAACTTTAGAACTGCTCAGAATTATTCAAAGACACTATCCAAAAATTTTAGGATTTTCCCTTTGAATACACAGAACCTTTTCTTTTCGCCAAGCAAAGTCGTCCACCTTTCAATTTCGCAGGTGTAGTTTTCCTGTTTGTAAATATTTAGTGACTAGTATAAGTATAATTTTCTTGGCTATTCCTATTGGTAATTGCTTCATAACTAGTATAAGTATTTTTATAACAACTATATTTTTGTTACTATTAGAACAATTTTGTCTCGGATGGCCAGCGGTTCATGGGGGATTAAATTCGGGATAGAATTTGTTGTAAATTTTATTTCACGAAAAAATTCAATTAATTTTAACAAGTTCATTTAGTATTCTTTAATTTCCTCAATACATCAGTAAACTGTGTCATGAGCAAAACAAATGTTATTAATTTTCTCTTACCTACCTACGCGATCCCTGTCGTGTATAGTAGACAGCCATTGTTGTATTCATATAGATACTGTACATAAATTCAGTAATTGTGGAATTTTGTATAAACCAATTGAAGGAAAGAAACATAATGAGATATACAACGTGCAGTTAAAATCTATCGTGAAAATTTACCATAGATATGACACGTGTTTTACATTCTCCAAGTCCTTTTCCTTCATACAAAGTAACTATTACGTCGGATGTATATTCTACAAAACGTACGATGGCATTGAGCGCTATTGTGACCGAGTAAATCGTATTTAGCACTCTTATTTTGTAACTCTTTGTGTACACGAAGTTTGTATAAAAATACTGAATGGTGTGTTCCGAACAATGTTCTGATGTTCTTCCAACCGTTACAACTCCAATAGTTTCCTCGACTCTGTTGCAAGGTATTTGTATTTATCTAAATTTATAAAAATGACTTTCCAAGTTGACAGCAAATTTTAGGTACCAACGACAAAAGCGAGAGTAAAAATATAAACGGGTGGAATTATGCGGACTGTTCGGATTTGCGTTAGATGGGGTAGAATAACAAATGTGCACATAATACCAAACCTTGGCATTTATAACATCAATATATGATATATGAATACAAGTGAAGGTGGAAGCAATACATTGATAGGATTGATAGGATGAAGAGTACAGAAGACCATAAAGAATGATAAGCCACGTGGGATGGACGACCAAGGAAAATGTGGTCGTGATGATGGTTGTACAGTCACTGTGACTAAACTCAGGAGTGAGTAGATTAAGATGATATTTATACCGTCCTCTTTTCATTTAAATGAAGGAAAAATAGTTGTACTATGTGCAGAGTAGTTGAGAAAATATTAATTTCACGTTCAAATTTATATTTATTTTAATTTCGTCACACAAGGTAT
Source organism: Magicicada septendecula (assembly GCA_034769895.1). Taxonomy (NCBI): domain Eukaryota; kingdom Metazoa; phylum Arthropoda; class Insecta; order Hemiptera; family Cicadidae; genus Magicicada; species Magicicada septendecula. The sequence continues at coordinate 281,050,247 of CM068369.1, read as the reverse complement.
GCGTTAAGCATTTGAAGTTGATGCAAGTGGTGCGGAAGAAATGTAAAAATCAGTTTACATATTATGGTTCATTGTTTCTTCCACGATGCTACGGCACACACTGGGCCCTGACCTCCTGAAAACTCATTCTCCAACAGTCTCGATCTCTCGTGGCCGCTCGCCAATTTCTCAACCCCAGAAGGGTCTCAACGTCTCGCCGAACGTTATCTTGCACCGGGTATTTGGTCTTCCCTTAGTTAAATTCTCGTGTATTGTGGTGTCCTTGTATCCTTGTATTATGTGAATTGGCTATTACATATTTTCATACTTGTAAATTAATTAAACAGAAGGGGCAGCAAAGGCAGATATACTAACACCAGATGCAGGCATCACAGAACTTTGATCTTGTAATGTCACACAGTTGGTACAAGCACACAGAGGGTACTGTCAGCATCTGGCTTCCGTAATCATACTGCATTGACCCTCGAGCACAGTAGCATACAGTAATGAGCCTCGTGTACAGTGTGCACAATAATCGACTGTAGGAAGTAAGAGGCGACGTACAATAACTGTACTGTATCGCTGACACCCACCTTCGTACTATCCTGTCAATGACATTTCGGAGCACATAACAAGAAATCAATCGATTACTGTGGTTTGCTTGCCCTTCAAGAGACGTTAACCATAACGGGTAAGGTTCAAAGACAGTGAGCTTCATTTGATCATATTTTTTCTTTTTCTTTGAAACTTTTGAACCGAAACGTATTCATAATTTCTCATTCTTGGATTTATATATTTAGAGCAAGAAACTTTCTTATTAGCAAGAACTGACAATATTTAAGAAGTGTGCACTAGTTTTATTCGCATTTTTCTTTAAATACGAAACATACTATGCTATATTATTATTATTATTATTCTTATTATTATTATTTTTCAACAATGACACTGGTAAGTTTGAAAAAAAAAAGTAAAACCATTCTCCCCATTGACACTGCTCACATTCCATTTTTTCAATAACATTGTTTAAACTGAACTTCATAAGATACGAATAACTAGAAACTGGTTCGATGAAAACGATGAAAAAAGGTTTCCTATCTGTACTATTATAGTAATCTGTACTATTTCGCTTAAAGGTTTTGATCAACTATCAAAGCGGTTCATTTTCCGCTTTTATGTAATACAATTTTAATTCCCTTTATTTTGTACGGGGGTAAATTTCCTATATTATGCTGACACAGAAAACGAAGCAGGATAATTATGGCGCCGACAGTGTTATGGATTGAGCAATAGAAAAACATAATTATTATCAGAAAACGATGTGACACTTAATGAGTTCAAAATAACACACTGAGTTGTTACCAACGTTCTACAATTTTATCTTTAGGATGACCTAAAAATAGAAAATAAAAATTTTGAAGCTCAGAGAGCTTACAAGTATTTGTGTAGCAGATCTCTTCAATTAAATTCTATGTAATAAACTTAATAAATAAAGTTTGTGAATTTTCCTTTTCACTTAATTCTATCACACTATATATTACTAATTAGATAACCAAATTACCGAGGTTTTAAGTAATTTAACTAGTAAAAATAAAAGATGAATTCCTGAAACAACAAACAATAATTTCAAAATTTATTTGTATTAAGTATACACTACTATTGAATCGTGTCAGAAAGTGAGCTCAGTGTTTCGTAGACTCGTTTTCATCTTCACACTCACCGTAAGAGACGCGGCATAAAAACTGTAATTTCCGCAGCAGACAAGTCACTCGGGACAGCATGATGTTCAACCCGCCGCTCGACGCCAAGTAGGTTAACGCCGAATAGACGCGACACTTCTTCACTTTTTACTGCCCTCGGAAAATGGAGCACGTAATTTGATTAAACTCCGTGTAAAACTAAGAACAGTAAAAAGAGACTGCTTTTCGTTTGCAGAAAAATCAAGTTCTGTCAACAAACTTCTCTGTGTTGACAAAAGTTTCAAAACTTCAACGATCCTATTTTATTTTAAATAAAAATGGATTCCTAGAAAGATTGGGTTTCTGTGCGCTCTTGACAGCTGGTGTTCAAATTTCATTGACGCCTAAATTTTCGTAAATGTTGAAACCTTATTGTGTCAGGAGAAAATTAGACTGAAACTTTAGAATATTCATTCAGAATTGTCAACAAACTAACCGTTATGATTGCAGGAAATATTAATAGGTAACATTAGTAAGAAATCTGTCCTTGTCTGTAAACATTTTGAAATTAAAAAATGGAAACATTTAAATTCCATTGTGATGTGCAGCATATATTTGGATTTAAATTTTTTTTCAAATTTAGAATCTTCTAATTGACATTATTACGGAAACACACAATAGAACATGTTACATTAAATTTGTTACTGACTGATTGCTTTGTTGATGAATCATCAGATAACGGCACGCCAGTAATTCAGAGCATTCTGGAGCAGCCTACACTTCTGGTTCACTCTACTTTTCTTAAAAGTCTGGTTTCATATTAAAAGTTTCACATTTCATATTCAAAGGCGATAACAAAAGAAACGGTCAATACTTCGGATTTTAAGTAATATTACGCCTATCAGATAGGCAATCTGCAAGGCGATTGCGTCATTCTATCTACGGCGCTAATGATGTAGTGTGGAATCTCCCAGTTTTCTAGGCGTCTTCAACTACATGATTATTATTAACGCATCATTCAGAAGCGATAGATCCGTCTCGCAACCTTAGCGATGTACAAAAAACAGTGTTCATAACAGGACAATTAGTTAATTGAGATTGCGATTGAACCGTGCACCCGTTGCAACATTGATTAAAGAGTGTAACAAAGATGAAAACAATAGTACTATACGAGTTTATTTGTTGTAATTCCGATTTATTAGATTTATTACCTTAGTGGATGTCGTTGTTGTAAATGGTACGTTATATATGTTTGAATTTACGCTTCAGAATCATTGTATTGCGAGTGTGGTTATTGTAAACATATTAATAATACTTCTTGTAATTTGGTTTAGCTGCTAAAGTCCACTGACTGAGGATCGCTATACACACGATAATATATCTCGTTTTCTGAAGCAATTTCTGAAGCTTAAACATTGCAGAAAATATTCAATAAATATCTAACTTACACAAAACGCTACTTGGGATATTGCAAGCAGTCATTTCTAAGATGCACGAAAAGACATTTCACGACAACCGTGTCAACGTAGTTAACACTGTAACATGTTTTCCTACTTTCTTTGGTCAGTTAAAAAGAAATGGGGTAATTATCGAACACACTAAAACGTTACTTCGATTCCAGATTCCATTGTTGTATTGACATCTAGATATTCCGGTGTCACTAAAACTCATACATGAGGAAGTAATATAATCACAAATTTTATTAACCAAACATAGGCCTGAATAATTACAATTACCTATTTCAACTTACTGACAGCAACGTTAACAATCATATAAGAAAAATGAGTTTACACAAATTCATTAGAAAGGATACTTTCTATCTATTTATTTGTGTAAAACGTATTCTTAGGCCACACGTTACCTGAACGTATCACATTCTTATGTTTTTATTTATAAGATCTGTCAAAACATGAATAAAAGTAAACTCTGTGCCTCAGAAAGCATTAGTTTTGTTGTACCACTTATACTAATGTCTGAGCTATTTGGTGTGTATTATGAATCAGAAGGTTAGTCGATTCTGGGTTCACGTTCCGTTCAACCAATTAACATGGCGCATGATTTGGAACACAACGTAATCTGAATAATTACTAAAGTTTCAATAGAGGTCACACAATATTTCGGATTATAAATAAAGCATAACTTTTATTTCGTTCTTTATTTCCTTCTTAGTTCTTTGGTTTTGTTATGAAACTCGCCATAATTGACGGCGTCACAAAGAGAGTAATTTCCGCAGTAGACGACAACTCACTCGGGACATGGCGGTATAGTTTGAAAGTTGCTCGGCGCGATGTAGGCCAGTACCAAATAGACGTTGCAGTTCATGATGTTTATTGTCGCTGGCAAATCGTAACTTTTAAACTCCTTAAAATACTAAGAATTCAACAAACGTAAAGCGCTTCTTGCCTTATAAAATATTGAGAGTTCGTAATAAGATTTATACAGGTGTAACTTTTGAAAGATTGAATCAGCCATAGAAAAAAAAACAATTTTCCTGCAAGAAACAATAAAAGTATTTGTCAAATACTCGGCTCTTCTTTCCGAGCACACGTCCGTATTCCAAATATACTGTCTCGCATCGCAACATTGCTGTATTGCTACCGTGTTGTATGGCTTATGCTTCCATCCAGTCACTTTTACTGTTCCAACCATCAGCGGTTATCTATGTGCTCTTCTAAATCTGACTAAGTACGCACCGTCTGTTGAATGACCGAAGCGTGATTCATTCGTTTACAGCATATGCTGTTATTGTGTTGCACAGGTTACCGTCTTCTTGAGGACTCTCAGGCTATTTTGTGCACGTGTACGATTGATTTCTACTCATTCATAGTCTTAACCGGAAAACCAATTTAACTAAAATTCATTTGATTGAAACACTAATAATGTTAAAAATAATGGTAAAAAATAATGGTAAACAGGTAACTTAAATAAGTTGTGTTAACCGGATGCGCGGGCCCCCGAACTCTCTCTCTCTCTCTCTCTCTCTCTCTCTCTCTCTCTCTCTCTCTCTCTCTCTCTCTCCCTCTCTCTCCCTCTCTCTGTCACACACACACACACACACACACACACACACACACACACACACACACACACACACACACACACACACACACACACACACACACACACACACACACACACACCACGTGGTAGGCCACGCTACAAGACACTTTACATATGAGACAAAGAAAGAAAGAAAAGAGTATGCAGTGTAACCGCAGCAACAATTCCCACTCCACAGAAAAATTAGGTAGTTACGTTAGTTTCATATAAGTTGTTATTAATTTGTAACATAAATATTATTCGTTGGAAGTATGTGTTAGACTATTAATTTTAGTGGTTTAGTTCATTACAAACGGTTACACGCTTCATTCATACGACTATTAAACATCTTAGATTAAGATTTTCTATCTTAATTTTCTTAAAAGGGAACATCATATCATTTCAATTAACAACAAACATTAAATAAGAGTAGCCTATGCATACCTTCCACAAAAATATTTATATTAAGCAGACTGAATACAAATGTACTGAATATGTTCGTATTGTATAACGTGAAATAAAGCACGCACCCACACACACGCAAGCAAGCGCGTTCACACTGTTTGTGTGTAGTAAATTTCCGCAGCTCATTGTACTTTCGGTATTATTAGCATTTCGTATATGACTGCACTCTAAACTTCCTTTCTCATCATCTTTCTCATAGGTAAGTAAAGACATCAAAGTAAACGTGAGGAACACATCAAAACAAGGAAAACGAGTGGACAGGATTAAATTGAACAACATCCGGACACTCATAAACACAGAAGTACTCGTATAGATCTACTTAAAATAACGTACAGTATTGGTTTATAAACTTTTTTTCCTATTAAAGTTTTCGACACCACGTTATTATCTAAACAGAGATATTGTTACGATAGTCAAAGGATCGTCGCGTCATACACTGGAAAAAGAATAAATAGCACCAATGAAGTCACAAATTACAAACTTGAATTAGACATAAACAACAGTTAAAATCAACAAAGCCACTATTATAGAATAATTCAAGTAAAAGTTGTCCGACACATTAACATGAAATGTTACCTTATTACAGTTTTGTACTAATTAACACAATAATTAATTTCAACTAAAAACTTATAATAATTCCGAACCGTACTTGTAATGTCGCCAGGTCTAACTGAATTGCTAAGCCGTTCGTTGACGCTTATATATGTACCCCGCAGAGGTTCCAGAGAAGGTATTACTTTCCGGCCGACGAGCCAAGAAGAGTTTCGTACTTACAGACGCTCTGGAATTTGCTAGAAGGTAGGTCAGTGCACAGCTGGGTCGTGCAATGATGACCTATGCGCAATAAGAATAATGGTGTTTCGTTCTCATCAATAATCTTTGCTACTTAAGTGTCCTATTGAAACTCTCAACCATTCTGTAGGACTGAGGGTGGTGAGGCGTTGCCCAAGTAGGCGATATAATGCCTTAAAACTCTGGACTCGAAATTTACCCTTGATTAGTATGGATTTTCATAGGGACTACATAACGGCAACAGAAGTTGTTAACTAAAGACTTCCCCGCAGTGATAACCTCCTCATTTGGCATGAATAATGTTCCACACACTTAGTAACATAGTCATCCATAACCATGATCACCGCGTCAGCCATTCAGATCACTGCGTAATTCACAAAAGTCGCCACGTAGGAGACCCAACTCTGCAGTAGTATGCTCTGGCAATTGATTTTGTTCCTGTGTCAGTGGTTTTATGTCTTCTGTTTCATGCTTCCGTTCCTCTGCTTCCTGATTACGTTCTTCTTTTTGTCGTTCGTCAGAATCGAGCAATAGTGTTTTCTGCTGTTTCCAGTATGAGAATTTTTGCCATTCCTCTGTTTCTCATTCTTCCCGCTTATTTCTCTGCTTCTCCTAAATTTCGTCTGCGTTCATTTGTTGTTGTTCCTGTGCTTGCAGTAGCAGCGCCTGGAAATCTCTCATCATCTAACTGGTATTCCTGTTAGTAGATTAATGATCTCGTACTACTCTAGACTACTCTTCTACGAAGTGTGGTGTGTTTCCCGTGGTAAGGCTACTGTCCGACTTCTGACGCCACTGTTACGACGTTTAACAGATCGTCGTATTGTACAGTGGAACAGGAAATAGAATAACTGACATCAATTCAGTCTCTAATTGCAAACTTTAATTAGGTAACAAAGACACTCTTATGGAATAATTCAAGGTAAATTTGTCCAACACTCAACAAAAATGTCACCTTATTACTGTTTAGAACTAATTAACACGATAATCAGTTTCCACTAAACCCAAACAAAAAATCAGATCCGCTCCCTAATATCGTCCCGCTAATATAACTGAACTGCTAAGCCACCGATTACGCTTATTTATACCCCGCAGAGTTTCTAGAGAAATCTGTCACTTTCCGGCAAACGAATCGAGAAAAGTTGCGTAGTTACAGGCGCTCTATAATTGGCTAGACGTTAGGTCAGTGCACAACCTTGACATAACAGAATAAACGATAATCTACTGGAACGCCTGTCTCGATCCACATTGCGTGTTGGGTAACTAATGTGTGTGAAACGTCACATAAATTTTTGTATTCTCAACTTAGCAATAATTATGGGTATTATTGTTTTTTTTTTAAATTAATTGAATGAGAAAAGTGAGTTCTTAATTTTAACGCTCTGATTAATGTCTCATAATGTCTGAGACATAAATTAATGTCTCACGATAGCCTTGAAAGCATCGTCTGATTTTCGTAAGACTTACCAAACTCGTTCACACTTTTACCCTACTTACCCTACAAGACCTTATTGTTTTCGACATTTGTTATGCCAAAATACGGAAGCTGGTGTCAAATTTTTGATAAATCGCAAAATATCATGTGAAGTATAAAATCTAAATTACAAAGAATCTAAATATCGTAATCAGTTTTTAAAATTTTAAGGGACTTGTGCTCCAAAACATTTAAGTAGCTGTAAAAATGCATGCTGGGTGTCAAACTAAAGGAACGTTTAACCCAAATCTGAATGTAGTGTCTACCCCGAAAATTGTTTGCGTTAAGAGCACCACGAACATTTCTTACAATTTTAGAAAATTGTGAAAAGTATATGTAGGCCAGTAAGTTATGAGGAATTTTATTGGAAATATAAAATCTGTATCTTTGATAACCTGAAAAATTAATATTAGACCCCTTGCAAAATTTGGACCACATTTAAAAAGTTTCGAAGCAATGTTACCAAAATTTAACATAATGTCAGTTATGTATATTTGTAAAAATTATTAACAACAGAAATATAGGTATCTATGAAATATACATAAATTACATCTAGGACAAAATTATTTGTCTTTATGGTTATGTATTCAATCCAAATAGTTAGCAAGTTCTGCACCTCTCAGGGATTTGTTAAGTTTATTTAACATTAAATAATCAATATTTCCACGATACTAAAAAGTGACAACGCATTGTATGTTCATGATTACTTATACAATGTATTCTGTCAGGAGTGAGTATATTCATCCAGTTGTTACTATTTATAACATAAAAATCATTAATTACTTTACTTCCATGTTCCTTAAGGAAATGGAAGTATGGTGATGGCAAAAAAAAAACGTGTTCGAGATTATTGCAGATTCTGATTGTACTACACTCAAAACATGAAAAAAAGTCATTTTTCGAAAAGTGTCTGTGTTTGTGTCTGTCTGTGTGTCTACGTGTCTGTCTGGCTATCTATCTGAGGATTTTTTTTATGGCAAACGATAACAGCCGCAAATTCAGAGTCAAATAATTTTTTGCATACAGCCCTGATTTGTAGAGTACTCAAGACCTATTGTTTTTGGTGAAGATCGGTTAAGGGAAATGGGTAGTTTACCAGCAACGGTTTTTTTTTAATCAAGGGTAATTTTTTTTTGGCAAACGATAACAGCCGCAAATTCAAACAAAATCAACTACTCTTTTGCATACAGCCCAGAATTATACAGTTCTCAAGACCTATTGGTTTTGGTGAAGATCGGTTAAGGGAAAGGGGTAGTTTACCGGCAACATTTTATATTTTAACAAGGGTATTTTTTATGGCAAATGATAAAAGCCGCAAATGTAAACAGAATCAAATACTTTTTGCATACATCGCTGAATTGTAGAGTTCTCATGACCTATAGTTTTTGGTGAAGATCGGTTTAAGGAAAGGGGTAGTTAACCGGCAACGTTTTATGTTTTAAAAGGGTATTTTTAATGGCAAACGATAAGAGCCGCAAATTCAAACAGAATCAAATAATTTTTTGCATACAGCCCTGATTTGTAGAGTACTCAAGACATGTTGTTTTTGGTGAAGATCAGTTAAGGGAATGGGGTAGTTTACCGGCAACGTTTTATGTTTTAAAAGGTTATTTTATATGGCAAACGATAAGAGTCGCAAATTCAAACAAAGCAAATAATTTTTTGCATACAGACCTGATTTGTAGAGTACTCAAGACATATTTATTTTGGTGAAGATCGGTAAAGGGAAAGGGGTAGTTTACCTGCAACGGTTTTTTAAAATCAAAGGTAATTTTTTTTATGGCAAACGATAACAGCCGCAAATTCAAACAGAATCAAATGATGTTTTGCATACAGCCCTGTATTGTAGAGTTCTCAATACCTATTGGTGTTGGTGAAGATCGGTTAAGGGAAAGGGGTACCAGCAACATTTTATGTTTTAACAAGGGTAATTTTTTATATGACGAACGATAATTGCCGTAAATTGAAACAGAATCAACTACGTTTTTGCATACCTTTTTGAACTGAAGAGAACGCAAGGTCTGTTGATTTTGGTGAAGATCGGTTAACGGGAAGGGGTAGTTTACAATCAACGTTTTTCTTATCAAGGGTAATTTTTTTCTATTGCAAACGATAGCCGCAAATTCAAACAGAATCAAATAATTTCTTGCATACGGCATTGATTTATAGAGTACACAAGACCTATTGTTTTTGGTGAAGATCGGTTAAGGGAATGGGGTAGTTTAGCGGCAACATTTGTTTTTATCAAGGGTAATTTTTCCTATGGAAAACGATAACAACCGCAAATTCAAACAGAATCAACTAGTATTTTTCATACTTTCTTTAGTTATACCGAACTCAAGGTGTGTTAATTTTGGTGAAGATCGGTTAAGGGAATGGGGTAGTTTACCAGCAATCTTTTATGTTTAACAAGTGTAATGTTTTCTATGACGAACAATAACTGCCGTAAATTCAAACAAAATCAACGATTCTTTTGCATACCGTTTTAAGTTATACAGAACTCAAGGTCTGTTGATTTTGTTGAAGATCGGTTAAGGGAAAGAGGTAGTTTACCTGCAACGTTTTATATTTTAACAAGGGTATTTATTATGGCAAAAGATAAGAGCCGCAAGTTCAAACAGAATCAAATAATTTTTTGCATACAGCCCTGAATTGTAGAGTACTCAAGACCTGTTGTTTTTGGTGAAGATCAGTTAAGGGAAAGGGGTAGTTTATCGGCAACGTTTTATGTTTTAAAAGGGTATTTTATATGGCAAACGATAAGAGTCGCAAATTCAAACAAAGCAAATAATTTTTTGCATACAGACCTGATTTGTCGAGTTCTCAAGACCTATTTATTTTGGTGAAGATCGGCAAAGGGAAAGGGGTAGTTTACCGGCAACGGTTTTTTTTAAAATCACGGGTAATTTTTTTTTGGCAAACGATAACAGCCGCAAATTCAAACAGAATCAAATGATGTTTTGCATACAGCCCTGTATTGTAGAGTTCTCAATACCTATTGGTGTTGGTAAAGATCGGTTAAGGGAAAGGGGTAGTTTACCAGCAACATTTTATATTTTACAAGGGTAATTTTTTATATGACGAACGATAATTGCCGTAAATTGAAACAGAATATCAACTACGTTTTTGCATACCTTTTTGAACTGAAGAGAACGCAAGGTCTGTTGATTTTGTTGAAGATCGGTTAACGGGAAGGGATAGTTTACCAGCAACGTTTTTCTTATCAAGGGTAATTTTTTTCTATGGCAAACGATAGCCGCAAATTCAAACAGAATCAAATAATATTTTGCATACAGCATTGACTTGTAGAGTATACAACACCTATTGTTTTTGGTGAAGATCGGTTAAGGGAAAGGGGTAGTTTACCTGCAACGTTTTATGTTTTAAAAGTGCATTTTTTATGGCAAACGATAAGAGTCGCAAATTCAAACAAAATCAAATAATGTTTTGCATACCTTTTTGAACTGAAGAGAACGCAAGGTCTGTTGATTTTGGTGAAGATCGGTTAACGGGAAGGGGTAGTTTACCAGCAACGTTTTTCTTATCAAGGGTAATTTTTTTCTATTGCAAACGATAGCCGCAAATTCAAACAGAATCAAATAATTTCTTGCATACGGCATTGATTTATAGAGTACACAAGACCTATTGTTTTTGGTGAAGATCGGTTAAGGGAATGGGGTAGTTTACCGGCAACATTTGTTTTTATCAAGGGTAATTTTTTCCTATGGAAAACGATAACAGCCGCAAATTCAAACAGAATCAACTAGTATTTTTCATACCTTCTTTAATTATACCGAACTCAAGGTGTGTTAATTTTGTTGAAGATCGGTTAAGGGAATGGGATAGTTTACCAGCAATCTTTTATGTTTAACAAGTGTAATGTTTTGTATGACGAACAATAACTGCCGTAAATTCAAACAAAATCAACGACTCTTTTGCATACCTTTTTGAGTTATACAGAACTCAAGGTCTGTTGATTTTGTTGAAGATCGGTTAAGGGAAAGAGGTAGTTTACCTGCAACGTTTTATATTTTAACAAGGGTATTTATTATGGCAAACGATAAGAGCCGCAATTTCAAACAGAATCAAATATTTTTTTGCATACCGCCCTAAATTGTAAAGTACTCAAGACCTATTGTTTTTTGGTGAAGATCGGTTAAGGGAAAGGGGTATTTTACCAGCAACGTTTTTTTATCAAGGGTAATATTTTTTTCAATGGCAAACGATTACAGCCGCAAATTCAAACAGAATCAAATAATGTTTTGCATACAGCGTATATTCAAAGAAAATCAAATAATTTTTTGCATACCTTCCTAAATTGTAGAGCGCTCAGGGCATGTTGATTTTGGTGAAGATCGGTAAAGGGAAAGGGGTAGTTTACCTGAAACATGTTATGTTGTAACAAGAGAAATGTTTCCATGACGAACGATAACTGCCGCAAATTGAAACAGAATCAAATATTTTTTTGCATGCATCCCTGCATTGTAGAGGACTGAAGGTCTATTGATTTTGGTGAAGATCGGTTTAGAGAAAGGGGTAGTTTACCTGCAACGTTTTATGTTTTAACAAGAGTAAAGTACTTAATTTTTATAAATAAAGTATCTTGATACGAAGCTCATAATAATCCACTGTAGAATGTAGATGAAGTATCTATAAATGAAGAGGTTCGGTGAACGGGGTGGGGGTAATTTTCTATAAATGAAAATTATAGTTGAAGGGTGAGGGGAGAATTTTTTATGTGTACTACGTTATCGGCAACAAAGAAGTAGTTCTTTGTTAAAATTCCTTCCCGAGCTGTTTAGCCGTAGTCCAATGTTTTCTGCAAAAGCAGACTTTTCGGCAGTGCCATCGACTTCCATCTCAGTGAAAATCGAGTGCGAAAACGTGAGGTGGTATACGTTAGTGACCACAGTACTGTGGTTTAAGGCTGAAGCAATAAGTAGAAAGAAGTAGTTTCTATGGAAATATTTCATTTCGAATATGATTTTAAATATAAATCTTAGAACATGGAAGTCCTGTATGGTTCTCCATACCGATATTTTGTAATGGGAATATTTTGAGAATGTCGATCGTTATAAAACCTAAACCGCTCAGTAATTTATTTTAAAATTATATTAACAAACATTATTAACAAACAATATTTGATGAAAGTACTTAATGAAATTTTTCAAGTAAATACAGTCAGAATTTATTTTAGCTAAAGGTGTTTCAATAATATAAATAATAAATTACACAGCGTGTGAAAAATAACATTACTGATTTAGTGAAAACTTTTTTAAAACTTGTGATTATTAAAGTGTACTAAATAACTTGCATAGTTAAAATAATTAAATGGAACACAATAAAACAACAAGAATATAATTGTAGGCCTAATGAGATTTATTTTATTTCCATAGTAATAAACAATTCAAAAATATTTTTCTTTCAAATTTTAATGAACACATCACAGAATTCGAGTAGGGCTTTATTACTTTAATTTTACTTTTTTGGTACGAAAAATAGAGTTATAGTTGCGTTAGTAATATGTTCGTCAGCAAATACATTAGTTTGTATCATATGCATGTAATCCAGACGCAATAATTTAATATAAAAGAAGAAATATGGTTTTTTTTTTTTTAAATAGGACAATTACAGACGCACAGAAGGTACAAGAATAAATGGCCAAAGAATTGGGTTAGGTTTACTGTATGAATATTTGTAAAAGACAATGAAAAAAACAATAGAAAAGTTTTCGTACCTGTCAGCAAACAAACATTATAAAACATATCACCGATTAGCCCTCATATTTAATTTACATTTGAATATGTAAAACTTAAAAAAGTGTAAAAATTTAATACAGTATTCAAGCCTATTTTTATAATATATGTAACATGTGATTGTATGGATCCTGTAGTTCACTAACATCTTTCCTACTGCTTTGTATCATTGACAAGTAGGAAAAACATTAATCTACACATACGTTGTTATAAATAATTTATAGTACAAAAACTCCATGCGGTAATGTAAAATATTTACATGAGCAAACCAAAATCTGATTGTGGTTTATATTTGTTGACGGACATGTCAATGCGACTATATTTTATTTTTCATACTGAGGTGAAATAAAATTATTTTTTCGTTAAGCATTGCACAGGTGAGAGAGAAAGCAGTTTTACGTATCTTTGGTATAAATTGATAATTTAACTACGTTGACAAAAGAAGAAACTATAAACAAAACAAATCCAAAACTATATGCGACATATCAAAATTAATGTACTCTATCCACTTTGTCTATACGTGCTCCAGGATTCCTTCAGTCACTTTAGTCAATTACGAGTACATGCAGTAATTTGTACTCTCTTTAAAAGCTGAAGAATCTGGTTCAAGCTCAGAATATATTAAAATGAATTATTTAGGATAATATCGAATACGAAATTTAGATCGAAAATTATATCAAATCAAATATAAGATGACAATTCTTTAAATATTTTTTTTAATAGGTGTTGCATGTATTTTAATCTTTGTGTTTCCATTTTTCTAAGTAATTACGTATCTCCTAAGTAAAGAAACATTACCAGTTATGTACGAATCATGAGATTTAGTTCGTGTATCAAATTTGTTCTGTGAGTTATTGATTTCAGTAGAAATGTTATCTATGCGGCGGTATCGCCTCCTTGTAGAGCTTAGTACTGTGTAGAATGGAAGTTCATACATACACTACTAGTCGAACAGGAATGGTCAGCAAGTGCTACGGGCATGTCCAAATCCATTATTTTCTATAATTAATGATCAAAATCCGACAAAGTTATATAGGGAATGATTTTTTGACAATCGTTTGGAAGTTTATGGTATTCGTAAAGTTAACTGTTTCTTTTCGTCCTGTCCAGTGTTATTCGAAGCGACACCTTTCCGTTATCCTGCGTATCTTACCAGTGTTATAAATAAATAAAGTTATTGGTAATGGAACTGTGTTTCCGTGTATTGAGTTTGTTTTGCACGACTGAGGATACTCTGCAGTTGTTTGCGGAGTTGTTTTGCTTGTTGTTTCTTCTCTTGTCTATGAAGTTAAATTTGTGTTAAAACTTTCAATTAAGATGTGACAATTATTAGTTAGTAAAGAGAATTTAAAAAATATATATTTAATGTTTGTCGTACTTTTTAATTACTATTACGTCTACTTAAAGTGTAAGTATTAGCTAACCACACTGGCAAGTAGGAACTGTGTTTGAATAGGTCTAAGGGCGAATGTGGACGTAATGAAAGTGTGTTACAATTAAGTGCTTTCATTGACGAGAAACTCATTTATCCTCTTATAAAAATTTCCTTATAAGACTGTGACGATCAAACTAAATAAATGCGGGGATGCTGCTAAGATATCCTTAAGGAAATCTGGAAATTACCGAAACGAAATTTTTTGATAACTTATATTAGACGGTTGGGCCAATACTAAACGTGGCTGACTTAAATCCTAAACCAAACTTTTGTTAATAATGTGTTATATTTATGACAATCCTGCTTTTATAGCAAAATTACTCAAAAATAGCTACAAACGTTTCTTAGTTGTACGTCTAATTTGGGACGTAGGAAGGTTTGGGGTGAGTTGAATGTCTTTAGCGGATAGGGGAACCATTACTAGCATCGTCATGTTCAGCAAGGATTAAACCAAAAATGGTTCATTACGGTCGCAAGCAGATAGATTAGAGCTGGCGTGCGACACTTTAGTATTTGTTTGTCCCCTGAATATATGTTAATAGCATATCGCAGGATAAGACGGTGGTGGGTCTGCCACTTTCGGGTTTAACGTCCAGCCCGGTTTTCTGACTGGGTCGTCTCCCATAAACTGCCTATATTACCTGACTAAAAGGACCACTTTTCCCTCTACACAGAATGACAGACGACTAAATACACAAGATTCACGCTTATAATATTCCAAAATAAGCCGGTCCAGGATTCTTTCCCTTACACCTTACCTTGGTACTGGTGGCTACTGCTACCTTCCACCATGAGCATTTATAGACCTCCGGTCTTGATCCTTACTGCTCTGAATGAACAGGGTCACCTCTTTTAGGATATGATACTTCGCCACGCAATACGATTTAGGCTGTAGAGAAACAGATTAAGGGCTACTTTGGGAGCTAATATCACTTCAACCAAACCTGGGAATTTTTGAGGACCACTGCCTAGTCAACACAGTACGAGGGTACTACCTCTCCAAATTCCCTAGATACCAGGAACTATTACAAAAAGTAAAATTGAAGAATGAACAATGAGAAACTACTTGGCGGCAGGAGCTGGTTGAAAGAAAATAGCGTTGAGCATCTGACAAGGTTGTTATACAAATCTGAAAGCTCCGAGATCAGTGACTTAGTCATTAATGATCATTTTATTCGGAATCATTTAAATAAATCTTTAAAAACTTGTACTCACATGTGTATGATTCCTACTCCCTGAAAGCCCCACAACGTTATTTTTGTGACATAGAAAATATGATTATAGAAAATGACATAGAAAATGTCATTAATGACATAGATGTCTTCTCATCTGTTCACGACAGTAATATTTCAAGCTCACAATAAATACTATTTAATCTCGTGCCTTATAGGCCCTCAGGATACGCAGGAAGAAGTAAGAAGTATTTATAGTGTTGCTTTACCAATAATAAGCGAGTGAATACGTGTTTTCACTTGTTGACTATAGGTAAATTTTGTAACAATTTTGTACAGCGTATCGTCAGTATTATTTGTCCACAAACGATGCAATTCGATACAGCGTATAGTTGACGTTCAGCGTTAAAGTAGTTGTTAAGTGAACATCGTATCGCTGTGTACTTGTCACGAGCAGGAATTTACCTTGTGCACAACGCAATATATCTGTACAGCCAATACTAGCAGTGACAGTAACTTATGTGCAGATATCTAGGACGGCCATACATTACGCTAAACGTTAATGGATCTGAAGTGAAACCTAAATCTATAAGCTTAATCGTCTTATATCAGTTTCTATAACTAATCCAAGACTAGTATACGTTATTATTAAATTGATTTTACGTGACGAAATATTAAAATTAAAAATACGACTTAAAACAAACCTATGCCTATGGAAAATTACTACTGTTTGAAAAAGACCGACTCACTTGTACTTTCATTTAGTACGGGGTTTAACTGTTAGCCAATATTTTTAGTTATGTGTTAAAGTAACTAACGAAAGCTGTCAGTTTGTTAGTAAAATTACAGTGTATAATTTCATTTTATTAATTAAAAATTCATTGTATTGGTATGCATTTAGTATAATTAAAAAATTTATATTTTAAAGAGTAGTAAATTATTTAATATTGTTATATATATATATATATATATATATATATATATATATATAATAACTTAACCGAATCTCAAAGATTTGGAGTTATATGTAAAGAGTTTTGAAAATCAATGTTTAAATAAATTTAAACCGTTACAATCACGCAAGTGCAGTAGCGAGCGTTCAAATAAATTGTATAGCGACCAACGTCAGCGTCCGGTGGCACTACGTAACCACATACAGTTATAACAATTAGGGACACGCCCTAATTTAAATTATTAATATTTCGGAAACCGATAAATATAGGCAAAAACCAAAATAGCCAAAATGTTTGCCGAAATATTAGTAATAGGGTGTGCAAATTTCAGTTCATATAATTAAAGATTAAAAGAGATAATTAATTTTATTTAATAACTCCCCTAGTGAGTGAGCTACGGGGTAGAGCTTTGAGTATGTCATAGTTATAAAAATTACCAATCAGATGTATATTCTAGAATAAGCATAACTTGGCTTGCAGCCAAGATAATTGCAATACAAATTGCAACAGGACATCCTGTCCGACATTTGAAATCTGGTGTTTTTTCAGAATATTAAGACTAATAACAATTCTCAAACTGTGGGAATTATTTTCGTTCACACAAGTGAGGTGAGTTGCATTACAAGGAGAAGGGGGGTGTCTCAGCCAATCAAATTATTCTAAAAATTTGAACGAACCGTTAGATTCGGGCTGAACACAGGCACTCAACTGTAACGACTCGACCTGTGAAGACGTATACTTACGATACTCTTACTTTTTTTTCAACAAATAAGCGTACAGCTCAGAACATTAACCTGTTGACTTACGCATGTAAAGAGATCAGTTATATAATACGTGAAGACACATCGAGAGTACAACAGAACGAGGCCGTCTAGTACGTGGTACAAGCTGAAGAATTGACGAAGCGGAGCGCAACCCAAGGCGAGATTCACACACCAGGAGTGCAGCGTATACCGGACCGAGGGGCCTGACGCAGTTGCAGCAGTTAAAATCACAGACGTTAAGCCATCAACAGTTGCAGAAGGAGCTGAGTGTTGCTGATTCCCGAACTCTTAGCCGTGGAACCCAAGACGCAGAGGAAATCATCGCCACTAGCAGATTGGACCAGGAAAACCAAGGAACCTCGGGAGCACTTCATCACGATCTTCAGAACAAGGGAAGTCAAATATAATTTATAAATTTCTCAAAAGCTTATTCTTTTTCTTTTAAATCATTGTAAAACTAAATTGATTCAGATGCCAATAAAACAGAGACTCTAAATTAATAAGATACATTCATACTGTGATAATCGGTATAACACGTATAAGCTTAAGTAATAATCAATAGATAAGAATTAGACGTATATAACAAGCGCTATAAAAATACTAACATTGAATTACTTAGAGACCTATACTGCAGTATACGTGAAACAATCACAAGTAAATGAAACCACGTTGAACTAGATTCACAGCTAACTTATTTTTCAGAGTATTTAAATCATCTAAAGTAATAAAATCCGTACGAAAGTACAAAAGAATTGAAAATTCCATAGATTAAATTGTTTTAAAATTAACTTCTTGAAATTAATGAAAAATATAACTCGTATCAATTGAAAATAATAAGCTCGTCTTCTGAATCCTAATACACATTCAGAAAACACCGTACAAGGTACAAATTACTGTTTAGTATGTAAGGATTGCTCTAGTTATAAGATTTTCATACATATCATTTATATCAGAGTAATAAACTCCAATTTTTATCCACCACCATATTTTTATTGCTGTACTACAAAGCATACCAACATCACAAAACTATTCAAAATAACTATAACAGTACTTTGCACACTTGAATTAACCTACTTGGGAATTCAAAACACAAACCCCTACGCCCTTAGTCGGAAGAAGTCGCAAGAACGCATAGCAGGTAGGTCACTTCACAAAACAACCATTTATCTCCTTCTATTGATAAAATAAATACAAGAGCATGCAAAGAACTTTATAATATATATATATATATATTACAACGATACATATCATAACTTTGATATACTGTAATTTATGTGACCCCACGTTCTTTGAGACGTCAAAATTATACGATACTTTTTATATGCAGGTTGTAAATAATTATAACAATACCAGGTGTAACTATAATAAGAGTAGTAAATTTATGAGTAGTTAAAATTTCATGTTTATTATTTTAACAAGCATTATAAATAATGAAACATTGTTAACAATCTCCGATCAAGATATCCCTCATTATTAAGTTCATCTCTTAAGCTATACGGTGTTACACACATTTAAAACACTCTTACCTCTAGATATGTTAATAACCTTAATCTAGACATTTATCCAAATGGATTAAATAAAAAAAAATAATTTTTAAATATAATTAAGTTTATTTTTTAATTGAATTCTTTTAATTCAAATCTGACCTCAGCTTGCTCAGTCTATACCAATATTTCTTTTTTTTTTAAATAATTTAAAATTATATTGTTTACTCCTAGACTGGCATTTGTTTCATACTCAAAATTTAAATTATTCTTTTCTACTAAATGCAAATATCAAATCATTTCAATTATTTTACTTTGATAAAAAAATATACTATCTCAAAATTAAACTCTCTTTTTTCTATACTTATCTATAGGCGATCGCTCATTCTTACGACTAAAACATTTATATAAGACTCTATTACATTCTTTATAATTATAAATTTTTTAATTTTAATTCATTGTCTCTTTATATAGTCTTTATGAACTCTTTAAAAAAATCATTTATAAATGCATTATGCATGTCACCTCGAGTTTTGATGACCTTACGACTTTTTGACGGGGTCCAGAGTTGGGTTTCCGTTACTCCTGCGTGGTTCTGGATATGTCCAGAGTCCAGCGTCGTTCTCCAACAGTGTGTGGTCCGTCCCAGAGAATTACTATCTGCTGCGAGGTGTATCTCGCTCGGCTGTTAGGCGTCCGAAAGCAACTCTTAACGTCTAGCATCTCGCATCGCTCTTGTAGCTTCTCTGTTGGTACTCTTGCTGACCTAAACGGCCCC
Organism: Magicicada septendecula; assembly: GCA_034769895.1. Lineage (NCBI taxonomy): Eukaryota > Metazoa > Arthropoda > Insecta > Hemiptera > Cicadidae > Magicicada > Magicicada septendecula. Next base: position 281,030,480 of record CM068369.1, on the reverse strand, counting down.
GGTACTCTAGGTTTCCCGAAATACTGTAAACATAATTACTGAACGTCTTTATTCGTTTTAGATGAGAGTAGTGAGGGAGGGGGGATACTAGGCCTTCATGACGTCATGAGGTCCCAGTACCTCCCCTACATATGGGGGGGATTCAAGGCCGTCTATCTCTGACGTCATCGTGACGTCACTTGCCCAGGTTGATTTGTGTAGCTACGGCCGCCGTCCGCCGTTCGCTGTTCGCCGTCCGGCGGCAGCCAGGTCACCGCCCGGTCACCGCCTGGACGTAGATTGGTCGGTGTATCATCCATGTTGTCGGGGCGGTCTATCGTCGATACGAAGAGCCTGAGTGACGTGTATTGCATTGTTGTCAACTTGTGAACTGTATTAAATTTGGTGGCCTGGCGGGGGCCTGGTCGTGGCTTGATGGCCGCCAGGAGTGGTCGTCGTACATGTTGTCGGCGGCGGGTCGGGCATGTTGGAAAAAAACGGTGATTTTGTCGGGTTGTGTAAGGATTGTGGTGGTTAAGGTTCGGCCACGTTGCCGCCTCGTGCATGTGTTATAGTGTATGGGTATGTATATGTAAGGGGTTTTTCCGGAAGTGCGGTTATGTTGGAAAAGCGTCGTCGGCGTTGGCAACTTGTGCTGGTTTATCGACGTTGTCAACTCGTGCGTGTGTTATAGTGTATGGGTTTGTATATGTACGCCGCCGCCGTCGGATATCGTCGATGTCGTGTATTGCATTGTTCCCAACTTTGTGTCTATGTGTTAAGTAAATATATATATACAGATTGTAAAAATACGTTCGCACCAACATGTTGGTCTAGGGTTTGCTATGTCCAGCCCCTACATTTGTTGTTGTAAGAAACACACATAATATGCAGTGCATAATTAAATGTCAATTCACTTATATAAAACACACACACACACACACACACACACACACATACGCAATATTTATGGAAAATAATTACTGTTTATGTAATATCTGAATAATAGGACGCTGCAAATGATGTAATCGGCTCCCACTGTGATTTTCACATGTGGAGTTATTTTTTTTTTACAACAGAATGCTGACAGACCATCCTTATAATCATGCAATTATTGTTTAATAAAATTGATTTTTTAAATTAGTTCTATGTAACACGTTCTAGCTTGTATATTGAGTTATGAATATGTATATAAGTTATGTTCGAAGGAATTTTGAAATTAAAAACAATAAAAATATTAAAGCAATACTGTTTAATTACAAATTGTATACGAAATACATCTAAGTAAAACTAATTACAAGTGCACTATGACATGACAAATATGTACAAAAAAATTAAATAAACACACACAGTAGTGACAATTAAAAAAAGCAATACTGTTTAATTACAAATAATTAAAATACATGTAATCAAAATATATTACAATTTAAAATACATAATATGTAAACGCGTATAGTAGTGAAAATTTCAAAATTTAAACATGTGCAATATGACAATTGTATACGAAATACAACTAAGTAAAACTAATTACAAGTGCACTATGACATGACAAATATGTACAAAATATGCAATAAACACACACAGTAGTGACAATTAAAAAAATACAATTGTATACAATTATATCAAATGAATTATGTGTAAGCACGTTATATTATAACATTATGTAAACGCATAGTAGAATTACAATAAAGTCAAATGAAAGATGTGTAAATCACATTATAATATATAAGTTAAAATATATTATTTATAATTAAATGAAATACAAGTAAATACATGTTTATATATATATATATATATATATATATATATATGTATACAATGTATGTAATCGTACGCGACAAATGAAGATGTCCATTCGGTCCTACTGTACAATTTCTACTATGTAAGCTCTATCCTTTTCTCCACGATATATTAGTTGCAGCGAACACCGTACTAAATTTTTTAATTCCTCATCTTCGAAAACGCCAGCGTATCTCTTTGGTAGATATACACGATATTTTAGTTTAGGGTCTCTGTAATCTTGGAGAGTGACGAGTACAGCTTACCCGTACTTTGCGTCTATATTCTGCATTTTTTCTATTGGATATTTTACGTCGATTATCAATTCCTTTATTTTTTTTTTACTCAATTGCGCTAATAGTTGCAAACTTTTCAGTGAATGATACCATTTTAAAATAAAGAATTTATAATTTCTCGCGCGTGTCTCAACGAATGAACGAATAACGCTCGTGCACAGCGAATAAATAGGGAGGTAGTTGTGAAGGTGGAAAATCCGGAGAGAGGGAACCACTCAACGCACAGTAAGCGTTTATTTTTAACCGTGTGAACAGGATACGAGCTGATTTCTCACGGTTCGATGGGTAGGTGGGGAAGAGGGGAGTCGGTTATTTTTTTATACGTCTAGACAGCACTCGTGCTTGTTCGAACATGCCGTCGACGCTAATTTATTTTTAGGCAGGTGATGTATTTAACTGTGTGAACAGGATACGACTTGATTTCTCACGGTTCGATGGGTAGGTGGGGAAGAGGGGTGTCGGTTATTTTTATACAACTAGACAGCACATGTGCGTGTTTGAACATGTCGTCGACGCTAATTTATTTTTAGACAGATGATGTAATCGATTGAAAGGCGACGACTGTTATTTTTACGTAAGCGCTAAACAATAATGTTTTCAATTAGTAATTTATCAGAAACATACTGATTATTCTAAAATCTGATACAACCCACTCGCGTAAAGCGTGTACTCTAGTATTTGTACATATTTCCGGAAATTAGCGGTGCACGAGACAGGCTGTTCCATGTATTGATTGTAATTGTTCGAGTTTGGGACAACCGAAATCTTCTAAATTTATAATCTTAAAATGCACGATACGCTTCTGTAGAAATATTTTTTTGCAATCCTTTTACGATTTGTTAACGACGACAATGGATAGTCTGTGTCAAAACTACTGATTACTGATGCAGTCCGTTTACGGATCGGTTGTTTGGTATTATTTCCGAAGTATGCCGAATTACGCTTTCGCGACGCGCGAACCGAATAACACTGGTACGTTGAACATTCTCTGCTTCCTCCACATCCATCTCGGACTCGCGAATTCTATAATGCCCATACGCTAGCGTTCTCTGACCGTCTTCCAGGATATATCGTTTATCGTCGTACGGCGATAGCGAGAGTTTGACGATCTTGCGCGTGTACAGTTGGTGATTTTCACTGCGGATAATCTGCGCTGACGTATATGTTTGGTGGTTACTTGATTCTGCCGACGAAAGCAAACACCGTTTGTAATCAGCGTGCTTTAAACGGTTTTGTATTACCACCCGCGGTACCCCTTTTGCTACACGATTCTCATTTTTATCCCCGTCGTCCTGTAACACTAACAGTGAGTACGATTTTGCGCGCATCCCGACGAATTCTACAATAGGTTTTGCATGCGTCTCGTCCGTAAAAGTACCCAAACGTTTTTTATTTAGCACACTATAACACGGATCCGTCACGGGATATTCTGATGTATCGAAAAGATGAAAGTTTTCCTTAATGTCTGCGTAAACGTCATCAGTCCGTATATCATACAACAAAGAGTCCGTATCTGTCATACACAATCGAACACGAGATCCATATTTCGCGATTATGTAATCGTAATGAAAACTGTACATCACATATTTACTAATGTCCAACACTGTGAATCCTACGTACAGCGGACGGTTGAGGTACACAGTTCTCTTTTTCATCATCACACCGACCAAGTCTTCGTTGTACACCTTTACGCGCTCAAATCTTGGGCTCGCAGTCAGCTTTATCAGATCGCGTTCGTTGGACACCAAACTAAAATCTATCCGTTTTCGAACGTTTTCCAATGACTTTCCGTAAACAGCGTTAATCATCAATTTAAAAAAATCCTTTTCGAAATCGTTCGCTGCGGCTTTCCGTTTTTCCGTATTGAAAACTATAAACGGCTTCATCCAAGCGCTCTGTCGGAACGCCAACACGCGATTAACGGCTTTCAGTTCCATCCCGAGTTTTAGGTAAAGCTGCAACGTTCTGTAATGCACGATATAATTCTCCTTATTTTTGAGGCTGGTGATGAGTTTTTCAACCGTACCGGTGGCAGACATTTTAAATTTCTTCAAGTAATTGAATCGTTTGCTGTAAGGCGACAATTCGTGTTCGTTGACTTTCTTGCGTTCCGGTGCCAGTGGATAGTCCGAATGCATATCATGTAAATTACGAGGATAACCAAGATCAACATCAAGAATATATCCGATTTCGTCTTCCACTCCAACTGTAGTCAAATCTAACGCGTCAATTTCTTTGCGTTCCATCCAACGGAATCCGGAATGAGGTAGCGGTTGTTCCATCGCTGTTCCGTACAGATTTGTACAGTCCAAGTAAAGAAGACAATTATTTTCGCGTTCCCGATCGTAGTCCGACACGTAAGGATTGTTGGCCTTGGCGTATCTATTAGATATCATCGCTATTCCGCCACGAACTCCGGTTTCTACGAACAGATGCATGTCGATATCCTTCAACAGTTCGAGTTGAATTCCAGTCATTTTCATCATAGCGTTCCAAGCTAGTCCCGGCGCGGAGTACACGTTACACGGATCTATCCCATAGTACTGCAGACTTGTCTTGCGAAAATTTTCGAACACGTCAGCCAAAAGCAATACATCAGTTTTCAAATAGAGGTTATGGTAGTCCCCTAACGTTTGTATTCCGAAACTTGTCCAAATGTTGTGCGCATGAGTGTAGTCTTCGTCGGATAAGTATGTCTCGGCTAATTCGTTGTAAAAATGTTCCTGTGCGGGCAGAGACGTGCCCTCGAACTTACTTTCGTCTGTCACATACTCATACGGGTAGACCCCCTTTCTAATAATAAATCGATACTATATTCATTTCCACTGGTTTCCATGCACTGGCGTAAAATTTTAAAATTTTTTTTTCGCCAATTTTTTATCAGCTTCTCTAACGATGTATTCATGAACTGCACGGTATCGAGAAACCGCAAGGGGCCGAGTGACACGGACACGTAACGCCCGCTGGTCGTAGCGATACATTTAATGTCTTCACCCTTGAATTTTCCGAAAGCCTGCACCAGATGGTGACAATCGTAGCCTCGCAAGTTGTGAAAGAACATGGGAACGTGTTGCGGTACCTTGTAGTTCAAATTGCAAGTGTTATGCGCGGCTCCCAGGTACTCGCCCGTCACATGATCATGGTTTCGCACTTTGTCCCCTTCGTGCTCGAGACACTTCTTACATAGATGACATATGGTAGCGTTTTGAAACTCGCGCTCGGCTTCTTCAGTCATGCGAATGGGTTTGTTAAAATCACGTTCGAGCCGACTAATGTCTTCCAACAGAGTTTGAAGAAACGTCTCCACAACGTCTTTACCGCGATACAAAACCAGTTCTTTAACAGTTTTTCCGGTCCAATCAACGATTACATAACAAAAACTACATGGTACGTGATGCGCGTTGTCGAGACAGTGCGATCTATCGTTTTTGTGTTCACAACCATGCACGGGAAGAAGGAAGGATTCAAAATCTGCATACACAGTGTAAGGTACTCTGTGGCACTTTGTGTAATCCTTAAAATACATATTACTATATTTTCCGCTCGGTAATTTGACTTTCTGCGCTCCGTACGGTGTGCATAGTACCTCGTGATCCTCAAGTCGTTTTTGTGCATTTTTAGGATCTTTATTATCTCGAAAACGTTGTAAGCAATAGTTGCAGTAGAACGAAGGGGTCTTACTTTTAGTTAAAGTATACAACAAGCGTGACATGTTTTTAATAAGACAATAATGTTCAACACCTTCATTGCTGACTAGCAGTAGAAGATTCACGTGCGTTCTACCTTTGTTCTTGGTTATCCGTATGGGGTACACTTCGTCTTTTCTGTAACCGAACTCATTAATTTCTCTTTCGTAACCGAACACGTTCACAGAAATATTCACATTTTGTTTTTCAAATTTGTTAATTTGATTCACCGGTACCGGATAAACTATCCCTTCCATATTCAACTCGTTTTCATACTGTCTGTAGTGATACAAACGGTGCGGGTGAGAAGCGATCGGATGTAAACCGGCTAGAATGGACCAGAGGAAGCATTTGTCATCCATTAGATTCTGCACGTTTACTATAGCTTTCTTAAGTTAATAATTTTTTCGGAGTGGGAACTAAACTTGATCCTGCCAAAGGACGATACTTTACCAAATGTACTTCAACGGCTTCGATTCCGTTTACGGTCCATCCGCTACCTACACGAGTAAACTTTGATACCGAATCCAGCACTTTTTCGATACATTCCCTATATTGTTCGTACACGTCTTCCGCGTCCGCAGGTAAAACGAGCTGCGTACGCGAACGAAACACTCCCGTCTGCTCCAGCTCACGATCTGCTATTAATTTTTTGAACAAGACTCGCACGAACAAGTACCACTTGTAAATTTCCCCCATATCGCGTGATTCCTCTAGAACGTCTTCTGGAATAACCTCCACCATTCTCTTCAATAACACGGATACCGTGTCTACTCCGTCTTGAAAATCTTCGTACTTTATTGTTTTTACACTCCCATTGAGAGCAATGGTACGAGTTGCGTATACTGCTATGATTTTACGATCACTTTAACACTTTATATCACACAAAGTAAATTAGAATAACAATATGTAACACACAGTTTGTAGCGCACCAGTGTTCAGCAACATGAACGACTTGTAAGTGAGGCGCTGTTGCGAAGTTCACAGGTTATATAGTGCGAGCGTCGATGCGCGCGCAACTGTACTTAAAAGCCGTTATGCGCATGCGCAACTAATTCTAATGCGTATGCGCAGATGACTGAAAAAAGAGATTATTTACATAATACAGGTACGCTTAGGCCAACGATATGATCTTTAACGTATCCGTGTTTCTTGATTATGAAAGAACATTCGTCTATCTCCCCATAATACATACCGTTATACAACAGAAGAGTACGACACGTGTAGGTGTGTATCGCTGCGTATATTTTCGTTAGCGTTCGAACGCCGAGCATTGTGATCGGTTGTGGATATCCTTTCACCGTGTTTCTTGATTATGAAAGAACATTCGTCTATCTCCCCATAATACATATCGTTATACAACAGAAGAGTACGACATGTGTAGGTGTGTATCGCTCCGTATATTTTCGTTAGCGTTCGAACGCCGAGCATTGTGATCGGTTGTGGATATCCTTTCACCGGCTGCAGATTGTTTATATCCATCATGTAAATGTATTTGACTATAAACAGCGTTAAAACACTCGTAGACTGTCCGCATAAATGCACGTAACAACTGTTCACTGTTAATTAACTCAGTCTTTGAGCGTTTGGGTAAAATAAAAAACAGTTGTAGACTATTCACATAAATACACGTAACAGAAAATAGATTTTTTTAGAGTACGTATGAAGTGTTGGTAATGCTTCCGGGAGATAATGTACCAAATGCAGTCATTGTGCTTTGATGTTCACCAACTGGAACGCACTTTCCAGTTTTGCTGTCAAACCTTCCTATCGTTAACGAAACCATTGCCAAGTTCATTGAAAGCCGCCAGACAAAGGTACTGTATGCCATAACCGATCGTAACGATATAACCATAACCGCAATGTCAACCTGCCTATCGTTAAAAAAACCATTGCCAAGTTCATTGAAAGCTATCAGAACAAAGTAATGCATGTCACAACCGATCGTAATGATATAACCATAACCGCAATGTCAACCTGCCTATCGTTAACGTAACAATTGCCAAGTTCACTGAAAGCTTTCAAAACAAGGTACTGCATGCCATAACCGATAGTAACGATATAAACATAACCGCAACCTCAACCTGCCTATCCTTAACGAAACGATTGCCAAGTTCATTGAAAGCCGCCAGACCAAGTTACTGCATGTCATAACCAATCGTAACGATATACCCACAACCGCAATGTCAACCTGTCTATCGTTAACGTAACCATTGCCACATTCATTGAAAGCTGTCAGACCAAGGTACCGCATGCCATAACCGTTAGTAACGATATACCCATAACCGCAATGTAACCTGCCTATCGATAACGAAACCATTGCCATGTTCATTGAAAGCTGTCAGACCAAGCTACTGCTTGACATAACCGATAGTAACGATATACCCATAACCGCAATGTCAACCTGCCTATCGTTAACGAAACGATTGCCACGTTCATTGAAAGATCTCAGACCAAGGTACTGCATGCCATAACCGATCGTAACAATATACCCATAACCGCAATGTCAACCTGCCTATCGTTAAAGAAACCATTGCCAAGTTCATTGAAAGCTGTCAGCCCAAGTTACTGCATGCCATAACCGATCGTAACGATATACTCATAACCGCAATGTCAACCAGCCTATCGTTAACGAAACCATTGCCAAGTTCATTGAAAGCTGTCAGACCAAGGTACTGAATGCCATAACCGATCATAACAATATACCCATAACCGCAACGTCAACCTGCCTGTCGTTAACGAAACCATTGCCACGTTCATTGAAAGCTGTCAGACCAAGGTACTGCATGCCATAACCGGACGTAACGTTATACCCACAACCGCAATGTCAACCTACCTATCGTTAACGAAACCATTGTCACGTAAATAGAAAGCTGTCAGACCAAGAACTGCATGCCATAACCGATCTTAACGATATACCCATATCCGCAATGCCAACCGGCCTATCGTTAACGAAACCATTGCCAAGTTCGTTGAAAGCTGTCAGACAAAGGTACTGCATGCCATAACCGATCGTGACGATATACCCATAACCGCAATGTCAACCTGTCTATCGTTAACGAAACCATTGCCACGTTCATAGAAAGCTGTCAGAACAAGTTACTGCATGCCATAACCGCAATGTCAACCTGCCTATCGTTGACGAAACCATTGCCAAGTTCGTTGAAAGCCGCCAGACCAAGGTACTGCAAGCCATAACCGATCGTAACGATACACCCATAACCGCAATGCCAACCTGCCTATCTTTAACAAAACCATTGCAACGTTGATTGAAAGCTGTTAGACCAAGGAACTGCATGCCATAACCGATCGTAACGATATACCCATAACCGCAATATCAACCTGCCTATCGTTAACGAAACCATTGTGACGTTCTTTAAAACCTGTCAGACTAAGGTACTGCATGCCATAACCGATCGTAACGATATACACATAACCGCAATGTCAACCGGCCTATCTTTAACGAAAACATTGCTACGTTCATTGAAACCTGTCAGACAAAGGTACTGCATGCCATAACCGATCGTAACGATATACCCGTAACCGCAATATCAACCTTCTTATCGTTAACGAAACCATTGCCAAGTTCATTGAAAGCTCTCAGACCAAGGTAATGCATGGCATAACCGATCGTAACGATATACCCATAACCGCAATCTCAACCTGCCTTACGTTAACGAAACCATTGCCAAGTTCATTGAAAGCTGTCAGACCAACTGCATGGCATAACCGATCGTAACGATATACCAATAACAGCAATGTCAACTTGCCTTTCGTAAACGAAACCATTTCCACGTTCATTGAATGCTGTCAGACCAAGGTCCTACATGCCATAACCGATCGTAACGATATACCCATAACCGCAATGTCAACCTGCCTATCGTTAACGAAATCATTGCCACGTTCATTGAAATATGTCAGACCAAGTTACTGCATGTCATAACCGATCGTAAGGATATACCCATAACCGCAATGTCAACCTCTCTAACGTTAACGAAACCATTGCCACGTTCATTGAAAGCCGCCAGACCAAGTTACTGCATGCCATAACCGATCGTAACGATATAACCATAACCGCAATGTCAACCTGCCTATCGTTAACGAAATCATTGCCAAGATCATTGAAAGCCGCCAGACCAAGTTACTGCATGCCATAACCGATCGTAACGATATACCCATAACCGCAATGTCAACCTGCCTATCGTAAACGAAACCATAGCCAAGTTCATTGAAAGCTGTCAGAACAAGGTACTGCATGCCATAACCGATCGTAACGATATACCCATAACCACAACTGAACGCTCGACGACTGTTTTAGTTAACAGTGAACAGTTGTTACGTGCATTTATGCGAGCAGTCGGGGGTTATGTGAGTTCGAATACATCTTCCCCTATGCTAACGGTCGGGAGGTGGGTGGGGGGTAGTTACGGAGTTGGGGGATATCGTCCATGTTGTTAAAGTCGTCGCCCATGTTGGAAAATTCTTCGACCATTCATCGATGACCTCCGGGCGGCGGTCAGGCGGCGGATGGCGAATACGACTACGACGTCAACGACGACGTCAACGTCAACGACGACGGCGACGTCAACGAACGACACCGTTCGGACGACTACGGATTTATGTCTGCAAAAAAAGTCAACCAATCCGTCAACAGAAGCGGCTGACCCGATCGCTTCGACACGAGATATAATGTCCACAAAATTTAACGTGCAAAATATACAGGTGACTGTTTATTATTAAAAATTGTTTAAAGTTCTTTAGCCGACATGGGTATATCGGTTATGGGTATATCGTTACGATCGGTTATGGCATGCAGTAACTTGGTCTGGCGGCTTTCAATGTTCTTGACAATGATTTCGTTAACGATAGGCAGGTTGACATTGCGGTTATGGGTATACCGTTACGATCGGTTATGGCATGCAGTAACTTGGTCTGGTGGCTTTCAATGAAATTGACAATGGTTTCGTTAAAGATAGGCAGGTTGTCATTGCGGCTATGGGTATATCGTTACGATCGGTTATGGCATGCAGTACCTTGGTCTGACAGCTTTCAACGAACTTGGCAATGGTTTCGTTAACGATAGGCAGGTTGATATTGCGGTTATGGGTATATCGTTACGATCGGTTATGGCATGCAATACCTTGGTCTGACAGCTTTCAATGAACATTGCAATGGTTTCGTTAAAGATAGGCAGGTTGACATTGCGGTTATGAGTGTATCGTTACGATCGGTTATGGGTTGCTGTACCTTGGTCTGGCGGCTTTCAACGAACTTGGCAATGGTTTCGTTCACGATAGGCAGGTTGACATTGCGGTTATGGCATGCAGTAACTTGTTCTGATCGCTTTCTATGAACGTGGTAATGGTTTCGTTAACGATAGACAGGTTGACATTGCGGTTATGGGTATATCGTTACGATCGTTTATGGCATGCAGTACCTTGGTAAACAGCTTTCAACGAACTTGGCAATGGTTTCGATAACGATAGGCCGGTTGACATTGCGGTTATGGGTAAATCGTTAAGATCGGTTATGGCATGCAGTACTTGGTCTGACAGCTTTCTATGAACGTGGCAATGGTTTCGTTAACGATAGGTAGGTTGACATTGCTTTTATGGGTATATCTTTACGATCGGTTATGACATTCAGTACCGTGGTCTGGCGGCTTTCAATGAACGTGGCAATGGTTTCGTTAACGATATGGAGGTTGACATTGCTGTTATGGGTATATCGTTACGATCGGTTATGGCATGCAGTACCTTGGTCTGACAGCTTTAAATGAACGTGGCAATGGTTTCGTTAACGATAGTCAGGTTGACATTGCGGTTGTGGGTATATCGTTACGTCCGGATATGGCATGCAGTACCTTGGTCTGACAGCTTTCAATGAACGTGGCAATGGTTTCGTTAACGACAGGCAGGTTGACGTTGCGGTTATGGGTATATTGTTATGATCGGTTATGGCATGCAGTACCTTGGTCTGACAGCTTTCAACGAACTTGGCAATGGTTTCGTTAACGATAGGCCGGTTGACATTGCGGTTATGGGTATATCGTTAAGATCGGTTACGGCATGCAGTACTTGGTCTGACAGCTTTCTATGAACGTGGCAATGGTTTCGTTAACGATAGGTAGGTTGACATTGCTTTTATGGGTATATCTTTACGATCGGTTATGACATGCAGTACCGTGGTCTGGCGGCTTTCAATGAACGTGGCAATGGTTTCGTTAACGATATGGAGGTTGACATTGCTGTTATGGGTATATCGTTACGATCGGTTATGGCATGCAGTACCTTGGTCTGACAGCTTTAAATGAACGTGGCAATGGTTTCGTTAACGATAGTCAGGTTGACATTGCGGTTGTGGGTATATCGTTACGTCCGGATATGGCATGCAGTACCTTGGTCTGACAGCTTTCAATGAACGTGGCAATGGTTTCGTTAACGACAGGCAGGTTGACGTTGCGGTTATGGGTATATTGTTATGATCGGTTATGGCATGCAGTACCTTGGTCTGACAGCTTTCAATGAACTTGGCAATGGTTTCGTTAACGATAGGCTGGTTGAAATTGCGGTTATGGGTATATCGTTAAGATCGGTTATGGCATGCAGTAACTTGGGCTGACAGCTTTCAATGAACTTGGCAATGGTTTCTTTAACGATAGGCAGGTTGACATTGCGGTTATGGGTATATTGTTACGATCGGTTATGGCATGCAGTACCTTGGTCTGAGATCTTTCAATGAACGTGGCAATCGTTTCGTTAACGATAGGCAGGTTGACATTGCAGTTATGGGTATATCGTTACTATCGGTTATGTGAAGCAGTAGCTTGGTCTGACAGCTTTCAATGAACATGGCAATGGTTTCGTTATCGTTAGGCAGGTTACTTTGCGGTTATGGGTATATCGTTACTAACGGTTATGGCATGCGGTACCTTGGTCTGACAGCTTTCAATGAATGTGGCAATGGTTACGTTAACGATAGACAGGTTGACATTGCGATTGTGGGTATATCGTTACGATTGGTTATGACATGCAGTAACTTGGTCTGGCGGCTTTCAATGAACTTGGCAATCGTTTCGTTAAGGATAGGCAGGTTGAGGTTTCGGTTATGTTTATATCGTTACGATCGGTTATGGCAGGCAGTACCTTGTTTTGACAGCTTTCAGTGAACTTGGCAATGGTTTCGTTAACGATAGGCAGGTTGACATTGCGGTTATGGGTATATCATTACGATCGGTTGTGACATGCAATACTTTGTTCTGACAGCTTTCTATGAATTTGGCAATGGTTTTTTTAACGATAGGCAGGTTGACATTGCGGTTATGGTTATATCGTTACGATCGGTTATGGCATACAGTACCTTTGTCTGGCGGCTTTCAATGAATTTGGCAATTGTTTCGTTAACGATAGGAAGGTTTGACAGCAAAACTGGAAAGTGCGTTCCAGTTGGTGAACATCAAAGCACAATGACTGCATTTGGTACATTATCTCCTGGAAGCATTATCAACACTTCATACGTACTCTAAGAAAATCTATTTGCTGTTACGTGTATTTATGTGAATAGTCTACAACTGTTTTTTATTTTACCCAAACGCTTAAAGACTGAGTTAATTAACAGTGAACAGTTGTTACGTGCATTTATGCGGACAGTCTACGAGTGTTATAACGCTGTTTATAGTCAAATACATTTACATGATGGATATAAACAATCTGCAGCCGGTGAAAGGATATCCACAACCGGTCACAATGCTCGGCGTTCGAACGCTAACGAAAATATACGCAGCGATACACACCTACACATGTCGTACTCTTCTGTTGTATAACGATATGTATTATGGGGAGATAGACGAATGTTCTTTCATAATCAAGAAACACGGTGAAAGGATATCCACAACCGATCACAATGCTCGGCGTTCGAACGCTAACGAAAATATACGCAGCGATACACACCTACACGTGTCGTACTCTTCTGTTGTATAACGATATGTATTATGGGTAGATAGACGAATGTTCTTTCATAATCAAGAAACACGGATACGTTAAAGATCATATCGTTGGCCTAAGCGTACCTGTATTATGTAAATAATCTCTTTTTTCAGTCATCTGCGCATACGCATTAGAATTAGTTGCGCATGCGCATAACGGCTTTTTAGTACAGTTGCGCGCGCATCGACGCTCGCACTATATAACCTGTGAACTTCGCAACAGCGCCTCACTTACAAGTCGTTCATGTTGCTGAACACTGGTGCGCTACAAACTGTGTGTTACAAATTGTTATTCTAATTTACTTTGTGTGATATAAAGTGTTAAAGTGATCGTAAAATCATAGCAGTATACGCCACTCGTACCATTGCTCTCAATTGGGAGTGTAAAAACAATAAAGTACGAAGATTTTCAAGACGGAGTAGACACGGTATGCGTGTTATTGAAGAGAATTGTGGAGGTTATTCCAGAAGACGTTCTTGATGAATCACTCGATATGGGGAAATTTACAAGTGGTACTTGTTCGTGCGCGTCTTGTTCAAAAAATTAATAGCAGATCGTGAGCTGGAGCAGACGGGAGTGTTTCGTTCGCGTACGCAGCTCGTTTTACCTGCGGACGCGGAAGACGTGTACGAACAATATAGGGAATGTATCGAAAAAGTGCTGGATTCGGTATGAAAGTTTACTCGTGAAGGTAGCGGATGGACCGTAAACGGAATCGAAGCCGTTGAAGTACATTTGGTAAAGTATCGTCCTTTGGCAGGATCAAGTTTAGTTCCCACTCCGAAAAAATTATTACTTAAGAAAGCTATAGTAAACGTGCAGAATCTAATGGATGACAAATGCTTCCTCTGGTCCATTCTAGCCGGTTTACATCCGATCGCTTCTCACCCGCACCGTTTGTACCACTACAGACAGTATGAAAACGAGTTGAATATGGAAGGGATAGTTTATCCGGTACCGGTGAATCAAATTAACAAATTTGAAAAACAAAATGTGAATATTTCTGTGAACGTGTTCGGTTACGAAAGAAAAATTAATGAGTTCGGTTACAGAAAAGACGAAGTGTACCCCATACGGATAACCAAGAACAAAGGTAGAACGCACGTGAATCTTCTACTGCTAGTCAGCAATGAAGGTGTTGAACATTATTGTCTTATTAAAAACATGTCACGCTTGTTGTATACTTTAACTAAAAGTAAGACCCCTTCGTTCTACTGCAACTATTGCTTACAACGTTTTCGAGATAATAAAGATCCTAAAAATGCACAAAAACGACTTGAGGATCACGAGGTACTCTGCACACCGTACAAAGCGCAGGAAGTCAAATTACCGAGCGGAAAATATAGTAATATGTATTTTAAGGATTACACAAAGTGCCACAGAGTACCTTACACTGTGTATGCAGATTTTGAATCCTTCCTTCTTCCCGTTCATGGTTGTGAACACAAAACGATAGATCGCACTCGCTCGACAACGCGCATCACGTACCATGTAGTTTTTGTTATGTAATCGTTGATTGGACCGGAAAAGCTGTTAAAGAACCGATTTTGTATCGCGGTAAAGACGTTGTGGAGACGTTTCTTCAAACTCTGTTGGAAGACATTAGTCGGCTCGAACGTGATTTTAACAAACCCATTCGCATGACTGAAGAAGCCGAGCGCGAGTTTCAAAACGCTACCATATGTCATCTATGTAAGAAGTGTCTCGAGCACGAAGGGGACAAAGTGCGAAACCATGATCATGTGACGGGCGAGTACTTGGGAGCCGCGCATAACACTTGTAATTTGAACTACAAGGTACCGCAACACGTTCCTGTGTTCTTTCACAACTTGCGAGGCTACGATTGTCACCATCTGGTGCAGGCTTTCGGAAAATTCAAGGGTGAAGACATTAAATGTATCGCTACGACCAGCGAGCGTTACGTGTCCGTGTCACTTGGCCCCTTGCGGTTTCTCGATTCCGTGCAGTTCATGAATACATCGTCAGAGAAGCTGGTAAAAAATTTGCGAAAAGAAAATTTTAAAATTTTATGCCAGTGCATGGAAACCAGTGGAAATGCATATAGTATCGATTTATTACTTAGAAAGGGGGTCTACCCGTATGAGTATGTGACAGACGAAAGTAAGTTCGAGGACACGTCTCTGCCCGCACAGGAACATTTTTACAACGAATTAGCCGAGACATACTTATCCGACGAAGACTACACTCATGCGCACAACATTTGGACAAGTTTCGGAATACAAACGTTAGGGGACTACCATAACCTCTATTTGAAAACTGATGTATTGCTTTTCGCTGACGTGTTCGAAAATTTTCGCAAGACAAGTCTGCAGTACTATGGGATAGATCCGTGTAACGTGTACTCCGCGCCGGGACTAGCTTGGAACGCTATGATGAAAATGACTGGAATTCAACTCGAACTGTTGAAGGATATCGACATGCATCTGTTCGTAGAAACCGGAGTTCGTGGCGGAATAGCGATGATACCTAATAGATACGCCAAGGCCAACAATCCTTACGTGTCGGACTACGATCGGGAACGCGAAAATAATTATCTTCTTTACTTGGACTGTACAAATCTGTGCGGAACAGCGATGGAACAACCGCTACCTCATTCCGGATTCCGTTGGATGGAACGCAAAGAAATTGACGCGTTAGATTTGACTACAGTTGGAGTGGAAGACGAAATCTGATATATTCTTGATGTTGATCTTGGTTATCCTCGTAATTTACATGATATGCATTCGGACTATCCACTGGCACCGGAACGCAAGAAAGTCAACGAACACGAATTGTCGCCTTACAGCAAACGATTCAATTACTTGAAGAAATTTAAAATGTCTGCCACCGGTACAGTTGAAAAACTCATCACCAGCCTCAAAGATAAGGAGAATTATATCGTGCATTACAGAACGTTGCAGCTTTACCTAAAACTCGGGATGGAACTGAAAGCCGTTAATCGCGTGTTGGCGTTCCGACAGAGCGCTTGGATGAAGCCGTTTATAGTTTTCAATACGGAAAAACGGAAAGCCGCAGCGAACGATTTCGAAAAGGATTTTTTTAAATTGATGATTAACGCTGTTTACGGAAAGTCACTGGAAAACGTTCGAAAACGGATAGATTTTAGTTTGGTGTCCAACGAACGCGATCTGATAAAGCTGACTGCGAGCCCAAGATTTGAGCGCGTAAAGGTGTACAACGAAGACTTGGTCGGTGTGATGATGAAAAAGAGAACTGTGTACCTCAACCGTCCGCTGTACGTAGGATTCACAGTGTTGGACATTAGTAAATATGTGATGTACAGTTTTCATTACGATTACATAATCGCGAAATATGGATCTCGTGTTCGATTGTGTATGACAGATACGGACTCTTTGTTGTATGATATACGGACTGATGACGTTTACGCAGACATTAAGGAAAACCTACATCTTTTCGATACATCAGAATATCCCGTGACGGATCCGTGTTATAGTGTGCTAAATAAAAAACGTTTGGGTACTTTTACGGACGAGACGCATGCAAAACCTATTGTAGAATTCGTCGAGATGCGCGCAAAATCGTACTCACTGTTAGTGTTACAGGACGACGGGGATAAAAATGAGAATCGTGTAGCAAAAGGGGTACCGCGGGTGGTAATACAAAACCGTTTAAAGCACGCTGATTACAAACGGTGTTTGCTTTCGTCGGCAGAATCAAGTAACCACCAAACATATACGTCAGCGCAGATTATCCGCAGTGAAAATCACCAACTGTACACGCGCAAGATCGTCAAACTCTCGCTAT
Organism: Magicicada septendecula; assembly: GCA_034769895.1. NCBI lineage: Eukaryota > Metazoa > Arthropoda > Insecta > Hemiptera > Cicadidae > Magicicada > Magicicada septendecula. The sequence goes on along the minus strand of CM068369.1, from coordinate 281,012,969 downwards.
CGCCGTACGACGATAAACGATATATCCTGGAAGACGGTCAGAGAACGCTAGCGTATGGGCATTATAGAATTCGCGAGTCCGAGATGGATGTGGAGGAAGCAGAGAATGTTCAACGTACCAGTGTTATTCGGTTCGCGCGTCGCGAAAGCGTAATTCGGCATACTTCGGAAATAATACCAAACAACCGATCCGTAAACGGACTGCATCAGTAATCAGTAGTTTTGACACAGACTATCCATTGTCGTCGTTAACAAATCGTAAAAGGATTGCAAAAAAATATTTCTACAGAAGCGTATCGTGCATTTTAAGATTATAAATTTAGAAGATTTCGGTTGTCCCAAACTCGAACAATTACAATCAATACATGGAACAGCCTGTCTCGTGCACCGCTAATTTCCGGAAATATGTACAAATACTAGAGTACACGCTTTACGCGAGTGGGTTGTATCAGATTTTAGAATAATCAGTATGTTTCTGATAAATTACTAATTGAAAACATTATTGTTTAGCGCTTACGTAAAAATAACAGTCGTCGCCTTTCAATCGATTACATCATCTGTCTAAAAATAAATTAGCGTCGACGACATGTTCAAACACGCACATGTGCTGTCTAGTTGTATAAAAATAACCGACACCCCTCTTCCCCACCTACCCATCGAACCGTGAGAAATCAAGTCGTATCCTGTTCACACAGTTAAATACATCACCTGCCTAAAAATAAATTAGCGTCGACGGCATGTTCGAACAAGCACGAGTGCTGTCTAGACGTATAAAAAAATAACCGACTCCCCTCTTCCCCACCTACCCATCGAACCGTGAGAAATCAGCTCGTATCCTGTTCACACGGTTAAAAATAAACGCTTACTGTGCGTTGAGTGGTTCCCCCTCTCCGGATTTTCCACCTTCACAACTACCTCCCTATTTATTCGCTGTGCACGAGCGTTATTCGTTCATTCGTTGAGACACGCGCGAGAAATTATAAATTCTTTATTTTAAAATGGTATCATTCACTGAAAAGTTTGCAACTATTAGCGCAATTGAGTATAAAAAAAATAAAGGAATTGATAATCGACGTAAAATATCCAATAGAAAAAATGCAGAATATAGACGCAAAGTACGGGTAAGCTGTACTCGTCACTCTCCAAGATTACAGAGACCCTAAACTAAAATATCGTGTATATCTACCAAAGAGATACGCTGGCGTTTTCGAAGATGAGGAATTAAAAAATTTAGTACCGTGTTCGCTGCAACTAATTTATCGTGGAGAAAAGGATAGAGCTTACATAGTAGAAATTGTACAGTAGGACCGAATGGACATCTTCATTTGTCGCGTACGATTACATATATTGTATACATATATATATATGTATATATATATATTAACATGTATTTAGTTGTATTTCATTTAATTATAAATAATATATTTTAACTTATATATTATAATGTGATTTACACATATTTCATTTGATTTTATTGTAATTCTACACAATTGTGTATGCGTTTACATATTGTTATAATATAACGTGCTTACACATAATTCATTTGATATAATTGTATACAATTGTATTTTTTTAATTGTCACTACTGTGTGTGTTTATTTCATATTTTGTACATATTTGTCATGTCATAGTGCACTTGTAATTAGTTTTACTTAGTTGTATTTCGTATACAATTGTCATATTGCACATTTTTACATTGTGAAATTTTCACTACTGTACGCTTTTACATATTATGTATTTTAAATTGTAATATACTTTGATTACATGTATTTTAATTATTTGTAATTAAACAGTATTGCTTTTTTTAATTGTCACTACTGTGTGTGTTTATTTAATTTTTTTGTACATATTTGTCATGTCATAGTGCACTTGTAATTAGTTTTACTTAGATGTATTTCGTATACAATTTGTAATTAAACAGTATTGCTTTAATATTTTTATTGTTTTTAATTTCAAAATTCCTTCGAACATAACTTATATACATATTCATAACTCAATATACAAGCTAGAACGTGTTACATAGAACTAATTTAAAAAATCAATTTTATTAAACAATAATTGCATGATTATAAGGATGGTCTGTCAGCATTCTGTTGTAAAAAAAAAAATAACTCCACATGTGAAAATCACAGTGGGAGCCGATTACATCATTTGCAACGTCCTATTATTCAGATATTACATAAACAGTAATTATTTTCCATAAATATTGCGTGTGTGTGTGTGTGTTTGTGTGTTTTATATAAGTGAATTGACATTCAATTATGCACTGCATATCATGTGTGTTTCTTACAACAACAAATGTAGGGGCTGGACATAGCAAACCCTAGACCAACATGTTGGTGCGAACGTATTTTTACAATCTGTATATATATATATTTACTTAACACATAGACACACAGTTGGGAACAATGCAATACACGACATCGACGATATCCGACGGCGGCGGCGTACATATACAAACCCATACACTATAACACACGCATGAGTTGACAACGTCGATAAACCAGCACAAGTTGCCAACGCCGACGACGCTTTTCCAACATAACCGCACTTCCGGAAAAACCCCTTACATATACATACCCATACACTATAACACATGCACGAGGCGGCAACGTGGCCGAACCTTAACCACCACAATCCTTACACAACCCGACAAAATCACCGTTTTTTTCCAACATGCCCGACCCGCCGCCGACAACATGGACGACGACCACTCCTGGCGGCCATCAAGCCACGACCAAGCCCCCGCCAGGCCCCAAATTTAATACAGTTCACAAGTTGACAACAATGCAATACACGTCACTCAGGCTCTTCGTATCGACGATAGACCGCCCCGACAACATGGATGATACACCGACCAATCTACGTCCAGGCGGTGACCGGGCGGTGACCTGGCTGCCGCCGGACGGCGAACGGCGGACGGCGGCCGTAGCTACACAAATCAACCTGGGCCAGTGACGTCACGATGACGTCAGAGATAGACGGCCTTGAATCCCCCCCAGATGTAGGGGAGGTACTGGGACCTCATGACGTCATGAAGGCCTAGTATCCCCCCTCCCTCACTACTGATGAGACTTATAATATAATAAAACTGTTCTGCCGTCGGACAGCATGTCCGACTGCAACTGTGTTTTGAAAAGAAGAGAAGAATTTCCAGACGAACCCTTAATTTATACCCTCTCGAGATTCCGCACCTGTTGGTTCCGAAATTATCGTGTCGAGACCTGCAGATCACATGATAGCCCCCACGCTCGAACCTTTTCATATATTTGCAATTTTTTGCAAATGGCAATATTTTGTACGAAATTGAGATAGCACAATTCATAGCTAATTTGATTAAGCACTCACTGTATTAATTTGAGCATCTTAGTGCAATTTTCGTATTTTTGGCAAATTTATTTTGCACTGACTTCGCGTAGTGTGTCCTATTAACATCATTTTCTTACTGTGGATACCTATAAAATTTACACACACTTTGGTGCCTTTTGTTTGTTTATACACTAATTAGTTTTCATACAGTGAATTAAAATAATTATTTTAGTAATTACTTGGGGAGGGTAGCTGAGATTCCTGTCTGTACATGCATCACTAACACACACAAGATACACGCGTAACACACATACAATCGAGCAGGTGTTCTTTGCCTGTTAAAACAGGTTAATTTCTCCCCTAGTATAACAATGAAACATTTTTACAATCCCAGACCTGTCCATTTACCCCAAACTTATAATAATTTTACAAATTTTATATTTATTTAAATCAATGCTCAATACAGCATATGGCTGTATCGTTGCAATATATATGTATATATATATATATAATTTGTTAATATGTTTTATATTTCTCTGTACTTGATTGTGTTCTCTTCGTAAAGTAATTTTTAAATATGGATGAGGGTGCCTTACAGCTCTTCCTGCTTTCCGTAACACAACCAAGAAAAAAGAATTAATTACACGAGCATGTTTTTCTTATAAATATGCTCAATAGGCTTTTTCGATTGCTTTAAATTGTATTCTCTATTAGAATTTATACATTGTCTTACAGTACATCTCATTCAACATCAGCCAGCATCAGTCAACATCATTATTCTGAGAACATATATTTCCTTGAAGACTTTAAAGAGACTTGTGTTACACAAAACTACAGTTTAAGATCGCACTCTGTTTAACTCGGATATTTCACTATACTTAACTTCAAATTACTCTTATTTGTACTTTGAAAATATGCTTGCTTTTTTCAGGTATCTATTCTTGTCTAACATTATAAAAGAATGTTTTTCTAATTTACCAAAGAATGGATGTAATCTTAGTACATTTAATGTGCGACTGATAAGATCGAGTTTACTGGTGACGTTAGAGTAATAATGAAAGGTACATAATTATCTCAAAATGTATAATTAAAATTCGTTTCTTTCTTATGAGTAAAAATGTTAAGTTGATACATGATTTGTTTACGTAAAAGATGTTTTCACTGAACGACATACGTATGCATGCCTCAAATAGATATTTACAAACTATCTCAACTGTATAATATATATAGATAGAGAACAATTAATACATACGCGTATTATAGAATTATATTAACGTTTCTTGCTTACTAAATTCATAACTATAAAGAAAATTAGGAAAAACAGTGTTTATAGCAAATGTATAGTTGTGAGACTAATTTTATATAACAGATTTTGAAATTTGTAGGCATCTTTTAACATTCAATTGCCTAATCTAAGAAACAACCACTTGTTTGGAAATTTTCTCATCCAAGCCAGCGTGTCAGCTATAAAAAAATGTGTTTAAATAGTTTAAAACTATATTACATATAATTAACCTTTATAACCATACTAGCCCTTACGTATGGAGAATACGGAACTAAGTTTGGAGCCTAGAGGCCATAAACTGTGTTCAATAAATTGCTAGTTAACGGAATCAACAATACAAAATTTACAAATCGTCAGCAGATGCACAGGCGTTAGTCTGCTACTTTACTTTACACGAACTATATACAATTACACGCTCTACTTTCATAAAGTCAGGACCTGTTACGTCTGTTAGATGTTAACCTACTTCGCACGGAGCGTACCGGTTGAACTCCACCTCGTCCCAAGCGGGTTACCGTCTGTTGATGTCTCATATGAGAAATATCAAGTGACAACAAACTGACGTAACTTGTTTTAGTGTTTCTGTAATCTTAAGGGAGACTCTGTGAGAGCGAAGAAGTGTTATTTATTATTAGCAATTATTTAGTAAACACGGTGCACTTGAACTGTGGATTGAACTAACTAAAACAAATCAATCGATCGACAAATACACAAGAGTGCTTAGAATTAAAAACTTTTGACATTACACTATTTCATTCGTGAAATTATACAAAACGTACGGCGTCTATTCGATCTTAATCTACTTTTCACTGACTTACTAATTACAATATACTGTTTAATATTAACTTACTGATTTCAAACTTCCGCCAAAAGTATCTCTGTCAACAGGATTTTACAGTGGATGTGTTGAAAATCTACATATCCTGGTATTTGAATGTAAATTTTTGTATAAAATATCTTACAAAATACCACCCGAATGAATTCGTAATACTATCTGAAATTCTGCAAAAGAGGACGCCGAATTCTGACGGAAAAACTAGAATTTCATACGGCGAAGATATTTCCTAAATTCATTTTAGCATTTTTTAAAAAATACCATAGTCCAAACTTTATCTTTTTCCAGGGTCCTACTCCCACAGTTACAATCCTTATTCCGAGAATGCTTTGGATACTGTTAGTATTTAATAGTTTAACAAGAAAAGTTTACTGGCCTGTTGCACAACATAGATAATCAGGTGGGTGTCTTAGCCGAAGGGCTCCTGTTTTGGGGCGCAGGAGACTCGCCCTTCCATTTATGAGATTGGATTGGGCGGCTTTATATCTGGTATTCTCATACTCTATGTTTCAGGTAGCATGAGAAGTGTGCACTACAGGTTTGTATAATCTAGTCCATTTAGTAGGAAGAAGGAGAACTTACGTCCTATGATTTTATAATGCGTGTTAAATAAATAAATTTAAATGTTTGTTTACTTTAGTAGCTCCTTCGCCCAATTCGTCTCTCCGAATAACGACTGTTGTTTATTTGATATTTTTATATTAAACATGTAGGCTATCATACGTTATAATACATAAAGGTACTCTAAATTTTGCTATCATTTGGCAAAATTATGTAACGATGATATCCCGATAGTATCTTCTAGACTAGCGGTCAAGCCTTAAAGATCAAAGCGTGAAAATACACAAACATATGTAAATGAGAAAGCAGAGTGAATTATAAAAAATTACAACAAAAGTCCTTGATTCATTCAGTGACGTAAAGTTGTACAGCACGCAGCTAAATGTTAGTAGTCAGAATGCCACGGCAGACATGATAATAATGACGTGAGCACAATTTTGCGGTGATACTACTAGACGTTTCCACATTTTTCAGGCTCCAAGTTGGAATTGTCCAACAAACGTATCAAGAACAATAATTGTAACAGAGAAACGGTAACAATACTACAATTAACACAATACTACAAGTTGAGATAAGTTAAAAGCGAGAGTTTAAATTTATTGGAAGCAAATTCGCTGCGAAGATACTTTATGTGAGTGTTGGTTGCAAGTACTGCAGCCATACTTAACTGATAGTACAATTGTTCTGCTCGTAAACGAAGTATAGATATGCCTCAGTGTAAAAAGTTGTATTGTTAAAATTCGTAACATGCCAGGAATACGGGATCAGTATCCAAGGAAAGTAAACCAATGGAAGACTAGCCAGAAAAACCGAACAATATGCTATCACGTTTAGAATCAAAGAAGAAATTAAATTTCTATATAGCAAAAAAATATCATTGAATTTGGCTATGTATAAATCTCAATTGGAATTATATAACATGGTACATCCTGCATTGATCGATAGTATCATAGAGCAAATTAACAGATACGTTACAAATAAGATTAGACTTCACAAACATAAACAGGCAATTAAAATCAGCCATTTAAGTAACAGTAAATATAAAGATAACATCGAAAGCACGCACAATTTCTACCCTAGAGTAATAAATACAACTGACGTCACTTTAACTGACGCAGAAACAAAACTTATCAGCAAATGTCTAAATTACAATTTTCCCCCAACCTCAAAAATAGACATAACTTAATTAAAGAAATAATTGAAGCCGAGTCAGTGATAAAAAACATTCCTGACCCAGATAAACAAAATGAAATAAGAGTATTAGTAAATAATAAGTTTAATAAAATCATTAAAAACAAGAACAATAATCATATACAAAATAAAGTTAATTAAACTAAAGCACAACATGAACAACGTATAGCTATACAACTAAATAAAAAACTTTCTAATAATAATATTTACATAACCAAGGTAGATAAGGGAAATTCTATAGCCATGCTGAAACTTGATGAATACACACAAAAAGTACACAACTTTATAAATGACAACAATATTACTAAGTTGACGTCCGACCCCACTAAGAAGTACATTTTAGAACTGAATAAAACAATAAATAAATGCAAGAAATTATTTGATAAACGCACACAATCCTCACTAAAACCAATAAATGGTAGTGCGCCTTGTTTAAGCGGTCTTCCGAAAGTACATAAACAGAACACTCCAATTCGACCATTAGTTAATTTTACAATTGCCCCCGGTTATAAAATAGCAAAAACCTTAGTAAAAATCATCAGAGAGCACACCAACTTAGAAAATAATCGGAGTGTAAAAAGCTATAAGGATTTTATCAAAAATATAAACCACGTTATAATTCAACCAAACCACAAACTAGTATCATTCGACATAGTAGATTTATACACTAATGTGCCTATTGATGAAACATTAACTTTACTCAGGCATAATTTAATGAATAAAGGTTCTTTGTAAATACAGAAAGTTAACCAACTGATGATGATACTAAAAACCATTCTTAATCAAAACTATTTTTCATTTGAAGATACATATTATAAACAGAATGAAGGACTTGCCATGGGATCTCCACTTTCTGGAATCCTGGCGGACCTATATCTAAACCATTTAGAAAATACATAAATTTTAAAAGATAATTATTTCACCAATAAAATCATCCATTATTCCAGATATGTTGACGATACCTTTATTATTTTTAACGGGAATGCCAGACAAATAGAATTATTTAAAAATTACCTAAACCAAATTCATAACAAATTAAAATTTACTATGGAGATCGAAAACAACAAAAGTATCAATTTTTTAGACCTAACTGTATTACATAACGGCAATAATTTAAAATACAAAATCTTTAGAAAACACACTAATACTGACACAGTAATACACTATGATTCACATCATCCCGTTACACAAAAAATGGCAGTATTTAACAGTCTTGTCAACAGACTTTTAAATGTTCCCCTCGAAAACGAGGACTACTTGAATGACGTTAGCACTATCAAACAAATAGCTATAAATAACGGGTATAAATCTACAATAGTTGACAAAATAATAAATAAACACAGAAAAGTTTACAAAATAAAGATTCAAACTGTATAAAAGGAAGTAATAAAAATTATAAATAACTTTCTGCTAATTTCACAGGTATTATGCCAAATATTTTAAGACCCGTTCTCAAACGTATATAGTTATTATAACTATATTTTATCATTTAAAACAAATAATAATTTGGGAAATTATTTCATAAACAAAAACAAAGTACCATTAAAAAAGAAATGTGGTGTATATAAAATAAAATGAGATGATTGTGATGCGTTCTATATCGGTCAATCAGGCAGATGTTTTTATACAAGATTTTTAGAACATATTCCCAAGCCAAGTAATACTAAGTCCAATTTTGCACAACATTTAATATCAAGCGGACATAAATATACGAGCTTCGAAGATAATTTAACAGCGTTGCATTTTTGTAAAAAAGGTAAACGGATGGATAGTCTGGAGGAATTTGAAATTTATAAAGCTATAAAAAATAGTACCAGTAAAAACAGTTTACTAAATGACCAGATAAATTTTGCATCAAACTACTTGTTCGACACTGCAATCGGTTTGGATTAATCTTTGACCAGTCGCGTGACGATCGCGGTTGCGGGTGAACGCATGCGGGAGCTCCGGCCGTGGTTAGTAAAACATATCACATGCGATTTGTAATTTTATTTTATTTTATTTAATTGACTTGACAAGTATCATGGTTGCGATTTTAAATGTATTAATTTATTAAATAAAGTGTTATCTGATGATGGGACTTAGTCCCGAAACGCGTCATAACTGACGAAACTTTGTATCACCAGAGTGGATAATAAGGTAATTATATAATTATATAATAAGTGATACGGTACGCAAAAAAATAAAAATAAAAAAATAAGTAATTGTAATGGAAGACAGAGTACTACACACTGGAACCGAGTCACTTGAGAGGGGTTGAATGCTGTTATTACTCTCTCGCTCAGGAGGATGACAGGCGGCATCAAAGCAAACGTTATCGTGGTAATTTATCTCATATCGTTGTTCATGGTTACGTTGTTGCCATGTTGCTGGACACGAACAGGTAGGTTCCATTAACGGCGATTAGCTTTGATTGATGCATAGTAATAGTGGCAACACAGCAGCAACGTGAACAGTAAATGGTAATCTCATCTTATGAACGATCCAATCTGATTGGAACTTACAGACGGTTCCGGGAAGTGCTCCGCAAATACAGGCTACTTATTCTCGGTGCACCACCGAGAAAATGATAGGTTATTTTGGAATCTTAGCGGCGTATATACATAAGCATCCAGTGGGCGGCAAAATTTCAGATTACACCTGGCTATTTTAGAGCGTGGATCAAAGAGACTTTGTGCGGTTTAGTGGGCAGTGATTATTGTGTTAATTAGTGCAAAACAGTAAGAAGCTGACATTTATTGTTGTGTATTGGACAGATCTAACTTGAATTATTTTGTGACAGGGCCTTTTTTGACTTGTAACTTTTACTTCTGTCTAATGAACGTTTGTAATTAGTGACTTTATTGGTGTCTGTTATTCCGTTTCCACTGAACAACACGACAATATATGGGACCGTCAACACAATATTATTGCATTAAAGGCTTATTAATGTTAATCTTCAGACCCAGCAGTAATACAGGGAAATCAACCTTCAACGGTACCATTAAATCGTTACCAGAAACAGAAAAATATCGGTATGGAGAACCATACATGACTTCCATGTTCTAAGATTTATATTTAAAATCATTTTCGAAATGAAATATTACCATAGAAACTACTTATTTCTACTTACTGCTTCAGCCTTAACCACAGTACTGTGGTCACTAACGTATACCACCTCACGTTATCGCACTCGATTTTTACTGATGACGGAAGTCGATGTTATTGCCGAAACGTCTGGTTTTGTAGAAAACATTGGACTACGGCCAAACACCCCGGGAAGGAATTTTAACAAAAACTATTTCTTTGTTGCCGATAACGTAGTACACATATATATAAGTAGTGCTCAAGTCTCCAAAGTTTTAATATTATGATGTCCGTAATTAAAACATCAGAGCAAGTTTAGTGTGTATGAGGGTACACCGTGGACAAAAATTTTCAACATTTCCTATTGAGCGTTGCTTAGAGTAAAGCTGCGAATCTACAGCGTACGTTTCACAGAACAAACACGCGGAAAAGAAGGAGCGCTCCGAAGTCACTCATGGACCCTCAGCATCTTGCAGAGGGTTCATTCCCTAAAGACGAAAAGTCTGTCTATGAATCGTTCCTCTGTAAACACGTGCAGTTATACTGGCCAGCGATGCACAGGAAGCAAATCGCTATCCACGCTGGACACTTTATCGGCTTGCACGCGTTATGTTGGTGTGTGTTTCGGCACTTTCCATTTAAAAAACGTGCAAATGTAAGAAAATAAACATGAATGGGGCCAGAAATAACGCGAATTTTGTGGGTGTGTGTGTGTGTGTGTGTCTTCCCTGCCTTTTTATTCCGGTAGTCATAATAATAAAATGGAAACGTAAACATTACATAACTGAGATATGCTTGCCTGCCACGAACGATATATTTTCACTCATACATGATGTACACTAAAATGAAAAAATTATAATTTTATTGCCTGGCAACAAAATTATTTTATTTTTAACAATTACCATTGTTTGAAAAAGTTTAAATGAATTTTCAAGTACTTTACTGTTGTTAAAACGTTAAAGGTTGCAGGTAACCTACCCCTACCCCTTAACCGATCTTCACCAAAATCAAACTCCTTGAGATCTCTACAATTCAGGGACGTATGCAAAAAATTATTTGATTCTGTTTGAATTTGCGGCTGTTATCGTTTGCCATAGAAAATTACCCTTGATAAAAAAACCTTGCAGGTAAACTACCCCTTTCCCTTAACCGATCTTCACCAGAAACAATAGATCTTGAGAACTCTACAATTTGGGGCTGTATACAAATAATCTTTTGATTCTGTTTGAATTTGCGGCTGTTATCGTTTGCCATAGAAAATACCCTTGTTAAAACATAAAACGTTGCAGGTAAACTACCCCTTTCCCTTAACCGATCTTCACCAAAAACAATAGGTCTTGAGAACTCTAGAAGTCAGGGCTGTATGCGAAACATTATTTGATTTTTTTGAATTTGCGGCTGTTATCGTTTGCCAAAAAAATTACCCTTGATAAAATAAAACCTTTGCGGGTAAACTACCCCTTTCCCTAAACCGATCTTCACCAAAAACAACAGGTCGTGAGTACTCTACAAATCAGGGCTGTGTGCAAAAAATTATTTGATTCAGTTTGAATTTGCGGCTGTTATCGTTTGCCATAGAAAAAAAATCTACAGAAAGACAGACAGACACATAGACAGACAGACACATAGACAGACAAACACACAGACACACACACAGACACTTTTCGAAAAACGACTTTTTTCATGTTTTGAGTGTAGTACAATCAGAATCTGCAATAATCTCGAACACGATTTTTTTGCCATCACCATACTTCCATTTTCTTAAGGAACATGGAAGTAAAATATTAAAAAATGTCGTGTAACTATTTAATCCAAATAGCATTTAACTCAATAATTCATCTTTGCACGTTCAATGTTCACTACTCATTATTTACAACAACAGTAGCCGTTACTAAGGTTATAAAATCACACTTATAAATGTAGTACTCCATAATTGGTTAATAAATAGAACTGTGTACTAATTAAAATGCAAAAGAGTACGGTTATACTATGTCGTTAGATTTTTAATGTTTGTAATGTTTTGAAATATGCTACTTATATCTCTAGTGACAGATCACATTCCACTAAGGATTCAAAATCACGGTCAGCGTTGATTAGTCGCTCTATTTTGTTTTCTTCGTAGCCGTGAGGAAGTATTGTTTTAATCTTAAGAAAAATATGAAGTGTCTGCTACTAAAACTTTTAAATTTATTTTGTGATGAAAACCTACTGAAGGTGCATTGTACCACACGCATGGCGTATATGTCTCAGATTTCTTGGCAATATAAAGTGATGTTCCACCCTTATAGACTCATAAAAAATACGACCTGTTCCAAACGCGCTCGCTCGCGCACGTGCCCGATGACAAACAGGTCTTATACATGGACGTGCACTACAGCTTACCTCTGCTATTTAGGTCGGAACTTCATACATGCATAATTTTATTTGTCGCTTCACGCAAGCTAACACGTTATATTTTAAAAGCAGGCAGACTGTTGTCTGTGAAAAACAAGAAAAACAACATTTTTTGACGCTTAAATGTCATCTGGTATCCCATTTCTCATTTTATATCATTTCTATTTTATATGCATATCGACTAAATTAGGCGCGACCGTATAATGGCATTTTGTTGACACTGGAGACCGCGTAAAGTGGAGTATCGTGTCTCCGTTAATGCAGGAAAATTTCTTCGCCTAATGTTGCTTTTGTTTACATTAAATTAGCTTTAATAATATTTTCAAGTAAAATCTACACCGAAATATAAATTTTATTGTCATAATAAATGGATGCTAAATCTTACTTTGATTTGATAGAGCTCATCTGTACCGGTTGTTTGAATTGACATATGACGTTTTATTTCATATTGCGTTGTGTAGTTCAACAGGATGCCGGATAATCATGGTTATCTGCTACTTACAACTTGTATAGTATCTACAATTAGTCTTACCTAATTGTTATGAGAGCACACAAGCCTTAAAACATTAGTGCTATAAAACGTGTTATTTTTACTTTGCTTTAGTAAGTCATTCAACAATCTATTCTGAATACTTTATTACATTGTCTCCCAATATATCGTGCTGGAGAACAATGTAGAGGATTTCATGAGATTGTTTTATAGTGTCACCAAAAGAGAAGCATAAAGATAAAAACCTGTTAAATACCGTAACACCAATAACACCAGATAAGTAACAGGGATAGGGGCAACATATGCAAGTACACATTCTAGGGCCAGGGACTACAAATTCACGGCCAAGGACATTGTCAGGGACGTGAACTTGGGCAAGGAAAAGAAAAAAGAGTGACAGGAACATGGACATCTGGCAAAGATAATTACAATAACAGTAATAACATCAAGAACAGAGATAGGGGACGGACGAGAACGGGGACCAACAAGACAATGGACAAGGGAAAGATACATTCCCTTACAAGAACCAGAAAGAAGACGAAGTCCAATCCAGGATCGTAAATAAATACAGGCACTGGAATAGTATCAGGGACAACAACAAACACAAGTTCAGGAACAGGGAGTGGGACACGCACGAGGAAGGACAAAGGTAGCGACAGGGACAATGATAGAAAAAGGTATAGGTATTAGCCAAGCACAAGAAGAAACAACCACCATGCAGAAATATGGATAAAAACAAGGGCAAGAACAGAAACAGAAACAGGGCATAAAAAAAAGTTTCAGGGACCGGGACTGGGTCTGGAGCTGGCACAAAGACAATGAAAATGACAGCAACAGGGGCAGGAGCCGTATGGGGGAATTGGGACAAGGAAGCAATGTGATTGGGGTAGGGAAAGTGATAGTGTCAGGGGTAAGTATATAGACAGAATTAGAGTGTAGGAGAAGATTAAGAACGGGTACAGGAAATGGGAGAAATATGCGTGCAGCTAGGACAGGGACAGTCGGAAGAAAGATAAGGACAAGAATAAAAATAACGGACAGTGAGAGGGGGTAAAAAACACGAGTAAGGTTAGGGAAGCGACAGTCACAAAGACAAGGACAATAAGAGAAATGAGGATACAAGAACATGGAGAAGATAAAGAAGAAATACAAGATAATTACGGGAGTCTAAACTAAGGTCACTATTGTTTTATGGATGTAAAACCTTGTTACAGAGTGTCAGTTAGAAAAAGAATATTGGATAATTCATGTGCTCCATCAAGGAAAACGTATTTGGCTCGCAAACTTTATTCTTCATCTCATAGAATGGAATCCGTTTTTTGTGTCTTTTTTTAGTTTTACACAGAGTTTAATAAAATTACACGCTCCACTTTCTGGCGGTAATAAAAAGTAAAGAGGTGTTGCGTGCGATAGAGTTAACCTACTTCGCGTCAAGTAGAACTTCAACTACACTATCCCCTTCCAATGTAAATTGTCGTGTACGGAATTACAGTTTGTAAAATGATGTGCCTTATGGTGAGTGTTGGAATAACAAGAAACAGGTATGATGCAAACCAGAATTTATTTTGTTAATAAAAAGTTAACAATACGCCATGGAAGGTTTATAAATTACCTAAGCTTCACTTGAAAAGTATATTGCTCGTCACACATCTACGTATGGTGATACGTTCCGTGTATCCACTTGCCTTTCATATTTGTCACTACACATTCTTCAACAGGGTATATATTTTAGATATTACAACTTCTGCTACATAATTCGTAGTATTCATTTTTATTTTCTACAATTAGAAGGTAGACTCCGTTTAGTTTATATAGTTAACCTCGTCTTCTTATAATTATGGGGACTCAAAGATTTAGTGTCTGTAACAGGCACCAGTAAATTGGAATCAGTGTAATTACAGTGCAATAGAATAACGCCAAAAGTATAGATTTTATATTTGGGGTTTACTTAGTTCCTCTCCTTAGTTTTGTGCTCTCCCCACATAATGTGCAGTACTGGTTAGTTGCATTAACATTTTTCCGCTTTTAATTTTGTCTGCTAACTTGCTAAACACTTCCATTTAATATTTTTCTAAATATACTTTGGGCTGCTTCCTCCATTGGCTTCTTTTCTTTTTGTGTCGTACACTCTCCTCCGAAATCCTCCATCCTCCAATGACAAAACTACTTAGATTATATTTCTTGTATCCTTATAATACCTCTTTTTTCTTCTTTTACTGGTCTCCGAAAAAGTCATTAATAGCATTGTGTTATCCAGTCTTATATTTTGTAGTAGCATCTGTCCTAATTACTTACAGATCTTAATCTTTCATTGTTTGACCCTCCTGATTGAATGCCAGGTAATGGAAATAAGAAATAAAAAACAAAGTAAGAAAGGAAAATACAATAACTCGAAATATTACATTTGTATAAGCGTAGGAGTCAGTTGATCACTTCAGACTAAGAAAAAGCGGTAATAATATAAAATACAAAGAAAATGCTACAAAAGGTTTCTCGTATAAGAGGCTCTGGTTTATATAGTGTGAAACGAGGAATGAAGGAACAAGGAAATAATATATGCAAAAAGTGCCATTTACTCTCTAAATTAAATCTTATAATGCGCACAAGCCTAGTAGTGGCGCCACCTGTGTTGTGCTAATGAAGAGTACTCCATCTGAAAAAATATCTTTCTTACAAGGTAGTGATCAGTGCCACATTCTGCCTCTCTATGAACCCTAATGTCAGTATATTACAAACGGATGTGTTGATACTAAGTAAGAAAAGAAAAAGCAACTAATACTTTCTACTTTTATCATATATATTTTAATTTTTATACCGTCTTAGTTGCTTTCCTCTGTCTTGCTTCATAGTTTTGATGTTTATGAAGCGTTAGTTAATAATTAGGTGTAAACCGTTTGATCTCATCAGCAAGCATGTGGTTCTGTTACTTTTTCACAAGTGCTGCTCTTGTGGTAGACCAATTTCGTTTTTCAGAAATCGTGAATAAACGAAGATCGTGTGAAGAATTAAGATTGCCGTAACAAATTTAAAATGTGTTACAAAATACGGGCGTGGAAGAAGTTTAACCCTGTCTTACTCGAAATTCTAAAAGAAAATTACAAAAATCGTTTTCGTCTTCGTATCCAGGATTATGTAGTATAAGCTAGTAGGCTATAGTGTATTAATTTTTTGTTACTGAAGTTATATTGCTAGAAAACGGATGAACGGAGAGCATATAACCACGACATTAATGCACAGTCTAATGCACTACATTAAAGATAACACATTTACAAAGACATAATGGAAATGTTGTAAAACAAGGCCGATATCATGATATGCGCTTTATCTGTTATTACCTATATGCATTTTTATTCATTATTTATTTTATTATACAAAGAACACATATACGCAAAAGACATTACTAATGGTAGTTTAGTAACATCCTCGAACAAAAAGCATAGGGTTTAAACCATATTATATTATTGTACACTAGAATATATATTTCAACAAAATCTGTTTTAGAATGAAACAAATATTATAACAATATCCTGATCACTATGGGAAAACGATGTTCGTAAAAAAGAAGTCGTGATTTGTTTTACAAGATATTCGGCTAGGCCAAATAATTTACTGTGAGCGGAAAATGTTTATCTATAATTAGTTGACGCTGAACAACAAAAACGCACATCGCACAAGTATTGAATTTTCCGGAACGAGTGTAGGTACTAAGAATACAATTTTATAATAAAGATGGATACAGTTATTATTGGAAAATGGTGCTTAGAGAATGCACACTTTGAGAAGACTAAACGGCACAATGGGTGTGATAATCGGACAAGAAAGACTTTTACAAATGCTCGTAGATAATGAAGTTTATTAATGCAACTTAAGTTAAGTTAAACGAGTTATTTTATTAAATTTCAAGAAAATTACCAGACGTTAATTATATCCCGTCTGTTGAAATATGTATTTAATGCCCCTCGTAGAGCGCTTGAAACATCAAACGAGGTTTCAGCAAACTAATTAACAAGATATTCATTAACATCCTCGTTTGGTTAAATATTTTACAGGCTTTGACCTTCCGATTATAACTAGTTTTCATCGAGATTATAGCTTCCTTAGTATAATCTTGGGTATGGTCAGTCCACTTAGATTATCTGGTTTTATATATACTGATTCTTTTAAAGAAATGCAGTTTAAATTTTGACCAGAAACAAATTGTATTTATCAACAATTAGATTGACAATACAGTAGACTGTTTCAAGTCTAAAAGAGGAAGTACTCAAGACCTATAAGATTTTCAGGGCTTGCATTTAAGAATGCTGTGATCTAATTTGTGTAGGCCTAATTAAACAATTTCCAAAAAGTATCTCACGTCTGAGTATGCAATTTGTATAACATTTTGTGTACGTATGTATTTTTAATCATGTAAACACGTATTTATTCTATTTTTTTATAGCTTCACTCTTTGTTAGTTTTTGCTGTAAATATGATATACCTATACCTATTATGCCGATTATACCTATTATAAAGTCTTCAAAATGTTTTAACAATAACAGACGCAGCATTTCTATCAGAGCATTGACCAGACAACATTGCTATCGCTTATGTAGGAGCTATCTCATTGTTAGGAAGATTAACGTTTTATAATGTAATTGCCAGGATGCTGAATAATGATGAGCGTGGACTGTATTTAATACATTTATTAAATTTTCATTACAATTTAATCGGCATAGTAAGGTTGGCTACGTCTGAAAGACATTTGAATTTTGAAGAAAACCAAGTCGGTTACGAAATGCTACATGGGAAAATTGAGGCGCAAGTGCGCAACACTCCAATCTACATAAAAATGTTTAAGGCCTACATAAATTGTCGCGACAACAAGAAAAAAAGAAAATGACAGAACAAGGCAGCAAACGCGATTACGTCCGCTGCCCGCCGACGCAAGTTGAACTGTGTTTTGGCCTGAATGCGATAAACGTAATGCAGAGCGTACAGATTAGCGAACCTTTAAATATGAAAATTACCACATTACTGTCCATAACTGCCCACAAAAAATCAAAAGATTTGTTAATACATTTTAATAATTTATTATAAGAAAACACAATGTGTGTTCTTAATAATATATATCAACCTCAATAAATTGTATTGAACCTTGAGATTGAAATGTTAGATAACAGTTATAACATTAACTGTTCAGAGATAAGACCTGAATAATGATGATAACTGTTGAGCAGGCGACAGTTGGCTTGCAAACTAATTTATACATGAGTATAAATGCAAGAATTAGCAATGTATTGCTAATATATATTGTATGTATACAATATAAGACAATATAAAACATGAAAAATATATAGTTTGACAATGTTTGATGATGAATAATCGGTGACTCATTACATGATGGGCCTGATACCAAATGCAAATATTTTATGCAAGTCATGATGGATAGCTTAAGCCAGTCAAGGCCAGGTGACCTATACAATAGCATTGAGTGTAAAATGAATAGACAAAAATTATTACAAAATTATACATGTAAAAACATAGATTTAGCATAACGCTTTAATATAATAATTAAATGATGCATGCTATACCTGACAGTTTCAGGAATGCACAATAAATTGACATGTAAAAACAGATTATGCATTGTTGAATGATTGCAAGCACAAAGTGTAATGACATGTATGTCATAATTGAGAGCATGAATAATAATTGTGCAATACGTTATCGCAAAACACAAATACAAAATATAAAAATATGTGCGTGGCGCATGGTTATAGACAGTAGATGCGGGTAAACCAATGTGTTTTACATAGATGCAAGTTATACATAATAAATACAATAGAAATCGGTTTAGATAATTACAAATACATGAGTACAAGGCACAATAGCATAAGTGACAAGTACAGCAAATGTGTTTATACAAAATGTAATGCATGCGTTGAAAAATTGCGAGTAACATATAAATTCATAGAGTAATAAAATAGCACACATATTGACAAAAAGTGTGCAAGAAGATGCATACATGGTTTGTATAGCTGCAGACCATGAGAATATTATATAACAAAATTATCACATGAGAACAATACCACCAATGACATGACACGTAACCCATTACCAATAACAAATATAAGTATGCGAAGGACATAGTATGTCTCACAAAATTATTAATATATAAATACAATAATAGTAAAGTATATCACCATAACAATATGATAAGCATACATATAATAACAAAGTGCATGGTTGTACAATTACAAGTCACATGCGAATTTAGTGTATGAAATACGCAATAATGCAATATTAACATAAAATGTTTGTGATAATACATATCACAAATTGAAGTCGACCAAATTGTCAGACAATAAAGTAATGAAAGCCAGTGGCCATGTGAAATATAGCATTATGCTAAGTAATTATATTGACCTTGTGTCTAAGCCTCGTCCCGCGCTGGCAACAAACATAACTTGTGAACTGGTCTGCGAAAGGTGCCAGTAGGCGTGCGAACGTCAACTACTCTAATTAAGTTGTCTGGGCCGGGAAATGTGGCGGTAATTACCCCAAATTTCCATGCTAATAGAGGCAAGTTATCCTCGATCAGCAAAACCAGGTCACCAATGGAAACGTTTTCCTTTGCGAATTTCCATTTGTGACGTTGTTGTAATTGGTGTAAGTAGTCGCGAGACCAAGATTTCCAAATGACTTGGACAAACTTCTGGAGAAGTTGTCAACGTCCAAGACGAGAGATGGGAACGTGAGATAAGTCAGGATCATGTATCGCCGTTAATGGTGCGCAAATTAAAAAATGGCCAGGGGTAAGTGGCACTGGATCGTTTACATCCGATGAAACGGCAAATAATGGACGTGAGTTTAGACATGCCTCTACCTGAGACAAAACCGTCGTAAACTCCTCGAAAGTGAGTATGGACTTGCCGACCACGCGGCGCAAATGATACTTTAAACTCATTATGCCGCTCTCCCAAAGACCACCAAAATGAGGTGACGAGGGCGGAATAAATGACCATTTAATACCATGAGAGGTCGTAAAGGATAGGAATGATGAGGTGGCATCCTTATTATGCCAAAGATTGTAAAGGTCATGCAAAACGTTGCGGGCCTTCCTAAAGTTCGTGCCATTATCAGAATATAACTGGCTGGGTATGCCCCTACGGGCCATGAAACGACGTAAGGCAGCTATAAACGCGTTGGCCGTAAGGTCGGAAACCAATTCCAAATGAATGGCCCTGGTGGCTAAGCAAATGAACAAAGACACATAGGATTTTGACAGAGTCCTAGATCTCTGCCCGCCATGACGAATCATGAAGGGACCACCATAATCAACTGCGCAGAATAGAAACGGCCGCGAAGGAGTGACCCTAGGAGATGGCAAAATACCAAACCTTTGAACCTGATGTTTGGTGCTAAATCTGAGACACTTGACGCATCTACGAATGATGGAACGAATGACTATCTTGGCGTTAATGATCCACCAACGTTGACGAAGTGAATGATGCACAAGTTGAGCACCAGCGTGGAGTAGACGAATATGTTCGCACTCGATTATAAGGCGAGTGATGTGAGCCGATGGGTGCAAGACAATAGGATGCTTATTGTCATAGGGTAGTTGCGACTGCTGTAAGCGTCCCCCGACACGTATGACGCCAAACTCATCAAGAAACGGGTCCAGAGAAGACAATTTACTCCTGACAGAGACAGAAGACCCATTATGAAGGCAATTAAGCTCAGCAGCGAAGTGGATGGACTGGGATTGTTTTATGAAGAAATTAAGAGTAGAATGAATTTCGACGGGAGTAAGAGCACCCGAGATTTTCTCAGCCCTGGAGAGTCTAATATTTTTGATGAATCGAAAGTAATAAGCGTATACGCGAGTCAGACGGTGCAATGAAGAAAAGTCCTTTGAAAGATCAATAGATAGGGTAGAATTCAGAGAGAGTTTGGGGGTTTGTTTCTCCTCCGCAGAGCTTTCAGGAGAAACATAAAGGTAAAAAAGGTGAAAAAAGATTGGGCTCGGAAGATTGAGACAAACAAGCGGGACCATACCACCAAAGCGAACAATCGCGCAAAACGTCGGGGTGACATCCCCTAGAAATAATGTCAGCAGGATTATGTTGTGAATTGATATGGTGCCATGTGTAGGTTTCAGTGAGACGCTGAATCTCGGCAACACGATTAGCGACGAAGGTCTTCCACCTAGAAGACTGGGCATGAATCCAGTAAAGGGACACCATGGAGTCAGAGTACAGGTGAACGCTATTGATAAAGGAATGAAGAGCAGGGGTGACTTTGAATAAAATTCGCGATAACAACAAGCAAGCACAGAGTTCAATGCGGGGTAATGACACCTGTCGTAGTGAAGCCACGCGAGATTTGGAACACAGAAGGTGACAAGAGGCCAATGAATCTTGATAAATGACTCTAACGTAAACACAACACCCATAGCCCTTTTCAGAAGCATCCGCAAACCCATGTAATTCAACTACCTTTGCCTTGGACTTGCTGCGAATAGAGCGTGGGACAATAATTTTACCAATTAGATATAACTTATCGCATAATGAACGCCAATGCAAATATAATTGCCCGGAGATTGGCTCATCCCAACCAAGATTGCACAGCCACAGTGGCTGCATATACTGTTTGTAAAGAAAAACAATTGGACCGACGAGTCCGAGTGGGTCATAGATACCCGCGATAATCGACAGGATTTTCCTCTTAGAGATGCTTGACTCAGCTGGAGATGACTTGATGTCAAACAAAAATGAATCTGTAGAGTTATTCCAAAGAATGCCCAACGTACGCACATTACCTTGTTTGTTTAATGGGAGTGATAAATTATTATGATCTGCGACCACATTGGGTTCATTTGATGCCCATTTATGCAGAGTAAGGCCATATTGACTCAACAACGTACCTAAGTCCGATTTCAACTTGGTCAGATTAGAAATGGTGTCTGCACCGGTTAACAAATCATCGACATAGAAATCATTAATTATAGGTGAAGCAGCGTCAGGAAAAGAAGCTTCATGATCCTTACCAATCTGAATAAGGCAACGAGTGGCCAAAAACGAGGCACTAGCAGTACCGTATGTTACAGTTCGCAGTACAAAATGTTTAAACTGTTCAAGGGGAGAATTACGCCACAGAATACGTTGATAATGACAATCCTTCTCAGACACTAAAATTTGTCGATACATCTTCTCGATGTCGGCGATCAGAACATAGTTGTGCATGCGAAATCGCAAGAGAATAGAAAAAAGGTCTTGTTGGACATTTGGGCCTACCAACAAAATATCATCGAGAGAAAGACCATTGGTAGTTTTGGCTGAACCATCAAAAACGACGCGAAGTCTTGTCGTGGAACTAGAATGTTTAAAGACGGCATGGTGAGGCAAATAGTAGGTATTTGAAACCCTGGAATTGACAGAACAATCGTCGGCAAGCGCCATGTGGCCAAGATCCCTATACTCTTGAATAAAGTTTGCGTATTCACGCGCAATCTCAGAATCACGCATGAACCGGCGTTCTAAACTCAAGTATCTCGCTTCAGCGGTAGCATAGGACTCACCCAACTGGGGATTTTCAGACTCGAATGGTAGCGAGACAACGAACCTACCCTGATCATTGCGATGAGTGGACTTAACAAAATGTTCCTCACAAGCTGAATCGTTACTAATGGGTGCATTGCCAGGGATGGTTTCGGTCTCCCAAAATTTCTCAAGAGACGCTAAAATTTGACTGTCGTTGTTCCTAGCCAAGAACGAAACAGCAGGACCCTTAGAACGGCAATGTTTGGGCAGATTGCCTGCTAGAATGTAGCCTAACTTTGTTTCTTGTATAATAGGAAAGTGAGGACCACGTACATATTTGTTAGCTGAAATCAAATCTAAATAAAATTGCGCTCCTAAAAGCATATCTATATCAGCTGATATGTTGAAATGTGTGTCAGCGAGGAAAACGTTATCTGGGATATTAAAATGATTTATGTCGAAAAATTGTGCTGGCAGTTTATGAGTCAATGCAGATAAGACTGCACACGTAGCGTCAAAGCTGAACCTTTGATAGCGAGAAATAATACGAACAGATGCCAAATTAGTGGCACAACATGCCGCATTATTAATACCTGTAATCGGTATATTAGATTTAGTCAAGTTAAGTTGTAATTTCTTAGCAAATGATTCCGTACAAAAATTCACTTGTGACCCAGCATCTAATAAAACTCTTGCAAGCTGTCTGTTACCAGCCGGGTCGATGACGAACACGAGTGCTGTCGATAAAAGAACATTGTTTGCAGACTGGAGCTTAAGTGAACAATAATTGCTACTGCTGGCAGAACCTTGTTTTGACACATTATTTATGTGCAGCAATGTATGGTGTCGTTTTGAACAGATCTTACATGATTGTTTGACCTTACAATTAGATGAAAAATGATCTGGTCTTAAACAATTGCTACAGCATTTATGCTTTAATATAAATTGCCCTTGTTCTGATATGCTTAATTCACGAAATTTGTCATACATGTAAATTGGATGACTAGCTTTGCAGCATGGGCATAAATAATTATTTGAAGTTGAGTGATAACTCTTAAATGCAGTGCTGCCAGCAGAGTTTCGTAATTGATGTTTTTCAGATTTATTATTATACCTTAAAGTCGGCTTGTTGAGCTGCTGTCCGGCAGCCATCGGTAATGTATTTCTAATAATTGTCTACGTGTGTTTAAAAACTGGGTAAAGCTTTGAAAGTTAGGAAGATTATCGGGATCTATAGACTCCTTCCTCCATAATTTAAACGTGGAATGGTCAAGTTTTGCTGACAATAGTTGTACAGTAATAAGCTCAAATGAATCCACTGACAGTTGCATAGCTGCCAGCGAATTAACTGAAGACGTTATTGTATTTATGAATTCTGCCAAACTTTGGACAGAGTCTTTGATTGTCGACTTTACTGCTAGCAAATTTTGAATATAATATTTCGCTAATATGAATTTGTTATCATATCTAGCGGACAGCAAACTCAACGCTATGGAATAGTTCTCATTACAAATAGGCAAGGCCTTAATTAGATCTAATGGCTCATTTTTAAGAGATGAATACAAATAATGTAGTTTTTGCACTGAAGTTAGATCAGATCTGGCATGTACCAAGTCCAGAAATATTGAATAAAAGTGCTGCCATTCTAAAATGTTGCCTGTGAAGCAGGGCAAACTTATAGGTTTTAATTGGATGTTACTTGCTAATACTTGAGATTCAGTCTGAACGTTGAAAGTTTCTATTAATTGCAAGACATTAGCTTCGGTTGAATATAAAAGTTCTTCAACCTCAATTCTGTCTTCTTGAGCAGCGTTTATGTCCTTAGAAATTAGTTCAATTTCAGACTGTACCTCATCATATTTTGTTGCTAAACTCTTTAAACTTTCCAGTCTAACCGTTAAAAAATGTTTAGTATTATTGTTTTTATCAAAGATAATTATAGCAGAATTGATTCGCACTATGTCAGACTTTAAGCCGCCTCTCTCTCTTGACCAACACTTTGAGGCCCTCTTCAGCCATTCTACGCACCTGTTACTGATGTCGTTGACGTCGTACCTTGTGTGAGATGACCTGGAGCGTCGAGGCCGTGGAATAGATGGCAGATACACACGGACTGGATAGATGACTGCTCAATCTGGTGTGTAGACGTTAACACATGGATGGTATTGTAGTGGTGTCGTCACGAGGCTCAATGGCGACGAAAGAAATGCTAACTAAGTCCCGACACGGTCGGATCAGCGAACATGCTGAATCGCCCGTGATGGCCAGAAATTGTAGTAGAAAAAATGATGAAAACCGCTCTGGTATAAGTTGAAGAAAAGTAAAATAACGAATCCAGGCATGGAGCGACCAAAAAAATGTTAGGAAGATTAATGTTTTATAATGTAATTGCCAGGATGCTGAATAATGATGAGCGTGGACTGTATTTAATACATTTATTAATTTTTCATTACAATTTAATCGGCATAGTAAGGTTGGCTACGTCTGAAAGACATTTGAATTTTGAAGAAAACCAAGTCGGTTACGAAATGTTACATGGCAAAATTGAGGCGCAAGTGCGCAACACTCCAATCTACATAAAAATGTTTAAGGCCTAAGGCCTACATAAATTGTCGCGACAACAAGAAAAAATGAAAATGACAGAACAAGGCAGCAAACGCGATTACGTCCGCTGCCCGCCGACGCAAGTTGAACTGTGTTTTAGCCTGAATTCGATAAACGTAATGCAGAGCGTACAGATTAGCCAACCTTTAAATATGAAAATTACCACATTGCTGTCCACTCGTATTGTGTATGTCTTATGAGCCACTAAACGGTAACTGTAGTGTGGAACAACGTCCCTTTACGGTCTGCCAAACTTTCATAAGAAACCAATTATTTCGACATTGAGGCTATCATTAATATCACTTAGCCTATCAAGAACCTAGAGAAAAGATTATAAAACATTTGGTTTTTTTTTATTGCTTGGCATCATAAATTGCATTAGTCCTCATTTTTAAAGCAAATATTCCCATAAAAGAATACATTTATTCCTATTCTAGCGGACACAAAAACATAAATACATATACAAAGGATACAGTTATTAATGAAGAGAGTGCTCATAGTGAGTGGTAGAGTAGACGACATATTCTAGTAACAACTTGTTAGTTTTTTACAACTCCTACGCGAGTATTATCAGCCAAACCATCTATTCGGACTGCGACTAAAAGCTGTTAGTGGCAGTTGAATGATCTGGCTGTGTCTTTCAACCCTCACTCACAGTTGGGACGATCCCGGATTCGAGGGACCGAAACGTCAAGCGAAAAATATTACGATGGAGGTAGTCCGAGTAGAGGGCAACTTATTAATTAGAAATATAATACTTAGAGAAAAACACTACCTGTTAAAGTGTTTTGAAATTCATAACAACCTGTCTTGAAAATTTCGGAATTAAAAATTCGCTGTGTAACTATTTAAATACACATAAATATTGATTAAGTTGGACTTAAATATTCTTATGATACAATTTCCTTTAAACGTACATCCGCAAGACGCGCCGTGTTAAAATACGCGGTACGCGGAAATATACTGTACTTGATAAAATGTGAGAATCGCATAGCCCTGAATTGTTGCTTGCTTTTATGTAAAGGAAACAGGATGCCTGTTGGTAAAATATTGGGGGTTAGGTTGCGTGAAAAGGCGAGTTGAATTATGTATGTATGAAGTTCCGACCCAAATAGCAAACGCCGCCACAGATAAGCTGCAGAGCGTGTCACTGGGTAAGAGCTCCTTATTACACTGGAGAAGTCGTATTTTTGAAGTTTGCATAAGGATGAAATATATATCTCGCTATCCGGAGAGATGGTGTTATGGGCGTGACTGGTTGATAAGCGTTCTCAGCCACGAAGCTTTCAGCACAATTAAAGTACAATGTGCTGCTCAAGAAACGCTTGATAATTGACACAGTTCCATAGTCTAATTTGGCCTGCCTTGCAGTTTCTTGAAAACGTCATCTATTCGGCGTGATTGACGTTATTCGATAGAGATACGTGAGTTGGAAACCTAGTACAATATCAGAGATGGTAAAACAATCACGAATTTATTTTACGTTTAACCATGACACTTATTTCAACGAACCTTCTACTCAAATACGACAGTACTATGGGAACTGTTCACAGTAAAAGAGAACAATAAGTCTAGTTATTTTCTTTTTAAAGTGAAGTTAAAAATACTTAACTAACTTTCCATAATTTCAACATGTAAGTATGTTGTTTTCTCTGGCCGTTAATCCTAAGGACCCATGAATGACGACATTGGTATCCTCAGAGACTGATACTCATTTCTAATTTCTTCAATTCAAAGTAACTCCCACTTCATACCACATCCTCCACTACACTATTTCTAAACTGCATTAACCCCTTCTCATTCCGCTTTTTCGTTTTTCTCCCATCCATTCTTCCTTTTTTGAAAATAACCAATAGTCATTATGCGTCATCGTAGTCCTATAGACTTCCACTTTCTACTGTGTATGGCTTGTCAAATTCTTTTTCCTTCACTAGTTTGAGAACGTCCAAGATTTTTCGTCATTATCCTCTAGCCACGTTTGGACTACTAATAAACACACAAGAACAAAATTAATGACAGCAGAGGTGGACTTTTGGAGACGTTCTGCATGAGTATCCAGACGTGAGAATATTAGAAATGATGTCATTAAGGATAGAATGAATGTAAAAAATCCAACTGTTGATTTTATCCAAACAAAATTACAGTGGTATGGACACACCAAAAGAATGGCAAAGGAAAGAATGCAAATGACAGTTATGTAATGAACCCCACCAGGAAGAAGGAAAAGAGGAAGACCACCGATCACCTGGATAGAAGAAATTCAGACTATATTGAGAGAACGAGAAACTGAAGAAGATCTTTGGATGAACAAGCAGCAGTGGAAGATGAGATTTCAATCACTTCTGTAATCTTTGGTTCTGGAAAATGTGTAAACATTGTACAGCCGGAATAATAATAATCCTCTAGCCACACTTTAAAAGTCTCTATTCACTCTTTGTACTGTGTGTTAACCGTCTGTTGCACCTGTTATGAGAAGCTTTGTATATACATAAATCCACATAACGTAACGTATTTCCCGTTATGAACACGTATGTAGACCGTTATAAAACAAACAGTATTCTTCTTCTGAAGTCCACTGCGTTGTCAGCTACTGCTAAGCTTTGTCGCCTTTATGACCAGCCTTACTGCGATCTATTTACGCGAGACATCTCTGATATAGCAATGAAATTGTACGTTTAAATTAGTGGAAGTGTAAAAACTGTATATTTTTGTAACTACGAATTAGTGAACTTATAATTTTTCAGATTTATTAGCTGTTTTTATAAATACCGCATAACGGATTATTGTGTTCATTTAAAAGTGCGATTGAGATATAATGCTAATAAAATTAGGGACGGTTTCGATGTTTTTGCTGTTAATTCATTTACAGTACACTAACGATTGCTATACACGTTACAGTATTGATTATGTAAATGTCATAATTGATTAATTGACGATACAAACTTGTACATAAAACAATACAGCGCCTTGTACAATGTCAATAGAATCGTTTGCACTCTGAACAACCAACATTTTTTCTGTACGGTGTTATTATATATGACGTGTCCTGCGATCATTATGTGTCGACCTGTTTGATTACCTGAGGGACTCTGGGAAAAATTAAACGTTGTTAGAGAAAACTGATGTGGCAGATATTGTACAAACGATACGGGAGATATTTAAGGAAATACAGAGAAAATTAGAGGTTAATAATCTCGTGAGAGTGAGCGTAAACAGTATAATTCCTTAATAGCTACCATTCTCCATTGCGGTTAATGCATAGTACCATTGTTGTTACAAAGTAAATACGTCGGTTTATGTACAGCTTATTATTTACTTTATGAAACTTTTCTGTGTTACACGTAAAAGTATAAATAACGTTAAATAAAAACTTAAACTCTCACTACTAAGCTTATATACAGAATGTTCGAAACAGTATTAGAAAACTGGTATATTACCTCTACTAGGGTTTGATGGCATCTGAAAATTTCACTGACCATTAGTTAAAAAAGTCATGAACTGTTTTTGTCATAAAAATACTTATTTATAGTTCCTCTAGATTTCTTTGTCTTTTTGTCTCATTTGAAAACAAATGAGAAGTGTTTTCTTCTTCGTCTCCTAATCCTCCTCCTCCTCATTCTTCTTCTTCTTCTTCTTCTTTTATTTCCCTCTTCTTTTTCGTAGCATTTTTTGTCGTTTCCTCACTGATCAAAGTTGAACCCATAGCGAGGTAGTTACCTCAAGGTTGAAGTGAGAATTAACGGAGTTATAGCGGGGGAGCGGTTAGGGACTAGCTCATCTAATGCACACACTGATCCGCTAAGTAAGTACGTCAGTTTTTCTCTAGCGTTTTTTCTCTTATCTAAGTTGGATGCAGTGCACAGTCTTAAATAATCTGTGATGCAATTTATAGAGTTTCATTTTCCCTTGTCTTTAATACAGTTTTGTTTGTAATTTTTCGCATAAATGCAGTGTGGCAGATATTTATTCTAAGTCTAGGTAAATTGTGTTATAAAAAGATGGCTATTAAATACATTTTCAGTAAATAATAACAGATGTTTGATCATGTCGAACACGCTAACAAGCAAATAAAAAGGCAAAACTAGTACTAAAATATTGGGGCCAACAAAATCCATTTTGGAGTTACTGCATCAAACAGAAAAAAGATACATGGAAAAATGAAAACTATATGATTACTGTATCTATTCAATTATAGTCAACTTTTTGAGGAGTTCATAGTTTGTTACGTATATTAGGTTTAGGTTTATCCCTTTCATTCAGAATCCCCAGCACCCGCCACTGGTCATTATTTCATTAAAGTATAAAGTTAATAGCATGAAAAGAAATTAACCACATTTACGCTGTAGTTTTAAAACAAAGTGTAGACAAAGTCAATAAATACCGGTTCAACCGACAATTTACATATACTACAGATTACTTAGATTTTTGCTGGTCATGTTATTTACCTAATTTCTGTTTACAAACTTGACTATTGACACTTTACTAGATGAGGCACTGTACAGTATATCCCACGTTTGTAAGTGTGTTCACATACGGCTTGAAAAGCTACTTTATTTAACAATATCGACATCGTCTGCTTACTTTATTACTTCTACATATTGAAAAAAGATTTTATTTATTTATTTTTAAGTATTTAACATATTTCTTACAGATGAATGACATGAGAAGGAAAAATTACTTTCTAAAGAATGACTGTCTTGCCATAGCTGTGTTTTCAATAAAAAAAAAAGATAATTAATCATATGTTTACGGACTTATATATTATAATTACGTGCAGCTAAGAAATGGTAGTAACTTATGCTAATAAAAGCTGCCTTCAATTTGAAAACGTAAAGAAACAATTTAAGAATCAGACAGAATCAGACAAAAGTACAATAATGCAACCAAAACATCGCAAAAATAACTGACAATTTAACGATTTAAAAATAAATATTCAATGAAATATAAAATAAGGAAGGAGTAGAAAATTTGGAAATACCTCAATGTCAGAATTTGTACAGAAACAATTATAGACAAGTTTACGTACTCTAAAGCAAGACGCAGGTGGGACATAGGATGGCGCACAGAACTGTGAACGAATAATACATTATGTAAAAACGTATAATACAACTAGATGTTGAAATAAAAAATAAACGATTTATTGAAAGTAATATTCTGCATTGTAAAGTCTGCAAAACGTTTGATACGCTTTTTTTGGAAAATAATTTTTTGTAACATTTTTACCGAAATTTCAAATGACCAGAATACCGCATATCTTCATTATTTTGTTTTATTTTAGTAAGCGTGATGAGAATTGACTAGTCAACAAGTGAGTGTATTTGAACAAAATTTTAATTTAAAATTTAGACTAACCCGACATGTAGCTTTAACTTAAAAATTTAATATATTAAAGTAGAAAAATCAATATGTTTCCATGAAAATGAAAATGAAGTAGATATATTATATTTTTGTTACGTAAACGCGTCTGTCTTAGTGTAAAATACCTTAGTGTTCTTACATTATTTAATGTATTCGGGAAATTACAAGGATCGAAATCATAAGTCTGTTAATTACAAAGTAACAGACATAAATCAACAGCGCTTTTTATAAGTTTTATATGTGCTGTCAATGCGTACTCTTACAAAGAAACGGAAAATTTTCGTGAGTGCATTATCTGAACGTGCATGCATTCCTCGTTTAAACATGTGGCAGTTTAAACTTTTTTAAAGTTAGAATGTAACATAAAATTGACTTTTATGTTGTTTTTCTCCTTCTTCAAGACTCTTCGCAACAAACTCTATTCACAACAAACGCACTTTTCATAAATTATAAGTCTGTTTGTCAGCAGTTTTTTTTTTTTTTAATAAAACTTTCGGAAACAGAGACGCCTTAAGATGTGTTAGTTTCGTTTCATTGAAGTCGACAACTCATTGTGCATAAGGTGTCCTTTAGAATGTGCTGCGAGCAAGAACTAGTTTAAAACAGAATAGACGAGGTACTACTTGACTTTTATTTAAAGTAGGTACAATATTCTAGTATCTTATCGCACAAACAAGCACTCGCTCGCACTTTCCATAAAGCCCTGGAAGCGTCTTTACGGATTTATGTAGAAACGTCTAATAGCTTCTAGTTTGTCTTACACAACCGGTGACATTGGATAAGCTTCTGTGAAAGTAGGCCTAGATACTGACAAATTGGTCCTGATTGTTAGCAGTCATGTAGTTCTAATAATTGTTTTTCAGCGGTTGGACACAATATTAGTACAGATGTTAGTAATTACTTATATTTGGAGATATTACTAATATTAACTTAGTGACTGTTGTAGCTAACATTGCATGTTCTACTGTGTGAGTAGCTGTTACTGGATAATACAAAATACCTAATTGGTGCGAGACGATTTTGATTACTTTTTAGTTTGTTAATGCAAATTGTGATTATCAATTTTCTCGCTATTTAGTAATTTATTCTACTGTTTAAACACACAACCTACACTGCCTTTTGACAATACGGAGACGCCTCATATAAAAAGGAAAACCCGTTTTAAAAATAATATTTTATCGCTATATATTATTGAATGAATTCTGAGTATCACATGGTACTGAATTATTGGCTGATTCAAGTAAAGTTAAGCAACTGCCTGCCAATGGAACACTGGACGGTAGCTCGCGTGAAGAGGCGAGCTGTATTATGTATGTATGAATTATCGACCGATATAACAAACGCCTCCGAAGATAAGCTTCAGTGAGTGTAGCAGACATACACTGAATAGCGAAGTTAATCATTATATCTTGCGGAAACGGAATATATTCATGTAGCCATGGTTAATGTATCTCTCATTGTTCTATTGTATTTACTATTAATAATAATAATAATAATAATAACAATATTATTATTATTATAGACCAGGACCTGTGCACGTGCATTACCAGTGCGTAGATACGGAATTAGATTCTATCTAACAACTGAGAAATAATCACAGTTATATTATAACTCTTTTAAAAGTTAATTTTAGATCGTTTGTATATTTAGAATTGTCGGCAGAACAGTTAGTGTTAAAGATGGTTAATAATAAATTATTAACTTATTAAGTACGAATTTCTTCTTGTACCAGAGTTTTAATAATTGGTAATACACTGTACACAACGTTGATAAAATTATGTAAAAGTTATTTCCTTTGGCAAGTGAGGTTACTTCAGAACAGGTAAAATGTGGATGAAATAGGAATTATTTTCAAATATATAGATGCGTATCTATTAGAGAGATTGATCTATAGGGTAATATGCACACTGTGAAAAGAAGCGTGCGTGAATTTTACATAAAGATGGAGGTAATGGTAACACAAATGACGACTTTTATTTGAGAAAGACTTTCATCATTTCAGTACATAAACGATACCGAGAAGACTTTATATAAAGGGGATTCACGAAGTTTTATCCCCGCTTTCAGGGATTATTCTAAAAATTAAAATTAAGTAAAGTGTCATATAAACATAAGTCCAGAAATGCCTAGTCTTCAATTTAATGCCTTGCCGTTCTAATGTTTTTTCATGTTGTATTAATAAAATTCTATTGGGCATCAAAATTGTAACTCCAATAGTTACCTAGAATATTTTTAAAAAGAGAAAAAAAACAGTTTAAAAACACGTTTCGAATTAATGGTGAATGAACAGCAGATTGCTGTAATGCAAGGCACTTCACAGAAACTGATACATTTGTGTGTGCTTACAAAAATATTCAAGTCCATTATCAGCTTCTGTTTGCTTACTGACGAAATAAAATCTTTCCAAATCATTTCATTATCATGACTTCTTCTTTTTGATAGCAAAACTTTGGAAATTTTTTAACTGGCCGTAATTCGAAAACAATGCGTTTTATGACGTATGTTCATATGATATTTTTTCTTTCTCTTGATCTGTACAATATGCTCTGAAAATGGAGGTAAAACGACGTCATCACCACGTGTAGGTTAGCCCTGGCAATATTACCTTTTCCTAAAGAGAAAACGCGCCTGACTCTATATAATATGGCCTCAATACAATTTAAAATAAAGTCTTTACTATGGAATGTGATTCTGTAAGCTTCTGCTTTGTAGACCACTGGTCAGAAAAGATAAAAAAAGTCGTTTTTACAACATGATGCTGGAGGAGAAACCACAAGATTTCATTTAACAATAATAATATTGAAATGTTCAAGACTATAGAATAGAAAATGGTTGTGGAAAAGCTTTATTAAAATAAAATGTCAATAGCTGGAACATTTAGTTGAAGACGATTTACATATGGCTTTGTAAACGTTGACAGAAATGCCTTGTAAAGTCTACGAAAAAAACACGGTGGTGGGTTATTGTTAGTGGTAGTAGGGGAGAAAAGATGGTGGTGATAGGAGGGAAATTTATAGTAAGGAATTCGCAATAAATAGCTAAGCCTGCTACTATATATTACATCACGGATGCCGCCAAACTGGTACTGCCTCTCCGCACATTTTACCTATTTAACCTATAATACTACATTAAAAACTTATTCAAAGTGGGTTATAATCACCTAACCCCTTTTGATATGCTACTGGAAATGTTAAAAGAATTTTAAACAGAGGTAGATTAACAAAGTGATCGGTGAATTTTTGCATATGCATACCAAGTACCAGGATAAGGTTGAGAGAAGAAGAACATCATAATAACACATTGATGACATCGGTTCATTATTAATTCTCATAATTAACTAATTTTGTTTTACTTTTGTAATAAAAAATATTCCAAGGCGTTATAGAAAAGCAAAACGCCGTTTTCTGTCAGTTCGTATTTATTACAAGTTTACAGTAAGAGAAGGCGACCGTTTCTGCAGCAGGTGACAACTGACTCCGAACGCGAAGCAGTCTGAAAAGCTTCTCTACGCGAACTAGGTCAACTCCGTAGACGCCAGATTTTTCGGACTTTTTATTACCGCCAGATAATGTAGCACGTAATTTATTCATAATCTACGAATAAAAAAATGTATTTCATTCTTTCTGTAGACAGGCATGTGAGCCTTACAAAACACGGATATTTTATTGTTACTGTGTTTTAATCATCCAAACGAAGATGTAGGTGGCTACTGACTAATGAATAACTTTTGTTTTTCCGTCCAGATTATAATAACTTGAACACTGGAATTGTCATGCAACGTACAATATTGCTAATGGAGAATTTTTTGACTTCTAAAATGTTAGATAAGGTAGATCGTAATCAAGCATGCGTCTTTAGTCCTAGCCAGCGTGTACGCACTTAACGTGTACCAACAAGTATAGGCTACGCCTTATTGTTACAGATACATTGTGTATTGTCTTCCGCTTAATAAAATAATGAATGACAGAACGAATGAAAATAAAATACAAACGCATGTTATCGTAATTACATGTTTCTAAGTTGTCTTCTATTTTTTGACGCTCCTTTTTCTATCTGTAGGTCTACCTGTAACTTTGTATTCCTCAAGTTTATCTTATTACGACGGTGGCACGGATAGTCGTGTTAAAACAATTGAATTCAAATAACTGAACGCCAGAGAAATCGCTACTTTAAACTTTAATAACATTTTTAAAAAACAAAGGCGCTCGCATACAAAAAAATTTTCAAGCTTACGCTTGTCCAACAGACACTCCTGTAACACAAAACACAAGTCACAAATTACACGTGACCACACACACACACACACACACACACACACACACACACACACACACACACACACACACACAGATCAATTGAATAATTCACACTAAACGCACACTGAATCATACTTTTACAACTGACTGGCCGGATCGTTTCTCAATCCAGTAAAAATCTTCTCACCAGAAAGAACCTGAGGCGACCCGCAGCTTCGTGCTTCAATGAACAAAGAAGAAAATTACAGCCAGCAACTCTCTCGATCTTGGCAGCCTCAGACAGCATTTGTCGTACTTTGAGCACATATGACATATATCTCAGGTCCTTTTCTGCGATTCGACACTTGACGGGGTCACTCAGCCCAAGAGTGGTGGAGAATTTACAAAGCGGCGCCCCTGAGTCTCGCACAAACTCCGCCATTTTTGAGGTTATGCACGTTTTACACGTCCAGCTTTACGCGTTTTACGAATATACAAACACAAAACGCAAAAAAACTAATACCTGAACAAATACAAATCAATACAAAACATGACACAGTTTTCAAAGCACTCAACATCGAAAATACACAAAATATACACCAAAATCAACAAAAATAATAGCAGTTTACAATAAATACCATAACAACAACCACCAACACACAAGTATTCTACAAGATTCAAAATTAAGAAGGCTGAGGGTGGGAACAATACGTTTCCCGAAACATTTTCCTAATAAGAGAAAAACATCATGAGGTAAAGTTAGTATAAATATTATATAGATATGTATACATATATTTTTATATATATACTACATTTAATATTTATAACTAAATTTACATCAAGATGTTATTTTTCCTTATTTGGAACATGTTTCGAGAGCTCCCGTGATCCCATCCTGAGCCTTTGCGATCTTGTGTCTGGTGAAATATTTGTGTTGGCTGCTGGATGCTATTAAGGTTGTTTGTTGGTCTTTGGTATTTTAAAGTTGTATTATTGTGTGTGATTGTGGTATATGTATTTGTATTTTGTGTATGTTCGATGTTGAGTGCTTTGGATATTGTGTCATGTTTTGTATTGATTTGTATTTGTTCTGGTATTAGTTTGTTTTGTGTTTTATGTTTGTATATTTGTAAATTTTCCCAAATGTTCAACACAGGACATGAATTCCCAGACATAACCAATGTGTCACTAATAAAACATATACCACACAAAGGCACCATAAGAACATTTGGGAAAATTTACAAATATACAAACATAAAACCAGGCCCGTGCGCAGGATTTTTGAAAGGGAGGGGTTCTGAAGTGGAAAATTTCTTTTCCATAAAGTAGTCTATAATGAAAATTTCAATAAACTGTTTATGAATTACAATATGGAGTAACACATAATAAGTAGACTTGAGAGGAAATGAACGAAAACAATGTTAATAAAATTTTTATACATTACACTAATTCCTTTTATTAACATATTAACATTTTTCTGTTTGAATTGGCAAACTCATTAACGATCTCTTCACTAGAGACATTAATTTCTCTATGGATGTTCAATAATGCAAGGCCATTTAGTCTTTCTTCTGACATGGAATTCCTAATATATGTTTTCATCCTGCGTAGGGTGGAGAATGATCTTTCTGCTGTCTCTGTGGTGACAGGCAACACAGTTAGGATTTTCAGAAGTTTCCTTACACTGAGGAAGGCTTCACTTGCTTCACAAATATACAGTGCATGGAAGATGAGGTCTCCTTTCTTTCCACTACAATCTCCGATTCTTCTTCGCCACATTTTAATTTCAGCTAGGAATTCATCTTCATTGATGCATTCGAGGACTGACTCATAAGTTCTGTATAGGGTCCGACAGTTGTCTTCATTGAAATGCGCCTGCCTCTGAGGTAACAGACAGTCGAAACTGGTAAGAATTTCACCATGCTTGATGAATCTAGATTCAATGTGACTATTAAGTTCATCTAAAAATGGTATGAACATTGTCACACGGTAATATTCTTCTGGTGACTCGATTTCGACGTTGCTTCGGTGTTGCTGCTTCTTACTTAATCGTGGAACACTAAGAGCGATGTCGGAATCCTCCATAACAGACTTTGCTTTCTCAAGTATATTGCGGAACATTTCACTGGCAGACTTCCTCATGTTTTTAAGTTCCTCTAAAGAATGTTGTGCAAGGAGTACAGCTTCGGTCAGATGTAGGTCTTCTCACTGAAGAGACATGCTCAGGGGTGTTAAAATGGCATGGCATGCTAGAAGGATTTGGCAGCAAATTTGGAATTGGCAATTTTTAATTGCACTCAGTAGTTGAAAGGCCTGAGCTGCCACTGTTGCCTCTCGGAGCTGAGACATTTTTCCTAAGGCCTCTATCACGCCTCCTTGAAGCTCACAATAAATTGATACGGATTGATGACGTTCAATCCATCTGGTTGGACAGTATTTTTTCAATTTGGAGTGATTCGCCTCTGGTAATACTTCAGCTATGGTTTCTTGCGGAATAGCCTGCCGTTTGGGGGAGTTGAAAAAGTTATATACGGATTCAATGGTTCCCAAACAATTTCTAATGGCTGAAATATTACTGGCCGAACTCACAGCAAGATTAAGGCTGTGAGAGGCACAATGGACATAGAGAGCCAGAGGGTGATCTGCTTGAATGTAGGCTTGAGTTCCATGCATTTTCCCACTCATGGCCGCCGCTCCATCATAGCCTTGACCATATAGATAACATGTATCAATTCCATTCTCTTGCAAAAAGTTGACTGCAGTTGTGGCTAGGTTTTTCCCCGTGCAGTCTGTTACAGGTACAAAGCCTATAAAATCTTCTTTGACCACATATTTCTCACCTTCGTTTGCTGTATAACGCACACATATGGAAAGTTGCTCTAAACCAGAAATGTCTGATGTTTCGTCAGCAAGTAGTGAGAAAGCTTTGGATTTATTAATATTGTCTACCAAATTTCTTAAGATTTTCTTGTGTAATATAGAGATGACTTCATTTTGAATTCTATTGCTTGTATATACCGCATTCTTTGACGAAGTCTCCAAATGTTTTTTTAGTAGGTCATCTGTTGTAGCACGAAAACGGAGAAGGACCCGGAAGTTGCCATCATTTACAGCAGGCACTTCAGGTGTTATTTGGCCACCTTCCTTTGAGCCTCTCAAGGCTAAGCCTTGCTGTCCACAAAGTTTTACCGTTTCTACAATGGCCATGAGTTTCTTCTTGTTTTCCTCGATCACTTTTTTCTTCTCCGAACTTAATTGTACATCAATAGGCACCATTTTTCCTTTATCCATTTTTCTGATATTTTCTAATGCCAACATGCTGCTTTTGTGGTAAACAGTCGATTCGTGCTTCTTGAAGTAATCGAGTGCTTTCTTCCAGTTTCTGTACGGTTCATTTACCAATCCTTTGATAGGTTGAGAACCGACACCAGCAGTCTTCTTACATTGCAACAAACATGCTTTACAGAAAGCTGCATCCTCCTTTCTCGAGTAGGCCAACCAATGGTAAGTCTTCAGCCAATGTCCTTGGAAACGAAGATTCCTTTCTCCAGAGCAAGGAAATTTATACTTTTCCGGAGGAGACCAGATGGATTTGTATGCGTTCGTGATACTCATTTCCAATTCCTTGCTTAAAAATAATGCCACATCCCAAGGATGGATTTGATGTAAGCTACCACTAATTGTTGGTTGGTTGGTACCTGTTTCTGTCAGCGATTCAGCATTGGACTGTGCTGGATTTGATACTTCATTGTCTTCATTTGTCGGACTTGATTGAGAGCTGTATCCTGATTTCGGCTGTAAGCAAATAAATAAATGAATGAAGACTATTATTATTTGATTGGCTACCTTATACTTTTTTATGCAACGCATGATTATGATGTATTAAATGAGATTTTTCTGTCCACTTTGAAATAAATTACTGTATTTGATTTCATAACATGAATTTTAACACGTTCGCTGCGTTACGGGGTATATACGTCCCGTAATTGATTTTCTTGTGGTGCGGCGGTCATTTTCGGTAAATTTGTCTACTATGCGGATGTGAGTTTTCGCTATTTTTATAAATAAACTGCTTAATTTTTTATAGTTTACGTACTCCGAGATTTTTATTTAATTATTTAGTACAAAAAATTGTTCGTACCATATATGGGCCGTAACGCACTACTCACTAAAATGTTCTTGCTGACTTTATTAGTTGACCTGCTGAATAGCTTAGTTACAATAAAATGTGACAAGAAGCATAGCGTCATCGTTTTCCGGGAATCAACAGGGACGGTTTTATCGCCAAGGTCGTTGTCATTTAGACGTTTAAAAATAGATGAGAAAGCAACGTGTACTGAGGTTTATTTGTGTTTTATTTGCATGTGCGTAAAATAATAAAATTTTAATAAATAAACCTTTTTGTTTTACGCTTGACCACAAAACTTCGAAGAGAAGAATTATGAAAAATATTAATAATAACTTACCTCTTCTGTCCGTTGTTTTTTTGCAAAAGTAATTTAACAAAGAATTCGTTTGTTTACTGGACATATTTTACTAATTGTTCAGCACAAAATCGCAAAACGAACTAGGAATACACAGTCCGTAGTCTATTGGTGGTAGCGATAATTAATGATTAACGCACAAGTCGGTCAATACTGCGCGAACCACACGAAAAATAGAGACTGGTGTGCCGAATGAACTACGTATAAAATACTACTAACGTGTGAGAAAGCTGTGAGAGTGAGAAAGACGGAGCACTGCCGTGTTTGCTGCGCAAGGCAGGAATTGTTCACGAGTTCAAATGATGTGAATACCTCCGGTATTTTATATCAGATTGAAACAATCACTATTTCACTTTCAAACTCGCTGATTTCTCTTCCCAAATGGGGAGGGTTAAACCCCCAAAACCCCCCCTTGTGCACGGCCTTGCATAAAACACAAAAGAAACTAATACAAGAACAAATACTAATCAATACAAAACATGACACAATATTCAAAGCACTCAACATCGAACATACACAAAATACAAATACATATACCACAATCACACACAATAATACAACTTTAAAATAACAAAGACCAACAAACAACCTTTGCATCCAGCAGCCAACACACAAATATTTCACCAGACACAAGATCGCAAAGATGGGAGCACGGGAGCTCTTGAAACATGTTCCAAATAGGGAAAAATAACATCTTGAGGTAAATTTAGTTATAAATATTAAAT
Source organism: Magicicada septendecula (assembly GCA_034769895.1). Classification (NCBI taxonomy): domain Eukaryota; kingdom Metazoa; phylum Arthropoda; class Insecta; order Hemiptera; family Cicadidae; genus Magicicada; species Magicicada septendecula. The sequence continues at coordinate 280,972,912 of CM068369.1, read as the reverse complement.
GTATTATATACATCAAGAAACGGACTGTAGCAGAAAGTGATTGAATATATATATATATATATATATATATATATACATATACATAGCTACATGATAATTACCGCAGAAATGTTATTAACAGGTTTATGTTGCAAATGGAAACTCTTCTCAATCATTTGTCACAGAATTGTATCTATATCATCAGTCTGATTAGAGAATTTAAGTTCTGATAATGTTACTGAATTTAATTATGCGCACCACCAGGGACTTTTGGTTAAAGTTTTTTTTTTTAATTTAATGTTAACGTTAAATAAATCCAGATAAATTGATACGTATTTTCAGTTTACAGCTTTTCAGAAGCTACTCTTCGAAACGTCCGTTGAAATAATAATTTTATAATTGCTCACACAAATTTAATATTAACTTGTGATACGGACAGTTCTTCAAATATTAATTATTTCTGCAATTAAATTGTATTGTATTGTCAGTATGCAATTTTAATTGCAGAAATAGTTAATATTTGAAGAACTGTTCATAATATAAAAACGTGCAAGAAATACTTAAGAGTTACTTATAAAATAACAATAATTAGTAATAATATACGTATCAGTTATGTAGTATACATAACAATTTACCAATGACATTCTGACAAATGTAGCAAACGCTATAGACGACTCATGCATGCCCTAAACATTTCCCTGTACACTGAGCAGAAGTATCATATGCAGAATTAGGTCAAGTTGTTACATTATGACTGTGCTCAAAGAGACGAATATTCAATTATCTTCTGGATATAATTTACACAAGTTGTAGAAGAGACTAGACACTGTTTGTCAAGTATCAAGTACGTCACGTGTACTTTGAGAGAATGTAACAAAATTTACATGCAAGCTGAGAGTCACATTAAAATTAATCCGTTTTCCGTGTAAAATTTATATTCTCTCGTACTCTGTCGTCTGCACATAAGACAGGTACACTTTGGATTCAGAATCAGCGTCTACTCAAGGAATGTGCGCACAAAACTCGCAGGCGTGTAGGCTTATGCACAGCATCTTCCATTTGGATTTCATACAGTGTACCTTAATGTAAGACATATTGATGCTTCATCACGTGAAATGTTTACATAGGGACAAAGTATATGTCGTGTGTCGAAGTTAATGTGTATATGCAGCTGTTACATGTGTTCCTATATTCCCGATGAAAGTAACATTAAATGGCAAGTAAAACTAAAACTAATCACAAACTAAATTGTTTTACAGTGAAAGTTAAATTATTCAAACTAGACAGTTTTGTCTCAAAATAATTATAAGACGAAACATTAAGCAATACTATACATATTACGTCCACTAAAACCTTCAAAGATTACCAGTAAATAAAGAGAATCACAATGTTTATTAGGTATAATCCAGCTAAGGGGGAGAGTTGCTGGTAAGGGTTCGTCAGCTAATAAATAAAGAGAGATTGTTGGATAAAAAGAGTACAAATCAAGGTGTCATGATAAAATTGATAAAAGTATATGCTTATCTAAACTGATTTAAAAAGGTAACAATATTTTTAACGATATCAGCGCTCAATTGTGTTTGAAAAGGAAACGATTTTAATAAGTGTTTGCTTGCTGGATAGAGAATAAGTAGAAACAATTGCAACGAAATAGAGAATGACGGAAAATCTATAGACTAATCTGAGGATACACAAAGGACTGTGCTAAACACAAAAAGCTGAAACAGTAAAGTAATTAAAAGATTTTGTAGCCAAACTAAAGTAGGTGATATCATATTCAGAGTTGATGCAATTAAATGAGGATTGCATCATATTCACTAGGTTAGATCAAAACGTATTTACTTTCTAGAAAATACTCTCCATTTGTTCCTGTCCAATGTCGTTATTTCCTAGTTGTTATTCGAGGTATCATTTATATTATCTGAAAGTCTCGTTCGTAGCATACGTATAAAAGTGAATATGAGCTAGGTTATTTCAAGCGTCAACTTATCTTAACCTATCCTGTGTTCAACGCATTTGTCTAAACGGCGGATATCTTTTAAGGAGGAATACTGTTTGTTAAGCGCTTCAGATTGTTTCAGCGGGAATAATGATGTTGTTTGCACGTTTGTTTGCACCCCTTTACAAATCGTTTGTGACGACCACAGTTTTTGGCTTTTTAGATTGTCTATGTTTATACGGTAGGTTTACCTGTTTTTTAGACCTAATGTTACAATCCATAGGAACATACGGCTGTGAAATATGAGTTACTACGATTTTAAAAGCAGAAAATCTAAAATTCCTAAAAGGAAAACACTAAGAAAATATTTGAACCAGTGCAGAATGATGGGCAATTGAGCAATACAGAATAACAAGAGGTCGTGAACTTGAAAAGTTTCTCGGCAATGGTGTTCTCTCCTCGTCGATTTTGGAGAGACCATACAGCCTAGGGGCAAAGCCTCAGTGCACCGCACGGCCTCCTTCACCACGCCTAACAGGCAGGTCAGCCTGCCTCACGACACTCCTCTTATGATCCCTTAAAAGCGTTTTGTAAGTGTCAGTATCTATCCTAACGAAACTAAACTTAGGACGAAAAACTTACGAGTTTTTTATGCTAACGTGCTGCGCAAAAACAGAATACATAGCTTTACTGATTTTATTGAACCGGTATACAAGACACCCATAAACATAGTGAAAACATTAAAAATGTAGTGTGGGACCAGAAGAATAGTAGTTGTCATAGATCGGTTTCGGCGATTAAAAATTTTGTAGTATTTAACATTTAAATCAAAAAGTGAGTTTCTCACATAATAGTTTGGAACTTGCATAGTAACCTGTCTTCCTTAGTGTTGAGTTTTTGTGATTTCCACCGAAAAGCGAGTATCATTCTAAGTGTATTGAGTTTTTGTGTGTCTATTCAGTTTTTTAAGGTTACAACACAATTTCTGATGTTACAGGCACAGGTTTGACCTACCATATTGATAGAAACGCTTCACATGACAAATATTCGCATGATGAAAATTACAAGCCAATGAAAATCTATTACGACCGAAATACAGAATTCAACAATAAACCATACCAAATCATCTAACACGCTTTCTATAATTTTCAACAGTGTTAACCGATATTCAATACACATCGATACTTACTATTGCTTTATCGAAATATCTAAAATTAGTACCGATTTGTCTTTACTGTTCATACAACATATGATAAATTGACAACATCGACAAAAACCGATAAGTTACTTTTTGAAGAAAATATTTTATATGTATATTTTTATAATTTTATTTTGCTATTTTTTACATATGTTACTTACATATGTTTTATATATGCTACTAAAAAAACTATAATTCCAGTTGTTATTTTACTGATTTGTGAACGTCTGGTAAATTTGCATAACAATGGATTGTTGAGCTTAGAGTAAATGCGGAAGGCCTGAACTGTTATTAAACCACCATTCAGAAGTTTGCCTCATAAGAGAGTTTTTATTTTAAAACTGATTTTAAGAAATAGCGCTTGAAGAGTGAAATTTCCGCAGCAAACGACAACTCACTTGGGATACGTCGCGAAGTAGGTTAACATCGAATACACGATATAATGCTTGACATTTTAGCACCGCAGTAAAATGTACCAGATAATTTTATTTAACCTCGTATAAAACGAATTGACTAAAAGCAAAATTATATTATTGCGGAAGTGAAACGTTAAGGGAAGGTAATCGATGCTAATGAAACCTATCTGACGGTCCTAAAAGTAATATTAAATTACTCTTTACGTTAACTGAATTATGTTTTCTGTCCTCTATAGATATTGTAGCATGCCAGATAATCCACATAAATCAATTACTAAATGATCATTAATAAAACTCAAATATATGGAATATCCAAATGAGAGTCAATTAAAAAGCACTATAAATTATTATAATAACAAGAAAAGTAAACATAAAGAAAAAATCTGCAAATAATATAATTATACTACAAATTGAAAACCCAGAAAACTAAAATTTGAATAACAATATTACCCAGGTAGGATAGAAGCAGGCAATGAAGATACCCAGACCAAATGAACTGACAAAGAAAACAGACCAGAGTAAACAAAAGAGTATAAAAAGAAATAGTACTGAAGAACCAAGAACGAAGAAAGAAGAGATCTGGAATAAACCAATATACTGAATAATCAGAGACCAGTGAAGCTCAAATAGAATAAAGGATGTGAAACTCGAACAATACCCAATAGAAACCCCATAGGGAGAAAATCAAAAAACCCCAAAAATAAATGAATGTCCCAAAAGAAAGTATAACACCCAAAAAAGCCATATACTAATGTAAAACTGATAAAAACCAAAAGTGTTTAGAGTATTAAGTAACAATGCAACCCAAAAAAGTTATTGTATAGTTTATATAGACAAATCTTAACAGTCCCCCCATGGTTAAATATTTCATATTGTAAAACTATAAAAGGACTAGTGATAATATCAATAAATAACCAGGGACAAGTGCAAGTTATTAAATTATAATCAATAAACTTTGAAAAGGTACATGAGTTACCGTGCAAGAAAATAACTTTAAGTGTTTTTGAACAGTATCAATAATAGTTACTTAAGTCATATGGTGAAGGAGCAAGGAATAATATTTCTAATGAAATGCCACTGTTTATTAGAACATTCCATAGAATGAATAATTAACAGATAGCTTGTGTTTAGCATAAAGTAACGGGGAATACATCCTTAAAATTGGGAAGTACAGATCAGACTGTAAATAAATAGTTTTTAAGAAAGTGTTAAACATTTAATGGAACCAATATGTTATGTTCCTAGTTCCAAACATTAACTATATAAACAAGATTTAGTATTAAGCAGTATTATAGTTATAAAATATTATTTTGTTATTAATTTAAATTAGTAATGCCATATCTAAATGTAGATACCATTCCTATATTATAAAATGTTTTTATTATGTTAATGTGTGTAATCAGTACACAAAAAGAAGGTATGATTCAAAGTACCAGATTTGATAGTAGATAAGTGTTATGTTTTAATTGTAAAATCAATATTCAATGTTATAATAGGCAAGGAACAAATTGTTAATAAATTATATAAGAATAGAAAGTCAGAAAAGGGTACAAACTAACTATATTAGTAAAAACTTTGCAAATAGCAACAGATCAAATCTAGGCCAGATAGTAAATTTAGACTACAGAATAATTGACAAATCTAGTCCTATAAACCAGTTAAACTGATAATATTTATGTAAGATAAACCCACCATATGGTAATACCATGTAAATAATACTTTATAAAGATATGGTCAGCAGATAAGTAAAATTAGAAATAAAAATTGAATGGACTAACTAACAGTATCAGAGGAGGAGTCATAGATAAATGAATTGTATTTAAAAACAATCATTAATAAACTAAATTGCAAGAAATTAAGTAAGAATAGACAATTATATCAATTTCAGATTTAATAGAATAATAATTATATCAGAGAAAATGGCTATTATCTGCTTAGAGAACAGGAAATACAAAATTAAGCCTACCTTCCAAAATGTAAGAAATATAAATTTTTTTAATGAAAACTTTGTAAAACTATATTAATTAGTATCAAAATGAGCAAAATGGAATAAAGAAACCGAATATGTATTTAGTATTTCATACAGTTAATTAATAACGAAAATATTTTCTGAGTATAATGTATTCAAATAAAACGTATCGGAAGCTAAGATAATTTGAAACAATGTATAATATATATTAAATTGGCTAAGATTTTCAGGAGACGAAGGAAATGAGAACAGTTCATTATTATCCGTTGAAGAGTGTACTTAAACGAGATCTTTTGCTCGAAATAACCTATAATGGCGAACTATAAGTAAACCGAGTTCGGTGAAAATTTTTATAAATTTTTATTTTGAGTTTTTTTTATTTGTGAACCGGTGAAATTAAACTATGAACAGTGCATCACCAATAAACAGCACCACACACGCCTAATTAATTAAAATAACACCAATACAATAAAATTTACAGACGAACAAACCAGGTTAAACCCGACACATATAGACAAAGTGAAATAGACATAATCACAACAATTTACACCAAGTGAACTATTAAACAATACACCAGTGACACTCAATTAACTCCAGAACCATTGTACACAATTGCTGAGACCATTTAAACGGAGAAAAGACATATTTATTTGGAACAAATATTTCGTCGAGGTTAGACGTTTCCACTGCGCATGCGCCAGTCGGCCATTTTGATTCGTCGCTGTTCTTACAACAGCAAGGCAGCGAATTTCTAGACTGCATTTGGTTTGAAATAATTATTATATAAACTTTATTTATCAATTATAACATTGTATTTGTTAATATTAAGGCATTTATCATTGTAAGTGTTATACTTTCCTGTCCATACCCTTCTCTGGCTATTCTTAAATAATCGTTCAAAGAACTATATTATTATATGTAATCAATGTAACTTTTTTATCGACCGGCCCTGAGTGAGTCGATACTGCTGTGTAATATCGATTCTTATCGATAAACTTAAATAATTTGTGAATAAACTTTCTGTTTATGCAATTTGGCTTTAAATTTTCTTTGATATACTTAAAGAAGAGATTAATCGAAGACTCAGACTGACCGAAAGGCGGTACATACGGAATCACGAACGCTTTGAAGAAGAAGAAGAGAGCCGTCTTTCGACTAGGACTGGAGTTAACCAGATTGTCATAAAGTGAATTTACAGAAAGTGACACTACTACACTGAAAAACATAATACCATTGAAATATTAAACACAAACAATAACCACGATTATTTTTTAAATATTAGGAATATAAATTACACAAAAAATATTTTTTTTTCAGAAACAACAAAATTTTTTTTTTAAATAAAATTATAATTTTTATTTCAAATTTTTTTAACAGCAGTCACACAGATTTTATTTTGGAACAACGAGAATTGTTACAATATGTATGGAACTGTCCTCTAGTACTTGGATAGCATATAATGAACCATGGCAGATATGCAAAACAAATAACAGACACTGCAGTCATGACAAAAATATGTTGCAGCAAGAAGAAAGAACCGTGTAAGAACAGACCGAGTGTCGCGTTAAGGAAGCGATGCGAGTTGCGGCTGGAGTTATGCACAGAGAAGATACGTGCATCGTCGTACTTAATGAGGTGAATTGTTTGTGAAGTTTAGAAAAGCAGAGACGGATGATATTGAAGAATATAAAGTGACAAAGATGACAAGAAACAAAATAGTAATGAGAAAGATAAGGAGGAAGAGAAAACCATTGAAGCGTGTTAAAGAAGAGATATTTGATTTGGACGAAGGGATTGCCTAAGTAGGAATGTACTACTAAGTAGTACCTAAGTAGGGAATGTAAGTAGGAATGTAAGTAGGGAAGTAGGAATGGGAGAAGACAGATGGAGATGGTTAACAATTACGATTATATCAGAGCGCTAACCGTTTATGTAGGAATATGATGAAGGGCGGGGTGGAGACGCACGTTCACAATCTAAGTGTTGGACCTGTCGCAGTTGAGTCAGCTGATAGCCATTCTCATATAACCTTACGGCACATAAACTTGAGGTAGTATTGAATTTTTTCTTGTGATATAAAATTCAGTTCTGTAAAACTTGCTAAAATTTATGTAAAATTTTTCAGGTATTTTCATAGATATAGATGTCGTTCAGTCTTTTATACTTTGTTTAAATGTTTGCATTGTCCCGTAAAAAATGAGGAAAAACCATAGTTGGTACAAACAAGTATTCCGACGTTCGTCGGTAGTAACTTTTTACTATTAGTTTTGTCGTGACAGACGCCACTTCAGAAGATTAATTTTCGCAGCAGCCGACGACAACCACTCCAGACGCGTCGCGAAGTAGGTTAACAACTATTATACGGGACAGTTCGTTACTTTTTATTGCTGCTACACAACGAAATGTGTAACCTGATAAAACTTCGTGCGGAACTGAAAACCACAAAACGTAATTTGCATTCGATTTGAGAAGATGAAAAACTCACACAATGAATTTATGGGCGGTCACGTTATAATATCGATACCAATGTAACGTATATGACTGTCTACTAAAGAAATTTGAATTGTTGTCTCAGGACGGAGATAGGTTTTGTATCAGGCATAAAGACTTTGCTATTCAGGCATAATATTTTATTCAAATAAATATTTTATATACAAAACAAAATCATAATTTTTAACTTTTTAGTTCGCTTCCATCGAAATCGGTTTTATTTTTTCAAAAATGTTTTATGAGGTAATCGTTTTAAATTATGTCTGATGAATATTTATTGTTGTTTTGAATATAAATTTTTATTTATTTCTTTTAAGTAAATACTTTTTCCTAGTCTTCTTGCGTACCACCTTGGATCCCTCCTCATACCACCGGTTGGGAACCACTGGGCTAAGGAATATCTAATATCAGTGATATTAATACTCGTATTATCCGCACCGATTATTTTGCATTTAAACTATTAACAACGTGTCGGATGTAAATATATTGTATTAATTATTCCAGTGACAAAACATTTGAAAATTACACATTGCTTATGATAGTTCCATCAGCAGGAATGAAACATACTTTATTATGTTTCCATTAATTAATAATTAAGTTTTTCGTTGTGTACTAGATTCCAGCTTTTGAAAACTTCTACTAACGTATGAGTGACACAAAATAAATAACACTACTAGGCCAAGAAACGCACAATCCTTACTAATATTATTTTGACAGTCACAAATATCGCTATTAAGTAAACACGATAGCAGTAGATGTGGCTCGAGAATTGAAATTACCTACTTAGAAAACTTAAAACCGAAAGAAGATATCCCCTATTTGTGAAACGGGGCTTCTTTAACGGGTCCGTGGGCCTGTGATACGTTTACTGCTGTCATGATGAAGGAAATCGTCTTTTATGTAACATTTGTCACGCTACTGAAGGAATCCACATTTTGCAGGCGTTCTCCATCCAACCAGTACTCCACCATCATCCTGTGTCTTCTAGTATTTTGTTATCTCCTGTTCAGGTTCATTTTGTAGTCAGCGTGGCCTCCATCTCAGTAAGAGTTGTCGCTTCTAGTTTTTAAATACTCTCATTCAGTACTGCTATGTTGTCAGCCAAACGGACAAATGTTGAACTGCTGTCCCTTCGTCGTTAAGCTTCCAGCTTAATCTCGGTTCTCTCTCATCTCGTCCAGTGCCCTCTGTATGCTGCCCTTAAAGAGAACTGGAACTTATATATCTATAAAATTGAAAAACGCAGAGAACTGTGTCGAATAGCGAATACACTGATACCGCAATGTGGATGTGGGTAGTGCATTATTTGTTACCTACTCTAATATAGCAATTGAAATTATTTAGGCAAAGGGATCAGTAACAAGTCTTAAGATTGAATCTCTGAATGAAACACTTTCATCTTATTCAACCTGCTTAAACATACGTTTACATATTGTTATGTAATGCGGAAAAAATGTTACACCGTTACAGAACATTCTACTTGTTTCTCGGCTCTTCCAGCTGTAATGTGTGTGTGCGTACGTATTGCTGCTACTGAGATAAAGGACAATTACGTGACACTTGTCACGCGTCCGAGATTGATCCCGATTTCACCAGTCCGCGCGTCCTGTAGGGAAGGCCCGTGATTAGTGACTTAATTGGTGTCTTACAGTTTGTTTTCCACTGTACCATATGACGATCAGTAGACCGTTTTTAACAAGGGATAACGTTAGGAATTACAGGTTTAATTTTATAACTGAAAGTGACTACACTAAAAATTTGTATTCGTATTCCTGAAAATAATTCTTGAACATGCAAATACATGTACCATTTTAATAGCTGACAGTCATACTTGTATTACAGTCACATAAGCTACTAGAAACTATAATATCTTATAATGTTATAAGAATACCAACTTTCATAACTCAATTGTCAAGAAAATGAGCGTCCTGTTCTCATCGGAAGAACGATAACGCACATTTCTTGCTAGATTATATTAGATTAATGTAATTTGTATTATAAGTTTTAGAATTTTTTACCTGAAGTAGGTTGCAGATTTATCGTATAACCAAAACCTTGCTATTTAAGAAAATAAAATCATTGACGACTAATATCTTTTTAAAATGTAATCTCAAAAAACTCTATTATTGTCAATGTTTAGAGTTATTAATACAGATCATTAAGCTCAAATTTAAATTGCCAGCCACTTTAATTTATTTTATCACTAATAGATCTGTAAATTTTAATTCTATCAACTTGCCAAGTAAATTCTTGTACAATTTATAGAGAACACGATGACACATTGTTTATTCAAATACAATAAGAAAAACTAAGTTGTGGCGGAAAACAACTTACCCTATTATAACAAATAGAATGTGCTTAACGTGAATAGATTCTAATCCTAATTATACACACTGAAGTACACATTAAATTCGTTAAAAATTTGTTTCGCTATATACGAATTCATATGTTTAAATACAAAGGTTTAAGTGCCCTCCATTGTTTTCGCCACAAATCTGTAGTGTACAATACAAGGTACTTCTTTCTCGCTCTCTCGAAAACGCCTGGCGTGTTTCAGATTGCCTCAAAAACTTCAATAATTTTTTGCTGTAAATCCTCAATATGTTGAAATGTAGTTGAACACACTGTGATTGTAAGGTGTTTCCATATATAAAAATCTAATGCGTTTAGATCAGGTGATATAACAGACCACCGCCAGGCAACCTTTCACCATAACGTTCATCTAAAAAGCGACGTAAAATAGACTAAAGGGTGGTAGAACACCATTGTGAATTGTAGAATATATCACCATTCGACTTCGTGTAGATAGTAGAATCCCTACAAAATAATTCAGTAAAACGTTTTGAAGAAGTTCAAGATAATTTTATAATTTTGGCTATTAAGTATTATTAAAAAAAAAAATCCAGCACCAATCGAGAAGTCGCCGATGATACTTGCCCAGATGTTGACAGAAAGTACGCGTGATGAGAGTTTCCTTCTGCCCAGTAATGCCATTCGAGAGAGTTGCCATAGACGTTGCTGGATCATTCCCAGTTACTGACGATGGAAACAGGAACATCATGGTTATAGGAGACTACTTTAATAAGTGGGTGGAAGCTTACGCAATTCCAAATCAAGATGTTACCACTGTGGCAAGGAGTCCCTATGGAAATCCATACGGATCAAGAGAGGAATTTCGAGTCAGAAGTGTTTAAAGAATTATGCCGTCTACTCGGAATTCGAAAGACCAGGACAACGCCTCTCCATCCTCAGTCGGACGGAATGGTTGAGACGTTCAATAGGACATTTGGCAGCATATTTCGAAGGTAGTTGACGAGAACCAAACAGACTGGGACCAACGTATACCACTATTCCTCATGGTGTATAGGTCATCAGTACACGACACAACCGGTATAACTCCACGAAAATTGGTGTTTGGGCGAGAGATTCGTCTTCCTGGTGACTTGATGTTCGCATCACCTGAGACTCAATTCCAAGAGACGAAGAACTATTCCTCGCAATTAGAAAACCATCTGCAAGAAAAGAATCGCTTAATAAGAGGACGGCTGAAGATAGCCAGTGATAAAATGAAAACTCGGTATGACATTTGCAGCCATAGTGTTGGTTTCCAAGAAGGAGAACAGGTTTGGTTGTTCAACCCAAAGCGCCGTCGTGGTCGCTCACCTAAACTTCAAACTATCTGGGAAGAACCTTACACTGTGAGAAAGAGAATCAACGATGTTGTTTATCAGATTCAACAGGAAGGACACCAAAAATTCAAGGTCGTCCACCTAGATCGCCCGGCCAAATATTACATCAGAGACGGTTTGTCAGTTCGGGACGAACAGGTTTAAAGAGGGGGCAGTAAAATAATTGAACTGTATCAAACAGCTGAAGTTGCCTCCACCCGTCCCCCCCCAAGTCAAGCCTCAGTCAAGGCCGCATGTAAGTATGTTCCAATGTGTTCAAGCACGTTTGAGATAAGCGTTAAGCTGGCGCGATGTAAGGATGAAAAGCTATAATGTACCTCTTCGCAACCTATGTAAGCAAGAGCGTCTGGCATAGTTCAGTCAGTTCGTTGAGCGATTTTCCTTAGTGCGAGTGGTCTCGTGGGCGAAGTATTGTTGCGAAATGTTATTGTGTTATAATTAGTGTGGAACTATATTTTTGGACATTATTAGTGCGTGTGGACAAACTAACTGGAATTATTGAACGAGTTACTTACAAATTGTTATTTTTGATTAATTGAAGCTGGCTATTAGTGATTTAATTGGTGTCTGTATTTTGTTTTCCACTGTACCATACGACGATCAGTGAGACTGTAGTAACAATATAACAATATGCTTAACACGAAAAAAGCCCCAGCAAAGTATGTGTCAGTCAACTGAAAAGCGTATTTTGGTCCGGACCTAGCAATACGTCATATATACATTTTACTTTATTTTTGGATCTGACTTAATATTAATTATGTTAAAAAGAATTATCTCTATGAGTAAGTAAAAGTTTATAGTTTAAATCAAAATTTTCCCGGTGTAAAGTGATAACTGATTACGCATTTCTATCCGTTAGATTTTGATTTAGTATATAGCCTACCTTAGAGTACATTAACCGTATAATATGTTTAAAAGAAAATAGGTACTATAAAATTATTGTTGACACAAACCTTCTTGAATTATTTCAATATTCTTTTATTGAGTCACAGCAATTCACGAGTAGAAGCGTCAATATCAATTAGTTGATATTTCATGAGCTTCATTTATAACCTTAATACTTACCAGTTGATGTGTGGCACACATAATTCTCATATAATGAGAGCTTTTGAAATGTAGATAAAAGAGACTCGAAATAAAGTGAAATCTGCAGCAGTCTCAGTTGTGGTATATGATCATGAATCTTAGGTTCTGACGCACAGTAAAATAAGATTTAGGCCTATACAAATAAGAGAAACAAAGCTTTTACGATCTCAAGTGCTACACTTGAATAGGTAGACAAGAGAAAATGTGTTACTATGGAGATAGGAGTAAGCTTTAAAAACTAAATTTAAAATCTAAATTTAGAATGTCCAGAGATAAATTAATAATTGTAGGCTCACAGATATAAGAGCTTTAGGAAGGCCAAGGAAGCGATAGTCATTGAAGTAGGAAAGACGATAGACCTATTCTCCTTGACGGGAAGAGAAAAAAGAAGATCTTTCGTGAGAAATTAACTCGGTTGTAGGGGCGTGTGCTTGTGGAATAAAACTAATAAGTAAATACTGAAGTCAATTAGAAACAAAATTTTCCACTCCTAAGGAACCTTATACACAGGGATTAGCTGTGCATTATTAAATTTTTTGGGCAAATTTGACATCATTAAACAATTTTATTTAATACTTGTATCTGAACATTATTTAATTTTCATTGAGTGATACACTACGAGCAATTAAATGTAAACAAGAATAATCAATGAAGACTTCAAGTTTAGCAAACAGTAGTTAAAAACATACGAGTAATTACAACATGTAGGACACGTTAGTTATCAGGAATATGGTTGTAAAGTAAGTAACTGCAATAAAGCGGCTAGAAACTGTTGCCGATGTCCGCAATTTGTCAGTCCACGAGGCCATCAATAATGGAAGAGTTTGCACGGCATCAGGCTTGTTTTCATTAATGTTGCCACGATAGGAGTGTTCAACATAATATATATACATCGCACCCGAAGTGTTCGCACCATGTTATAGAATCGGTCTTCTTGTTGAAGTTCCTGGGTTTATGTTTTTGCGTCGCCGTGATACTTTTGTTACTTTACATTTTAAAACTTTAATAGTCTACTTACCAGTTTTTTACATTTATGCAGATTGTAAAGTCGTATTGTGTAAACTTATAGTTTGAGTTGTTTTAAATAAGTATTTTCGAGCTCAAGTTATTTTTTATTTTAAAACTCGTCGCTCCTTCAGACACCACTTCAAGGGTATAATTTCTACAGCAATCGACAACTCTCTTCACGAAGTAGGTCAACACCAAACGTTCTTGACGCGACAATTCTTGACTTTTTCTCGCATCCAGAAAATGGAGCGTGTAATTTCATTAAACTCTGTGTAAGCGTAAAGAACCACCGAAGTCAAATTGTCTATGACTTACGAGAATGAAACAACGTCCTTGGTCTCCTATAAATGAAGCCACATATTCTATTCTAAAGAACCAAATTTACCAAACACACACATATACAATACACATGCACGTGCAAGCAACAAATCAAATTTTGCCAATAAATACAAGATCATACTAGCTATACAGTAAAACAATAGCGAACTTTGGATATATTAGTAACGAGGAATGTACAGACGTAGAGGTTGTTATATCAGCTTCGCCATGCAGTCAAGAGTAAACAGACTTATCAACCAATTTCAGATGTAGGAAACTGGGTCAACTGTGGCCGCTGAGAGGTCGGCTGCAACTTGTCAAGACATGATTACTTCCAGACGGTTTTGAGCATGTTTAAACGGGGTAATTCTCTCATATTCCAGAATGTCATGGAGGAAGATGTGCGTCTGTGACGTCCACCATGAAATAGTGGTTACTATAATGACATTGGGATGAAGATAATATCTGTAAATGGAAGTAATTCTCCCCATTAATGGACACCCAAAAAACGTACCTTCTCTACTGGAGAAGACATGTTGCCCATTGACATTCAAACTATGGTAAAAACTACTCCATCATACACTCAACTACAAACAAGTGCACACACGCGAGCTTGCGCGCGGAAGTAAATAGAATTTTCATACACTTCGGTAAACTCTTATTGATATGAAAGCACAGTAAACCACAAATTTTGTTCTCAGTTATTTATTTATTATAGTGGTCTGTTCTGTAGTTAAAAAATACAATTCATTTTACTAAAAATTTTGTTAACTTTAAAATAGTTTGGCTGAAGTTTGCTGTTAGTTATAACCGTCCTCGACGCGGCAGGAGAGTACGTTTGTTAGAATGCTTGGTAAATTACTCCCCAAATGAAAAGTTCAGTTAAATGAAGCGCATAGTTAGTATTCAGGAAATAAAGACAATTTATCCTAAGGCTTTCACGGCCGGTGTCAGTTGTATGATTAAAGTTAACCGGGCTGTTTGGCCGTGGTCCATGGTTTATTGCCAAACCAAACGTTTCAACAGCTACAATGGCTGCGATCATCAGTGGAATTTTAAAAAATCCTGGACATAGGGTGTTCAAGTCAGGCCCACAGTACTGAGGTAAAGGCTCAGCCTTTACTTTTCACGGCTTAGCCTTTACCACAGTACTGTGGGCCTGACGTGAACACCCTACGTTCAGGATTTTTTTTTAAATTCCACTGATGATGGCAGCCATTGGAGCTGTTGAAACGTTTGGTTTGCCAATAAACCATGGACCACGGCCAAACAGCTGTAACGTTTATTTTTGAAAATATTTATAAAATTGTACAAGTAGTAAATAATAGCTAAAAATAATGTGTACTAGCAGTTATATTTGACAAAGAAGTATGTGAGGGTGTGTGAAGGGAAAGTTTGTAAGACTGTCCTCTTGGCATTGTAACCTACAGACAGCTTGATGTGTTACGGCTGTAAAGTTAATTGTTTGACAAAAAGAGTGACACTTACTAAATGTATGTGAGACGTTGTATTTCGCATCAGGCAGCTGGTCTGAGTAAGAAAGGCATAACCCCCAATAAACCAATTTACCCTTTTTAAAACTTTGACATAGACTGAAAGCAAATAGTTTGTCAATTCGATACGGTACAACATTAGAGGCCAGAACAATTGCAACGTAGAAATTTGACGAAAGTCGTGATTACAAAGGAAGATTCGTTCCAGACTCAAAACAAAGCTAGAGTGCAACTTGAAGATAAACAATGGTGCAGCAGATCGAACAATACCAGTATTGTATCTATGTCAAAGCGTAACAGAAAGTGGACACTAGGAGACGGCCACGAGAGACAAAGAAATGTCGCCTGATTCACAAGGGGAAAGTGAAACTCACGAATTCTGGAGTGCTTGAATGAGATTCCTAGTAAATAGAGAAAACGGCTGTAGGAACAATCAGGACCAATGGGAGTTCGACAAGAGAATCACGTATAAAGCAGATATACTCGAAAACCAATTACGAATATACAATTTGTCACACTGGCTAAGGAACCAATAAGAGTATCCAAGCAGATGGAAGATTCAGCAGAGGTAGGCGGGATGAGAGTTTACTTGGTAGATCTCAGAACAGAAAAACGGCAGTCTAGTACTCATCATTAGTCCAGTACTCATCATTAGTCTAGTACTCATCATTAGTCCAGTACTCATCATTAGTCTAGTACTCATCATTAGTCTAGTACTCATCATTAGTCCAGTACTCATCATTAGTCTAGTACTCATCTACAAAGTGATCACCACGAATCATCTTAACTCGCAAGAGAGTTGAACAGTTAATCGCGTTCGACAGACTATTGGTATAAAGTAATATCACGCGAAGTCAACATGTAAACAGACTTTACAATTAATTAACTTCACCGTAATTTAAACAAAGTGTCGGAGAATACGGATACACAGTACAATACTAAGTGAAGACAAATTCAATTAACAGACATTCTACAATTACAAATAATTCACAAGAAACTATAAACATCACAGCAGCTTTTATATAATACAGAACACATCAACATAGAGACTCAGTGCATATTCTACAACAGAGACATTAGACATAAAATCAGCAATCTAAAGAACTATTTAAAAAACATTATACATGAACTTTACCAACATCAATTAAGGACACTCATATTCAACACAATACGTGTGCCGTGAAAAGTGAACAGGTCGAGAATGCTTCAATAATTAAACAGTGATTGTGAGGTGCAGTGACCGCGAAAGGATACGTAATCTACAACGACTACGGAGATCAGCAACTACTAAACACAGAGGACCACATGATGTCACCGAGAGTATGAACTACGAATAATCAACGCTCTCAAACTAATGGTACTTTAGAGTTAAGTCAACAAACTCAATTCATTCAAGTCAAAGAACTCACACTAATAATTAATTAACCTTGAGAACTGCCTCTCAGTGCTCTGCATTCGACTGAAGCGAAATAAAACGTCAACTAGTAAATTCTTAAAAATCATATCTAAACAGTAATCTAAATTTGCCAAATACAATTGTAGATTATAATTTACAATTATAAGTGTTATAAAATTATTAAATGTTAATTAATCGCGATTTCAGAGATACTCATTGTTAAGATAAGAGAAGTGATTCTACTTAAGGAAATATCCATACAGAGTGTTATATTTGTAATTTGCTACAACTTGATTAATTAAATAAGCATTAGACATAATATTGTTGTTGTGTGTTTGGCAAATGAATCCTTTATATCCACATCCTTGTAGATATGAGGTGGCGCCCGGGAAATTGAAACATTTTGGCAGTAAGTGATTTTAATTATTAATTTATTACAATTATCAAAAACTCCCAATATAAAGAAATCTTATATTTGGCTGCACAACGCGTGGCGTTAGTCTTATACAGCCCGGTTAACTTTAATCATACAAAGACAATTTATGTAACAAACGATAATTAGCTTTTAGTAAATTCAATTGTGGTCTGTTAACGTTCTCCCAAACTAGATTTAATATCACAACATTAAAATAAATAACACGAAATAAAATTTTATAATAAGTGAATTTCTCATTTATCTTCCTGTTGATCCAATTAGTACGCCAAATTTTAACATATTTTAGAAAACCAATTTTTTCATATACAGAGATTAGTGTCGCCCCATTGTTAACAGTTTCAATGTATTACTGTTGGTTTTGTCACGGTAATTTCATATCTCTAAAATTAGAAAGCGCAGTGAACTTTGACTTAAAATGTAATATCATCTCAACGTAGGGTCTGGAGAGTGTAAAACACCGTGACTGTGATACTACGCAAGCTAGCGCCACAGCTGACAGTAACATATGGTGCAACTGCGCTCGGATGAAAATTTTGTCTCACTGAAGCTATTCCACGGGTTAATGACCACACTTTTTTTTTTGGTTTCATTCGATCTTTCATTCATTCATTGTTTGTAGACGAGATTCTTTTAAACATGCAAAATGGCACGTTTTACAAGTTTACTCTATTTTCCAGCGAGTTTCAGAACATTTATAGTAGTGAATATGATATTGTTCTTCATCATATAAAAATACATTTTTAAACGTAAAATTCAGTCTCTGCGAGATACAAAGTTTTAAAATAAAATACACAGACCGTTTGAAGCAGTGAACTCACTGAGCTGTTAAACGTACAACCTATTTTGAATGCCTATTTTGAACCTATTTTGGTTCTCATTTATTACATAAGATAAAATCAAATTAATACATTTTAATATTTTAAAGCTGTGATTAAAGATTTTCGTACGTATGATTCCTAGCGTTAGTGGAGAAACATAGGTCGTACCTCTATTTCTTGTTTTGTATCTCTTAACTGGTACTTAATAGATAACAATATGTAATGTTTTGGAAACACAGCTTGCACCCGTTTTGAAAACAGTCAATCATTTGCAAAGGGAGTTGACAGACATAGATTTTATCGAATTACTAGCTGAGTACATATTTTGAATAAAATTAATGATAACTTCATAACCTACATATAAGTTAAAGTTTTTTATTTTTACTTCCATTTTTGACACGTGATGGACCTGAAGTTAAAAAAAGTTTGAAAGAAACTAGACGAAATATTCATATTTTTGTTAACATTTCTTTAATTTAATACCCAGCACTACTTCTACAATTTTTACAAGCATTCTATCCACGTTTTAGACCCTCGTGTTTGTTAATTTTGGAATTTTGAAAACTGTTTATTATATTCCGATTCTGGTTCAATTCTTTGTGGAGTTTGGAGAGATTTTTAAAAGTCTGACCCATCAAATTTTTGGCTACCACCCACGATTTTTGGGATCTCAGTCTCAAGAACAATAATGATTTATGGGTTAAATGTATATTTCCGAATTCTAAGTTTTACGAAAATCGGTTGATCCGATAAAAGTTATCGTGAGATAGTCCCTAAAAACAGACTAGCAGGCAGATAAATGGTAAACAATCAATTTATAACTTACGTGCTTTGCACATTCAATTAACATGTGAAAAAATAGGACCTTTAAGACTGGTTGCTGGTTGGGGGTTCTACTAAAAATTGGGAAACTCATTATCATGAACTTTATAACGGGGACAAGCATATAATTACATACGCATACCTTAAAATAAGAAACAACAACTTTTTAGAAAAGAAAAATAAACAAAACTTAATATTGCACGTGTGCTGTGACCCAATAACGATAGGTCTAACTAACATAATAAAAATAATAATAACAGAAACTCAAAGAGTGCTGTCACTTAATACCGGTAATGCAAGAGACACAAGTATAGCAGTTATTCCACTTTTTAGGGTATTTATAACACTCTTACTCTTAATCTTAGTAAGCTTAAGATATAAACAAAAACGATTTAACTAATAAATAACTAATATATTCGAAACTATTTAATTTTCCAGAATAAAAATCGGTAGCGTCGTTGGACGAGAGAACGAAATGTGTAACGGTCATGATTTCTTTTAACGGGGGTGTAAGATTATTAGTCGGGTAACCATAATTGTTTCACACTTTGTTGTTTTTTGTGTGGTATGAGTGTTATTGCTGACGCTTAACAAACTCGTCACGCCTTCATTGCGAAGCCCAGCATGACGATGTAGGCTGAATACGACCTAGTCTGAAAAATCATTCCCGTTATGTATTCTACTCGTCTGTAGTCTGGCATCATTATTTTGATAAATTAGAACTTTTAATTCAGAATTAATGATAACATTATATGTCATAAAAATCTGTAAGAAAATATATAAAATATATAATGGTCGTTTATAATAGATTAAGTGTGCTTAAATTATCGTCGGATTTGCATCTGATTACAGAGTGGTTTTCATAGTTTCCTCAGTGATAAACAATACAATTTGTCGTAGTAAGAAATATGTAAAAGAATTAGAAGATTATTGTCACCTCTGTAAATATAATTGGTTCAATTGTCAATATATTTGATTCCAAATATTTTGGTGCATACTAGTTGTTTCTTGTACTGCTTATTAAAGAGACAATTTAGTCAGTACGGCGAAAATCAGTATAAAGAGTGTTGTTCCGTACGGTTGTGAAATTAAAAAAGTGAAAATAACGGTTCCAAGGAAGGCTGGGGGAGCTTTACAAAATCATTTATTGTTGAGAGAGGGAGAAGTATCAATACTGCAAAGGAAAAGGTGAACGAAAGAACGAATTATATTTATCATGTTTATTAAGATTACCATAATAAAAGATATGCGGCTGAAACAATTAACTTGCCGTGGGCACATAAAAATATTATTAGAATAACCAATGCAAAACAAGGGTTAGAATGAATATCTGTGTTACATAAAAATAGGGGCAGGTGCCTGAATTAACGGAATTTACTAGGTCAACTGTGGAATTAGATTTTACACTGTATAAGACTGGCAGGGAAACGGAATAGAGACTGACAAGCATAGAAGAATAGAGAGGGCGATACATATATTGTATAATTAGTACTAGTAACCATAAAATTTCGTACTAGTACTTAAAAATAGTAATGTATCTTGAGAAACCTGTCGAACGTATGCCTCATGCATGCCTCTTAGAAAGGAGTCAAGTTTAATCCGCAGCTACCATCTTCTGTTATTTATAAAATTTTGGGATTATAAGGTGACTACGGAAATTAATATGAGAAATATAGTCAATTGATCCGTCACCAAATGAACGATTGGATGAAATAGTAAGTGTGACTAGGTTGTGACAAAGTGTGACTAAACCCACACGAGTTACAATCCCACTGTGTAGAGGCAACTAGTTGACCAGACTCTACTCATGCGTATATAAATTACGGCTCTAAAGGCGTGAAGTATCGCTTCTAACAAAGTAGAAGAAATTTAAATTAGGATTCGGGATATTTGAAGAGGAAAGATGTCTTATATAGGTGAAATTTTTGCAAGTAACATGTTTTATTGCTTCTATGCGCGACATTCAGCTAACCACAACAACTCGCTGCGGCGGGCCGGTGTTCTAGCAGATACAACACGGTTTCGTACACGACAGTCTTACAACACATTTGTTGAGCAATCGGGAGAAATGAAGTCATGTGACAGTTCCAGAACCAGTGAGAACATTCCACGTTACGACGTCAGGTCAACATCACAAGGCTACTACGCAAGTTGTTTGATATTCGGCGTTAGCCTTCCTAGTCACATTAGTAACTACCCATATTAGTTGTATAATAGTAGTAATGTGTGTAATTCCTGGGCCTTATGCACGAAGTGTGTTCAAAAAAAGAGCGACCTTTTGCAAAAACGCTCCGACCAGCACACGGATCATTTTCCAATTAGTGGTGCTGAATACTGGCAACTTTCGGAAACACAATACCTATTAACGCGTCCCGTTACCGTTGTATTCCAGCTACAGAAGATTGAGTAATCGTGTGTACTAGCCTCTCGTCAGATTTTTAAAATAGTGTAAATGAAAGGTCGCGAAGAACGACGCATTTGTGTTCAACTTTTCTCCGAAGTGGGAAAAACATTTACAGAATAATTGAAATGCTTCATGAAACATAAAAGGAAGACTGTATGAGCCAAACGCAGTGTTAAGAAAGGGTCAGTCGTTTTATAGTAAACAAAACATCGACCGATGAAGATCCCAGACCTGAATGAACTTCCACATCAATAAACGATTAAACATCAAAGCAGCTCGTGCTATGATTCGTGAAACCTGACATTTAACTGTTCGGGAGATTTCTGAGGAAGTGGGTATCAGCACAGGATCATACCACGCAATTTTGACAGAATGCATCGCATCCCCGAAAAATGAATGCCATTTTGTTGACCGATGATCAGAAAGAGGACCGTGACCCGTCAAGAACTGCTGGACCTGGTCTTTGAAAACTACCTGAAAAATATCTTAACACCACGCGAGACTTTGATTTATGGCTATGATGTCGAAACCAATACACAGGTGTCTGGGGGGGGAGGGGAAGTATCCTGCATGACTCTGCGTAACATGAAGGTGATCTTGGTGGATTTTTGACTGAAAAGGCTTAGTGAATTATGAATTTTTTCACGTAGTCAGACGATAAACAAGGTGTTCTACATGGAAGTTTTAAAGCGCTGAAGAAATGCAGTAAGAAGGCAGACGCCTAAGCTCTGGGAAAACCAGAATTGGATATTGCACCACGACAACGCGCCGGCTCATACGTCATACCTTATCTACAACTATCTGGAAAAACAGCAAACAATCGTCCTGCTCCACCCACCGTATCCTCCAGACTTGGCATCACTCAACTTTTTCTTCTTCCTAAAGTTGAAGGTAATCTTAAAAGGACGAAAAATCTTTGGACTTTGAGGAAATTGAAGAGAAGTTACCGTGAGGCTTTTGAGTTATGGCGCTGGAGGTGAGTCTTAAATTTACAATGGAAGGAAGGAGTAGCCAATGAAGAGGTGTTTTGAGGAGAGTGGGTGAAAACGTTGTTGACTGGATGCATTGTGTAAAGGAAAAGAAATATGGTTGGTCACTTGCTGCGCTATTCAAACTGGTTCACTACCATAATCGAGGGGTTTTAATGTGTGGGGAAGCCCTAGACAGGAATACTTGGATGGGGTTAAAGAAGGAAGAAGTAAGTGGTGATCAAGAGGCGGTCCAAAGAAAGAAAGAAATTTGCAGCCCATCAACGTCTGGGTTGTGGAGAAGTAGAGAAGGGTATAATCGTAAGTGTAATAACTATTACACACACACACACACACACACACACACACACACACACACACACACACACACACACACACACACACACACAGACAAATTTGTTTGTATTATAAATCTTTGTGGATGCAGAATGTTTCTGCAAATCGTTTCTCATTTCTTCAAATAAGTATAAATAAATCTTCTTGTTGAAGCATTATTGTGTTCTGGAAATAAAATATAATCATCACCAGAAATTTCCGGAGTTACTACAAACTAATACAGTAAATACTACAGTTACTATAAAGAGAAAACTATGCGCTTAGTAAAGATGCATTAAAGATTGTAAGCATATCCTATACAGAAAATTCCTTTTTATTATCGTAATTCGCCTTCTACGAATGAGTGAAGTGTTATTATTTTATAAGTATCAAACGTGCCAAGCCGTTTCGTTTTTGGGTGTTACCAGGTACTCTTCTGTATAGCATACCGGAGATAGTTATAACAGTTTGTGTACATGGCGCAAATTTTGTTTCTAAGAAGTCCTGTAACACGGCAAATCGTGGGATACAGTGTTGTTTGTTAAAATATCTACATGAAATCTGCGCGGCACGACTGTCAGCTTTTCTGACAATGGGAAGAATTTACACAACACTGCTCGCACTACCGATGGCAGTAATGTATTGGAAAAACTTCGCTTTACTGTATCCCAGAAAAAGTACTGAACTAAACTTGAACTAACTTTAATATCTGACATTTTATTTTTATTATTTTCTAGTATTATAGTGTACCTTTCCCAAATTTGATTATACAGACTGAAATACAAGCACTTTATAGATGTCTGTATAGGCCTATATGAAGCATTCGAACAATACTCGCTCAATATATATAGCTTTTTATTTAAAGTAAAGTACCAATTCGAGAAGCAAGTAATAGGACATGTTGTTGCAGTGTGGACTGTTTCTGTCATTGGAAAATGGTTTCTGTCGTCGCAGCTAACTTCGATCCTCTGGTACAAATTTTAGCGGAAAATCCATACAGTGCATACCTAGCTTCACACTAAGTGCTACGGTACATACAATATCTCCCATCAAAATAAGTTATATACGAGCTGGCCATAAACCTGCCGTTTTATGTGTTCACTAGTAACGAAAAGGAAGCAGTCTGACATGCCAACACGTATTATGGTTGGTGTTGTGATGACAGGTGTAGGTTGTTTCTGTAACCTCACACTATTGGTTTTCATCCTGATAAGCACGTACGATACCAGTTTTTTAGACAATGTCAAATTTAACAAATAAGACTCCGATTGTCTATTTGACTGTAACTTCATTGATTTATATTTATCAACGAGAATAAGAATCGAAGAGATAAGATGAGCTTATGACAAGATGGGATAATATGAGAAGTTAGTATGCAAAATTGCCCTATAACTTACAAATCTACATCTTATTGTATCATCGGCTGGAATACATTTAATTAGTCACTAACAACCACCTGTAAATGTTTAATCATTTTTTAAGCTTTTCATTTGAGCCTCAGAGATTTGCAATTGCTTCCCAAACTTCTTCCCATGTGTGTTGTTACAGCATCCTGCCAGATTTTCAATAGGCTTCTTTCCATTCTCTTGTAATCTCGTACACTCAACGATATTTCTTTATATACTCGCCTTTATATATATATATATTTCTTTACATACTATAAGTACACTCGCCCCTTTCTACACATGACAGTATACTTCTTGAGTTTAGAACTTTATCAATTTTTAGTTAATTATGTATGTTATATAGCGCTTTATTTGTTTTCTTTATATTCCTAATTTTTCTTTTATAAAATTATTCTTTTAATTGAACGAGCGAATTGAGTTCTCAGTTTTGACTCGCATTTGTCTGTCTGTCTTTTTCGGGTGTGACACACTATAACTTTGGAATGAATCAACCGATTTTCAGAAAACTTGGCATGTGTTTCCATACGTTTATCTACGGGGCCACATTGTTTCTTTTAGATTGACCCTCAAAGATAGGTTTGCAGGTGTAAAAATTTGGAAACAGTATTTTGGAAAGCCGCATCACGAACATGTGGGATGTCAATTAAAGCGAACAGTTTGCATGAAACCATCAGGTTTGGAAATGTCAAAATTTTGGGGCACCTACTCCCAAAAAGTGTACAAAAATCTTGGAATAATTGCGCAAGTCCATGCGGGGTGTAAAAATAAAACATAGTTTTAATCACAATCTGAAAATAGTGTTCAGGCTTGACAATTTAAAAAAATTGGACACCGGAGCCCAAAAAATATTACAAATTTTGAAAATTTTTCAGATTCTTGTCGAAAGTCGGACTAAGAGAATAATGTTAACGCAAATCTGAATGTAGTGTTTGCTTTGAATATTTTTGTTTCTAGTTATATCACACGCCAAAAATAGAAGTCATAGTTTTAAAAATATTGTAAAAGTCTGACTAGTTCTGCAGCTGAGGGAACTTACTAAATACTTTTCATTTACATTTTTTGTACGACAAATAATTTGATAGCTGCACCTTGGCCACGAAACTAAATACTGTTTGATAATACTGTTTGATAGAGAAAATAAAATATCGATGTCGGCGTAGGTATAATTTGTAAGAAAGGAAGTTCTGAGTTTGATTTTGTTAAATTAAATTAATTTAAATATCCGCCGGGGCCATGGGCACCACCTGCTTGTTTGACCACCCTATGCTTTTCTGAGCGGACCAGCTCCCATTTTGAGCTCAACTGCTCCAAATCCTCCGTCATGAGCTAAGATAGGGGATTTAGTGAAGGGGATTTATGTTAAAACACAAAGTTTTTATCTTGTGACTTAAAAGATCAAACAACTGAAAATGTAGAGAGGTAATCAGTAAGAGGCTAGGAATAGTAACGCTATCCCTATATAAGAGGTTAAAAATCTGAAAATGTTGTCAGAATACAAAACATAAAGCAAAATATAATACACTTCCTAATCATTCTAAGTACACAATGGATTCTAAGTTTCATGGACTTGAAACCATGACACTCGGTACAAGTTGATACAAAAGCTAACCTCCTGTGAAGGAATGATGCGGATTTATATAAATACCTCACATGTCTTTACGATTAGCCTCTTGTACGCTAGGAAAAAGAACCGTTTTCTGCTAACTGTTCAGCAAGCCACTATGGCGAACTGTGGCTTTGCAGGCCACATCATTCAACGAGATAATTTTAGAAAAAGTAACTATTCAAAAGAAGGAAAAATAAAGGAGCTAGGTCACGCATTTATGTAGTTAACTTTTAAACCTGAAAGCGTTTTGATAGCTGAACTCATAGAAATGATGGAGCATCATGAACTACTGAATAAGACTCTAAGAAGTGTCTGGGTGTCTATTATGCCTGCGTATTAAGTTCTATATGACCCGTTACTACAATTGTACCCAACAACAGTGATAATAGATTAAAACTACATTCTTAATACATTAAGAATGTATTGATTGATTTATTTCAATATTTTTAGAGAATTATTTATTTAAGTTATATTTAATGACATTATAACGTACGTATTTCACTCATTAAGAAGTTTCAAAAGCCTTCAAAATGCATTCCCATTAATTAATCAACTTTAAAAGCACAAAGCTATTATAAAAATAAATTTCTAACACAAATTCTTATAATATAAAATATATATGACTCTTCTAATTAATGAACTAAACCACAACCTTGTTGGGTTATAATGTAAGAATCTGTTTAAATGAATGTCACTGATATATCAAACAATAAGAAAATATAGAATCATTTTAAATATACGTTCTTAGCCAATCACGTTCTTGCAGTATTATTTTTAATAAATATTTTAATGCAAGTAATTTGTCTGAAATCAATGAAAACCAGTGAGTCGTGTTTGTATTAAACAAAGGAGAACACCTTTTGAGAAGGCATAAAGCATATGTATTCAAGAGTTACAAAGTAAACACATGGAGGCACTGTTTCTCGCAAGAAACCTCATTATTTAACCTAGTGAACTATCTGTAAAAATGCAAGTTTTGGGCTACAGATATTACACGGTAAGTGTTACAACATGAAGATCACAACAGCGGAAATCAAAAGGTCGGGCTTTTCGCTGAATCAAGTCTAACTCATGACGATATGATGATGAGATCGTGGCGGAGGCTTGAGTATATGAACTTTTAATACAAGTATGAAACTTAATTACAATATATGAAACCAGTATACAAGGTATGATTTGGGTGTCTATGGTGTTAATGATAGGAAAAGGATATTATTTAGAGAAGTCTGGCAAGTATGAAGAATGTCAATGAGGTATACAACGTTTGCGTACAGCGCTTGCAGAAGTAAGTCTCAACCAATGTGCAAGGTGTATTTATTTCATTGCTATCGTAGCTCAGTCTACAGTACGTCAGGTTTCGTGATGATTAGAAGCTACTACGTCTTCAACATACGTTTCAAGTGAGTGATGAAATTACAAACGTGACGTGAAGTTTGGAGTGTAATGCAATTTCTAAACTGATAAAAGTTCGCCATAAACAAATTTGTAAATAAAAAAGGAAGTGTTTGGTGATACCTTACAAACGAGACAATTGCAAACAAACTCTGTTTCATGTTCAATGCTGACAACAAAGAGCATTCTGGGCGACTCTGTATCGTGATTGGTCAAGCGAAAAAACGACCGACGACTGAATTTGGAAGATTAAACGGTTAACTACAGATTAACTGTGTACACTTTATATACGCAATTTCGTGGCGTCTTCTTTATGAAAATGTGGCAGAATAACTTGGCACAAAAAATTGTTAACATGTTCCTCGACTTCTGTCTGCAGGAAGCAAGGAAAATCAAACGGGAGCGGCCATGAAATGTCTTTATCGATCCATAAAGGGATGTAACTTCCTGTAGGCCTACTTCTTAAACGATTCTCGCAATATACCTGCGGAGTAGACGCTTAATCTTAGCAGGATTTTTATTTCAGTCACTTTAAACGTGAGTCGTATATATACGTAACGTATTTATAGTTCAGGTGATTTGTACAGGCTGAGGAAGGACATCAGATAAGTAAACAGACTGTTACAATTAACAGAGAGGTAACTGAGTGAACACTGCACAAAAACGCAGTTTTTTAAGCAGGAAAACAATTTTCAGTTTCAACTCGATCTCTTGTCATTTGTCTCACGATTAAATGTTCGGTATATGTTTTACGATAACTTCTAAACTCATTAACCGATTTCATAAAACTTAGTATGTATCCATTCGTATAACCTATTGTTTTTGAGAATGATCCCTCCAAAAATAGGGTAGCAGGTAACAGATATATGAGGGAGCAAAATTTTGAAAAAATTGCAATGCGCCCGTGTGGGGTACTAACTTGAAAGAATTTTAACCACACTGAATGTAGTATTCAGTTTTGGAAATTCTAATATGTTGAGGTACCATGGTCCAAAGAGTCTACAAAAATTTTAAAATTTCGAAAACTTCAAGTGGAATATCAAATTAAAGATAATTTTAACCACAATCCGAATATAAGTCTAGTGTTTAGGCTTAAAATTTTAAAAACCTTAAAACACCAAAAATTGTATTAAAATGAAAAGTAATTGAAAAACGTAAAGCCGAACATCACAATAAGGAAATGGTGTTAACCAAAATCTGAATGTAGTGTTTCCTTTGAAAAATTATGTCTTCTTCGACCTAAAAAGCGAAGTCAAGATTTACAAAAATGGTAAACGTCTCAGAGAGTTCTGCAGCTCAGGAAGCTTAGTAGTAAGTTTCTCGTTGCCTTTCGCACACCTAGAAAGATTGCAAGGGCGATTGTGAAAGAGCAGAGACATACAAACGTGCACAGACAAGATCCTTGAGAAACCGAGAAAAGACGTCTGCAGGGACACACACGTTACCTGAATACTGTAAAGTAAAAAGAGTATACAAGAATGTGCAGGAGTACAGTATTACGTTGTGCGAAACAAGTTCCCTTTTTAAATTTGTGTGAGGGCAACAAATCCGACACTACCCATGTGGTTTCACGTTAGTTGTACAAGCGACTCCATCCCATGTGTGTTACATGTGTACTTTGAGGAGAGGGCTGTAACACGATTTAAATGCAACCGTGTGCGCGAGAGTCACATTAAAATTAACCCGGTCGCTGCGTATAATTTGTATTCTCTCGTAGTCTGTCGTCTTTACATAAGAAGTTTATACTCTTGCATTTAAAATGAACGTCGCCTTAATGTTTGTGTGCAGAACACCACATACACACACGGGCGTGCAGACGCATACAAAACATCTTAGAGCTTCGAGATCACAGCTTCAGTAAAATATGCTTTAACACAGCCACCCGTATCTTCACCCAACACGACACTATCTGTCATTTATTAACAATAATGAGTACGAGCGTTTGACAGTTTTATAGCGCCTATTAAGTAAAATATAACAAGCGTTTTACTGCAAATAGCTTGGTTTATAATTAACAATTCCACAACGTACGCGGGTGCGGTTGCAGAGGATGTACTCTTTGTTCAGGGCTCTGATAAGGCAATGGACGAGATAAGGAGGCATGCAAACTATATATTTTGAGTGCAGCTCGTTGTTCGCCAACTCAGCTTTACAGCGTTCTGTTAATGCTTTCGTCTGAGATAATAATAATTTTTCTTTTTTGAGAAGCGGAAAATATTTTATGCACCGTCAGACGAACCGTGTGTCCTCTGGTGTGTGGGACACTCACCCACTAAAAAACCCATCTCTAATTCAGGCATTCATATCCATTCTGGAGCCACTTAGCATGAATTAATAATAATAATAATAATAATAATGATGATGATGATGATGATGATGATGATGATGATGATGATGATGATGATGATGATGATGATGATGATGATGATGTATTAAAACACACACACGCACACGCACATTGTTTAACATCACGTAATCAATTAATTTTTAATGCAGTATGTCCAGAAACGTATAATGAATGTTATTTTACCTCAAATTGGAAAATGCTGTGAACTGTGAAGTAATATATAATTTATTATTCTCGTACACGGGATCTGTAGAGTCCAAGTGTAACCTACACTGAGTGTGTTGGGAATTTATAGAGAACAGGTACCACCGTCAGTGGCAATAACTTATGTATACGTACACCGCACGGGAGCACTGCACAGTAAACGATTTTAATCTTAATAAATCAGTACCTTATTCTCGTTAATTGTTTTATATTTGTAACTTAGTAAGCACGCGTCATGATGAATTAAATAGTTATAAGTGCAGAATATCAAATGAGAAGCAATCTTCTTCTTCTTCTTCTTCTTCTTCTTCTTCTTCTTCTTCTTCTTCTTCTTCTTCTTCTTCTTCTTCTTCTTCTTCTTCTTCTTCTTCTTCTTCTTCTTCTTCTTTAGAGAGAATTGCCTGTTTTGTCTTCAAATTATTTGGGCCTTATAGTTTTATCAATGTATATGTGGGTTTTCTTAAACATCTCTCTCCTCTCGCTTTATATTTATTTATATTATGTGGTATTATTTTTTCAGGCATTCTATCTACATGTTGCCTCCATTTTGTTCTGTAATATCTATTCTACTGTTAAGGTCTTCCGTGTCCGATTCTGTTTTTATTTCTAACGTGTGAATTTTGCTTTCATGCTGTTTTGTAAAAACCCACGTTGCAGTACCGTAGAGTCAAGTCGCAATTGCAATGATTTTATAAAATTTTAATTTTGTCCCTTTCCTAACTTTCTTTCTTACAGTTATTTTTAATGTGTCGCGTTATGTATTGAAATTTGTTGAGTTTGTTATCTATAATTCGACCATGATGACAACTTATTTAATCACCTAAATAATTAAAGCTATTAACTTCCATGTTGTATTGCTTTGTTATACATTCGGTATCGGGTTGTTCCCGATTAACACATTTAAGCCCTAGCTTCCTCACAATAGACTCTTCTATGGCTTTCTACACCACTATAAATAATTGTGTACTCTTCTGTTTATGTCGTGCCATTTAGTTTCCTGTTGGTCTCCGTTAAAATTGCAATGTCTCTGTCTGTACTTTTCAATCTATCAATTCTTTAGTAGTAACCAGGTTTCTTACAATTCAGGTTGCTAACGTGAGTATATTCCATATACCAAATATCTTGGCCTTTTGTCGCTTTATTTTATGTCAGTAAATTCCATTTCTACTTTTTACTCGTGAAGACTGTGAGTTATTATGTATGCTCCCTGTACTGTAAAGCTTTCTATACAGGCAGTTAGTCAGTTGGTGGGAGTGCCACCTTATGTCCTGATTTGATTAGACTTTACATTAAACCCAAAATCATAGCTTCCATTCCCACTGGATCTGCCTTATCTGTCTTTATCCGCAAACCTAGACAAGGGACTCTTACAGGTTTCTGAGCCAGCTGAATCCAGCTTTTTTTTAGCGAGGTATTGTTACTCCTCGCTCACTCCTCCTTCCTTACTGCAGGGGAGGAACAATTTTAGGAGAACAATTTTATTAAATTCTAGGAGAGTGACCATTCTTCTTAGACATCTGTTTGAGAAAAACTCTATTAGGATTGTTATCACGTATTTTTAGAATACCGTTATTCAGGAAGAAAAGGCGAGACATTTGTTTTGAAATGTGGTTGTAGAAGAAAATAGGACAAATGAAACGGCTAGGCAGAAATAAAATGAGAAAATACTCATAATAGTAATACAAAATGTTTCAAAGCATAGTTAAAGCTAATAAAAAAAGGAAGAAACAGCTATCATAGGAATGACCCTGTCAAGAAGGGGCCTTTTATAATCGGAAAATAGAAAGCAGCGAATGTGAAGAGAGAAGAAGATGCGGAATGTGGACATGTCTGAAGGAGTAAAAGCTAATGTTTAATGTGTCATCTTGAGAAAAAAAGTTTAATTCTTTTCATTAGTTTATAATTTTTATCTATCTATACATCTGTACGAGTGGGATTACACCATCCACCGTTTCTCCCATCGTAGCTTCCATTTTAGTTCGTAACTACTGTCTTCCTCTTGTAATCGCGATCCTCCAGAACCTAAGCCAGGATATCGTTCTATTTTGTTCGTCTTGTGACCGGGAGTTATTTCTATAAACTTCTGAGGCCACTTTTCAGTTGTCATTCGTTACAAGTGTTCATACCGTATATAACTGTGTCCCCACAGTGCCGTAACTGTGTGTGTGTGTGTGTGTGTGCCGTATGTAACTGTGTGTGTGTATTGGTTCAATGTCTCTGAAATCCGTAGGTATTTTCACTTCAAGATCATGAGTTATTATATTTGTCTTTAATTCAGAAAAGGAATCTGTAGCAATCCATAGCTGTAAATAACATATCTGCTGTGTTATCAGTAACTTCCAATGCCTCTGGTCCGTGTGTAGTAATAATCTCAATTATGGATACGTATAGTTGTCGTTTTACATGTTTGGTAATGTTCTTCTTCAAAAGTACCGATAGCACTGTTGAATCACAGCTATACCTTTACCAGTCCTTTGCTTTATTTTTGCACAGTCCTCCTTCTCAAGGTGTTGCACCGCGTGGATATTGCGCCGTTCCCCATTTTTAGGTCTTCAACTATGCCGCCAACAGCTAGATATTTTGTTTCTCACAGTTAACGTTAACACCATAACTCTGATATTCCTCATATAATTTGAAAAAGATATGATGGGCGTCTTTTTTGTCTAGTTCAAAAGAAAAATGGTCGTCAAAATAATTAAAGTAATAACAATTATCTTTTACTATAAAGAGTTTATAATTATATCATTTATAATTATATTTAAAGAGTTTATAATTTCCGAGTTATTAGGCCGTGGTCGATTGCTTGTTCGTGATGGCATTCACTAGACGTTTCGGTTATTCACCTGAGGCCTTTTTTAATAGAAAAATGGCGGGCTTCCGACAAAATGTTATTGTTTTCACATCAGCTTGGGGTACACTCGGCCTCCCATCACTTTTACGAACTGGGTGACCAAAACGTATGGTGAATAAAATGTCATCACAAAGAAACAACTGACTACAGCCCAATAGCCCGGAAATTATCAAGTCTTTAAATACGTAATAACTCCTGACGTACTTAATAGTCTACGTAACAGATGATCATTTCCTGTTCGAATTCTCATAGTGGCACATTTTCTTCTCTATAACCCAAGCTTTATTTAAATATACTTTGAATCGAAGCAGGAACTCTGTCGAAGTCATTCAGACTAAAACGTTTCTGAACATAAATGTTCATCTCAATGATATGTGTCTGTAGTCTTCAGTTGTCACTAACTATTGAAAAGCAATTGAAAGGCATTTGACTTTGACACTGAATATAGGTTCATAATCGACTAACAAAGAAGAGTGGACTAACAGAGTTAATAGTAACTTATGTAGAGTAACCTAATCACACTTTACCCGCAGTGATGTGGCAACTAACGTTCGTACTATGTTGATGTAACGTACTAAATCACTCCAATGTAGTGTGTATATATTATCTTTGTATTAACAGTGTTACGAGTAAAAGCACATAATTTTAACATTCAAAACCGTGCGAACAATATACTATTTAAAGCAAACAGTGTAACTACAGTTATAATGTTCATAAACACATAGGACCAATGACAAAAATAGTTTAACAAATTACATTCATAACTCAAGACTTACAAGGGATTGGATAGAATTAATAAGCAATGAATTTTAACATGGATTATTGACTTAGTTTCAGTCAGTAAGTAACATATTTTTCTGCAAATTTAACAGTCCAGTTTGAACTATTCTCCCCTATTTTCCACAAAGAATTAGGTTACAAAGGCAGTTCTTCCTGCAGAAAGTATCCTATAAAATTAGCCACTTTTCTAATAATCTTTAGTAAAGTTTTCCTGTTCCTCTGATCAAATTTTCTAACTTTCAACGTTTTACTTGCCTATACCACAGTCGCTTTTTACCGACCTTTTCAGCGTGCAACCGAAAGCTAAGTCCGGTGAAACAACATCTGTTACTCGTCAGTCGTTCATATCAAATATCCTTATCAAATCGTTATCAAGATTTGATTGAGATACAGTTCTACATGCGTTTCCTCCGAAACCATCCTCATGCTTTGTGCCAGGTCGTGGTAGAGTTTCCTTCTGTCAGTGAACCTTACATTTGTTCTTCTTCCCCTGGACTCTTATAATTATACTGTACCACTGACTTCTCTATATCGGAATGTATCAGGAACAATTCACTAGGAGCTTTATTATCGTTGTCCAAAGTTTTTTCAATTCTGAATTCTAGTTTAGACTGATTAGTTTTTCTAGTAACCCACGCTATACTAAGCATTTTTTCCAGGCTGTCATTTGAAAGCAGTCAATTTTGCAACGTCAGATTCTTCTGCCCAGCACTATTGAGACATAAATGAAAAAAAACAGAACAAAAGACTACTTGTTAACCGTTGTTTTCTTCCACATGGCTGCCCCAAACTCTTATTAATTGAATACTGTTATTTTGCCATTCTTGCTCTTTTTAAAACTTCTTCCCCCTGCACTTGTCGCAGGAGTCCCTAGTCCCTAAGTCTTTCCACTACTTTTACATTACAGTTTCCTTATATTATCCTCTTTGTCTGTACTACATTTCTTTTGTTAATTTGTAACTCTCCTCCTTTGTTGGCTCTTACGGCAAAAAATGTATCATCTGTGCATCGTAGTACAGTATCTTTTCAAACACTTATTGGGATGCAGCTTATCAATTCGCTTATGGCTTTCCTGATTATCTATTCGGTGTAGATATTCAACAGTAATAATAATATAGATATTAAATATAATGTAGGTGTTTATATAATAATATATGCATGCCGTAATCACTGAGAAATAAGTTGTGGCAGCTGAACACCAGTTTTGAATGATAGACATTCCTGTTAAACTATATGGTACTCAGGATGTTCACACATGTTTTCTGGCTTTTCATTTAAAGGGTCATTGTACCAATAAAAATAAATATTTTACAACTATCTTAATTTTCTGTACTGTCAAAAATGTTTTTTTAAAAAATGGAGGATAGAGCGTAGCATATGTTGTAATTAAATTATTTTAGACACATTACAGCATACATAACAAATGATGTTATTAAATCCTGTGAGTTTTACCAGGTATACAGAGATATTAAACTCATAATTTTTATAACAGACCACATATTACGAAAAAAAATCGTTAATGAATATTCGTTTACAGTTTTGGTAATATAAAAAATAAGATGTACGCATTGCAACTCTTCTCTGCGTCACTGCTGTTTACCAAAACTCAGAATACAAACGAGTCTTTCAGTGAACTGATTTGGATGAGAATACCAAAAACTAGTTCCTTGGATCAGTTACACTAAACATTCAGCATTCTATGGTGCTGATATAATATCTATGAAATGATGCTAAATTAATAAATAAATACAGCGCATTGTTGATGATTTGAAGAAACTTTAACATAAATACAGTGACAACTGTAGAGTGTGGCTACCAGTGATGAAATAATACAGATATAAAAGAAAGCAGGACACTGAGAAAGTTTACATAACACCGAAAAATTAAAAAAAAAATCACAGACATGGAAAAAGCAAGAGAAGAGAAATAAAGAAAATAGAATATGATTAAAGTGTGTTTAATTTAACTTTGTATATTTGTGAATACAAGTGTATTTTGAATTGTAAAGTATTTCCAAAAAAGTAACGTTTCCCTTCAAAATATATCTTAACATCAGAAAAAAACACCATTAGAACATTTTTATTTAAACAGCTATAAATATACCATAGCAAAATTATTTAAATAACAGTTTTTTCTTTAAACGTTATATAAAAATACGTTAGATAAATATCTTAGAATTTACAAGTATAGACAATAAGACAATAGTCATATTTATATTTTTATGTTCAACAAAAAATTAAAAAACTTCCTGAGTCCCTTTTCTTTTATTTTTCTTTAATGTTCTTACTTCCTTTCTTACAGTATGTTGCCCCGCACGTTCCCATAAATGCGAGTTTCACTGAAAGGTTGGCTTGACCTTCCCGTGCAAGAAATGCCCATTAAATGTGTTTTTTATAATACTAGTACACTGCTATGACAACTGTGTAAAGTCGATAGCCATACGGGAAGCATATTATGTATTGGATAAGA
This sequence comes from Magicicada septendecula, assembly GCA_034769895.1. Lineage (NCBI taxonomy): Eukaryota > Metazoa > Arthropoda > Insecta > Hemiptera > Cicadidae > Magicicada > Magicicada septendecula. The sequence goes on along the minus strand of CM068369.1, from coordinate 280,937,092 downwards.
ATATGAGGCATTTAACTCATATTTTTTGTGTAAGAGACCAGTGGAATGTTTTCTGCAATTCAAGTTTGTAAAGCTTAAACTATATTGTATGTAAATAATAAGCTTAATTTTCTAACGTACGGAAAGTAGAAAGCTTTTGATGGTGTTGGTGTACGTAAACGAGCGATTTACAAAACTTATACAAGCTTCAAAGATAGTTTTGTATCAGTTGAAGATCGTTATAACAAAATGAAAAATGTGGTACTTAATAGTGTAACTTTATTACTCATCAAATCAGTCAGTAAAGATTAATTATTGAATATTTTATATCACTTTCCTGAATGCATTCGAAGGAAACGCCCAACATTTTTATGAGGTAAGAATAATTTATAGTAACTGCACCACACTAGTCGTTGTTTGTTTAAGAATATTAAGCCAAAGTCATCGTATTGATTCCGCACACTGCATGTTTGTCAACTATGCCTTCATGCAATCTTTTTTTCCTTCCCAAGAACAAAAAAAATGAAATATCAACGTTTGGGACTGCGAAAGACATATAAAAAAAACGCAGATGTGTATTCCGTTTTCAAATCTAAAAAAAGTTGTCATTAATGATAGAAGTACGTAGAAGGATGCACTAACAGGTAGATGATTAAAATAAATTTTTAAAATAAAGAGAAATTTGAATTTTTTGATCAAATTGCGTTTAATGGGAACAAACGTTTGGTTTATATTAAGACTAAAATCATTTACGCTGAAGTTCAGTCGTGCGGTGTATTTCCAGATAAGTTATTACAGCTGGCGGTTGTACCTGTTCTCTATAAATTCCCAACACATTCGATGTAGGTTACAGTTGCACTGTACAGGTGCCGTGTTGCAACAGAAATAAATTACATTGTACGTCACAGTTCACAAGGTTTTCCAATTTTAAAAACACAGAATTCATTTGACATTCCTTATAATATTATATTCAAATTGAATTACTTATATTACATTAAACAATGTTATAGTTATACTAAAATTGTCGCTTATTAAAATAATATTAAACATATTACATAAAATGGATAGAAATCTATGAATTGCTTAACAAAGTTGTTTGCGTTTTTTCATGAAATTTGTAATAATGTACAATTCAGTTTTTTGGAACTTTTTAATTAATTGTATTTTTAAACAGGAACCATAACTTATCAAATAAAAAAAATTAAAGGTAACACCTACAGTAACATTGAAACATACGAGTATTTCTAATTATACATTATTCAGTCCATTTTCTAATCTGGAATCCAAATGCCTAAAGGTGCTCTCTCTTATAGAAATAAATGTTTATATGCTTTTAATGAATTCAGTAATATAAGTAAAGTTTGCTTCAACAATATTTCAGCAAGTGTTTGTATTTTTTAATCTGGATGTTAAGATAGTAACATACTCTCTATCCTTCTGATCATATTTCATGCATACATATCAAATATAAATAATAACAATTCAATTAAAATATACAAGCGAAAAACTACTTTTCCGAATCTTTGTTTCTCAAGACAGTAACTTGAATAGGTAAATTAAGGGAAAGGAAATAAAATGTTTATCAGAATTTTCAGTTATATATGGTCGCCGGTCGTCTAGGAATTTTAAAGGAGTTGTGGTTCCAAGTGTCATTGGCGAGACGACACAAATACGATTTGAGCAACTTACGTTTGTAAAACTTCGTTCATCAGTTTTGGGAGGGGTTTACAGAGCAGAGACAACATGACGAACGCATAATAGAAAACAGATAATCTACTTCCTTGCATAATCGGATGATGTCTGTAAACTTTCTTTGAAGTATATCATTTCGTTTTCTCGTCAGGACACTATAACCTACTGAAAGAATCGATGGAGCACTAATGTTGTAAAATCGGTGTAGTAGTTTTGGAGTTACAGCGTAAGTGATACAAATGTAATCACTGTATAAAATTAAGTACCTAAGAGTAAATTCTATTTCAGGTAATACTATTTTTATATTGCAGTCGAAATTAATTTTTCTTGTAGTACAGTTCATGGGAGTAAACAATTACAGTTGTAAACTAATTTTATTCAGACATAAGCTTTCACATAATTAACAGCTTTCTGCTTTTTAAATTTCACATAATTCTAAATATTGCCACTATTTTACATATTTTCCTTCTTGGAGGTGATACAGACCAAACCGTTGTAAAAGTGTGTATACTTGTTCGTAGTCAGTTAGGTTTTATTCTGTAACTCGTGGCAGACGCCACTTCAAGACTGTAATTTCGCAGAAGTCAACTCACTTGGGACAAGTCGCGATGTAGGTTAACATTGAACAGAAGCGTCAGTTCTTGGGTTTTTATTACCACCAAAAGGTAGAGCGTGTAATTTTATTAAAACTCCGAACTAAAAACCAAGTAAAAACACAACTTCGACTGCCCAAAACCCAATTGCTTTACATCTGTGGAAGTTAAAATCTTAGATTACATAATTTGAGCTATTTGTTGTTACTATGCCATCAAGACTAACAAAATGAAGTACGACTTTTCAGTAAATAAATGTTAGAGTAGTCTTTATACTTGACATACTGTTTGTTATTCATGAAAATACTGTGTACTTAGGTCGGCGCAGTTTTATTCTCTCTCTCTCTCTCTCTCTCTCTCTCTCTCTCTCTCTCTCTCTCTCTCTCTCTCTCTCTCTCTCTCTCTCTCTCTCTCTCTCTCTCTCTCTCTCTCTCTCTCTCTCTCTCTCTCTCTCTCTCTCTCTCTCTCTCTCTCTCTCTCTCATTGAGTGCTGGACCTGGCTAACCTACAAACAACAGTCTGTCATAATACAGTTTTACAGTTTTCAAACGGAACATTTGCCGAAAAATATGTTTAGCTCAGGAACAGATGCTTGTAAGGTACACTGTCATCACTTCCTCCAACAAATATGTGCAATCTCTACACGTACCAAGTTCAAAAACTACAACGGAAAATTTGTGCCACGGATTACTCGTGCAATTATACTGGTAAGCAGCTTGAGGATCAGAAATACAGAAAGGACAACTACTAACGATTCGGAGAGAACATCGACTGATTTGTATTGATGCACAACTGGGGGAATTACACTTGACGTATTTTGAGTTCTTAAGGTTTCTCGATCTTTGTCTAGTACGTTCTCGATATCACACAGCACGTCAACTAGCAAACGGAGAAAATTACATTCCGTGGTAATTCGTTTGCTATTCAGTCAGACATTTCTCGAACATAATATTAATCTTTACTACCTGTAGACCCTTCACATCCCAGCTGATTATAGTGCTCTGGTTCACATCATAAACGGATCATTCCGTACGTTTTGCGTCAGAGGCGAGAAACTTTCCCTTTATACCAGGGACTAAACAAAAATAACCGGGAACCTATTCAAGTAACAAATTCAGCCACAACAGCCAACGGTTGCTGGCTATTGCTGGAATAGTTAACAGAGGCAACAACCGAAGAAGGCTCCGATAGATGTAGATAAAACGTCTGTCTGACAAGAAGTACTAGACAGCAAACTACGGACTTCACAGGGAAAGTGTCTCAACAAAACTATAACAGGGAACACTTAGAGTATTGTCATAATTTGTAACTTGTTACATGACTACTACGTAATGCTTACGAAAACAAATTCAATAAACTAATATGCCTTCTTTTTCTTCGACTACAATTTTACGAATTAGGCACCTACATGACCCAGGAATCCTTAAATCTCTCCCAACGCCTTACAGCACTTCTTGGCCAAGTAGGCTTTTATTTAAATACTTTTGTAATATTTTCAATATTCATTTGAATTTATCTCCATAACTATTGTTTCCTCATGTTGCCTCCAATTTCTCCGGTAAGCCGGTATGTCGTCACAGTTATTTTTGTTTCTCTACATTCCTCAGTCTTCTAGACCGTATGTATACAACATTTGACTTTCCGCAAGAAGGACATCACTGACGTCTGAATTAATCCTCTTCGCTTTGCTGTCAGCGCTCAATCTTCACATTCACCCAAAAAACCGGTTTGGCTATGCCCTTATAGAATCATCTCTTTGTTCTAGTTCTAACTTTGTTCTTGTGCATTTTGTAGACAATTCCGTGAAAATTTCAACACAAATTAAATTGACATCCCTAACGCTAATGATGACACCTAATTGTTACTTGCGTAATGTTTTGTGACCTCTCCTACGTACACTTATTATAACGTGTACACGTAAAGTATTATCAAATTCACTGCTATAACGTATTTGCAAATTAATTTTTAAATCCTGGAACAAAAATGTATTAGCAATGTTTTCCAAAGAAAAGTTATTGGAACGAGTTACGGCGAAGTGCTGCTGAATGACAAAAATGTCGAGAACAAAATGTTGAAATGTGATGGCGCATATAAATCGTTTTCCATACATCAGAAAACATCGAATGCAAAAATTTGAGGAGGTAGGGATATGTAACCAAAATATAAAAACCAGTAATGTTAGCTTATATGAGTATTACGAAGAAATCCATTACAAAGAATCGAACGAATGAAAGTAGAAAAATATGTATGAAATTATGAAAGAATGTAAGCTGTGAAGTAGATAAATATCATTCCATGGAGACGTATGAAATATAATGATTAGTTTGACTACTAACTCTAAAAGCTGGGATGCCAAAGTTGGGGCAACAACTATAGAAGGCTTATTTAATCACGCACATACAAGTAGATAATATCCATGTCTATTTATGATGTATGTAAAGGCACTGAATCCAGTAGTTATAAAACTGTAGCGCGTTATGTTTCCGAAAAGCAAGTGCAAGGTAATTTGCGGGCTCCAAATTGTTTACTAAGACTACCTAAATTATTTCAGACGAAACACTTTTGTTGACTCTAAGTGAGTGATTAGTTTAAGAATAAAAAGTTTTACTTAGTCGTATAATTCAAATCGTTACATTTATCTTGAACGTAGCTCTAGTAATAGTTGACCTGTCGAGGGGGAGAGTTAACCTAACATGGACTAGCTTTTATAACTTTAAGATATGCGGAAACTACAGATTTGTACAAGAAACAATACTACGCTAAAGAAAGCATTACACCAATATACAATAAATAGGTCGCGGTGTCTTCACGTGTTTGAAAAGGGGGTTATGGAGGTAAAACATTTGAGACTGTCTAACTCAATATCCAACGTCACTAGATGTACAGTTAAATGCTGATAATACAAGTTAAATTGAACTTGGACGAATTCACCAATTTCCTTGCTGTCCATGAAAGCATGTATGCTCCTTCAATACTTATTTCCGTTCTTTGCCAATAACTTGGGCGAGCATGTGTTAGCGACTTGCAAGCAAAAAGAATTAACCTGAGGTGATTGTATGCCAATGGCAAAGTTAAATTAAACGTATAAAAATGCATAATGGCTTACTTCTAGAATTGTGGCTATTCTTATAGACTTGCGATTATTTAATTACGTTAAATCTGTTTCCAAAGTAACATCGTACCGTGCACAGAGAGTGTCGTGTAATTAAGAAGCCTTATACTTACCTTGTAATGCCAAATGTTGTATATACACGTATGTTGTATAGTGTATAAATGCACGAATCTTTTATATAAAATGGTGTGTAGATTAAATCCTGAATATACTAGTTTAAAGCCTGGTGTTTCTTGGGAACTGGGAGTGATCCGTGTTACGAAGTCATCAAATCATTCTTTTGGCTCTTTTATATGATTCCTTGTATCCTCTCAAACCCAAATCTGTAGCCATATTAGCTAAGCACGTCTTCCTTGGCCAAAGAGACCGTAATTTCCTGAGGATCTTTAATCCATGGTATTACGTTGTTTCATACTTCACCTGTCATATCCATATAGTGCTTTACTGACTTTGAGATAGTTTCCTAGTCGAAGAGGAAAGAATGTGCCTCTATCGCTCATCCGGCGTCTTATTTAACAGAGGACAGATATTTCTGCTTGGAGTAATTTGCTAGCTATTTTCGCTAGTAGAGTGAAATTGAACGTGAGTTTGGAATTACATTTGTTGAAGACATTAAAAGAGTAACAAATTCCTAATGTCCGTTAACATTTGTTACTTATTAAATGAATATTATTATGATTCAGCAAATCTAAAAGTTAAAACAGTCACCTCAATTAGCCTTTAAAACCACATTTATCATTCCTGATTGTATTTAATTATAAATTGAGGTAATCGTCAAATTCGGGGAAAATATGTTTTGTTATTTAGAAAAGACTAGGGTAATCGTTTGTAATCGTATTTCTTAAACAAGTGGCCTCAGAAGTTTGAGTTATGATGCCTGTAGTTGAAATATAATATTGGGTTATGTCATGTAAATTTTATTCTGACTAAAATGTAGAATCCAGTTAACTGCAACGTACAAGCTGCATGATAGTATCTAGACGTGGATCTGCACAGTCCAATAGTAAGGTGTATTGACAACGGTTAGAATTTACACAGTACTATATTCACTATCTTGTCAGCTAATGATGATGGATAATATTAGTTGCTTTCACACCTAGTGGTACACGACACCGGATCTCATTACAATGAGTACACGGCACGCACAGAGTACAACAGGAAGAATACAAACATGTAGAGAACAATACATTAGTTTATTGTTCAAACAGAAGTAAGTTAATTAAAAAACACCCATGCCATCTCTTGTAACTCAGTAGTGAAACGTGAATAGTGAGACAAGTCTTTGCAAGAGAGACGATGAGTTAGGATCCTTAGAACCGGAAATATCGAGAAAAATATTTGGACCCGTGCAAGGCTAAAATAGATCATCGGGAATCAATATGACTTTGCGTTAAATCACTTAGTAATTAATAAAGCTAGATTCCAAAATCCCAAAGTAGAAGATGGCTAGGACGTGTTCATCGAATGGGGTCCGCTAGAAAAATCATACGTAAACCAAAAGGAGACAACTTAAAACCAAAAGAAGATGATTAAAATAGAGGTATACGGTAGATGTAGAGGAGGAGTAGGGAATTATGGGAATTTGTAACTGGACAGACGTAAGTGGTCCCCTAAAAGAAGACAGAAAGGTACACAATGCATATTATCAGTGAGGTCTCTTAAAAAACCTAGACTTCAACTCCCTTCTTTTTTTTAATAATTAAAAATTTTTCCTTCAAAATTTTAATTCGTATTAAACGACATTGGCAGTCATAAAAACATTCTATCATAGTGTAAATTATATATACTTTTTTGCATAGCTATACGAGTATATGTCACATCAACTTTCTTACCTTCTGAAATGGTATATAGAAATAGACTATAGAGTTTATCCTGGTTAGTATTTGGCATTATTTAAGATAATTTTGTTAAGCTCAGTCTTTCTGGTTTCATATTTTTTCTTCATAAGAATAATAGTTTTAATCTACCGCAGTTTTGTCGTGTTCTCGACGTTCAACATAGCTCATGGCTTTCAACATCATTTGACGAGATGGTATTTAAGATACTAACATACTAGAGGACTGTATGGTTAAATAAGAAATAATAGCTATTAACTCAGCAAGGATTCCTCTGGAAAGTGGCAAAAGTGATAGACCTCTCGATGTGTGAATTTATGAAGTACGCTAAGGACACAGGCTGCTGGGGAAACATCACTAACTCCATACCTTATTCGTTTGGGAAATACCACTAACTCCTACTAAGTCATGAGACAGTAGAAACACCATAAGGAACAGAAATTTAGATTCAAAATTTTTGCGTTGGCACATGACATAACATAGTTAAAACACACATTTGTATTGTTACGACAGTCTACTTGCTCGTCGTAGGTACAGTGGAAAACAAAATAAGTACAAGACACCAATTAAGTCACTATCACCAGCTTTAATGTTTTCAGTTAAACAGTTGGTAATTAACAACACAGTCTCCTACAACAAATCAAATAAAAATTGTTCACACGCAATAAAATGTCACTAATATTAAACACATTGGTATTACAACTATACCGCCCGATTATAAAACGCAACACTTCACTAATAACCACTTGAACGTATACAGTAATCTCGCCCGATAATAACTCGAACCGTACTGAAAATATATCGCTGCTATACTGAAAACTAAGGCCAGTTTTATACGTGTGCTCACAGACCAGAACGTTTAATTGCGTCTTAGCGCCCGTGTGAACTACGTAATTAACTGCGGCCTTGACACAGTCCGCGCGGCTGGCGGCTTCGACAAAACACTCGCAGTGCGTTGACAGTCACGTATGGCACATGGATTAGAGCGAGATTCTTCTGGCACAGTCGACAAACACGTAGACTGTTCTGTAATGTCGTAACACTATCTACAAGTATCACTGACCAACAAGTATTACTGTTACGCATAATCCCTTTGACAGTGCCCCAAAACTCATAGGAAAGTGTACATAACATCTGAAGTTAGTATACATGCAACTTAATCAACATCGGATAGATTATGTATTAGGTTCTAAATATTACGTTCTCGTAATAATGGCTCCCATGTGTACCACCGAAGTAGCTTAGGAGTAGGCAGGGTAGACTGTATTATGTGAGCCGTACGGCATACAAGGAAGGCAGTGTGGCTAGCACTACGCTTCAGCCGCCCACTATTATCCCCAGGATGTTATCCCAGGTTCTAGGTTGTAATTTTTAAAAACTAAACAAAATAATACAGGATAATAATGATGATATACATTTTAATATTCTAAATGTCAAATAAATATTGCACATAGAAGCTAATTTTACGGGATCGTGTTTCACTAAAACACAGCAAAAGCGCTAACCGAATTCCATACCAGATAAATTAAAGAAATAACAAAACGTAAGCCTTATCATGACAAAGTATAAAGATTTCTTTTACTGTGTTGCCTGTCTCTGGGTAAAGTGTGCAATTTGGGTAAAGTGTGCAATTTATCAACGGTACTTATTATGTACCTTAAAAAAATGTGTGTGTACGCAGAAAGACAAAAAGAGAGGGGAAATGAAGAGAGCTCTTACAACATAGGCTGATTTCCATACTTTCGTTTACCAAAATTCTTTCATCATATCTCAGCTTCTCAAGATGTCTCTGATTCCGAGTCTCTAAAACGTCAAGAGCTATATCTTCGTCTTTACATAATTTTGAGATTGTAACCTACTCTGTTTATTAGGATATTAGTAAGAGCTTACCCAGAAAATTATCAATGATTGTATATTATTAGGACGGTCTTACTGATCGTCGTATGGTACAGCGGAAACAAAATAAAGACACCAATGAAGTCACTATAGGCTATACCAACTTTAATTAATCACAAATAACAGTTTGTAATCAACTTGTCCAATAATCTAGGTTAAATTTGTCCACAGGCAATAATAATGTCAAATAATGGAGTTCCACACTAACACAAGAACACTTCGCTACAATAATTCAACCGCCACTCGATCCGCACTAAGGAAATTCGCTCAACGTAACTGATGGCAAAGCCAGCCTCTATCCCTTTTATAGGTGGCGCACGTGTTGCAGAATTATCCATCCTTACTACGGCGTGTCGCATAATGCGTATTTCAAGTGCTCTCCTGGGCACTGTGGAACGTACTGTAGTGCGGCCGTGCCTGAGGCTACACCTACTCGACTCGAGGAGGAACAGGTAGAGGACGCTCCCGTCTGTTCGAGAGGCTTCTATCCTTTGACTATAATTAACCGTATAAATTGTGAAATTCTATTTTATCAGCGATGTTTTTTGTTTCTAACGATTTCATGAAGAGGGAACTAATCGGAATAAATAATTCTATAAGCGCGTCATAGACAGCCTATGTCTAGTAATTTTAATTTTCTTTACGTATCTCGATTTTTTTAAGTTACAAACATTCTGCATCGTAATGTGTGATGCAAGGTCATACTTCTAGATTCCACAGCAACATGATTCTATTTTACATTTTAGTATTTATTATAATATTTTGACAAGGAATTTGATTTTGAATTTCTAATTGCCTTTATGTTACTCCGCTTTGTTAATCCTTTCCAGGAAATTTTCTCCTTTCTTGAATCGCGAAACACGGATTATTGCTTTTTAATCTTCTAAATGTTATATATATTTACGTGCAATCCTTGAAAGTGTACTTCATTCATTGCTTTTAATGACAAACCAAAGGCAGATTGTCAGTATTTTGAATCGGCCCAGTGCAGGCACAAAGTAGGAGTACGTGAATGGGAATATTCATCATTGAATCGCTTTGACGTGTTTGTAAAATGGAGGCAAGAGTTTTCGCTTTGACTTTTGTTCGTCATTTATTATTCGTAAACGCACTGAAGAAGACGTCGAGTGCTTTTACGTGAGAAAGTGAGTCTGCAAAGCAACAAGATGAAAGCGGTTTAAATATTTAGAGATTACCGGTATTCAAGAATCGTATCGTTCCTTATTTTAAGTAATAGCGGCCTTTTACGGAACACTGTCCAGAATTCAAAATTACTTCCCAGAAAACTTTTCTTTTATACACAAGATTGTTCTTTCATAACTCGGGAGTTTCACTTTAATAAACACTTTATGAGTTTACAATGTTTAAGTATTCATGTCATCCTGGGACGCAACTAAACTTTGTATAGCCGTAGCAGTCTCCTAATTATAACGCACGCACTTTGCCTCAAGTTCAATATTAGAACTGTCTAAACAATGAAACCGTCTAAGAATAAACAACTAATATTAAACTTATATCAGAACAAGGTACTTTCAGATTATATGGAAGACTGCCTACGTATTAAAAAATTATAGCAAACCTTTTTTCCAGATTTAAGTCCTCTTGGAGCCCAGAAGAAGAAAATACAACGATGTCAATATATATTTTTATTCTACATTAAACTGTAGGTAAACAGTAGCGTATCTAGAGGTTGTGATTGGCGGAGGGGAGGGTCCAGTCGTGTCGGTTTCGTATAAAAGAAAAACATGTTAACAACAATTAATATAATAATAATAAAAGTGGTTGAAAAACGTGTGGTAACATCCTAAAATCAATTCCATTAAACTAAACAGTAATAATACTATAATAAAAATACATGTTACTGAAACATTGTTTACAAGATACTTATTGACATTATACATTTAAAAAAGATGACTACATTTTTTGATAAAAAAATAATAATTTATTCGAGAAAGTTATATGCGGAAAAAATATGCACTGAAAATAATTTAGAGTTTAATTCGCCTTGATTTATTGGCCATTTTATTAACAGATTCTTCAGGGGTCATCGAAATTGATCCTGTATTTCGTATTTAAAACGCATACAAAATGGTGAGTTATAAGTTTATTTGTGTACTTAAAAAGAGGTACTACTATATAAGCGTACACAGCTAAAAAATAATTTAAAAAAATCTAAAAAGTATATCAACAAATTTTCTTGTCAAATTTTTCTACCCTCTGGGGGAGGGGTTCGGTCACGTCCCCCCCCCGTAAAGAAGCCCTGTAGGAATCAACCATCACATTTTTCTGAAGCAGAAAAATAAGGTAAATGTAGATTTTCCTCCAAAAGTTTGTTTCTTAAACCCTTCAGTTATTCCTGATAATTGAAAAATCGAGATCCATCTATCATTACATGAACACTATGATTAGTAGTATACTTCCTTAGGAAGGGTACCACCTTTACCTAAGAAGACAAGAGATTGCATGTCTTTCTAAGAAACAGATACTCAATTATATACACTAAGGAAGAAGAGATGTAGGTAGGTGAAGAAGAAGACGGCAGGACTGAAGACAAAACAAGCTGTAAGCGTAGCGTAGGTTAAGAAACAGAAGAAGCTTGAACAATTATCTGAACTGAATTATTGAACATTAAAAATATTGCGTTTATGTAATATAAAATGTACTTCTTTCAAAATAATGGGAGAGTGCTGCAACTTAAAGTGCATAATAGTGTTATGTGATCTAAATCCTTTTTGTTACTGTACTTATTATAATTAATACAATACACATAGCCATTGCCAAGTGTAATCAAGATACCGCGTTTCGATACCAATATTCACCTGTACAAACTTAAACTACACTTTCACGTAACATTATTAAGGCCGAGGAACACTACAGTATCTCTCAAAGTAAGGGATATACTGTAACATAATGCAGTAATTGCGTTTCTACAGTGCCTACCAATCGAATCCTAAGTTTCATTCGTATAAGTCCATTTATTTTATGATTTTCTGTTATCGACGTTTCACTTATGAGTCGTTGAATAGATAAATGTAGTGTAAAGTGGCTATACTTTATAGTCTTATTTTTCTTCTTCAATCAGAGACAAGGTGAATATTTTTTTCCGGTCCCAAAAGAAATATAGGTATTCATTTCACCAATGCTTCCTACGTCTATCTATAGGCCTACGTGTTTGCCCGATAGGCTTTTATAACCAAACTGCCATCCGGAATTCTATTTGGATAAGCAATCCACCTCTCTTTGTTTTTTGTAATCCGGTTTTCAATATTATCAATTTTCAATTTTTTGCAAATGCCTTCATTTTAAAGTGTACCCCACCGTGTGGAGCCTTCAACAGATCGCAACAGACCTTCGATGTCTCCATTCTAATAAGATGTTTCTTAACTTGTACCAAAATTTCAGAACCGTACAACAATACTGGGAATAGCTACTCACTAACTTATAAAATTCTAGCCCCGTCTCTTTCCTCGATTTTCCTTGACAATTCTAGACGAATTTTTCCACACATTAACTGAAACTTGGCCAACTTATGACCAACGTCATGACGTATGATACTTTTTTATGTAGGCCTACTTTTTTTATCCAAGTTTAGTCCGCAAGAACTATTTTTCTAAAATGCTATAGTTTTTTCCTTCTGCACAGAAATTGAAGGTGTACCCAGGCATAAAAGTAAGTAATAGAACACATCTGAATAAAACGCTGTTTGCAGAGTTAATCAAATAATCATCCTGAAAAATGGTTACAAGATTGACGTTTCAGTTACAACAAATCTGATCCAATTACAACAAAAAACATCTGTTTTTATACTTTGTAGTTTGTGTAGTTTCTTACTGTAGCGGCTTAAATTCCCTTTCATGTTTTACCTAGCAACATTGTCTGACGTGATCATGTAATGTCCATTGCACAGTTGTATATATATTGTACATTTTACAAAAATGCATAATTGGTAGGATTATACTTAAATATGAAGTTACTCTTTATCTACTTTTGACTAGTAATTTTACTCAGAGGACAATAGTTTTTTTAATTAGAATTGTACATATTTCCTACAAACCATTGAGAAATATATACTAGTATTACGAAAGCTAATATCTGCTTCCATAAATAAGTGACTAAGGAATATTGAAAACATTAGAGGTGCTACAGTATTAACTATCAACAAGAGATTTATGTGGATAGAAAAAGTGAATATTGATTCTCAACATTTAAATCAAATACAAAATTTAAGTAACAAGATCAGAATTCATAAATATCTGACAAGTGGTTTTTAACCTTAACTGTCGAGTAATAAAATTGATTTTTTATATTTTTTTTAGTACTGCAAAACATGAAAACTTAAGAAAGAAGACACGTCAATAACATAACTTATTAAAACTTGGGGATACGAAATAATACTTAGAGATTTAGAGAAAGCCAGATTACCTGTCGCTGTAGTAGGTGAATTTGGGATATAGCCGGACACGGGGTAATACCGGACAAGAGGTAAATATTGAATTATGAGGTTGGTAGCTCTGTCTCTGCTCGCCAGCGTTACCGCTTTTCATTGTTCAGTGTAGAGGTTAAAACTGTGTTCATACGGTGCTCAGTTATTTGTGTACACAAATTAGTGGTTTTTAACTAGATTTTTGTCTCCGCTTTCGAAGTTCATATCAGGTATGTAATGCTGTTTTATATTCTGTATTTGAAGTACTTTTGATTACTTGTTTATAAGTTATTATAACGCGTTAGACTGGTTCATAAATGTTTCCAGCCTGTAACATAATTCTAACAAAAGTGAAATGGCGTCACTCGGGGCAATAGCGGACACCATTCACACTCCCCTTTGGGGTAATATCAGACAGCTACAGAAGTGTCCGGCATTGCCACAGTGTAATTTTTTAATTTTTATTTTACGTTTATGCCCAAGATTTTAATATACAACGTTATTTTTAGGAAAATGGTGCGTAATTATCAACTCAAAACTAACAGAAACACATGGGATCAGTCAAATCTCCGTTCAATGTGTACAAAAAAATGTGACTTTGAGAGAAGCGGCACTCGAATTCAACATACCAAAAAGTACACTATATGATCGCCTCAGAGACTCCTACAACAGGCAGGAAAACAACTTTTGATAGTGACATGGAAGAGGAATTGTGCAATCACGTACTCGAAATGTGTAACACTTTTCATGGCCTAACAACAAAAGATTTGCGACGTATAGCTTTTCAGTTTGCAGAAACTAACAACTTTCTCATCGCTTCAACAAAGAAAAACAGATAGCTGGGTGGGATTGAATGTACTTTTTCTTGCAACGTCATCCTGACTTACGTCTGCGAGAAGCAGAGCCTACTAGCTTGAACAGGCTAAAAGGATTCTGGAAGGAAGAAGTGGATAGTTTTTCACAAACCTGGGGAGTTTTCAATGAAAAATTCATTCCGCCATCCAGATTGTACAACATGGACGAAACTTGTTTACCAAGGGCACCAAAACTAGTAAAGGTTATTGCTAAGAAAGGTCAGAAACGACTAAGCGAAGCAGTTAGTGCAGAACGTGGAAAGACCACCATTCTCGTTGCATGCGTCAGTGCTACGGGTAGTTACATTCCACCTATGTTTATCTACCGAAGGAAGATCAGAGCGGATGTGTTGCTCAACGGGGCACCTGCGGGTTCAGTGTATGCAGTATCTGACTCTAGATGGACAAATAAATAAATCTTTGGTGAGTGGCTTAAGCACTTCGTCTGTCATTCAGGAGCATCAGTAGAAAACAATGTTGTTTTGGTTCTCGATAATCATTCTAGCCACTGCAGTCTTGCAGCGTGGAATCTATGTCGAGAAAATGGAATAATAATTGTTTCACTTCTGCCATACTGTTTATATAGAATGCAGCCACTGGACGTGACTATTTTTGGCCCCATGAAGAAGTCCTATTTTGAGCAATGTGACAACTTTCTTAAAACAAACTAGAGATCTATCAGTCAATTTGATATCGCAACGATATTTAACAAGGCATGGGAACAGGATAGAAAATGTAGAGAAAGCCGTGCACGGCTTTGAATCTGCAGGCATTTGGCCATTCAATCCACAGAAGTTTGATAACGAATGGACCGAAAGTTGTCAGTCACAAGTAAAAGAAAGTATGGACCATGTTGGGAATGAAGATTGTGCTGCACCCCATCCGTCAGTCTCCTTTGACTCTACTTTTAAAGCATCTGAATCTTCAACCTTCACAAACATTTCTCAAAGATCTAAAAATTTCAAGACAATGTTAAACAACATTTTTCCTGTACTTCAATACAACAAAAAATGAGAAAAGGAAAGGAGGGTGACCAAGAGGGCACTCAGAAATCTTAACGTCCACTCCAAAGAAAGAAGAACTAGAAGAAAGAAAAAACAGCAAGAAGAGAAAAAAGTAGCGCGGGAGGCTAAACTGTTCCTACGAAAAGAACAATCTCGTGAATAATGACTAAAGATATAAAAGACAGTTTAGAAAATAAGAAAAGACGACTTCCCGGGAAAAAAGCTTTAAAAACAAAAGTGACAGGACAAAATACCAAATGCCATGTGGGAAAGTGTGATAACGAAGAACGGTTCTGCATATATTGCAACGAGAAATACAGTGACCCCCCCTACAGAAGACTGGATACAGTGTTCATCGTGTTCGAGGTGGTGCCACAAAAAGTGTGGGTCAAGTGAAGCCGTTAGAAAAGTGTTCAAATGCATAGACTGCAAAGACTAAAATATTATTAAAATTGTACAATATCATTTTAATAATAACTGTTAATTTTATGCGTTTCAAGTTAACTTATCTCTTAAGAATATAAATGAGTTCATTTTTAATTTCTACATAAAACTATTTGTCTCAGTGAATTGTAATTACAGATAAACTTTAAATGAAATACAAAAGTGATTTCAGAATTTTTGTATTTATTAAGTTTTCCTGCGTTTTAATTCATAATATAAGTAAAATATATAATTTGTGTTGGTCCGAGATTGCCCCAATAGGTATCCGGTATTCCCCAAAGTTGTTGGGGAACACCGGACATGCAGTGCTCTAGTAAAAGTGTCGCCATTTTTAAAAAATAAGTAGTTTTGGTTGATATTCAGTAATATTAGAAAGACAAAGTATTAAGCTTTATAACACGTATGTTACAGACCGTCTTCTACTCATGATTTGTACAATACAGTCAAAAAAACTTTTTGTCCGTCATTACCCCAACTTCCCCTATTAACGATATTATACATAAGTACGCGAATTAAAAACAACATAAAACATATAAATATAAAACATCTGCTTCTTCTTGTTCTCGTCAACTCAAGGTTAATGGGCTTACAATGCCTTCCTTTCCAGGGACAACCTCTTGATCAGCACATATGTTCTTCCTTCCATGTACTCCTGTGTGGGCATTCCCCTCTAATCACACCCATATAACTAAATAGAACATATCGTGCTTTATTTATTAAGATTAGTGAGTCGTGACGAGGCATATAATATGCTGAAGGTAACGCTAGGAAGCAATATTATTAGACGAACAAAAATATATAGAAAGAAAAAGCAGTAGATGAGCAACATGAAGGATTTGAACAGACGTTTGCCACACAAGCCATCAACTCGTTTGAAATGGTACAGAGGAGAGAGAGGAGTTATTCATTGCTCTCTTCCATACTGTCCCTTCTGACTTACTCAAAAAGTTGTACTAGTAACTCAAAATAGTTGTTGTACTAACGTTAAAGAGAACGCTGAGAACAAAGTGAGCCAAGGTCACCTACTGGATGGTATGTTTATAAAAAAGAAACAATAAAACGGAAAATATTGTTCTATAACAAGGAAATAAAGCGGACATGGATTAATTATCGCTATTGTTGCGACGGCGTCGACATATAAACTCCGGTAGGAAATGCACCGAATGTAATCACAGCTCCGCTTGTTCATCCCAATTAAGGCGGGATTGATAACATTACAATATCCTCTGCCATTCTGTGTGTCAGTAACTAATTGTTCTTTATTGTCTTCTTGTTTCGCTGTTTTATAAAATGTTCAGACGTTTTGATTTGTTAATACGACATCTTTCCAAACACTATGAAACAGAAAACCAATGTTAGTCTTTGTTATCCTTAAATATTCTTAATTCTTAATTAACATTATTTAAATTTTTGATAGAACTCATTTGAGTAATTATTTGTAATTGTATAGAAGTATACAGACATAATAAAATCATTTTGTCATGTCTTCAGGAAAATTCAACTGGAAATTTAGTTAAAATAGTATCGGCTTGTCTGCTTACAAAATGTGCACGTTTACTGCTTTTTGTCTGCTGGATTCCTCAAAAGTGTTTATAAAGTATCTCAGGTGCTGCACGCCTGTCTCGAATAAACTGAACTCAATGCCGAGTAGAGTCAGACAGGGGACGAAGCGTGCGTCTGACAGTGTATGGATGCGGCTATAGAGAGCGTCTCGTGTCAACATTGGCGGTACACATCCCCAGGGAACGCCTCTGCCGATAACGCATGACTTTGATACATTCACTGGCTGCTCGAAAGAGAGAGAGAGAGTGGGAGAGAGAGAGAGAGAGAGAGAGAGAGAGAGAGAGAGAGACAGACAGACAGGCAGACAGAGTCTACTGGACGTCAATGAATAAATAAAACACGCGATAGCTTTTGGCAATAGAGGGAACACGTATCCAGTAAAAAATGTATGAATGTCTTTCGTCGACTTGGAATTACCAGTAGCGGGTACCTTAGACTTGCCTTTCTTCATTTTGTAACACGGAAAGAGAACCGGGATCGCGCGAGACTGCAACAGATCTACTTGCCATTAAATATTTATTTGTCTTTTGTCATCGTAGAATCAAAGCTACATGAATACAGATTCCCGTACAGCAAACGAATTCAAGAAATCCATTTATTACAAAGATTAAATTATATATATATTTTGTCTATCATTAAAAGTAATATGCACATATACATATGTCTACGGTCACGTGGGCACTAATTAATAGACCGTTTATCATATTGCTTCGTTTATTATATTGATTAAAATAAAGCAAACCAAACGAATATGTTATACGAGGTATGTTAATTGTGTTGTTAATTAATCATTAATTATAGTATTTTTATGTACGATGTGCCTGGAACATACTTTCCTAGCTAATATAGAACAATACGTAATCTGCTTGGTTTGGCATTCGTAATGGACGTCTAACATTTACACGGAAACAAATAGAAATCAATGTGAAACATGCAGATGTGACTACTTTAGCATCATAGAACGTTAACTTACATGCGATGTGGAAATTGATTGCTTTAATATGTATCAATACACAAAATTACCTACCTGGGCACATAGATCTAATGTACTAAGTCTTAAATAGTACACGTGGTAAATTTTATATACTATTTTCTATATAATATATAATATTTTATTATGTAATATATAATATTTTAAATTAATTTAATATATTGGACTGAAACGGTATAATGTACGAAGGTTAATAATGCAAAAACTCTGGTAGCGGTGTGTGATTAAGAGGAAAACTTACAAATGAGAATAGTAAATGGAGAACACTGCAGGGTTATTAGGATTGCACTTACTGAAGAAGCAAACTCACAAACGATAGGAAGAAATCAGACGTAGGACCTGATAACAGATTAGCGATAACATACAAATGATACACTTAATCACGAAAAGTAGAAAAAGAAGATTGATGGAAACAATATTTGGAGTGTGGCCATGCAAGCATGTAGATGAATGAGTAAGGAAAAAGGTGGTTAATAACCTAAACAATGGTGTTACACAAGACTGAGATATAGACAGTGAAAGAGAGGGGGAGAGAGAGAGAGAGAGAGAGAGAGAGAGAGAGAGAGAGAGAGAGAGAGAGAGAGAGAGAGAGAGAGAGAGAGAGAGAGAGACAGACAGAGACAGACAGACGTAGAAATGATGTTTGAAACACTGGCCAAGAGTAACGTTCTCAGATAGAGTAAAAAAAAAACAAATGAAGACAATAAATGTATTGATCATATCCTGAGTAATAATTAACGAATGAAAAATCAGTCAACAAACTGTCTGGTACACCTCTAGCAGTAAAATAACTGATGGTTAATCTAATTATTTATTAGTAAGACGTCGTCTAAGTTGCTAATCACCAAGGGGAACTGATGGTTACGTCGACTAAAACACTTTACTTTTACGTTTACAGTTTTGTGAATAATCCACTTGTCTCGCAATTAAAATTTCAAGTGGTAGTGATCGTTCCAGCCCTCCTCTGTAGTTTTGAATGCTGGAAATTAACAAAACAACAGAAAAATTGATTAATGATGCTTAAGTGAGATTTTAGAACTATTATCGAACATTCCTTAGCATATTGAAGAAGTAATATGAGAAAGATTTCTCGTAAATTCATCCGATATCAAATTTGGAATACGAATTTCTTTGTTAGAAAGCTGTAGTACTACACTGATCGTACGGAGTTCCAGAGTAGATTCCAGAGTTCTAATAGAGTTCTAATGGTAATCAGGAATTATAGGGAACGATATGGTAGAATATGGGTGTACTATACAAGGACGAGATACATTAATCAGCTATATGAAAGCGAAACAAACAAGAAATAGTTAAGCTCTTGAAGTTGAGATGATGATTATGATGAGTTTTGTGTATATGTTTGTGGGGGCAGTTTATTATGTTAAATTTTTATCGTAACTAAGATAACAAAAATAAGACTGAAAAATCAGAAAAATGAATGAAGAATAATTACCATTAATCATATAGCACACCTTTCCTTCTCTATAGGATTGAGGATAGGCTTTGGGGATTTTTGCGGACACAACACGAACTACGTACATATATACTAACCGATAACTTGAAATAAACCAGAACCAGAGAAAATATTTATGAAGATAGAGTGGTAACTATGAAACTATGAAGTTGCTAGAGTATTTCTCTTCAATTATTAAGAACAACAATGGGTATAACAATGAAAGGTGAGTGCAGATAAATAAGCAAATACATGGACACTAAAAAGAAAAGTATTGGGCAAATCTACTCGAAAATAAAATGGTAGATTGTACCGGCAGTGACACTTGGGTCGGAGACGATGTGCTTGTTAAGTATAAATGAAGAAACTTAGAGAAAGTCGGAAAGAAAGATTGTAAGGATTAAAGAGCCAAAGCAAAGAGAAGAGGGCTCAAGGGTCTAGAATTCATAGGTGGATATGGAGTTTTAAGGACGACTAATTATAAACTAGAATAAACATAAATGGTAAAATAAAAGAAATTTACTCGCGGGTGTGGTTATACACCTCCCTCTCTTTAGAAAGGGAGAAGGTTTAATTAAGAAAAAAGATAACCAACAAAAACAGACAAGAGGAGAGGAAGAAGAATGCAAAAAACCGATGCAGAGACCAGGTAACGAGGTAACTAGGGATGGACGTTATAAGATAGAAAGAACCAGTCTACGGAACAGTAAAAGAGGGAAAAGGGTATTTCAAGAAGCAGGGATACATACAAACCTATAAGAGATTAAGAGAAAAAGGTTTAGAATTACTACCTTGTATGTCGTAGTGTGGGAGGTTTTTGGAAAAGGCCGACACGATACTGTTTATTTTAATTTTTATGTTTCGCTAATAACTATATGAGCTTTATCATATTGTGGGTAGTAGGTACAGGGTTGTGGTAACTGTGAAGCAGATTATTCTGTCAAGTATACACACACTAAATTAAATGTGACTTCACTTAATGCTGGATAAGTAAATATTGGATTTCGCGTTTCTTCTTCAGTGGAAATTGTCGTCGTCTACAAAATTATATACTTAAATTACATTTATATTTGTGTGTATGTACATGTACATGTATATATATAATATATATAATACGGTATATATATATATATATATATATATAATATATATACATATTGTGATGTACAAGTGTCGCTTAGAATAAGTAGTCGGTGAAATCGTGTATTGGAATGCTATCGGATTTATTAATGATATAAATTACAAATTTCACTATGTTGATTTAATACTGCTTATGAAAAAACCAATTATTCTGTTTGTACAAATTAAAATACTGATACAAACTAAAATAATTTTTCTATCGTATAATCTAACAAATAATTTTTTTAATAAGTTTTCTTGCCTTTTAAGTTTATAAGTTTATTAAAGTTTATAACAAACAAAAATTGCTATTTGTGATGATTGTAGATACAGAAGTCGATTATCCAGTCTGGAATACAGTTATGAGGCGTACACTCTGGACTCTGGATACCGATGCGATCTCCTTCTGTTGTTCGGCGTTCAGGGTCGTTCTCGGGTTGAGCAATTCTATTAATTGTAGTTAATTAATTTCTACACCGTTATTTATTTTGGGTATTGAGCTTATACAATAGGTCCAGTAAAAGCTGGAATTAACTGGAACTAACGTTTATACTCCAGAAGTACGTCCACACGTTTTTAAATTCAGAGAGAGACTACCTTACTGACAAGAAAAAAAAATTGACTGAAAATTTGCCCTATTTCTCGTATGCTGATTGGCTAATTGATAATTCTTCTCTGCGTCTGAAACCAAGATAAATTTATTAAAATTTTCGAAAGCAACTTGCAGCTTGTATAAAAATCTAGTACAATTTTAAGACTTATCTATAGGATCATACAAATTTCTTTGTTAAAAATCTCATAGATTCGCTTCTTCAAGTTACAAACAAATACTGCCACTCGATACTGCCAGTCTTTTTATTAGGTATATTCTGGTACACGTCTCATGACAAAATTTGTATTTTAACGAACGTTATTTAATTTATTATTAATAAATACGTTTTTTATTATTATCCCCTAAAATAATTGCTTATTCTTTCACACGTGCACTCACCACATGCCTATGCGTATATTCGCACAATTTCGCCACACTAACTGTTTTATTACTATCTGAAAATTACTTATAACTAACAATTTGAACATGTCTCTTATTGCCTAGCATACAATTTCCTAACCTGCAGTCTTTAGTCATGTAAATTTTCATTTCGACATGCTATCATATGCTCAGAGTTCCAATATTAATTTATATGAATATTCTACTCGTTGCAATACATATTTGCTTATGTATACTGCAATATATATATATGCTTATATACACATATAAAACACATAATTGTGTATGACAGTTACAACAAACAATTGTTTCTATATATATGTCCAAAAGCGGTTTTTTCGTTTTATGTGTTCCTTTGAGACATGTTCTGGTTCAACAGATTTAGTTAACTAATTAACGAATAAAGTGAATTTCACTTAATAGAACAAGCACTTAAATTACTCACTTACGCACTTAAGCACTTACAATTGTTGTAAAATCTTGATACCCGAAACAGGGGTATTGGAAACGATTGATTAGCCTATCTGCATATTTCAAGTTATTTATACTAAATTTACTGAGTGTTATAAATAAAATTTACAGGCATTTCACAAATGCAATGCACTGAGAAGGGCATTGAAAATGCTTCAATAAATCTAATATATATATATATATATATATATATATATTTATATTCATTCACCAATCAATGAATTCATTCTTCATTTACCAATATACAGATTATAAGTTAAATGTAGTCGCATTCATAAGCGAAGTTTTATATGTGCACTACGTTATTGACAATAAAGAAGTAGTTTCTATGGAAACTCACCGGTTCCCATTTTCGATAACGCACCAGCGATCGGCCGCAAATGTGCGACACGTCCTCAATGTTAAAATTTTGTTAAAGTTTTCAATGTTAAAACTGAACTTTAAAGCCTACACACATGCCCCACTTTAACGCACTAGAAGCTGCTATGAGCTGTAAGGGCATCATGGTGAGTGCAATTCAGCACAACTGTTGTTGAACAGCCTCCGATACCTTGCTTCAAAGGAAAAGGAAGACGGCAGAGGGGTGTAAACACACTAGAAAGTACTATCCGGTGCAAACCTTGACGTGCCATTATTAATTTTTTAATTTATAAAAATCTATTTTAACTTATTTTTTAAATTAAATTATAGAAATGAATGACACATTTAAAAATTTGTAAAAATTATGAAATTGAATTTACCTTTCTCATGTAATAGAGTAATTAAAGTACTTTTAAATTTGTCAGCCTGTTTTGTTATTAAATTATTTTTAGGTTATTGTACCTTGAAATTTGATTCATTTTAACCTTAGTTTAGTACCAGAGAATTCTTCAATATTGATTTGTAATGTTTGTCCGTGGAACTCTCATACCTTTGAATACACTATTTTTTTTTACATCAGATCAACCTCCAGTCCTAAGTAACTGAATTTATTTATTAATGTTGTTCTGTAATGTTCGTTACATAAAAAGCTGCATTGTTGGATTACAAACAGTTGGCGTATAAAGAGACGCATTACTCCAGTACTATTTGGTGCCTGGCCTACTTGAGACACAGTGCATTCATATTATGATTGCATACAGTTGTAACTCTGACGAGAAAATCAGAAGGGGAATGCTAGTGGGAGAGACCATAGTAGCGGGTACTGAAAAAAGAGGCCTGGAGTAGTTTAGTTATGCCATGAGCACGATGTCTGAATAGGACATATAAGTGGACAACACAGCAAGAGGGAAGAAATGAAGACGGCGAAGTACTTGCAACGATAGTCTGAAAGAAAACATGGAGGCACAAGGATTGGTAGTGGACAATGGGAAAATGGATAGACACTATTACGAAAGCCTCACGGGTCGTTGTGTTGTACACTGGAAACAGAATAACGGGCACCAGATGAAGTCACTCTATACAGAATTTAATTATACACAAACAACTGTTAGAAATCAACAAAGGCACTACCGTATACAAAAATTCAAGTTAAATGTGTCCAACATAGAACAATATATGTAGCCTTTTTACAGTTTCGCACTAATTAATACCAAAACTAATTTTCACCACAACAATCACTTCGATCCGCACTTGTAATATTACCAGGTGTAACTGACCTTGTTCGCTTGTTACTCCAGTAATCAGAATTTATAATTCCGTCGCCTTGCATTCTATGGACACAGCGGGCCTCATTGCCGGTAGAGTACAGTAGTCGAGTAACGTCTGAATAGTGCATCTCGAATGACCAAGAGCATTACGTAATTCTGCCAAGCTGGAACAGCTTCGTGGGTTGCAGCGTGCCAAGAGTTAAGTAGGCACTTTTCTTATTTTTCTGCTCAACGTAGTAATTTATATGACTGACACTTGAGAACGGAGAGACGGCGAGACGCTCTACAAATCCCGTTAAGAAGGGAGCAACAGTGGAATACTCCTAGTACAAAATGTGCAACCGGAAAAGGTATGTTGGTAGTTCAATATTATTGAAGTTAAGCTAAAAGAAGTGGGGATCACATTATTACATTGTAACAAAACATAAGCGTGATTCGGTAAAACACAGTACTTTAATAAAACAGAATCACATCACTTTCCACACCTTAAGTAATATTACTTTTCCCTCGCATTGAAGCGGAAACCGATATACAACCGCGCGCAAACATGCAGACGCGCGGCCAGTATGTCATGTGTCCTCGTGTGGGACGTTTATCACTAAAACATTATACTAATTACATTAAAATTTAGACTCCTGCATGTGTTTTAAACACGAACACAACGCGGAGATCTAGATAACTGCGGCTGTAATCTCGTAGATTTATCTCGGGTCGATACGGTGTCACGCGATATTTACATATCCACTATTGTTCTTGCCAAGTGGCGTTTCCCTCCCACTCAGCCGCACTACAGTCGTTTTCACCTCTGATTACATATAATCACACTTGTTCGATTAGCTGCGACATTTTCACTTTTACGTTTCTGGTATCGCGCCCATTACACGCCAAAGCGGCCATAAAATAGATACCCACAACCGTTCATTTCATACCATTATGTTTTTATGTGTATTTATTTTTAATTGCTGCCCCTTGCCTGAAATCTGACTAGTTTGAGGGAAAAACCTAACGCATTGACCCATTCCGATAAAACATTATAAACCGTTGAACATGTAACGAATGAAACTTTTTGAAGAGATGTAAATATCCTCACACAAAAACACGTATCTTTATGTACGGTACATATTCGCATACACACATGTACACATGGTGTGTGTGTGTGTGTGTGTGTGTGTGTGTGTGTGTGTGTGTGTGTACAGGTAGGCCTATATTACATTTCACCCGATATGCTGTGCTTGTTTAGGGCTAATTCACACGATGAAACTAAATTTTTTACACCCCGAAGGGGTTTTTTGCGACATTTCAGGTGATCCGGAATGTTGACTCCTTCACAATATACTCCACACCCTCTCGCTTTCTATCTCTCAACTCCCTCTCTCTCTCCCCCTCTCCCTCTGTGTACAAACACACACAGACACACAGAGCCGCGCTCGAGAGATGTAGGAAATAGTAACGTTGCATCTTCCCCAGATAACTAATTTACTTTGCGCGGTGTGGGTTTAAGTGCTTTAGTTTCTCTGTCCAGGAAGGTATACTGAGTGGAATCAGAATTATGTATAAATTAATGAATATCCAGAAGCATATACATTAGTATTTATAACTATGTAACTACTTCTTTTCATGCTCTTTAGAGGTTTTTTCGTAACAGCGTTCCCAGAGTGTACTTCATGGTCCTTCTCGTAGACATCCAATTTCTGTTTCCCCCGCTAACCATTACGTAGACCACTGAATAAATGATTACATTTATGTGATTATATTATTGAGCAAGAATATAAGGGCACAAGGTATCAGGTATTTTGCCAGAGATTATAATTAATATTACTGTAATTCAATTTTCAAGTAATGAACCTGGCAAGGTATTGGGAGCTATTTGTAGATTAAAGAGATAATTCTAATTATTTTACCTTTTCCGTTCTCCTTATGTGACTTTCTTGATGCTCTTATTTTTAAAAATCAGTTAAAAACGCATGTACAAATTTTTTCACTTCAAGTTCGTCAAAACGTTAAAATTTTAACATCACAGACATATTACACACGAGTCAATGTTTAAAAGCATTTAAAAAACAAATTACACACGTGTTTTCACTGTTAAGTCTGGTTTCTCGAAATCCGTCTTCTCCATAATCAAATAAAATTAACTTTAAAATATTTTTAATGCACTACTTGTTAATATAGGATATATGACGCGATGTTCTTGTAGCTAAAAGTAGAAGTAAAAGAACAATAAGAGCATAAATAAGTAACAAAAGTAAAGAGATATAAGTAAGAAGAAAGAAAATGCTAATACTTTGCAAGTGGTTAACTGGGGAAGAGATTTCCGTATGACGAAGCTGGTATACCTGAGACAGTAAGCGTGAGAGTGGAGAGAATGGTACAATTGCAATAGATTTTGTTAGTTTAAAATCCATTTCAGCGGCCACCAGCGTGACCGTATTTAGTGTGGCAGAGAATAGGTATCGAGTTAGCCCTGAGGCTGATTGACTTTTGCTGGTAAAACCGTATCGAAACACGAACGAATTCAAACAGTGCAGGTTGATTCAATACACGTGTTCCCACCAAACATGCAGAACGAAAACAACGCAACGTTCGCTCTTGTTTTGGGGGAAAATTAGTTTGCTCCAAGTGACAAGTGGATTTAACGGAGCAACAACGACACACGAATTCTCTTTAGTCAGATACAATTGACGGGCGTAAACGATTTTCATACATACAATATTATTACATGCCCGATCTAATTTACGAAGCGTTTTATATCTGATTGACTTACATCACTCCGCAATTTATGTTAATTATATAAAAAACATTGAGTTTAACCGTAAAATTTTCATAACGCTTTTTCAGTAACAAGTACAGTAAAAAAATACACAAACGCGATATATAAATGAATGACGTCTGACATTAATTTATAGAGTCAAAAATATCATACTTTTAAGTGTATGTGACTAATATTATTTGGAGTATGTATGTGTGTGTGTGTGTGTGTGTGTGTGTGTGTGTGTGTGTGTGTGTGTGTGTGTGTGTTTATTAAGTATTAATGGCACACGTATTGTTACGAGGGTCTCACGGACCGTCTGTGTACAGTGTAAACAGAATAACTGCTACCAGGCGAAGTTGCTAATTACAATTTTTAATTACAGTTAAAAATAAACAAAGACACTCATATACAATTCTTCAGGATAACGACTCTTCAGTACCTGTCAGTTCAACAAACAATAAATGTCACCTTATCAACAGTGTTGCATTAAGTAGTACACAATAATCAATTTACACTGAATGGC
The DNA here is from genome assembly GCA_034769895.1 of Magicicada septendecula. Classification (NCBI taxonomy): domain Eukaryota; kingdom Metazoa; phylum Arthropoda; class Insecta; order Hemiptera; family Cicadidae; genus Magicicada; species Magicicada septendecula. Next base: position 280,909,769 of record CM068369.1, on the reverse strand, counting down.
AAGTTACAATAAACAACGCTTTCAATAACTACATAAATATCGCAGAAACAAAATTAAACTCTCTGCTTCAGAAGCAATGCTTTTATATTCGTTTGTGTGGTGTAATGAAGTGAATTCCGGTAGACTAATCCACACACAGTACTTGCAATAGACGGTAGATATCACGAGATGGTTGCACAGTAGCAAGCGGCGTCAGTGACGTCACATTGGAGCGACAAAACAAAGTAGATTGTTCAGATTGTCACTATCGTAAAAGGGAAATAGAGACAGCAGGAGAATGTTTATGACTTAAATAAGGAAGAAGATGGGGAAAAGTGAAAAGCGTTGGCGCGGTAAAGAAGAGTTGTATCAATAGGATAGAAAGAATGATTAAGGAATTGTTTTAGAGAGAGAAAAACGCTAAAAAGAGATTAAAAGAGACAGAAAGGGTAGAGAAAGAGGGAGTGAGAGACAGAGGGTTAGTTAGAAGGCAGTGAAGAGAGAGAAAGAGAATAGACAGGCAGGCAGGTGTTGGAAGTGACTAGAAAACCTACCGAGATAATGAGAGAGAGAGAGAGAGAGAGAGAGAGAGAGAGAGAGAGAGAGAGAGAGAGAGGAAGAAAGTTCATAGCACCTAAGAAAGTATGAGTACAAAGTACAATGCATTTACCCATACAGTAGGCAATACATTTTTGTATTACAATACAAAGGTAAATTGAAGTACAAAGTTTAGAAATTATGTAACTTGAACTTATTTGTGCACGAATGAAACACCTTTTAATTCAAATGTAGGTTTTGAATTAAATTTCAATTTTGAATTAGAACGGAGATGCATATTACAGTAGCCGAGTTACTGTAATCGAATGATTCAATAAATATAGTGCATCCTCGGTTACCACAATGTTCTTTACATTACCGGAATTCCTTATAACGCTGCTGCAGTTCGGGCAATTAGATCTGTAACTCTTTTATAGCGATTAGAGTACGGTAGTTGTACAGGTGTCAGGTGTTTATTTCGTTGCAATATTTACATTTATAAACTTAGTGAGCGTTATTTTCTGTTGTGTGTAAAACGAATTGTATAACACAGGATTGTTCAATTAATTTAAAACAAGAGTAATTATTTTAATATTGAATATTTACTTTCCTGTTTTAGTATCATGGCCGGTAATAGTGTTACACACACACACACACACACACACACACACACACACACACACACACACACACACACACACACACACACACACACACACACACAACGAACACCTCCTGTCAATAAACACGCAATAGCCTCCTGACAGTATTAACGAATTGATTCGTATTCAACTCAGTGTTGTTAAGCCAATTTGAATTCTTAAAATTTCTGACAGGTGGCGCTGTTAAACGAAATACAATATGTCGTATACTGTAACTAGTAAACTCCTTAAGCTGCAGAATTCCCTCACTGCTTTGTACGAAACACCTTCATTGTTAAATAAACCTCAATATTAGTTATTACTGTAAACTCAGAAAAATTACGAAAACCCCGACTACTCTACAATGTTTAGTTAAATAATAGTTGTAAAGAAGGCAATTCTACAATTATAAACACTAAAAATTCTGAACATATGCACTGGATTTTAGTGCAATGTAAAATGCCTAAATGACAAATAACTTAATCCTAGCTTTTAAGTTGATGTATGTTTCCACAGATGTCTACAGGGCTACATTAAATACTACTTAAAAACGTGCGTATATGTAACCGATTACATTATGTAGAGTTTTTGCAAACACAGCTTTAAAACTTTTGAACTCGGTTCAATATTTGCAGTGTTGTGAGCTTTAGTTTAACACCGCGAATTATTAAAGACCGCAAATTTGTATTTTGAATACAATTCATGATCAATTATGTCGCACATAGACTTTCACAATTTTCTAGAAATATTGACTTTCGTTTTTGGCCCATGGTGCCTATAAAGTTAAAAAATTTTCAGAGCATACTACTTAGAAGTAGAATACATTCCATTCAGTGTGATACCAGGAATGCATTACATTTTTTATATTTTTGAATTCTTTATAGCCCTTTTTTATTATAAATTTGAATTTTCTAAGATTGTGTATTACTTTTAGATTTATGCAATAATTATCTATAATTTAATTCTCCACACGAATTTTTTCGATGTTTTGCCCATCACACGTTTGCCTTCCCCTCCCCATACTTTATTTATGGAGAGATCAATCTCAAGAACATTAGTGATTGTGGGGTAAAAGTATGGACACGTGTGTTGGGTTTTACGATAGTCACGATGTTGATGTGTTCAACATTATCTTGAGATATACACTAAACATGAACTTAGAAAGACGGACTAATGTCAAACTGTCGCTTTGAAACTGAGAATGCGCTTCGTTTGTACAACTAAAGGACGCAGTAAACACAAGCAGAAAGCATTTAGTCCAATACGAACAAATTAAGACGAAATAAGAACGTGACTCAAATGACCTAATTTGTGATCGTTTTTCAGCTAACGTAATTGCCGGTGAATTAATATTATCGATTACTTACTTCATGAGCCTAGAGCGCCGAAAATCAAATTATTGCCAACTCGCACGCAAGAATCACATTGAAGCCTACAGTGTAAATAATGCGTAATACCACTGGTTAATAATGTACACTACTTCTAAATTTTATGGTATTCTAGAATTAAATTTTTTACGATTTGATCATCAATCTTGCTCGAGAATATTGGTTTACACAAATTAGGATTGTTTTCGATTGTTGAGACAATGGTGCTTCTACGATGTTTTCTTCTACAAGAGTCGTGGTTAGGGACGTTTATGTGAGTGCCCTACATTAGTGATAGTATTGACTATCGTAGCAATAATCGTGACCACTTGATGTGCTTACTGTATTTGGATTTATTATACCCGGGTCAAGATATTTCATTTGATTTTCATTTTTCATGGCAACGCTGTGCCATTTTCTATGTAGTGCCACCTACGAAACGATATTTCCTTTATGCTTACCATGATTGTTGTGTAAGGATTTAAAAAAGTGGCTAAGTGTATATGGAGCAGAACATTGCACGGTTTCCATACGTTGACATCAAGGAGTGAGGGTGTGAGAAGGCTGCAGGCACCGGATATTTGTGCGTAGCGTTGAATGGGGAGGATTATATAGGTAAGGAGTACTGCAAAGTAAGGAGAATAGGAAAAGTATTAGTCAAAATATTAGTTAAGAAGTACAGGTGCTTGAATAATATGAAAGAAAATGAATTGGCTGGGGCATTGGATGAGATGAAAGTGAAACTCATTTGTGAAGGAGGCTCTTGACGAAATAGTAAGTGGTGTGAGGAAGGATAAGTGAACAGGAGAGGTGCAGGATGGTTCACTCTATCGGGAATGGAGAAGGACATGAAGCCAATGAGAGACAAGCGCATATTCGGGAGGCAGGGCTGTCCCGTTAAGGGTCTGTCAGGAAAAGACAGAGCAGGCTTTTAGCAGACCCGACGCACCGTTTGCAGCGTCAGACTACACGTCCGTGCTGCCTTGAACTCCGTCCCCTACTTCCCTTTCATAAGGGAATAGACTCATATATTCTAGAAAATTGTCACTAAGAAACACTAACGTTGATTTTGACGAAACGTCTGGTAGACGAAGTATACGAAACAAGTGGCCACGTTCTAACACAGGGAAGAAGAAAAACAAAGTTACGTTTTACTCAGTCCGTGAAAGACGTAGACGTCCACACGTTATTAATGAGGCTTAAGGTTGACATTAATGAGGTTACTACTATACATTTTTGATAAATGTTCCCATTAATCTCTAAATGTTTTATTAAATTTACCAAAGGTTTCTTTCTCTTCATCTACTTTTCATCTTCCCCATCAAAGAAAACAGACCTGTCGATTGCTCCGGCTTTAATTAACCCTACCGCTTCCTTGGTATTCAAAAAATGGTTCTACCTGCGTTGTATGTAATTACGATCTAACATAGGATTCCGGTCGTCTAGTATCATGTTCAGATAAGCATACACATCTACTCTACATTCACAGGCAGAAAATATCTACACAAAAATTTCCTACATTTATTAGAGTACCATCATCGCACAGCGCATGCCAGTTGGTAGAGATTTCACATCTGTTGCTTGGACACGACTCATCTCTCTGCGTCAGAATCCAAAATTAAATACTGTACATCAAAACTGGGACTGCTATTACCTTCTACAATTTTAATTATATCGATACATGTAAACTGAACTCTTTTATTATTTAATTTCAGTAATTTCTATGTGAAATTAGTTTCTATGGTATTTATTTCTGCTCTTATTAGATCTGAAATGTTGGTACTGTACCATTGTAGACTTTTCGAGCATGATACGAAAACTTTACAAAAACTCACTTCAAATTTACTTTACAAATCACAAAAATATCATAGATATTAACAAGTAATTACTTATAAATCCACACATCAAACCTACGCTAAGGAGATAGATAACGTGCAGGCTATGCGATTCTTTGCATGCGTTGTTGAGCAGCAGGATTACTCAATGATTTAGCGTGTTCATGATCATTCCAGGCGTGCCTATCAGATTGTTATCGGGTATACGGTATCTAGGTCAATTTTGTCACTCATATACGTACTAAGCTGAGAACAATAGACGTGTTTCGGAAGCAGACAGCCAGTTTGAGATTGTGTAGCGAAGCTATAAAAGGTATTAGGTATTGCAGAGGTATTGTGACGAACGATTTTATGCGTTTTTTAATATATATATATATATATATATATATATATATAATCACGTTTATCCATCATTAGCTAAACATGCAAGTTCTGACCAGAGAAGTTCATCTTTTTGAGACCCCATATATAAAAGTTACGAGTAAGCTTAGACATTTTATTCTTACATATTCGTAATCAGCATAAAAAACCGTAAACATATATATATATCCGTTTCAAGATAGTTTGTTGAAAAAAGTTGAATAATAATTACCCTGTTAACTTTATCGTTACAAACCACTCACACGTTTAAAAAAATGCATTACTATTTTATCACGGATATCGGTTTAGCTTTTAGTGATGAAAAATATGCACAGTGTTGCCACAAAATGTATATAAAGTCACGAAGGTCACAACGTTGCCAAGTCTACTGAACGTAAGCAATTCCTGCAGCTGCTGTGTCTCGGCTGTTTATATTACTGCTTCCAGTCGCCTACGTTTAATTCTTGTATACGATCTTAGTTATTTTTAATTTCAGTACCGTAGTAAAAATAATCTTTGAAAGACGTAATCAACTATTTTTCAACGCTGTTATTAAAAAGTGGGTTAATCTTTCAATGACAGAAAACATATAAGGTATAAAATGTTGTGATCACTTTATTCACACGTTCTTTTCTTGACACGTAAATAACTATATACTAAATAAAGATATAATAAGTATATCTTCATTGTACATTAGTATAATATGTAGTTAAAAAGTACAGTACAACCTGTCACATCTTGACCTGTGATATCCGGAACTTCCCATATCCGGACGTATCTCCAAACTAATTTTTGCAATTTTGGTTAGCGAATGTTTAGGGATGTAAAGATACTACTCTTGATGTATTGGCTGATCACCCCTTTTTCTTCACTACACTTACGTCATTCTGCGATATGGTTCACTATTTTTGAATATTTAAGTTTTTACAATTGAAATACTTTATTTGGGGCAACTGAGTCTGGGGCAGCGGCGTTAGGTCGACTCACTTTGGCTTCATGGCTTCCAAAAAACGTGTGCATTGTATGAAGCAGCCGAATCACAAACTTTTTCAAAAACTGATGTAGGCGTACTGTAAGTAAAACTTTTTAACCAATTTTACTTTTTGTATTTTAAAGAGTACAGTGTACAAATGCAAATGCTAAACCAATAGAAACGTCTAAAAAAACACGTTCTTCTTCTGTGTATCTTCTGTAATTGTTAATTATATTAATTGAGATTTTGGCTACTTATAGAGATTTAATTACTGAACACAATGCAGTTTTCAGAATTGCTGTATATTTATTGGTTTTGAAGTTATCGCAGGTTGAACTGCAAAAATGGATTGAATAAAACTTACTCATGCGGCCGCGTGTTTGACCACGAAGTTAGAGCGAGATAGTTGCTTATTATACCCTTTCTGTCTAGCGTACGGCGCAGCGCACAGTGTCCCTTTCAATACAGTATATTTAATGTATCTTTTAAATGTCAATAAATTTCAATGTAGATAATGTAGAATGTAGAAAATGTAGATAAAGAAAATGATTATGATATTGATTATAATTATAATAATTGGAAGCTTGTTTCAAATATATTATACTACATAGAAATTTTTATACACGCACTCATGCGCGCACGCGTGTGCACGTACGCGCACCCACCCACGCAGGCATATTATATATATATATATAAAATTTGTGATGTTTTCAATTTGTTTCTTCTGCAAGTAGTATAATTTCGTATATTCTTTTTAACACCTGACGCACGTTTCACTGAAAAATATCAGTATCATCTGAGGTTTCTAAGTAAATTAATAACAATCGAAATAATTCTATTAATATAAAATTAACGAATAATAAAAAATTCCGACTTAATTTTACATCTTGTGCCATTTTGTCAATGTTATATGTGGACAGACTTGCTTACTTTTCTATTAAATGTAGAAATAGATTTTACCATTATTTTTTGCCGCAAACCATTTAATCTTGTTGTTTAATCCTTTTTCTATATGAATAGCTCATTACAATTATTGTTAATATTTCGTGTAAACAGCAGAGAGATGCTAAGTAGGACATTGTCTCAGGTAAGATTGCATGGTAAATCAAGACTCGCGCGTATTTCTTCCACCAGTCGGACGTCACGCGGCAAAAACAGCTGATCGCTAGGTTAGCGCGGGAAGCCGGAATGGCCCCCCCTGTGTTGTGTCTATTCAGCGCTAACACCACAAGATTTCTCATTCCCGTCAACATGAGTACCTACTCAAGGTCAAATAACATTCTTAATGTTGTAATGACAGACGTGTACGTTTACAAAACACTGTTTTGGCTGACACATATATACACATCTACGTCTGAACTCGCAACCTCTTATTTATCAGCTGGCCGGTTTTACGTTTCCACCAAACGTGTTCCAGAAAATCATATTAAAATAATATGAATATTTTATAGTAAAAACATAATAAAAATAATAATAATATACAATTTAAAAAGTTAATACACTACCTCTTGCTTACCCTAAGTTTTGTGCCGTATCACTTTTCCAAGGATTCATAAAATTGTTATCTCGAATGATACATGGATCTTGTAGAGCTCGTAATCCTAATGTTCCTTGCATGATTGATGGAATATGTACACATAATAACCGAGCAACATTTTACGTTAAACTATTGAAAATAACAATGGTTTTCCAAAGTACCGGAGACGAGATCACGGAATTGTTGAACTAAAAGGAATACCGTATATCATTTGATAATCGTGATTCGTTCAATACAATCGCTTCCTAATTCTACAGTACAATGCTCACATCAATATTGAAAACCGATAAATACATGTATAAATAGGCTTACCATACGTCCCGGTTTGACCGGGATTGTCCCGGTTTGACGACCTGATCCCGGGGTCCCGGCCAGTTTGTCAATTGTCCCGGTTTGAAAATTGACGAGAGTAGTTTCCGTCCGGGCGAAGACGTTGTGCAAGCTAACCTCCCGATTTTTGGTTAAATCAATAGAAAAGAGAGTTTGAAAGATTAAAAGTAATTTTTCATGAATGGAAAATTCAAAAGCTGCAGTAGTCACTTTGCACGAGTATACACATTCAAATGACTTAGGGAGCACAAAAATCCTAATGTGTGCTACACTTGCTTTCCTTCGAAAAGATGTAGAATGTGGCTGGTAGTATATCCATGGTCAAGTTCCAGAGGAAGAGAAACTCGATTAATTCTTTAATTGTTTCGTAGAACAATAGCTAGACAATGATTAGTGCCACAGGAGTTACGGAACTGCTACTTCCGACGTCATACAATGAATAATACCGTACAAGCACGCATCAGAAACTAAACAACCACGTTGGAAGACCACATCCAAGAATAAAAAACATTATCAAATGTTTATAATCTGAGGCAGAGAAATGTATTCAGAACACGATGTAACGATGGAGTGAAATTTTTAAGCTATGAAAAGGACGAAAAAGTATACTGAATTGGATAAACTAAAAGATATGAAAAAGATTCTGAAGTTGGGATGTTTCTCAAGATCACGTCGTCCGTTCTACAAGTTGACTAATAAAAATAAATAAAAAATAACCTTCCTTTTTAATTTAGAGAGAGAGAGAGAGAGAGAGAGAGAGAGAGAGAGAGAGAGAGAGAGAGAGAGGGAGCGGCTATGCAAGTGTGTGTGTGTGTGTGAGTTTTATAAAAATTGTAACTTGGTAAACGTAGTTGGTAACAAAAAATACATTTAACGAATTATAAAAACATAAACACAATACAGGGTGGATGTACATACATCGTTGTTTGTGTGTTCGCAAGTGGGAGGTACTCTCACGTATCAAAAATTAATTACGTGTCTTATCTACTTGAGTGTTCGCAAGTGAAACGAGTTGCAAGTGCCACTGTTCGTAAGTGGGAGCACACCATCGTCGGCCGGATACGAAAAGCAGATTAATTTACCTGGTTTCTTCGAGACAAAAGCATCAACATGAATCAAAAAATTTAACTTGCAACCATTATTTTAGTAAAACGTAGATGATTGTGGGTATCATAGCTTAGGCTTTTAGAGCATAGGCTTGTACATTTATCTAGGATTTACATTATGTAGCTGATGATAGAAGTTCAAATGCGAGTTCCTGGTCCCTAAAAACATGGGTATCTCAGCTGGTAGAGTGAACTCCAAGACAAAATACTGATCCTTCAAATGTGTGCGTGTCGGGTAGGTATAGGCCTACTCTGGGCTCCTTAAAAAAGCTACTGCTAAAATAACAGTGATTTGTTCTAATTTTGTTTGCTACATAATAAGGTGACGCCGTATAACATTAAAATTTGGGTTTGGCAAAGATTATCAGAATTGGCACATTCAACAATTAAAAGTTTTGTACGAATGAGCAGAAAATAATGGTATTTAAAAGGAGCTATAAAGACATATCTTATGGTCATAAACAAACCGTAGAAGAAATTACTATTGTAATCAGTATAGTCATATTTGGACAGGTGTAGAAAAATATGGAGAAGCCTGTACAGGTGTGTCGGTGCTGATGGGAACACACATAAAAACGTTTGTATGAGATTAAACGTATGTATCCAAGATAAATACCGTTTTATCTACAACAGGTGGCTTCGAAACATGAATTTGGGGATTTCCCTTTTATTTAGGGGGAATTGTTATAAGGTAAATACAGTACAACCTGTCACATCCGGACCTGTGATATCCGGAACTTCCCATATCCGGACGTATCTCCAAACTAATTTTTGCAATTTTGGTTAGCGAATGGTTAGGGATGTAAAGATACTACTCTTGATGTTTTGGCTGATCACGACTTTTTCTTCACTACACTTACGTCATTCTGCGATATGGTTCACTATTTTTGAATATTTAAGTTTTTACAATTGAAATACTTTATTTGGGGCAACTGAGTCTGGGGCAGCAGCGTTAGGTCGACTCACTTTGGCTTCATGGCTTCCAAAAAACGTGTGCATTGTATGAAGCAGCCGAATCACAAACTTTTTCAAAAACTGATGTAGGCGTACTGTAAGTAAAACTTTTTAACCAATTTTACTTTTTGTATTTTAAAGAGTACAGTGTACAAATGCAAATGCTAAACCAATAGAAACGTCTAAAAAAACACGTTCTTCTTCTGTGTATCTTCTGTAATTGTTAATTATATTAATTGAGATTTTGGCTACTTATAGAGATTTAATTACTGAACACAATGCAGTTTTCAGAATTGCTGTATATTTATTGGTTTTGAAGTTATCGCAGGTTGAACTGCAAAAATGGATTGAATAAAATTTACTCATCCGTCCGCGAGTTTGACTGACGAAATTAGAGTGAGATAGTTGCTTATTATACCCTTTCTGTCTAGCGTACGGCGCAGCGCACAGTCTCCCTTTATGTACATAAATATGTAGGAAAAATAAGGAAAATATGTAGCTAAATTTGTAATATTTAAGAAATATGTAGTATTAAAATACTTTCACATCAACAATATAATTTACATTTTACGAGAACATAACAGTGCCCTCTTTGAAAGGTTTTGAAAATAATAGGTGCTTCATTTTAAACTTTTTAAAATCACTTTCAAAACATGCAAATATATTTTGAGCGAAGTCAATGTAATCCATAAAATACTAATCAAGTTCGGGGCTGACACTAATCACCAGTTAGATTACCACTTCTGTTACAGAAAATAAGTTAACCCTCAGAATACACAGTATCTGAAAGTTCAACTCTTTGTTGAAGAGTTTACAATAAGACAGCATGCATAAGAAATGAATTACTTTTCAATTGTTTATTGTACTTTAGAAAATTTATGAAAACATATTTTAGAAAACAGTATTAAAAAAGAAACCTTGATATTATAAAATTAACAACAACAAAGTATTTTACCTATGGATTTCTGTACTATAGGACATGAGTATAAAGTAAAAAATTGAGAATTATTAACTATTTAACAAAGTATTTTACTAGGCGAGTTGAAATTACTATAAAATTAAAGGTAGATTTTTGACTTGAAAATCTATATTGTATATATATATATATATATATATAACTCTACTATAACTCTGCATAAGAATAAAGTGTCCATGTAAGTTTTTTTTTCCACTGTTTAGTTGCACAATTAATTATTAAATACTTTTCTATATTGTCTGTTGACATGGACTGTCTTCGGTCTGAGAGTATGTTTTTATATATAGAAAAGGATCTCTCGACATCACGTGTCGTCACCGGCGCATGTTTATATAGAGGAATCGTACTTGGAAGAATATTCTCAATCGATTCTACAGTTTCGCCGTTACATATGCGATAAATGGTATGTAAAGTTGAGTAACCAGGGTTTCTATTCAGCACAGCATTTAATTTAGTAGAAACTTTGTCACCGACTTCACCCTGCACAGCATTTAACTTGTTAACTGCTTCTTCAACTATTCCTATGGCCTCTTGGAGAGTCAGTCCTGCAGTCTCCAGTTTCTTGATACAACTGAAATGCGTTTTGATGTACGAAACTGAACATATCACCTTAGAGTTGTTGAATGCAGACAAGGATTCGCTCGCGACACTGCAGAATCGGGAGATAATGTTTCCACCACATACTTCACAGCTTCAAAGTTGTCACTGTAGAAATTTACGGCTTCGATCCAGGTTCCCCATCTTGTAATTACGGGTTCTGGAGGCAGAGGTGTGTCAGGTAGCCTTTGCTTGTAGCACTGGATACGGTAAGGAGCTTTCAAGAACACCTTTTTTGTTGCTGATATTAATGTATATACTTCGGGGAAAAGGTCTCTGACAGTTTCAGCTACTCGATGCAATCCATGAGCCAGGCATGTAACATGTAGTAGGTTGGGGTAAAACACATTTAGAGAATTACCTGCTTTTAACATGTATGCTGCTGCATCTGTATACAACAGCAGTACCTTCTCTTCTTTAACACCATTTGGCCATAACAAACTTGGCAAAATACAGCTTTATCGTCAGTTGTAAAAGCACTGTCAATCTGTACCCATGATTTTAACTTAGATGACAAAGATGATGCGGTCGGTGCCATGATAAAACAAGGATATTTGTATTTAAAACTCTTAAGAACTTGCGTTGAACAATACCGCACAATATATTATTTAAGACGTCTTTTGTCCAACAACGAGAATCCGCCAAGGCAAGAAACAAGCAAGCGCAGAAGTGTAGGCGAAAGACAAAACACTGACTTGACAATAACTTCAACACACCACACTGCACGCCAGATTGTTATTTACGTGTAGGCTTACACTACGAGAGCGTCGATAATACTGGCGTCAAAAATCACATTGTGCCCTACAATAGCATAGAGTTATACAGATATTTGTTTGTTTAGGTAGATGGAATCCGTTGCGAGAATTGCAAGATCTGCGAAGAGTATTTATTTACCGCGGACAGCACGTTCTTTCCCCATCGAGCCTGCTGAACGTGCGAACGAAACGTAAATAAGGAGTGGGGCCGCGCATACTATTCTCATCTAACATCCCGTGCAAAATGCCTTACTTGTCGCTTGAGCTCGTAAAAAATCTTACTTCTTGAAAGTAGAATCTATGTGTGCAATTGCAACAGATGCAATATTTTGCCTTTTCTTGTAATAAATTTAATTGGACCTGATTCTGATTAATTGCACATTTGCGCATCTGAGTAATGTTGTTATAGGCCTAACTATTTTTTGCCATTTCAATTTTCAAATTGAAGTAAAGTAAAATTATATTGAAGTATAGTAAAATAGCTAAAATATGTAGAAATATGTAAGATGGAGTGAAATATGTAATATGAACAAAATATGTAAAAATATGTAAAATTAAACTCGCGGATAAGACACCTATTGGTATGATTCGCCGATATCTGGCTTTTCCGTGTAAATGTGCACTCAGCATTCAAATATGTAATTACATAAAAATCCGGGCCTTAATCATCACCTACACCTGCATAAATATGAATGTAGGGGCTACTCATTACAGTATTCACTTCCCCTTCCTTTGTATTTTGATTTGACAGCATTACAGGATGTTTACACTACCTTGTAAGAACGTATGTTTCCCCTTCTGTTTTGTCCAATATACAGTAGATTTGATAGAAATTTTAAATGAAGAAGGAAACTACTACTTGGTAAATTAATATGTATTGTGCTTTTAAAAGGAAAAGAGAGATAGCTACCGTTTTTCTAATTCTATCAGTAGGATAGAAAACAGATATAATATAAAATGTATGAGACCCCATTAATATTAAGTATTTATCTCTAAATCACCAGTCGATTGTCTCAAAATAATGCGAAAAATTGCGAAAGAAACTACCGTGTAGTTATTTTTATCTCGCAAGGGTGTGTACGATGAACTATAGAAAAGAAACTTGTAGATAAATGTTTTTAAACAATGCCGTTTGGTTGCTAATCCCCGACCTTATAACTTTTTTATATACTTGCTTTTGTATAGAAAAGTCTTATGAAGTGAAAAGAAATTAGTAAAAGAGAATGGAAAATTCCAGGGTGAGGAAGAATATTTAACGTTACGAATTATAAAACGAAGGAGATATTACAGCTGCAATAAAGAGCAGGCAACGAATTATATCAAGGGCTCAAGAGAGAAGTAACGCAACGGAAGGCTGATTGGAATTCCTCAACTTAAATGTGAAGGAGGTATTGTATAATATTAATACTACCTGTAACTACCGCAGACCTTCCTTTGTCATAAACCGTCTCCTCACCATTCCCGATGGACCTCCTCCCAGAAACCCCCGCCAACGGAGAAATAGAAATAATTAAGTCTCTTCGTCATACTTACTACACCTGGCTTCCTTATTGATAACTTAACATCTTAAATTTTCCTATCTACCTATCCGGTCTTTATCCCTCTCCTTTGTGCCTCCCCGCCTTACCTTGACGCCTCTCTGACACCTCCCTCCAGCTTTGGCGTCCTGCGTTACTCGACCTCGTCTTGGCTGTCGTTTGACTTATACTTTTATTATGGCTCTTCCATCACCCATTTGGCTCTGCACACTACGTAAACACACAAATACACATCCATACACTACACTCTATCCTGAATGCCTCCACCTACTTCGCCACCGGTCCGCGCTGCGCTGGCGTGCGACTCCTCTAAATCTCCAATCGGCGGAAGGGTGCTTGCCCCAGATCAGCCTGAGTCTTATCCTCTGAGACAAGTCTCAGACAACGCAAAAAAAGGTATAATATTATAGCCTACTGTCTACTATGACTGTGAGACGCGAATATGACAGCAGATACGCAAGAATGTAGGAGGCTACAGAAGAATAAAGGAACGGTCCAACTTTGGATATTATGGCTTAAGTAATCATATTAGAAAGGATTATTACAATTTATTTTATACACCACACAATATATGTGATAATTTTAATTTTTTATTTATCTATAAATTTTGAAACGAATTAAGACCTGTATTAACATCAACCGTTGTGTATATAATTCTTTTCACTCAGACTTTTCACAAAGTTTAGTGATATATTAAAACCATGTGTAAGATAATCAATTTTTGTGAAACCTATAATATACCCATTAAATAGTGTAGACTAGACAAGTATGATAGTAGCTTAATACAGTCTTTTTTCCGGGATGAAAGGGAAATTATAATATTGTGCGCTTAAGAATGAAACTTTTTTTGTTACTAGACCAACGTTTATGGAAATCTATTTGGCTTCATTTCTCAGATTGTAATAAAATTGGAATCAATTATAGCCTATATCAAATTAAAAATTTTTGCCAAAATTATTTGTTACTAACCAAGTTTACTTTATTTTCTTAACCGATGGATTTCTGCATATCAAATTCCGTTTATTAGACATCGATTTTTCAATATAAAATTGGTCTCTAGATTACTGATTTGCGTTAATGCGTCCAAGAAAAATAGTAGTTTGATAAACCTTATTACTAAGTTTTAATGTTTGTTTACATACGGCGTTTTCAAGAAACTGTAACAGTGTTAGAATAAATAGGCCTACTTAAAAATTTGATTACATACATGCAATCATGTAGTTTCGTATACAGAAGCAGTGTAAAAAGTATTTTGTAAAGCTTTCTTACAAAATTATAACATAACTGAAGCCCAAATGATGTTTAAGATTTTGCACGTTAAGTCATATGAAGTTTACTTAAGAACCTCTTACGTTCAGACTTCCTGAGATACAGTTATTGAGAAGAACAAGAGTAACAGAAAGAAAGAGAGAGAGAGAGTGAGAGAGAGGTCAAAGTACATGATGTTTACTACAGTTGGCTACTTATAAGGAACTTGAAAGTAATTAAACTTATTGTAATGTAGAAAGTTAACGAAACATGAACCAAAAGCGAGGATTATGTGCAGCAGACTCAAGAGTTTTATTAACAGGATCCAAACAGCCTTTGGTGAAACGATTATTACGTTAAATAATTTATTCGCAATTAAGAAGTGGTACATTTTGAAGAAAGGAAAAAACCGAGGATGAGGAACTTATAAGTTGCTATTAAAATATGTAACTTACCTTTTGGATACCTAATTATTTTACAAGCAAGTTACGGAAACTATAAAAAAAAATTAATTCTTAATATATAAGCCTTCACGTATTATTTCAAAAAAATTAGATTACTGCTCACTGTGATATACGAAAAGCAAAAATATAATTAATGTAACATTACAACTCTTCAACTCTGTAAGATATAAACTCTTCTGCTTCTGCAGGTTGTTATTTATATTATTGGTACTTGTAGAAATTTTTATTAATCAGAATCGTGAATAAATTTCCAACGGATGGGAGTCAACTTGAAACATGTTGCTTCGGTACTACTGTATACCAATAACTGCATAACTATATTCTTACAAATGATATTCGGTATGAATGAGAATAATTAAAAATTCGTAATTCTCTCTCCCCCGTCTCTCTTCTCCCCCTCACTCTTTCTCTGTCAATTTTCCCCATCTACCTCACTAATAGGGACAAACCTCACTACTACCTTTAATTAAACATGACTACCTCACTATTAATTTCCTTTTATTTTCATTAAGTTAGCACGGCAGGTCCTTCTGCGACTGCACCCAAAGCGCGCCTCTTTAAGTGTTTGTTGAAATGTTACACTGCTACAAACAGATTACTCAAGTTTGAATGTGTAGTTTATACGAACACAATGAATGATTAAACAAACACGCACAAACAAACAGTGAAGGATTGTGTGTAACACTGAAATTGTTGACAAGAAAAAGAAGAAACTGTACGAGTTGGCGCGCGTGCGTGTGCGCGCGCGAGAGAGAGAGAGTGAGTGAGTGAGTGAGTGAGAGGACTGAAAGAGAGAAACATGGGCAGAGGTAAAAAAAATCTGTCGCATTAAATTCACGCCAACAACATTCTTAATGTCGTAATGACACAACAGTCTTTGTTTACAACAATTACTACCGTTGTCACGACACAAATATACAGATCTAATGTGTGTTGGCAGGCTGACGCGTTCGTACTACTAATTCATTCGGAGGCTGTATTCACTCCTGTCTGTATTAAAATAATACAAATATTGTTTTATAGTAATAATATAATAATAATAATAACAACTATCACGATTTGTAGGCTTAAGCATTCATAACATAAACAGTTTTCTAACGTTCCCTCCACTCAAAAGACTTCTACGAACTTTTTTTAACCTATTGATTTTACTCCATTTTTAATAATTCACCAATCCCTTCAGTTTATAACTTACTGCTTACATGTCGGAGCCATGTGATAGTATGAAACTTTTATTGAGCAGAATTCAGTATGACGGATATTCGTGGCATACCTACGGAGATGTGAAAGTAACGTAGTTATACTTCGATTGCAGCTTGGATTCACTAAATTCTGTTGCCTTCTGTACGAGCGGGTAAATTCTATGCAGGAATGGGAAAATTATTATGTAAAAAAAAGCAGTGATCATTAAAGACAAAGGCACTGAGTGTAGGAGATCAGACCGTTGTAGGTCAAGTACTAGTAAAACCTGGAAAAGCTTATCGTTCACTACTACATATTAAGTAGGTTTAATGAAAATTATGTAAATGGAACGGATGTAATTTCGAAACTGTTAATTTCCTTCAAGTGTGTACTAAAGTAAAGAATGTTACAATTTATAAGTTGGTAATTACACCAGGTAATGCTAACAACCAGTAGCCTACTGATTCGAATGTGTGTGTGAAGAGGGCGTTTGTGAAGCAGACACACAGACACTTTTCGATAAATTACTTTTTTTCATGTTTTGAGGGTAGTATAATCAGAATCTGCAAAAATCTCTAACACGATTTTTTTTGGTATCACCATACTTCCATTTCCTTATGGAACATGAAAGTAAAATCAAAGTAAAATTCTGATGGCAACAAAAATCAAATATTCTATCAAAAATTGGGGATATACATTTTTGGTAGGTATTTGGTAGGCCTACTTGCATTGCACAAGGAATGTGTTATTTTCAATAGGTTATTGATAAAAAAAGACTTACAAGTACATTGATTTTTATTACAAAATTTATACAAAACAGTTTCAATTCTAAGGTATCAATAATTAATAATTATTAAGGATAATGAACAAATTATTTCTTCATAGAAGATACATAAAAACATTGCAAAAATAATACATATCAGACAAATATTATTACAACAAAAATACCAAACAGACATTTGGGCTTTGTTACTTTATCAGTAACTATAAGATTACATTAATAAAGTACATAGAATATTTATTTACAAGAACATAATTACAAAAAGTGAAAACACCTTTGATGAAATAAACATTTTATTTATTACATCAAACATAACTAAACTCAGATGACAATATAAATGAACTAAATATAGGTTTTTCTGCGAGGGAGTGTAGGATTGATTAGGGGTTCAATTAGTTGAAATTATTAAAAACAAAAAAAGCATAAACTATAAATAGAAAAACTAGACTGGTATGTTTACAACAAAATGAAAACTTCAAGTTACATTTAAGATATTCCGTGTCAAATCAACAAGTGCTACAACCTGACCCTCTTAGATTTATTTGAAATTAAGTATGCATGTAGTATTCATAAATAGTAACACAAATCAATTTTTTCACATTTTTCTGACGAAAGGTTACTGAGTAATGGGTGCTCAAAAATGAAAAAAATAAATAAAATTTTTGACTTGCTCAACAATATTGATTTGTTCACAACTTGTGTTCTAATTAAGCTAGAACAATGACATCGAGTTCATTTGAAAGCTCTTTAAAGGGCTTTCATATGATATAAAACTTAATTAGTTGAAAATATATGTATTTTTTATTAACACATCATTATTGCATTTACTGAATTTTGAAAAACTGTATTTTTAAAATTCTCAAAAAAATATATGTGAAAGATATTGTTTTCCTCTACATATTCTGAAAGTTTCAACTTGGGATGAGCATGGGATCACTATCAAAAGTAATTTTATGTTTATCACGATTCTGTAAAACGTCATTCAGATCGGTGAATTATTATTATTTTTATTTTCCTACCCGTGACAATTTTTCAGAATCATAGTTGGATTTATTACTTGGCCTACAAAATTGTACTTTTCTTTCATAAAAATAACTGTGTTTTAAAGCTTAGCACTAGCTAAATTAATAGCTCAAAATTAATAAATTGACCTACATATCTAAAATATATATCTTAATACAGTGATCCAGGTTTTCCGTGTACAAGCAAAAAAATATAGATTCTAAGAGCCAGTCAACTATAGAACATCTTACCCGTATATGCAATGACTGAACAACTTACAGATTGAAGAGATGGACAAGAACTGACTAACTGAGATGACCAATATTGTAACGCAACAGAAATGCTAGCACTCAAGTTACATAAAAACAAGGTTCACAGAATAATAAACAAGTCAATATTTAACCCCATGATAGAACAAAGATCTAATAATTATATTTATAATCATAGATAAAGGTAAATAAGGATGCAAGGTAATATTAACAAGAATAACCGAACCTGTAAGTTAGACAATAGTTGATGATATATGTTTAATGAAAAACAAACAAAAAATGAAACAATAATTTACTAATAGCAAATAAGAATTTTGAGTTAAGAGGTATTATTTTGTGACAACAAATGTTATGATAAAGTTTATGTTATGTTATACCAAATATGTGTTGAGTTAATGAAAGATAATGAAACAAGATGTATTATTCAATGACTGTTGTAGAATGAAGTGTGAAGCAGCTAATTAACGTTAATAGATTTGAATTTTCTTATATGTGATCCATAGGTCAAGATAAAATTGTTATTAGATATGGAAAAAATAATTGTTTATGTAAATGTTAATAGTTAAGATTTAATTATATGTATGAATTTATGTAAAAGGGGCTATAGATGTGTACCAGTTATAAACACAGGTAGATCTGTTTACAATAAAAGGCCTAACAGCCAAAACCACTATATAACCACTCATAACATAAAGGTTAGGTACATCAATTAATAATAATTAATGAATACGATTTGAAGAGCTAGAAAAAACATTAAATTAATAATGATATATAATAAAATTTATACAAATTATGATAATACCATAATGCCATGATATCGATTAATAACATTTAATATCGAAAGTGGATTAAATATAAAAAAAGGGAAAAAACCGGCTTATATAAAAAAACCAGCACAATATGTGTAGAAAATAATAAACCAACTATCGGTAAAGTTACATTCCGATAGGATAGCAAATTGATAAGGAATAGACAAAAAATATATGAAATAAACACTATATTCAAAACATGTGGAAGGAAGAAGTCGTGTGTTGCTAGGGACGACAGAAGAAGAGGAAGTTGTTAATTTGACAATAATTGCTTTGATGATCTGAATGTGATGAGATTAAAAAACCCAATAATTATCTATTTAATCGAAATATTTTAAATCATCAGACACGATTATAAAACACAAAATCCTAATGACAATGTTTATGACTATCACCAGTACAGTTTAATCCAAATAACACTACAGTATGAAATCACAATAGAGAATAAATAACTGGATTATACAAGGAAGAACTTGAACTGTCCCATATCCGAAGGGAATTGATGATATATTAAACCAAATAGAAAGAATTAACAGTATCACAATTAATAATATTCACTACACCAGAAGTTATAACCTTTCAAAAACACGGAACAACACTAATTGCTTCAACCAAGAGAAGAACGTATTTGGATCCTGGCGTTGCAGAAGAAGCATCAATCGGGCTGTAAACCAATCCAGACAGCTGTAATTCCGAAGTGGACAGGAGAAGAATTCCATTCTATTAAATCGAAGAAAGAAAATCGTACGGCATAATTGTCCAGAACAGTAAATTTATCAATCAACCGCCTACACGATTGGCTTCGTTCTAGTCTGGTAAATTATTATTATATTAATCATACTAACTACACAACACTTTAAATTTGTAAATCTTGCATTCTTATCTATGTATTTTTAATCTTCCCCACAGTTACAAGAACCTTCACACCCTGAATTAAATTAATTACAAATTAAAACACACTATATAACTAAATTTAAATAAAGTATCAGAATAATCAACAATCGATTCATACAATCTATAGCTCAAGCATATGTTAATTAGAACATATATTATTCAGTGTTAAAGAAGTAAACAAATAAAGAACCTTTATATATTGGCAAAATCTTGTTATTTGGAGTATGGTTTAATGAGCTAGGAATAAAAAAGTAACTGAATAAGTATAGAATAATTGGTTAACATAAACATTGAAATAACCTATAAGTTTCGTTGAGCCGATACTACAGCGCTTATAGCGGAATTATCTGACACCAAAGAGAGAGAGTAAAAATACAAAATTAGACAGAATTCTCTTCAAGGTATAATAGGGTTGAACGGAATTATAAAATAACTCATTAATTATTTAAGTTACAGGTACACAAACACTGATAGTTTTTAGAGAGCTAAGTTAATAATTAATTACTTACATCAATACATCCCACAACTCCAAATATCTCCGAGATTTACGTAATTAAAATAATTCAAAACACATTGGCATAGGTGTATGTACAAATTGACAAACACAACAGTGGGGTTTTAAGGAGAGGAAACCCATTCCTGTACAATATACAACAGATAATATTATAAATGTATAGGACAAGATATGTTATAAAAGAATGAAAGTAACTATACTGTTAACTGAATAGAAGCTGTGAATAAAAGCATAGTAACATGTTATGCATAGCACCCATGTAACATAAAGAAGTATTAAAATTGTCTCATAATAATAACAAATATTACTCAAATAGTCAAACAATCATGTAAGATAAGAAAAGGCAATAACTAAAGAGTTATTAGTTATCATTAATAAAACCAAACTTGAGAAAATAAGGTTAAAAGAATGTAAATTTGTATCAACCTAACATACACATTGTTGGTACAAATTTCACCTAAATTCACATCTATCAGTAGGAAAAGCCTACCTAAACCAAAATGTTTTGTGCCTTAAACCAAGAAGAACTGATAAGCTTTCTACAGGTACCAATATAAGATACCCAAAATGGATTTTAAATAAGAATTTAAGTAAATAAATTGTACCAAAACCGACCAAAAGGGGATTCACTAAGTAAAACGTGAACAAAACCACTTTATAATACCAAATAGAAGTAAAAGGTTAATGCTAATACCACAAGTAAGGTGTAATGCCACTATTGTAATAGTATAAGAATATTATAAGAAAGGACATAATGTATTATAATCGTAATTAAGAACACCTGTCATGTGACACTAGGTGTAAGTAATGTTAGTCAATGATATACACTAAGGGACAGACCAGTGTACAAAAAACACTAAACCAATTATAAAGAGACTACTATGATTAAACTATTGTAACTAAATAATAGTAGAAAGAGATAAAAGAATACCAAATAAGAATGGAAATAAGTGTACACCTCATAGTGCAAAATAGAGGTCAGAGAGAGATAACTATATAAGAATACAGCAGTTGTATAAGGAGAAATTTACCTCCAAACTTATAAATTTTGCACAATCATCTGGCGATATAAGAGCTTCTACAACAATGGACTCTGTAACAAAGAAAGAATTTTAGCTAACAGAGAAAAATAATTATCATTGCCAGTATCAACAAAAGTGCAAATTACTAAATGAAATAATGCAATTTTATGGGAAATAATGTTATTAAACTAATTATGTACTTTATTAAGAACTTTTGTTTTCCAGCAGCTTCCAAAACTCTTTATATAAAAAATAATATAAACAAACTTATTTAGAGCTTCTAACAATACTTATCTTAAAATTATCATATGATTATACTTTCCAAAGGAAGCCCCTGATTTGAAAGCATTGACACATAATACTACTAATAAAAAATGATTCCAACTACTATGTTACTAAATTTTCTCATTTAAAATGTAAATGGGACTGTTAATAACTTTATATTGTTGTCATTAACAAGACAAAACAATCATTAATGGCTATTTTATCACAAACTTCAAAATCTCCTATAAAGCTTGCTCAATGAAATAGGACATTCCTGATGCAGAAAATTAACTTTGCCATAACACAAATTAAATAGGCTAACACCCAAACAAAAAAAATGCTTTGAAAACAAAACATTAATGAAATATGGTATGAATTCATTGTGCTACATTCAAAGCTGATTTTCTTAATTGATTTAAAGTACCTATACAAGTCTAGTTTGTCAAGTAAAGATAATTTAGGTAAACCTAACACTACATATGAAACAAACATTAAATCAAATATGCTAATGTTACAAAATTCACAAACAGAAAAAAAAATTTTTAATTATCTATAGGCTAAATTGCTTTGATTATATTACCTTCTCCACTTCATATGTTTTCCACATCAATATCATCTGATGTGGATACTACTGATGGTGCAATAATAGTCATTTTTTCCCAGTCAATTCTGGAAAGTTCAGGAGGAACCTGAAAGATCATTACAAAACTCATACATAATTTTTCACTAAGTTAATAATTATAATAATATTAAGCTAATAATTAAGAGAATAATTTATTTTCTTAACCTAGCACAATATTTGTAGGTTAGCACTATGAATTTACAAAAAGTTAATGGATTTTGTGTAAATTTCTAAAAAAAATTAAATTTACAGCATAATCTAGTAGTTATTTTATAGTAATCTATTTTAATTTAAATGAACTCAAGTCACTATTGCTTGGTTACATCCCTGCACTGAAGATTCCTGAAAAATATTTCTAATATAATCACACAAACTCGAAAAACAAAAACTGTTCAAATGATTAACATTGAATAATATAATCCTGATTATAACGGTATTATAACTAGCAAATACATTACGGATAATTCATCCATACTCCATATCATTTAAATCTACTATTAAGTATAACACACCCCATAAAATTTAGAATATTAAGATACTAATTTTTTAAAATTTCATGTGATATTAGTTGAGTATCATTTAGGAGGTTAAACAATATAAATACAATTCTACATATTAAGTTACAGATTATAAATACAGATAATAAGAAATTAAATAAAAATAACACTATAGGCCTACATCAATTATCGGGTTTAAGAACCTGCTGCTGTAAGCAGTGATAATTTTAGTTTAGTGAGCTTTAATCAGACTTGCATGCAATAATAAATTTTACATAAGATAAAAGAACGATGCTGTCTTTAGTCACCAGCAAAACCTTTTCTGTCTGCAAGTTAATATTATAAAATTTAAAAACAGCACAATTTTATTAAAAAATTTAATCGAGATTAAAAAGCTTTTTAACTCAAAAATTAAAGAAGTCACAGTTCAAATTCTCTTTTCACTTTTTCTTTTACCTGACAAATGTTAGTCCTTAATTTTTAAAGCAGAGCTGTGATAAAATAAAATTTTTATGTCAAATAAATTACAATTTAATGGACTCGATGTTATGAAAGTAACTATGTGTACAAAATATTACAACAGTTTGCTTCCGTATTACAGTAGCCATAGGCCTATATTATAAATTTTGTTATATTATGTGTTAAAATTAACCTTAACTTATTAAGTCATATCTTATTTAATTAATTACGTTTCTCTGAAAAATCCTGAATTTGAAAGTATATTTAGAGTAATATAGTGGGACTGAAGAATAAAATAAAATATGTTAACTAGTTAAATACGAGCAGAGTACAAATTAAATATATTATGGTAAGGCCTACCATCTTGTGTTAGGTAGGACCTCATTTTACGAATAAAATGACTTACAAATTGGATACATTACACAAATATAGGTAGGCCTATTTCATTTTTACAATTGAAAACGTACGCAGTCTAGCTAATATTTCTATAGGCTAATGGGTGTACTCAGTAGGAACTCAAGGCTTAGTACTTGTCTTCAGACATTTTATACTTCATATCAAAGCCATAGATTAAATTAATGGCAAAAAATTTAGGCAGAATTTACGAACAAAATTTAGCATAAATTTCAGGCCTAATCTACCACTCAAACTTACTTGATCAGACACTTGTGTGTGTCCTAAATCTTGTGAAATTCGATCGCATACATTTTCCGGAAACAGTCTTACATTTGTAAGAAAATTAAAATTATGTAATGTTCATACATGAATCACCATAAAAGTAATAAATGGAATTTTTTTAGAGTAGACAAAATAATTGTCAGACTTACAGGAGTATCTATAATAAAGAAAAAATATTTAATTATATTGCAGTCAGTGCCCTCACATGGACTTTTTTTTAAAAATCAGTTAATTAGTCTTAGTTTTAAGTTAACTAGAGTTTAAGGGGTGATTTTATACACCAAATATAAGGTAACATGAATAAATTAACACTGAACTTACTACGTTCCCAGTCAAATATGAAAGTAAAGTATGAAAATATATGTAGACATGCCACTATTGGTGTAAGTTCTGGAGCTAAAGATAATTCAACTGTGATACAGAACTTAGTCTATTATACTTAACACCCAGGCCTATAAACTTTTGATCTTTTTCTAAAAGTAATTAATTTTATTTCAGAGTTAGGTTAGGCTTACAGGCTAATCCGCAGTAAGTTTAGCTAAATCAGTTATATTATCATAGGCCAGACTTAATCTAAATAAAATTATTCTGTGTAAAGGTATCAGTAACTTGATATTTATACAGAATAAGCATTTAATACAGAATACATATTTCATTTAACTGGAGTCAGTTCCCTCACAGGGTCTTTTTCAAAAATGGGTTAATTAATTTTATATTTTTAGTTGATTAGAGTTAAGGGGTGCTTTTATACACTGAATATAAATAACAATTAAAACTATATGTACCTTTTTTTGCTGTACGTCTCCTAGGCCTACTTTCACAGTCATCTGAAAAGTAAAATATGACAATTGATGTAGACATGCAAGTATCTGGAGCTAGAGACAATTTACTGTGATAAAGAACTTAGCCTATTATACTTAACACCCAAGCCTACATAACACAAACAAATTTTGATTTTTTCCTAAAAGTAATTCATTTTATTTCAGAGTTAGGTTAGGCTTACAGGCTATTCCGCTGTAAGTTAATCGGCTAATGCCCTGCTAGTTTGCTAGTTTTGTTAACATAATTAATCTTTCAGCGAAATCAGTTCTATTATCACAGGAACTTTGCTGTTGTTAATAATACATCAGCACAAAACTAACTGGAAGTTTATTCTAGTCCTAGGGTTATAGAATCAAAGTCTTATCTAAACACTGAACTATCCTTAACTGATAATTTCATGTTATGACATCCAACTTGCATACAATACAATAAATACTCATGTTCTTGTATACCACAAAGAATCTATGATTTCTATTCAAATATTATTATTCTGATATTTTCATTTTTCTGTTTTACCCTGCACTTTTCAAAGCAGGAATTACAATATTAAAGTTTTACAACAATGCATCTAATAAAATTATTCTGTGTAAAGGTTTAGTAACCTGATATTTATATCACTATTGTATTAACAACTCGGAACACTAAGTGTGTTTGATATTTATGTAGCATAAGGTGACGCGTATATGACAGGTTTTATTAATGCAGTAAAGGAACAAATCTAATTTAAATAGTCTTTGTATTATTTTGGAATTCAATTTTTTAAAGCAAATGATAATACCTTATGCACCTTTGTAAAGGTTTTTACTTATTGGGGATAAGTGAACTGAATTAAAACATCAAACAAATGATTTTTGTTTCACAATCAAAACAATACGCCTACTGTATTAAATTTATTATGGCAATTCTATTTACCCTAAAACACTACAATACAAAACTCCAGAATTTTTGTTTTTGTATAAATTGGCCCGCTAATAATGAAAAAATAAAATTGTATTAATTAAATTAGAATGCTAACTTGCCCAATTATTAAATTTTGGGCAGAACACAGTGCTATTAGGCATAGTTGGTTCTATAACAGATACGTGTTCGACAAAGTAATCTAGACATGAAACATAACCTAACGTATTTCTTTTATGAATTTTATGAAAACTGCTGAATTTGAAAGTATATTTAGAGTAATATAGCTGGACTGAAGAATTAAATAAAATTTGTAACTAGTTAAATACGAGCAGAGTTCAAATTAAATATATTATAGTAAGGCATACCATCTTGTGTTAGGTAGGACCACATTTTACGAATAAAATGATTTACAAATTGGATACATTACACATATATAGGTAGGCTAGAGTAGACAAAATAATTGTCAGACTTACAGGAGTATCTATAATAAAGAAACTTTATTTAATTAAATTGCTTCAGTGCCTTACAGGGACTTTTTTTAAAAATTAGTTAATTACCCCTTGGGTAATTATGAAGATTCTCATCAATGCTGATATTGCGCTGATATATTTTTATTATATTCTTCTATGTTATATAAACACGAGAAAAATAATTTTAAACGGCGGTCGAACCTATTTACGGAGACAAAAAATTAAATTTTCACTCCCATAAGAACGCATGGCGTTAGCCTAGGTATATTGTATTAATTAAATTAGAATGCTAATTTGCTCCATTATTAAATTTTGGACAGAACACAGTGATATTATGTATAGTTGGGTCTATAACAATCGGTAGGCCTAGTGTACAACCCAAAGTAATCGAGACATTCATACATAACCTAACAGCTAATTTCCTACAAACAACGGACAACATACACTAAATAAATGATCATCTTACCTTTCATTATTATTCCTAGCGCCTCCAACATATTTTTACTTCGACTTGCAATCACAAACACTTCATACGAATTACAAAATTCTGTCCCACACACGTTAGCAAACTCAACGAATTACCGCACAACGAGACGACTAAACAGAATAAATAATATGGCAGGTCGCAATATTTCGTTATACCAACTAAACAGAATAAAAACACACTTCCCTCTGTAGTGTCTGTCTTTTTTACACATGTTACAAATTTTATAGAATAATTATTACGAATGCCAATATGGCCGACTAACTACCCATATTTCATTATATACATTTGTATATATCGAACAGGTTGTCTGGCTTCAGCGTACACCAAAAATACGATGTATAAAAATTTGTATAAGTTTTTCGTACGCTGACACACCATAACTTGGGCAAAATAACTTCTTCACCTAAAGATGTACTTATACAAGTTCCTCAAATTTGTTTTAGATACCCTGGGTAAAAATTGGGGTGTGATGAAGAAATTATGCGGCGCTAAGTCTATATATATATATATATATATATATATATATATATAATATTAAAAAAGTGAACGAAGAGGATGTATCAACAAGATAATTATAACACCGCCAACACAGCGTACTACATCCATAAATACAGAAATGTCAAACTACAGGTAACAAAAACTTCCTTGAACATCGCATACAACAAAACATGCCGCAAACACAACATTATACCCACACATGCACAAATCACAATAAAAAATAACACACACGCCGCAATGCAAACTAAACGTAAAGCTGAAATAATACACCTGGACAACATAATCAAGGATTTATACTACAAAAAAGATACATTAAACAAAACAGCATATAACCTACACGTAAAGCTTACACAAATATTACCCACATAGAACTCGAAAACGTAATACAACATACACGGAACAACATAGAGAAACTCCAATTAAAAATACAAGAACGACATAACAGGAAAATCAATAACATCTTAACACGCAGAAACGAAACAGTCCCTACACCGACACATAAATTTCACACACGTACAGTAAATATAACAAAGACCAATTTCACTAAAGCAGAAATAACCCTATTAGATAAAGGTCTAAAACACAATTTAGGAAACAATCCAACCAATAACAACAATAATAAAAGGTATATACGCGACATAGTCATAGACACTGAAACAGCCATACAACACACGCATAACAAAGACCATGATACTATACGTCATGATATAAAACGCAAATTACAACACACACAACAATACGAACAAAAACACCATAACGAAATCCAAACAATAAAAAATATAAAACGTAAATTACAAGAACACAACCTAACCGTACTCAAAGCAGATTAAGGTAACATAAACGTCATAATAGAAAAACAGGATTTAAATAACAAAATCGAAACATTTTTTACTGAAAACAACATAACCAAATTAAATAAAGACCCCACCCCAAAATATCACAAACAAATAAATAAAATCTTAAATAACACAAAACACATAATCTCACCTGACAACATCAAATATCTGAAACAAATTAAACCGAACCCCCTACACTGAATGCATTACCAAAATTACACAAACCTAATGTCCCCATCAGACCACTTATAAACAACACACTTGCACCTGCACACAAAATAGCTAGACAATTAGATAAATTAATCAGAAATAACATAAATTTAACAAACAACACCTCCGTCAAAAATAATTTAGACCTGGTGAATAAAACTCAACATGTCCACATTCCACACAATTCAACGCTAGCTTCATTCGACATAACAAACCTATACACCAATGTACCCACAAAAGAAACTATAACTACATTAGAACAGTTACTAAAACTTAATAACACACCTGAAACACACATTATAGAGATCATCCATCTCACTAAAATTATCACTGAACAAAATTATTTCTCACACAATAACATGGTTTACACACAAACACATGGACTACCCATGGGCTCCCCTATATCAGGTATACTAGCCGAAATATTCTTACATACCATAGAACAAGAACACATATTAAACAATAACAAATATACCAACAAAACAAAATAATATATTGGTCAGATACGTTGATGACATTTTACTCCTATACAACGGCAACAAAAGACAAATTGAAAATTTCCACAAATACATTAACACTATACATCAAAAATTAAAATTCACACTTGAATTAGAACAAAACAATAGCATAAAGTTCCTGGACATTACAATTACCAAAACAAACAACACACACACATACAAAATATACAGAAAACCCACCACAACAGACATGGTCATACATAACTCTTCCAACCACCCAACTCAACACAAAGATGCAGCTTTCAACTATATGCTCCATAGGCTCACATCGATACCACCTAAATACACATGACTACCAAGAAGAACTTAACACAATTAAATATATAGCAGTCAAAAATGGATACAATCCCGATTTAATAAACAAACTACACAAACGCATCCTAAACACAAAAGGTAAAACACATAAAACCAACAGCACACAACCCAGTAAATACATCACACTCACATACTACAATAACAACGCACACAAAATTGCTAACACATTTAGGAAACACAATTATAAAGTAGCCTACAGAACTAACAACACCATCATGAAACACATAAATAATACTAACAAAGACACAGACACCTACAGCAAAACAGGGGTTTATAAAATAAACTGCAATGACTGTCACCAATTCTACATTGGCCAGACGGGAAGATCTTTTTCCTCTAGATATTCTGAACATTGAAAAGCCCTCACCACAAGCTACATACAGTCCACATTTGCCACACATTTACAAAACGAAAACCACAGTTACACAAACATAGAACACAACATGGAAATACTACACTACTTACCTAAAAGTAGAAAGCTAAACACAGCAGAACAATTTGAAATATACAGATATCACACACTACAACCAAACAACATATTAAACGAACAATTACATTATAGATCGCACATACTTTCCGATACACTGATTCCAACACAAAATTCGAATCCCAGCGCCAATGCCCTCCCACCAGCAACCCCCACCACACACACCTACATCCCATAACCGTTACTGTACAGACATTCAGTATTTAAATCCCATTGAAGAAGACGAATACCACGTCGAAACGTCTGGGTAACAAAATCAAAAAGTAAGTGTCCATAGTGGAAGTTTAATATATATGTAAATATATATATATATATATATATATATGATTTTATCCGTGTTTGTTCTATCGGTTTTGTGTAAAGCGAGTGTTTTGAATTGTATTTTTGCGAATATGCGTAATTAGTAACTTGCATTTTGATAACATTGTTTAGATGATATTTATGTTTGTTACATTCGTCAACTTGGAGAATTTTTGTAGACGAATATTTATTTAAAGTCACTGAAATTTTAATTAACAATTTCTCTCTCTGTTCATTTTTTTATTTTAACTGTTAAAATATGACGATCCGTGCAGTCGTCGTAACAAAATGACAACTTGAAACGTTTTCTATGGAAAGATCAACGGCACCAAGATAAAATTTTTGTTAAACACACACGGTAAACACACAAGTTACAGAAGATACATTATTAGGAAGACTACAAACTATTCAGAAATATTAAAACACTGTCAGCAATTGTTAAATAATTCAGCATATTTATTTGTTAATGTACGCCTACATTCACCTTTGTATATCGTCTTTCTGACGTAAGAAATGGTCAGAGATTGATCTCTAATGTCTATTCATTTAATTGATACAGTGAAATGTTTACCACATTGTGTTCATTAATTTACTTATTGTATATGTTTTAGAAATTATCCTGCCTGAGGTGAATGATGGTAAAGATACTGTAATGTTAAACCTTATGAGAAGAACGGTACCTTATAAACAAAAGAATCTGTTATACACTTCTAAAAGAGTTTCAGGGATCCATATGTTACGTTCTATTTGTTTACGATAGCTGTCAGACGCTATTCGCATTCATATAACTTTAATGAATATTTAATAACATTTACCAGTTTTTAAGTAAGCATGGTGAAATTTATAGTCGAGTACACGTATAAATCATTTATAGTTACACGAAAGTGCACACATTTGTAAAGATGAATATTGCTAATTCACTGGAGTTAAATGTGACTGTAAAACATGCAATTCACGTTGTTAACACTCAATAGCGTTAGCGTTTACAACTAGTAAACTAAAGTGGATTTTCATAAACATTTTTATTCTATATGTTCTATGAATTGGACTGTTAAGTCAGTTAAAATTTATACTTTAATGACACTTGGAAATCAACAGCTCGAATTTAATTTACAATAATTATTTCTTAGTTGAGGTTATTTATGTTACGCTACGTTGTGTTAAGCGATATGATTTGTAAAGATGCACTTTTCCTATGAAAATAATTTTACACGGTTGTAAATTTTACTACCAAAAAATAAAGCCTGCGATTTTTCTCATAGGATATTTATTGATTGTAAAAAAGAATATTAGGTTTACAAACACTTTTTTTAAAATAAAATGGGTTCTTTAAAACATTCTGATTCCTGAAAATTATAAATATTTTTAAAAATTAAAAAATAAATCAATTAACGTACCAATAAATCAATGAATCTGAACCAATAAATGAAACAGATTTTTTCAGATCACACTTAATTACAACTAAATTAACTTAATTAACGCATGTGAAAATTTATTTTGCTTAATTAATTAACGATAATGGGACGATCGTGGTGTGAAATATCTAAATACCAAAATTAATTATAAGTTTTTTACTATTAAATACTAATATTAAGATATCACTATTGAATAAAAACATTAAAGAAACCGACCTATATTCAGAATTGTAAAACTGAAGATAAATATTGTACTTTTTTAAAGAAAGATATTGAAACAAATTACGTTTTCTCTCTAATGCAATTTTACGCCTTCAAATAAGAATCCGGGATGTTCGAATAACAGCACTGTGGGTTCTCTCTCGTCCGTGCTATCTCAATCTATATTGCAAATGTTAATCGATAAATAACTAAAGAAAGTATATGCTGGCAGATAATTGGGAGGATCAATGAACAAAGACGAAAGGGTTGAAAGATTAGAAACGTAAAAATTGGAAAACACTATCAATTGCTTTACTCGTTGACTAACATATGGATCAGGAAAATATATTGCAACGTTATAAGTATTATAAAATAAATGAATAAATTTCTGACCATGTACCCAACGCAACAATAAAGTGTTAAACAACGGCCAGGTCGTAGGATTTTTGTGCTCGTTTCGTTAAGTATATGTGGTTGCACAATAAACGTATTTTTGTATTAGGCGTAAGACGCTGATGACATGAAATAATTAATTAAAACATATTAAAATAATCAATCAACGATTTATTAATATTGCAAAGAAATTATATTGAATATTAAAAATTTAAATTATAAAAGTTAAAAATATTATTTTTTATAAGTTTACACTCTCTAAAACATAACATATCCTTGATGTTCAGTACACATAAAAAAAACCATAAAATCTTAAATATCTAAACATACATGCTGAACAAATTATACAATTACTTTATATTGCATGAGAGTTTGACTTTGACTCAGTTTTAAAAATAGGAACTCATTTATAAAATAATACTAACTTTACCAAATAAAATTTAATTGTTAGTAATTATATTTTTATTTAAAAAATAACATTTACTTGATGAATACGTAAATAATCTATTTGTATACGTAAATAACGTAATCATGTATTTACGTGTAATTCAGGAAGTGGCAAAAGCGAAACATCTGCGTCCACCACTTACGGAAGTCGAGCTCATACATAAGGTAGCCTATCGTTTGAGCAGAACATACGTGTTGCTGTGATGACAAGAGGAATAATACGGTTAGAAGATCTGATGGTGCTGTTGTCGAAATGGGAAGATTTAGTCAGTAAAGTTCAAGGTCGAGGTCCCAGTAAAACATACGAAAACACTATCCAATACAAATAGACTAAGAAACCCAAAAGAACAGAAGTAAAAAAAAAATGGGAACACACACACACACACACACACACACACACACACACACACACACACACACAAGTACATATCTTGTAGTAATATAGACAACCCAGTTTACAGAGCAACTGAATAGCAAATTGCAGGCTGTAAAAATGAAATGCTCGAGACATCTGAAGACCGTTAACAGGAGAAATAAATTATAAATAGTGATTAAATTGGATCTAGAGATTGAACCGTTGATTACGTGTACAGATTTATAGGTATGGAATGAGAATGGAACAGGAGATTCAAGTGCATGGTGGGTATAGTGTGGAGAGGTCCTTAAGAAAAGCACAAGGACGTCTCTTAAACATGAAATACAGTAACATGGGCATTAAATGAACTCGGCTTTTTTGGACTCGTAATGACAACAGGCATGAAACGGACAAAGTTTGTGTAGCAGTGGGATTATGTAATCGTTGATACTGATTACTTGGCTCTGACTATTGGTATTCCTATTTACAATTATAACGTGTGTAGCACATACTATTACTATTGTTATATCACACTTTATTGTTTAATGTATTACCATAACCCCTAACCGTAAACTAAGGATTTTTTATTATGATTCGCAGTACTTTTAACAAATTTATTTTGTTAATCGTAACCTTCGTATTGAATTTCGTAACCAGGATCTGCTGAAAACGTATTTTTCACGTGACTCCTACATTGCGTTAGTAAAGTGAACTTACGTCGAACTAGACGGGAATGGAAGATAATAACGTAAACAACTCAGAATAGAATGAAAAGTTTATTAACACGCCGACAAAAAGTCCAATACACATCCACACAGCTACCTACATGTAAAAACTTGTTCACTAACGCAGTTAATTTAAGGTGTAGGGCGAAATATATTACTTCAAATTATCTTCCTTATGATTATTTAACGTTTTCTGTGTAAACAAGTAAACCAAATTTGGGCCCGGCAAATAGTATCTTTAACACTCAGTGCTAATATTTGTGGTGCAAAAATAAATTAATATTTTAAATAACGTGAATAAATACTGTCACGATATAACAGAACAACTCTCTCTACTTCTTTCCTCAACCCAGAAATTACATTTGAAATTGATATTTTTATAGATTTGCAATAAAGAAAGAAGAAGGTATGTGGTCATCAAGGGGATGTCCACAGAAAGTAAAACAAAATTATACTCTAGTTACAGTAGCCTCAGTCAAAGTGTTTACAGACTGAGCACTTTGATCTATTTAGTCTTATGTGTTATTAGGACGGTTATGTGTGTTATGAGAGCACGCTCGAATTATATTGTCCAGTTAATAAAATGACATTATCGTGTTTAGTCCAAATGGACGCGGTGTTGCAATAATTAGTATTCAGCAACTGCAGCGTATGATGTTCAATGAATCCGACAATTTTTGCCGTCGTCATTCTGGAAGTGCCACGTCAACAACAACGCAACTACATGGGTGAAGCTAATCAGTTAATACCATCTCATAAGAGTTGCTTTGATTGTAAAAATTGAAAGTTAAAACGAGACAGCTATGACGACAATTAGGACCTGTAACGTGACGAAATACCAACAACTGAGCAGCAATCAAAACTTTTTGAGTTTGCTAATACAGTGTTGTTCTGTCTAAAGTTCACCGCGTAAGTCATTTCTTGACCACACGTATTTTGTCATTATCACGCTTTTGGCGTCAGTAATGTTCCACATTTTGATTCTATGTCGTTTTAAGATCTTTATGTATTATAGTTTAATTTCTTTGTTGATACGCCACAATTTGCTTTCGGTACCGTTCGTTAGAAATAATGGCTCCTTTTCTACCGCTTAAACAGGCTAGGCTGTCTTATGTCAACCGTTTGGCATACAAAGAAGACAGTGTAGCCAGCATTACGCTCCACCCCGTCATTATTACCCCAGAATGTTATCCTAGCTACTAATTTCCACAGGTTGAGGTGTGGGCTGAAAAAACTCATCCTGATTTTATTGAGCGCTCGGTAATCGAACCCGAGACCTCTATGTTAGTAGCCAGCTGCTATAATAACCACTGGCTTGCTGAGAATTATTTTTCATCGTATACGTATAATTTTGACTCTCGACTTCCGAAAAAACTTGGTTATTGTCATGGATCCTTATGACTCATGAAAGAACAAAGTTATGTTTAATACAGCAAACAGCTGCAGCCCTTTCGCTTTTGCAATCTTTTTATAGTAGCTATGTTTTTTGACTGGTGAGTAGGCTATACATAAGTCTAAACAGAGCATTATTTTTTTAAAAGATTAAGTATTATTACGTGGACCAAAGTATAGACAACAAACACTGAAGAGGGTGTAGACGATTTAAAGAAAGCGATACACTAGCTCAGACTGAAACGAAGTTTATCCCTAAATACGTTGAAAAGTTCTGAACGTAAGGCGAAGAAAATTACATTTACTGGAAGGTTCACCATAGTCCG
Source organism: Magicicada septendecula (assembly GCA_034769895.1). Lineage (NCBI taxonomy): Eukaryota > Metazoa > Arthropoda > Insecta > Hemiptera > Cicadidae > Magicicada > Magicicada septendecula. The sequence continues at coordinate 280,874,482 of CM068369.1, read as the reverse complement.
TTGTATATATTGGCAGCAAGCAGCAAATGAATACGTTCAAGTATTTAGGGTGTCGTTTTATTTTCTTGTAATGTAGGCCTATTTAACAGAGACGTCAAGAATAAAACAGTTTCATTATCTGCGGTGTGCAGCATAATAAAGGAAAAGTTTTGAAAGTATTGTAGTAAGAAATAAAGTGTATGGAAAAGAAGAAGATTAGTACAGTTAGGCGATACAAGTGTCATCGTATTGGCGAGTAACGGGTTGGAGAGCAATATTTCAGTTAAGTTCGGTTAAGTCACTGGACGTGATAAAATGTGAACTATTCTTGATGAATATGGGCTGATCTTAATTCCATTAAGGGGGTTTGATCACACACACACAAATTTTCAATTTTTATTTTTTTGCTAAAATAAACTGTTTGTTTCTTCCTGTTTAATTTGGTATATAATAAGTTAGGGTTTTGTGACAGGAAATGGATTTTTTTAACGTTTTGTGATGGGATGTAAGGCCGAAGCGTGCAGTGTGGCAGAATTCTTTCACATTTCTTCCAGCGAAGATCAGCCCAATCCTATGGCCCATTGGTAAAGACAGCTGAAGAAAATAAAGTAACCTATCACCAAAGTGAACATTTCCATCTCCCTTTTGAGGTAATGCAGGAAATAAAACCAATTTTAAATGATTTGGCAAACCCAGAGAGCTTTTAAGAAAATGTCATGGGAAGACACAAAATCCGAACGAGTCTGCGAATGGAGTTATGTGGACTCGCTTCCCAAAGAACAGTACTTGTGGGGGGTAAAACGTTAAAATTTCATGTGGTTAAGCTGTAGCAAGTCTTAATGAAGGGACAATAGTTAAATGTCATGTGTTTGAAGCCTTAGGGATCAAACCAGGAAAAAATTATGTGGCAGAAATGATGAACTTTGATCGTGTTAGGATTGGTCAAGCAGAAAAAGAACTAGATGGATTTGTTAAAAAGCAAATAGAAAAGTGCAGACAGCAGAAAAGAAAGTTGGAGGAAGACTGAGAAGAAACTGATCAAGAAACAGGACCTTCATATTCTACGGGTGCTTATTAGAAGGGTATAATGAAATTTAAATGCAGTTTTCTGTGTGTTTCTTTAAAATCTATGTTCTGTTTTCTCAGGAACTACAAAACATAAAATACATAAAATTTTCCTGTAGCTTCTACAATATATACTTCAAATTTGTACGAGAGGATTTTAAGATTTATTGATTACTTTTTGAAATAAAAGATTTAATTTTTCAAAAAAGATATAAAAAAAATCTATTTGCCTTCGTTAAAAGTTGTACTATGATCAAGTAAAAGCGCCTCCAAAATACCAGCTCTGTAGCTCTTACTGGTCTTGAGAAAAAGGTGCATGGAAATTACTAAATTAATATTGGTAAGATATAAGTGTGCACACCCACTTAATTGCGAGAATTTGTGGATGAAGTAAGAGGCATGACGTCTAGTGAGAACGGATGAAAATAAGTTTTCAAGGTTACTTTTTCAGTATGGCTTCTTGGACTATGAAATGTAGGTCGTTTTATGATAAGGCGGTCTGTTGAGCCGGAACAGACTTTTGTTGAGTAGTTTATTCTTTAAAGTTGATAACGATATGCAAAAAGAAATGTGTGATAAATGTAACTTATGTCGTAGTGATAGAATATAGGCTTATTAAAATAAAAGGACCTGTAACGTTTTTTACCACGTTACAAATCCAGGGAACCCATCTTAATTGACACCTGCCAATTACATGGGCTGCCTACGTTGTAACGAACTGTTATTAAACTCAAAATAATTGAACAAATTACTTAAGCTAATTATTAGGAAACAAGGGAAGGTATTTCACTGATTTATGCATTCATTTTCATGTGTAATAAGATGACTTCTCTTTATTAACAACTGATATGAAAAGATCCCATGACATAATTAATTAGATTAAAATATTTGACTGGTTTTCAGAAAAACTGGGGATCAAACTGATTATGTATTCTTTTACCTCGGATCCGAGTTTACTTTAAGTATATCTATAGCAAAGACTTCTGAGTATTTTGTGTTCATCTAGATGCTTGCAAGACTTGTTTTACCATTTGAAGAATGGTATTATTAACTAAAGTGATTATAATTTACATTTACATATAATGCGTTACAACGTATGATATTGAATATTACAGTAAACTCTTAGTTGGTCTCATTTAAATTTTGAATAAAATTATAGTCTTTGAAAAGTCTCTTTTCTCTGTAAGTTATGTCTCAAATATAATTAACTCTCGATAGGCAAGCTATCGAGTCACCTTTACAATAGGTGGCGGTAACCTCGTCCTGGGGTGTCTCTCTTGGGAATTCTTGAAGTCGGCGTCGTCATCTGAGTCCTGTCTTCGGCAAGTACTAGATAGGTGGTTCACTGCGGAGATTGAAGTTTCTCTAGTTTAAGTTGGTGTAGATCCACGTAGGTCCTCGTCAGCCTCGTAGGCGTCTTATGCCTCGTATACGTCCACATGTAAAGTTTATGCAGGTCTCATCTTCATGTGTAAAGTCGTACTTGAATTTACGTCTTGAGGGGAGACGTCGTCTTGCTTACTACTTGTTAGTTTTTTTTTGTTTTAACTTATTACATTTTTCTTTTTAACACAACTTTCTACAATTCACACATTACACTCGCTCGCCACGTTTAGCAGTGGTAGCTAACATTTAAAATTAAATTTAAACAGTGCATTTTGGTGGAGCTCTCGCTCGTAGTTCTATACGCTCTGACGGCAGCATTGTGACTCTCTACTCGATTCGACTGGCACATTACAACGGAGAGGGGCAAGTACTCCGCGATAATATAGTTCCTATTTTTATTTAAATTGACATTCTTATTACAAAAAAACAATACATTAATCCTACATATATAATTTAAGTGAATTATTTTAACTACTCTTGTGCTTTCAAATTACTAATTACAAAGATTATGATTTTTATACCTTCCTAAGTTACAGACGACTCGCTATGCACGTTGTGTCCGGAATTAACAGGTCACCGCATGATGACTAGCAAAGGGTTAATTGTGATATTAATAACTTTTTACAATTCGAATTTTTATTAATGCTTTAGTAAGATTTTCCATTTACATCTCATACTTATTCTGAGTTAGGACAGGGGCTTAGGTTCAAAAGTGCGATTTACAGGTACTTAATTACTAGTAAATTAATTTTTTATTTATTTAAACTTCTATATTCAATTAAATCGTCACATACTCCACCGCTTAAATTTCACATTACGGAGGTTTTGTGAGCCTAACGCAAATTTGGGGACTTGGAGTATGCTTTGTGTCAGTGCGTGGAATTTCTCTCACGTAGTTATTGGCAAGCATTACACCCATTTGTTTCTTCTCCACAACACAATATACTTTTATATTTTCTTATAAAGTACCTTTTTTTTTTACATACTATTCACACTTAATATCTACATTTTAAAACACAAAACTCTTTCTTATGTCTACTACTTAAATCTACTACCGGTTTTTTCTTTGGGTTTTTTATTACTCTCTTCTTAGAGTAATTTTCTAAATATTTTGCTATTTAGAATTCAGTTTAGTTCTCATTGAGTACTCATTTACTTATCTTTCGCTGAACTGGATCTCAGTTTGATCAGGCCTCATTTCCAAATTCTACGATTAACACTTAGCAAGGTTACTGAGGTACAATTACTTCACTACCTAGTATTACCTTTTTTATTTTTGGCTATTTCTTCTTTTCTCCTTATACAATTTTATCTGCGAAATATGTGTTCTCCGCACATATTTTCGAGTCGCAGGTTCATACAGGGCTACTGTAACTGGAGTTAAGTACTTCTGGATTTGGTAAGGGCCACACCATCGGTATGATAGTTTAGAGGTGGTCTTATCAATTGCACTACTAGTCGGGCGAGTCTTGTACATTACTAAGTCACCTACTTGATACCTAACTGAATTGTTATGAATACTTTTCTCGTGGTATTTTCTGGATTTCTCTAAGTTCGCTCTTAAAATAGAGCGGGCTTTATTCCATATTTGCTTTATCTGCTTATCCTTTATTTGCGGAGGTAGCAGGTCGTGTATTTTCCATTTAGTGGACAAGGGGTGGTTTGGTTTGTATTTATACAGTAACTCAAACGGGGTCGACTTGTGACCTTCGTGATAAGCTGAATTAAAGGCGTATTGTATCCAGGATAGGTTTTGGTCCCAAGACGTATGATCGTTCGCATGGTAGGCGATTAATGCAGATTTGAGGTTTCGTAGATACCTTTCAGCAATATTGCCTTGCGGTCGATACTCCGTAGTGGTTATATGCTCTATTCCTAACTTGAAACACATATTCTTAAATTCTTTCGCTTTAAACTGTGGTCCATTATCTGACACTATACGTACAGGTGTACCGTAGTCTTTAAATAATCTTTCCTGTAATATTTTTACAGTAGTCGACGCTAATGCTCGTCGCATGGGATACATCCAAACAAATTTGGTGAACGAATCTACACAGATGAGTAACATAGTATTACCTGATTTCGATCGTGGATAAGGACCTGAAAAGTCTAGATAAAGTTTAGAAAAAGGGGTCTTAGGGATTTCTGAAATCAATTGGCTTACCTGATTATTTCTGGCCGGTTTACTGAGAGCACATAATTTACATTTCTTTACGAAACTGGCTATTTCGCTGTTCATATTGTTCCAATGATATTCCTTTCGAACACGATGTATTGTTTTATTGATTCCCATATGGGCTCCAATGGTAGATGAATGGAAGTACTCCATCAGCATGGGCTTAATCACATCAGGGGAGATTATTCTTAGTTCCTTTCCGTTTCTTATTTTATGGCATAGTACACTTTTACTCAATACGTATTTCTCGGATTTAATACCTTGCGTAAGTTGTTCTATAATAGGTTTCAGTAAGGGGTCTTGTTGTTGGTACAAGGCAATGTTTGTAAAGGCAAGGGAGAACTCAGTAATTACGGCGTTAGCAAGTGCTGTTTCCGGATTCTCCTTGCTTCCGGGAGTATTAGTGGGCGACTGGAACATACGGGACAGGGTATCAGCGACTACGTTTTGTGTACCTTTAATATGCTGTACTCTGAATTTGTAGCAGTTTAACCTCAATACCCATCTTCCAATACGTCCTAACTGTTTAGGGTGATTCAGTAACCAAGATAATGCTTGATTATCAGTTTTCAAAAGGAATTCTTTGTGTTCTAGGAAGGGTCTAAATTTCTCAAATGCAAAAACAATGGCTAAACATTCCAATTCGTATGCGGAATATTTTCTTTCTTGGTCGCTCAAGGTTCGCGATGCATAACTAATAGGTAGTCTACTGTTTTCTATCTCTTGATATATGACTGCACCCAACGCTACACTGGAACTGTCGGTCTGCACTACGAAAGTTTCGTGAAATCGGCTAGTTGCAAAACTGGGGGAGATATGATACTTTCTTTGAGTTGTTCAAACGCATTTTGATGTTGTGCGCTCCATTCAAACTTCGCTCCATTCTTTCTTAGGGAATTTAGGGGTGCTGCTATTTCGGCAAGATGGGGAATATACTTGTGGAAATAATTTACCATTCCCAAAAATCGGGCTATACCTTTTGCATCTCGTGGGGGTGAAAATTCTCTAATAGCGCGGGTACGTTCGGGGTCAATGCTTACTTTTCCATTCGCTTTCACGATGTGACCTAAGAATGAAAACTGTGGGACGGCAAAATTTACCTTTTTTGGGTTAACAGTTAAGCCTGCTTTTTGTAACCGAGATAACACTTCACGTAGGTGTTTAAGATGTTGTTCCATTGATTCGCTATATATAACGATGTCGTCCAAATAGTGATACACATATTTAAATTTAATATCGTGAAATATCCTTTCTAATAGTCTACTACATACGGAACTTCCTTGAGATATTCCAAACGGTACTCTAGTAAATTGGTACAAGTTAAAAGGAACGGTAAACGCGGTTAGACGTTTTGATTCTTCCGAAAGGGGTATTTGGTGAAAAGCTAGATTCAGATCCATTACAGTAAAGACTTTCGCTTTCGTGAAGTAATGGAAAGCACTATGGATGTCTGGAAGAGGAATAGATTCAAATTCTATTCTTTTGTTTAATTGCCGGTAGTCCACAACTAGTCTGTGCTTATCGTGACCTTTCGGTACTAAAAAGGAGGGCGATGAATATGGGGACGTATAGGGTTCAATTACTCCTTGCTCCAACAACTTGTTGATATGGTTTCTCATCACTTCCATCTTGGGAGGCGACAACTTGTACGGAGGTAGGCGTATTACTTTCTGATCGCTCAGATTAATTTTATATTCTATTAGTTTAGTGAGTCCTAGCTTAGGTGTAACAACTGAGGAAAATTCTTTTATTAATTTCTGTATTCTCATTCTATCTCTACTTTCTAGATGAGATAAATCAGACTCATGGTGTATTACGTGTGCAGTAGATGAACTAGTTTTTTCCTGTTTGTCATTATTACAATCAAATCTATATTTCCGTGTACGGCCGAATCGAAAATAATATTTTTGCTCATAGATGTCAAGAATCATTCCCGTTTTACTAATAAAGTCTGCTCCCAATATTAAGTCGGGTCCTAATTCATTACATACTAACATAGTAAAAACCCAGGTTAGGTTCTTGATTTTAACTTTAACGGTAATGCTCAGTTTTATTATTATATTTCGTTTATTGGCGGTAGCACACTTTATATTCACCGCTTGACTCCGTTTTACTAGATGGTGTTTCAATAATTTGTCTGCTAACTCTTGATTGATTAAGGTTCTGCTAGATCCCGAATCAATTAATGCGATAGTGGAGGTAACACCTAGGTCTACTTGGATTAAGGGTAATAGACTTTTAGTCCAGTTACATTTATTTATCGCGTTACATTTTTCAAGAAACTTTCGCACGTAGGGATCTACTTCTTTAGAATTTCTTTTCCTTCCACTTTTGTTATATAATAACTTTTTTTATACGTTTCTTTAGATTCACCAGATTTCGAGTTGCTGCGGAAGACACAGGATTTCGGGTCTCCCTGCCTTACATGTTTTTTGGATCGGAGTGTTTACGTTCCAATTGCTTACTCTTACAGTCCTTTCTTATGTGTCCATACTTGCCGCAATTATAACAGATGGGCTTATTACGAGGAGGGTACCTGGTTTCCGTTTTAGATGGTGTTACACTTAACTTACCAGAACTGCGCACATTGTGAGGTCTATTGAATACTTGCCTTTCATGCAGGGTTGTTACACCGGGCTCTAGGGATCGCAATTCATTTCTATTTTTTTCTGCTAATTTCATCGTATGTCTATTTTGATCGGAGTACCATACATTTGATGAATGGATACTGCATTGTTCTAGATCTGCAATGGTGTTTGGTCTATTTATCAAAGCTAAACGAGATCTTTCCTCTGGTGACAGTCCTACTAAAATGGTGTCGACCATCTGTGTCTCATTCCAATCTACACGTAGTAGTCGAGATGACTCCCTGATATCGGAGATGTAATGAGCTAATCTCTCGTGATTTCCTTCTACTCGTAGTACGGTCTTTCTTTTAAGTTCTTCATAAATTCCGGTTGGAATAAAGTACTTTATTATTGAGCTACGTAGGTCTTCTACTGGAAGTGTAGAGCTTAATGCTTCTATCACACGATTTTTAACGGGGGTTTACATTTCGGTAGCAGAACTTGCAAAATTTGCCAATCATTCAGCTGCTGTAGATCTTTTATCTGCAGGAGATATTTAATGAAATTTAGTAGTTTGGAGACATTTAATCCATCGGTGTAAGGGATTTCAGTTAAAAGTTTCTCCACAGGATGAGTGATTTTTCCATATAGGTCTGCGTTATGGTTCAAGGTGGGCATTCCTTTAGGAGAACGATATGATGCATTAGGGGTGGTCAATTCGTGCGTTCCGGTGCGAATCTGGAAACGATTGGGAGGAGGGGCATTTAAATCTCTATCAGGATATTGCTCGTGGTTAGCTTGCATTTGCGATACGGCGGGTGAGTCCCGATCAGTGTTAGGCGGAGGTAGATCAGTAGTAGGGGATTGAACTGGGGAGATGTGTAATTTCTTCAAGGACTTCTCTATTTCATCCATTCGGAACGAGTCGGATCTTCTTCTTAACTCATTAATAATAGTGGGTAAGCGACGTAAAGCTTCGTCAGCTAATTTTTGCACTTCTGGAGGTATTTCCGTAAGATTAGGCCAGATCAACAAATTTTTCATTCGCCGGGTTAAATGCTCTATTCTCTGGGTAGTCCGCAAAATTATCGCCGGAGATTTCTCGTCTTGGAGGGTTTGAGACAATAAGGTTAGCTCACTATACTTGGCATTACAAATTTCTCTCTCGCTCTCATAATCGAGTCCGCTTAGGTTGCTTAATTGCGCGGGTGTATCAAATCGACTTTCGCGTATTGATCTACGCAATTCCGCGACTGTTACATTCGCATGGGGTAGTCCACGCAAAAGAGCTTCGTAAGACAGCTCATCCTTTAATAGTAAATCCGGATTAAATTGGGCCATTTTTATCTTATTTCTAACACATTAAAACGTACTTAAAATTGATTTTACAACACTACACACTAACTACATAGACAAGGTGCATTCTTGGGTAAATCATTTGCATAATTCAGAAGAGAATAATTTCTCTTCTAAGGGAGAGACAGAAATTCCACACACACATATTTCAATGTTAAATCGCCGATCAGCTGTTTGCTGGAATGTAGGTCACCCTCTTTTATTTAGTACACAAAGGCAGGGTAAGTGTATGCGTGGGAACGCGGGGGTTACGTACACGTATTGTTCTCTACACAATACCACAGACTAACTTCCTTGACCGGTTTTAACTGGAGAAGCCAGCTCGGACGCATGGGGTGAATCTCATTCAACAAAGCAGGCTTTACAAGTTACAAGTGTATTACGGTTAGAACAGTCTGAGTTTAGTAATTAATTCTCGTACTTTCCCCAATTAAATTATTTATTTTTTTTAGTAACAAATTTAAGGTACGAAATTCTTTCCACGTAATTAACCGGGTCTACTTTACATAGGGGTATAATTTTTTTTTTACCGTGACGACAGACATACACTGATATACTATGCAGGCATATTCAAGAAACTACAGGTCTTGGATTGTCATAATATAAACCTGTTAAAGACTGAACAGATCAACAAGTACTACAATTCATGTACATACTTGCATTTGGCTTCATACAATGATATTCCAAGTTATACAGACTATCATTTACGTATCTTAAAATAAATTCATTTTATGAAAATTAATGTTACATTAAATACAGTGACTGAGTGCATAGATCAAATAACTGAATGCCGTGAGTTATCTAATTTTACTACGCAACAATTACTTTAATTAGCAGCGTGACGTATCTTTGTTAATGTCACGATGCTTACAACCTTTTTTATTAATTAGCAGAGTGGCGCAATTTTGTAACGTTTTTTACCACGTTACAAATCCAGGGAACCCATCTTAATTGACACCTCCCTACTACATGGGCTGCCTACGTTGTAACGAACTGTTATTAAACTCAAAATAATTGAACAAATTACTTAAGCTAATTATTAGGAAACAAGGGAAGGTATTTCACTGATTTATGCATTCATTTTCATGTGTAATAAGATGACTTCTCTTTATTAACAACTGATATGAAAAGATCCCATGACATAATTAATTAGATTAAAATATTTGACTGGTTTTCAGAAAAACTGGGGATCAAACTGATTATGTATTCTTTTACCTCGGATCCGAGTTTACTTTAAGTATATCTATAGCAAAGACTTCTGAGTATTTTGTGTTCATCTAGATGCTTGCAAGACTTGTTTTACCATTTGAAGAATGGTATTATTAACTAAAGTGATTATAATTTACATTTACATATAATGCGTTACAACGTATGATATTGAATATTACAGTAAACTCTTAGTTGGTCTCATTTAAATTTTGAATAAAATTATAGTCTTTGAAAAGTCTCTTTTCTCTGTAAGTTATGTCTCAAATATAATTAACTCTCGATAGGCAAGCTATCGAGTCACCTTTACAATAGGTGGCGGTAACATCGTCCTGGGGTGTCTCTCTTGGGAATTCTTGAAGTCGGCGTCGTCATCTGAGTCCTGTCTTCGGCAAGTACTAGATAGGTGGTTCACTGCGGAGATTGAAGTTTCTCTAGTTTAAGTTGGTGTAGATCCACGTAGGTCCTCGTCAGCCTCGTAGGCGTCTTATGCCTCGTATACGTCCACATGTGAAGTTTATGCAGGTCTCATCTTCATGTGTAAAGTCGTACTTGAATTTACGTCTTGAGGGGAGACGTCATCTTGCTTACTACTTGTTAGTTTTTTTTTGTTTTAACTTATTACATTTTTCTTTTTAACACAACTTTCTACAATTCACACATTACACTCGCTCGCCACGTTTAGCAGTGGTAGCTAACATTTAAAATTAAATTTAAACAGTGCATTTTGGTGGAGCTCTCGCTCGTAGTTCTATACGCTCTGACGGCAGCATTGTGACTCTCTACTCGATTCGACTGGCACATTACAACGGAGAGGGGCAAGTACTCCGCGATAATATAGTTCCTATTTTTATTTAAATTGACATTCTTATTACAAAAAAAACAATACATTAATCCTACATATATAATTTAAGTGAATTATTTTAACTACTCTTGTGCTTTCAAATTACTAATTACAAAGATTATGATTTTTATACCTTCCTAAGTTACAGACGACTCGCTATGCACGTTGTGTCCGGAATTAACAGGTCACCGCATGATGACTAGCAAAGGGTTAATTGTGATATTAATAACTTTTTACAATTCGAATTTTTATTAATGTTTTAGTAAGATTTTCCATTTACATCTCATACTTATTGTGAGTTAGGACAGGGGCTTAGGTTTAAAAGTGCGATTTACAGGTACTTAATTACTAGTAAATTAATTTTTTATTTATTTAAACTTCTATATTCAATTAAATCGTCACAGACCTTGTTTAGAGTGTTGAAACATGGTTGTAAGTATTGGACTTATCGGCAGCAACAGGAGAGGAAAAGTTTGAAGATGCGGTAATAGGATTTTCGAGAAGACTCACCAAAATACGTCGAGTAGATAGAAGAGTTACAAGAGGTTTTTTAGTATTATTAAGGAGAAAAGGGCTTCGATGAACGTTATAGGCATCAGAACAGAAAGGTTTTGAGGAATTTACTTCGCCATGATGACACCTTCGTGAAAAATGTTTTTGAAGCAACATTTTGAGACAAAGATCGCGGGGGCCACCTAGTTTGTCGTCCTTGATAAGTGTAATGGTGTAATGGATGAGAGGGATTGGCTTTATGTAGAGACGAAATGTACTGCATGTGATAGGAAGTGGACGAGGCTCTGCATTTCGGTGTAAGTACTAAAACATGGAATAGAAACTTTCACGCAACTGTCAATAAAAAATATACAGATCGGAGTTGCTATAACGCGAAACATTGTGGTAGAACGTGGCCTGAGCGACAAAACGCACCAAAGGTGCTAGTTTAAAAACAGATAGTGAGGTTAATGTACCATATACGGTAAGTAATAAAATTTATCGTTCGCTTACAAAACGCGCAGAACGTGAATCACAATTTTGTGTTGGGAAAGCGAATCAACACAGCCGTTGTGTATTGAATGACGTCATTAGTTGAAAGCGTTAAAATCGGTCGTTGTAGTGGCGACGTTAACCTCTATGTCCTCATAATCGTTACCGGGGAAACCAGCATTTTACGAGCACCGAACCGTAAACCGAAAACGCGATAACTTTGGGCCCAACTAACGGTTAATTATCATTCACACAATAGTGTCATAACAATAATGGTCCTCAGAATCAATTGCAATCCACCAGACGACAAAGTATATTCAATTTTAATGATTAAATATTCAATATTTTTCGTTTTGTATAAGGAAATAATTATAAACGATAAATTTTAATTTGTCAAAAACAGTACAAAGCATTGTAAAGTACAGTACAAAATGGAAGCATAGTGTAAATGGTAAAGTAAATTGAGAAATGCATGTACAGTGTATTTATCGAGAGGAGACAGTGGATATAAATGATCGGAACACATTATAATCGTGTCTGTTGTCGCCGCTGGAGAAGACCGGTTCACTGTCATGTTATTTACTGTGATCTGACATTATGTACGAGTAGTCTGCAGACGTAAGGCTGCTACACTACTAACTGTGTTTTAAAAGAAGAATGATAGTGTTGACATTAAAGTAATAACATTCGTTTCTTCCGATAAATACATCAAAATAAATCGTTCATTTGCTGCGAATGAGCAAAGAAAATTTCACTAAAACTTGAGGAGTAACACAAACCTATCACTTTGCCAATGTAACTAGAATAATGACTTGCATCTGCTTTTGCTTCATAAAATCACGTGTAGGGCACCAGTAAATCAAAACAGATTCCTGATAGCAACATTTTTTCTCGATTCTTGGAGAAAGTCTCGATGCGCTAAGTTATTTTTAGGTCATTACGCAACGCATTGTTTTGGTGAACCATCTCTATTCGTACGCAATGAACATTGATGTTACTTTGTAGTTGTTTTCTTCTATTTTCTGTGTCGCCAAGACAATATTATTAAAAATGATTAATAGACTCAAATATAAAATAAAATGTTTGAGATTAACATTAATACTCGTTCACAATGTCTCCCGCAAAGTCGTATTCAAACGGCCGAAATCTCCGGCACGTACCTCTTCACGATCGTATAAGAAATGCACATACACGACAGGAACTGAAAATTATGAGTATATACTCAATATGGTTGCCCAATATAGGCTAAGATGTTTGTCTTGACCGAGTGGCTGACTGCCGCATCCCCAAGCAACTACTGAATCGTCATCATATAGGACGGAGAGGTGTGGGACGTCCGGAAAAGCCCTGAAGTGACCGGCTATATTCTACGTGCTTAGGAGAGCAAATCATTTTTTTTTTTTTTTTTAATCCCCGGAGGAGAAGATGACTCCTCTTAGCGATTTTAATTTTTTTAAATCTTAAATAGTTTGCAGCTGTTGTTTTATTGACCGTCCAACATTTAATACGCGTGATTAATATATAAATCTTATCAATTCAAATCATAAAAGGTATTAGAATGAAGTGCAATCCGGTGAGTTTTATTCATTTTTAATTACCTTCCATTTAGTCTTACAAGTCGCGTGATATAACATCGTGATATATTTGGTCGCAAGAAAAGAAACTCATCTAATCTCATATGTTTCCATGTGTTATACACGTACAAGCAACTGATGATGGAAATGTAAAAATATAAAATTTTTAAATATGTTAACTGACAAATATACATTACAATCGAGCATTAGTACAACAGCAACAATAACGGCTACTACTACTACTACTACTACTACTACTACTACTGCTGGTGTTGCTGGTGCTGATACTACTGCTACTACTGGTAATATAATAATTAAAAAATGATAATCAATCTAGAAATCAGGTTAGAATATTCAAGACGAACTTGTTAGAAAAATATTGCAACTTAAATTAAAATTATAAACTAGCAAATTTTAAGCACAAAAGTGAAAATGTGTTTGGCTTCGTTGACTGTAATAAAAATTCTGTGATTGTAAAAAAAAGTAGAGAAGTTCCTACCCTCATTTAATTAATCTGAGGGTGCAAATGTGTAATGTTTAATGTGAAAACTCACCATGGTTCCAAGCGTCGTATAATACGGGGAACATCAAAAAACATCCATTCCGCGGACAGATGATTTATGCTTCCTCACTTATATTTATGGCTTGAATTCAACAACACTGAATCAGGTCAAAAGGTTATTCCACTACATCCGAATAATGAAAAGTGTGCACATTGTTTTGTACGGTCAGCGTGGTTGAGATTATGGAACGTTAATAACTGACGAATACGGAACAGCAATGTTGTATCTAGACTCTCTTAATTACTCTACGATGTTATGAGTTTTTAAACAAAACGCACCTGGAACAAAATATAACATACGTCTCATCAGTAATTTATACACTGAATCACATAGGAAAATACATTGTAATATTTTTAGTTGCACATAATGTGTTAGTGTCATTACTAGACCAAACATTTCGCCCACTCATTGACGTATCCGTGTCCGTTGTAAAGCTGAGACAGCGTCATCACAGAATGGAAGAATCATTGGATAATTATGATGAGTGTGCCGGGAGGAAATGGAACTACTTCACAAGAAAATTCTAGAGCTAAAAGTAAAAAAGAAATACCACGCAAACTTAGATCCGGATATGCTTTGTTTTCAACTTACGGCGTGTTGAAAGTCAAGACGAACATTCTGGGAACACAAATTATATGGCAAAATTAGTAGTTACATACACTGTTTTACCTGAGCCATACAGAAAGTGAGTATCAGAGCTGTATTACCATTAGTTTGCAAGACAATTACTGAAAGTGTAAAAATTGGGGTGAAAAACATAAATTTTTAGTTTTATTGTACAAATCTTTGTTAAGTAGCTAACAAACAAAGAAGAATTTAAATAAACTTTGTTGAAAATTTATTTATGAGAAAATTAATGTTAATGACGCTTATTAAAAGCAAGTAAAAGTTTGAGAAATTTTACCTTAATTGTACAAAACGTGGCAGAAAACGTATGATTCTAAATTACACAAAATTTACATAAACTATTGATGAATACAATATATTTTTAGATCAGTGTGCCTATTAGGTTACCACAGCAAAAGCCAAAAGATAAGACCGTGCGTAAATACCAGTCATGTTTGGATAGTGATTAACTACTTACATTTCTAATTCGTAATATACGATTACGGTGTATATTAAAAAATAGTAACCTATTCAATAACAATTGTATTGATTTTCCCAAATGTTAATTAACAAATTCTGATTTCATTATTAATTATATTTTTGTTTTAATATTCCAGTATAAACGTTTCCAAAAAAAGAAAATACTACCACATCGAAATATTCATGTGATGGAAATGTATCTCTTAAAACACAATGAGTTATGCCAGTTGAAAATAAATCTAATTTCTCTTTAGATGAAACGAAAGGAACCAATAGATTTCTAAATTTAAACGCGATTTGCGAAAACTATATGATTTTATTACGTTTAAAAAATTGGATGGGACGTGGAGCACACACCAGAAGTGAGAACTTCATTGCGAAGTGGCGATTGAACTGATTAAACATGTTCAAGGTTGCTCGTGTCTTAGAAGTAAGAGAGAAATTGTAATGATGAAATAAGATTCAAGTAAGAGTGAACAGATAATTAAATGAAACGAGGGCACATTGATCTTTATATATATTTTGTTAAAGAAAATTTAATTTACAATAAACAAGTAGAATCGTATCACACGTCGTTTTATTTTCAGTGGTTCGACTGTGATCTAAAGCAACATCACGGACTGACGCGAGAAGTCCGTTCGCACTGCGCTACTAAGACAAGGACGCACTCTCGACGTTCGCGTGGGCGACACGTACATTTCCCAACCATTGGTGCCGACGCCGATACCCCCTGCGCTCGAAAGCAGTGCGTGTCTGGATGGGGTCTTGGACCCACGGAAGGCCATCCACAATCGGCGGTGATAACCAACCGTGATTCCGGGGCACATCCCCGGCCACCCGCAGGGGTGCGATCAGGTCACGTAGGGATCGCCTACACATCTGCCGCACAAGCGTGTTTAGGGTTCACCCGTCAGTTCCCCAAAGAACAGATCGCCTTTAGGCTACTTGGCAGGGAAGAGAACCCTGGTTCCCAAAACACGCGGCGGTACTTGGATTCACTGCACCTCGTGCAGCTACAATACCAGGGACGCTGGAAACCCTGTGGAAACCCTGGGTTCATTTTATGCCCGCTACTAGGTTTCACCGCACTTCGTGCAAGCTACTGGCCAGGGTTACCGTTGGCGAAACACACTTTCTTACCTGCTTCAACAGCCCAAATCCAGCTGAAGGACCAGTTACACCCTCGTGCGACATGTGAGACAGTGTGTGCCAGGAGGTGGATGACAACAGGGAAGGGTCACCGAGCATGGCGGTATACGCCCCAACCTCTTTCCCCTGGGGAAAGTAGCCCCAGGCCCCCCATTGGGGAATTAATATAGGCGGTATAATAAACCAATTTTTTACAAATTATAAAATAACTAAGTAGCTAAATAAGTAAACCATATTTAGAAACATCAAAAAATTCCAGCCAAAAACAATGTACAACTAGAATATAACAACAAAATATCGGTATGGAGAACTATACATGACTTCCATATTCTAAGATTTATTCTTAAAATCATTTTCGAAATGAAATATTACCATAGAAACTACTTCTTTCTACTTACTGCTTCAGCCTTAACCACAGTACTGTGGTCACTAACATATACCACCTCACGTTATCGCACTCGATTTTCACTGATGATGGAAGTCAATGGCATTGCCGAAACGTCTGGTTTTGTAGAAAACATTGGACTACGGCCAAATATCCCGGGAAGGAATTTTAACAAAAACTACTTCTTTGTTGCCGATAACGTTGTACACATATATATATATATATATATATATATATATATAAAAATATGCATAAAATTAATGGCTTGTATAAGTTAATGATTGATCTCCATTAAGTAGTGCTCAAGTTTCCAAAGTTTTAGTATTATGATGTCCGTAATTAAAACATCAGAGCAGGTTTAGTGTGTATGAGGGTTCACCGTGGACAAAAATTTTCAACATTTCCTATTGAGCGTTGCTTAGAATAAATCTGCGAATCTACAGTGTACGTTTCACAGAACAAACACGCGGAAAAGAAGGAGCGCTCCGAAGTCACTCATGGACCCTCAGCATCTTGCAGAGGGTTCATTCCCTAAAGACGAAAAGTCTGCCTATGAATCGTTCCTCTGTAAACACGTGCAGTTACACTGCCCAGCGATCCACAGGAAGCAAATCGCTATCCACGCTGGACACTTTTTCGGCTTGCATGCGTTATGTTGGTATGGGTTCGGCACTTTCCATTTAAAAACCGTGCAAATGTAAGAAAATAAGCATGAATGAGGGCAGAAATAACGCGAATTGTGTGTGTGTGTGTGTGTGCGTGTGTGTGTGCGTGTGTGTGTCTTCCCTGCCTTTTTATTGCGGTAGTGATAATAATAAAATGGAAACGTAAACAGTACATAACTTAGATATGCTTGCCTGCCACGCACGATATATTTTCTCTTATACATGACTAGCAGAATACCCGTGCTTCGCTACGGAGTTTCACTGACAGACACACAGATGACAGACACACAGACAGACACACACACAGATAGACACACACACAGACACTTTTCGGAAAACGACTTTTTTTCATGTTTTGAGTGTAGTACAATCAGAATCTGCAATAATCTCGAACACGATTTTTTTTGCCATCACCATATTTCCATTTCCTTAAGGAATATGGAAGTAAAAATATACAATGTAAAAAAAGATACAAATTTGTACACTTCTGACATTCCAAATGTACACAAAAATTCTCAATGACGATACTAAAAATATAATAAAAAGTAGGTGTCAAAGATTTTGAATTTTTTTATCAATTAAATTTGAAAGTTGCGTTAATTATTAGGCTGATAGTTTAATACAAGCAAAGGATTTCAAAAGTAGTCAGCTCCATCTGACAGCATGTGAACACATGTTCATCTATCATAAATAAAATTATTTTTAATATTTACGTTATTCTTCTAATAGTATTTTAACATTTAGAATATGCTAACATTATTTAAATTATTACGCTTTTATTAAAGCACATATATTTGTGGCAGTGTAAAATTTTGTGTAGCTATGTGGGGAAAAGATGTTTGACTGACCTGGCAACACTTGCTTTTTCGTTACACGTTGACTCAGTTTACTGCCGAGAATTCTACGGGCACCATAGTGCTGTATATGAAGTTCTCACTTCTAAAGCCAAAATAAATTAAAAAATATTGTTCAATAATAAATCGCATATGAACATGGCTGTAAATGTTTCTTAAACATGCTGCCTCTACAAAACAGTTGTCCACAAAATCAAAATTGCTTTTTTTGCTTTATTTTGATAACCGTTGTATTGGACTTAGATAAGAGGCCAGGACACGGAGATGCTCTTCCGCACTTTCTGAATTTTCAGCATCTATCTAGTTTTGGTAATAAAATTTATTGTATGTTACCAATCCTTTTCCAAAAGGATTAAAAAAGTATTATTGTGTCTTATACTATTATTGCGGATAATGATTAATGGCCAGTGACTGTTTTCCGCAACACATTTGCAGAGTGTGATCCACACTTTGGAAAGCTGTTGTAAATTATCTTTCTTTTTTTAATTTTAGAGACCATTGCTCTAAAATTAAAGAAACGTTGCTCGCCTATGCCATTTTGCTCCTAATCAATCTCAACTAAATATATCAAATTACATACAGCTAAACTACAAATTCTGATTTTCTTATGGTTACAGAATATTTTATTTATTATACCGCGAATTACTGTGTATATACAGCAAAGAGAAAGGATGGTCTTAGAAAGTAAGTGTTAAACCTGAAAACTGGAAAGTAAATTTCAAATAGGGGAAAATTTAAACCTTTTTACATATCAGAAACATGAAAGAAGTCATAATTTTGTCAATTATCAAGCAATAGAATTTAAAAATTTTATTTTGTTGTTTCTAAGTAATTGAAAAATGTCAGCAAAAAAGTGTAATCAAACTGTTACAAAATAACGAATCACTTAGTACGTGTCGCAGAATATTAATGAACAGCAGCTTTCCCGTAAATTAAAATTTTTGAAGTACACGAGAGGTGTTCAATGTTTACCATGTAATTTAATTGCCACGGAAATAATTAATTAATATTGAATTTTTCCTGTGTACACAATACCCAACGTGGTGTAATAACAACAAGCTGCCGCTGGTGGCACGCAAACACTGCGTTTGTCGAGTGACAGGAGTTCGTTACCGGGCAACCAACAATGCACCCAATGACTCGACACTATTTGACAAATAACATTTTAATTCTCTAAATGTCCACTGTGGCCAACTTTTATTAAGAAAATTCTATCAATAAACATTTATTTGTTGTCTTGTGTTTTGAAAACATTGATGCTTTTTGGACCTAACCTCACTTCTACTGTTAACTTGGCAACTGAATGACACTGTGGTCAACGCTGTTACAATTCAAGCAAAAGAACACGGTTCGATCTCCCATTATATTAGGGGTAGGCGGACTCTAGACTCATCTGGCCTCTGGACTTACCTAGTCCTACTTTTGCACATTTTCTTCTACTTCTTTCTGTTACATAACAGTCCACAAATGGAGTCTGGCCTTCTTCAATAACCGTCTCCAAACATCTGCAGTCTGGAAAACTGGCTGCCAATTAATGACACCAGCAACTCGTTGCATCCTCTTTGTTGTTCTGCACCATGTGTATGGTTTTAGTTTATTCTTTATATCCAGAAATGTTTCCTTTGTCACCCTTTCTGAAATCGTATTCTCTTCCTTTTTTTCTATATACCCTGCCCATCTACATACCTGCGACTTGACAAACATCACCATGCTGTGCTCCCTGTTCACCTTTTCAAGTCATATTGTCCAGGTGTCCTTTTGTTTAAATATCCCCCCGTATGTTTTGTATGATGTTCCTTTTACAAAGTACTTCCTTAGTCTTTCCTGTCCTACGTGTCACATCTACAGGTAAATATAGGTCTATTATTGTTTAATATAGTGTCAGCTGCACACTGCGCGGCAATAATGTGGAATTTAACTTGTGGCGTGTGTAACATTCTGGATTTCTGTTATCAGTTTACGTCATATTTTCCTTGCAATAACATATCATCTTTAACATTGTCCCTAAACGCACAAAGTTCTTGATCATATTCCTGCCTTCTTTGGCACTGAATGGCTAAAACGATTTAGCTTGACTCGCGCAGAACCTAAACTCTCTCATAGGTAAAACGCAGTAAAATATGTTGTATCTTGTTATATTTAAGTCGTAAGATTATAATTTGTTATGACGCAACGTCGAAAAATACAGAACGTAACAAAGGAACACGCATTCTTGGAATCATCCCATTACACTTCTGTCGATCATCAATTTTAACGTGACTTTACAATATCTTGCACACTACATATTCCTAGGAGCACGTCTGATGTTGCCGGTAAAGAAATTGTAAGTACTTGGAAAGTTATTCAATAAAAAGAAATAAAAACGTAACTTTTAACTGATTATCTTGGTACACTTCACGGAGTCCTTTCTTAGCATATAATTTACTCACCTCTTATTTGAATATTTGTACAAATATAGCTCAAAACCGTATAACATTATAGAAAAATTCTGGACTAATCAATATTGTTACTTTAAAGTGAATGTTAGCAATATCCTCTTTCTTCTGTTAAAACATAACTACACTCGTTCCTGCACAGTTTAAGATATAATGATGATAGTTTGACGACAATGGTAAATATCTTCTAGAAGACGCTTACATGATACTGAATAATCTGCATACACCATGTCCTAATAAAAAACCCCCAAAAATAAACATCATGAGAATTCAGGTCGTGTGTTTTTGGAACGGGGTTAATGTAGTCATTGATAAGTCATATCTATTGCTACTTTTTATTTGTATAATGACTCATAGTATGTATTATTACTGTTGGATATTGGACAGTCTTTTTATAGCAACTATCAGATGTAGTGGTAATCTGATTTCGAACATTTGTAAAGCTCAACAATTTAGATAAAGTTAACAAGCATTGGGTTGTGAATTGCGTATTAAAATAAAGCACCTACGCAAACATAATGCCTCAAATGTGATTGGAAACCAACCAACAAAATCCGATCAATTCTAAATAATAGTGGTAAACCGTTCTGTTAGTGTTTGGATTAAATCATTCCCCGATGATTACATGCATCGCGCTGTAGTCTCTCTAAGCCAAATTAACAGGTGTAATACGCTTACAAAGTACAGAATTACCGACTGAACAGATTATGGTACATGTTAACTGGTTTTCAATCCGCAAAACATACGTTTGTTTGGGCCTATCTCATTACACACGATTTTGCCAAACCTAATTAAATCTCTGCTTCTTTCTGGTAATCAATCAACATGAAGTACTGTAGACACATTTGCGTTCAGGAAAACTTTGTACTACCCAAGGTATTTTTTAGATTTAACTTGTAAACTACTACAGGGTCAGTAGTGAATCGATATATATATATATATATATATATTTAATTTTTAGACAAATATGATAACTTTAGTTCTCAAATTTGTAAGTTCCGGTGACAGATATCATTATCACAAGTACATTTAAAAAACTAATATTATTATAGTTTTTGTAATTGTCGTCGTAATCATCATCATTTTTGTCAACATCCCCATCATGATAATGAACTTTATCTGTATTATTCGTTTCTTCTTAACACATATCACAAAACGTAGCATTCATCTAATTTTGTAGTGTCAACACAAAAAGCAGGTGTATGTAAACTATAGGTCTAGTTTTGTAAAGAGCCTACCTTATGTTTTGGTCAGCTTCAGGTGCTTTTTACACGAACAAAGGAAAGTTATATTTTTCTCCGTTATTATTAGGACTTTAAAATAAAACCTTTCTCAGTTCAACCATTTTTTTTCAGTTCAATGAAACTTTTCCTTTTCGTTGAAAATTTAGGATAAGTCATTATGTTTAGATACAAGTTTCAAAAGGTATTGAAGATCGTTCATTAGATGTGCTTACGGCTAGATGTTTCCTTTTTCTTATACGATATGGAAGAATCTAAAGATGTGTTCACTCTTCTTAGAGATTCCCGGCTTCTCTTGTCGGTTGATCGGTTTTTCCATAATTCCACTTTAAGTCTATGTTTCTAGTTATGTTCTGTTTCTAGTTATGTCATATGTTCTCCAGTCTTCGTTGCACTTGCATTAACAAATGTTCTTTCAGTTTACGTAGGCAATCCGAAGGTCGTATTCCGTGATGAATAGGTACCTCGTTAATTTTGTATACTTCATTTGCATGAGTTGTAAATAAAGAAAATTGACACACTTACCAAGTGTTTATTACAGCACATTTAAGGTTATTTACAAGTGATGCAAATAAAATACGCAAAAATAACCACTGTAAGTACGGGCACTCGGGAGAAATCCGTTCTCGGACTGGCTACGTACAGTCAAACAACAGTTGTTAAAGCAGCTCCCACGTGAATGCAGCGCACATCACATCACTACGGACGGAACAGTCTATGTTTCAATGTAACAAGTCGACTTATAGACTTGACCTTCACTGTCTATATTTTATCACTGTAAAAGTGAGTCAATCAAATGTAAAATTTAAAGAATTTCATACAGACATTGACGTCTACATGTGGTGACATGTAAATCGACAAACCTACTTTGTGTTCACTAACTTCGCTTAGTTTATACGTCACCACTGAATTAAGAATTGTTGAAGTCTCATAATAAAGCGATCCACCTTAATTAGCATTCATCTGTATATCACAATAAGCAAAAATGATACATGAGTGATATCACAAAATGTAAGTATAGGCTCCAATGAAACTGAAAGACGTTTTGATACTATCTGGAAACGGATTACTTTCTGCAAGCACTTAGTCCGAATGAATCCATTGATATTAAAAAAAAAATGAAAATTTGGTGACTTTGATAACGCTCCCAGGATGAAAAATCAGTCGTTCCTGGAAGTTAAGAAACATTTGGTTAAAATGAGGATTCCGGGAGGGGAAATTTAGACACGTATACTTTTTGGAAAATGATTAATGAGTTCAAAGATTTTAACGAAGTAGAGATAAAAAAACAAAAAATGTTTAGATATACTAAAGGAAGAAAGAGCGTAATGAAAAGATAAAGAAATATTATAGAGAAAAGGTTGTGAAAGGAGGAACGAGCATAAGTTGTATTTCAGGGATTTTATGTCTGCCAAAGTAGAGAAAAAGAGGATCAAGTGATACATGTAATCCGACTATTTAATTTTTGGACTATTTTCGTATCTTAATTACCAAAAAGTATCAGTAGCTCTTAATTTGCTGAAAGAGCAGAGGATATGTGTTTTGTTTCTGTTTCTGCCCAGTGTTATTACGGAAACGTAACAAAAAGCGATGAGCAGACGTTTTTGCGGTCAAAACTGAAAACTTCCGTATTCAACAGGAACAGCTACCCGAATAGTTTTTATGTGTATTGTGATTGATCACTTCCCTTCTACCAAGCCAATACGTAACAAATTATGAAAAATGTTTACTAAAAAAGAAACTAAGCAAGGAAATTAACTGCACGACTGGACGCAAAATATATTGTATTGTATTACGTGCTGGTTATTAATGGCGCTTGTCCAGATGAATATTTATCGTCCGCGTGAACACGTTAACCTACATACGTCTCGCCGTAGTGCGGTAAATCTTAAATAAGATATAAACAACCAGGTTTGTGTTGTTCACATGTAACCACGCGCTACTCTTTTCATAAAAAGAGAAAGATTTCTTATTAGATTATGTTTATTATATCAAAGTAACCAATATTTATTATGTTATCGTCTCACTCCTTCAACAAAACACACAGGGAGGGAAAGAGGGAGAGAGAGAGAGAGAGAGAGAGAGAGAGAGAGAGAGAGAGAGAGAGAGAGAGAGAGAGAGAGAGAGAGAGAGAGAGAGAGAGATTAGAGAGAGAAGAGAGAGATCGCCGAGCGTCTTACATCCTAAATAAAAAACTAAAATTTGGTTGTCCGTACTTCATGAGTACTTGGATCTCACGGTGCTGCGGATATTTGTATTTCGTTATTCACAAATACCTTTTAAGAGATAGTCTTTTCTGCAACGCTCTTGGCGTACTCAAGAAATTAAAAAATTTTGGCTGTGCCGCTGTAAGCTATAACGAGTAAGACAACAGAACTATGGTTACTGTACGAGTTTGCCGAGAGGAGATCAGAGATTCGGTCCCATGGACAGTGGCGCCTCAGCCCCCTGTTGAATGGTCCAGAGGTGCCTTTTTTTGAACCAAGACAATTGAAAAGGCGGTACTGGGCAAACAGGAAAGTCTTGCCAACAGTAACGGCCGACGCGTTTCTTGGTTTTCTGAGAATTCTGTTGCAACGCTGTGAGTTCCCACGTATGAAACAGCGGCCTGTGAGCTCCCACAAACAACGGAAAGCTTTGTGGCTGCTTCTGTATTGTATCCATGGCAGCATAGAGTCGTGGGTCACAATGGACGTTAGCCGTTTCCACCCATTAGCTTGGACGATCGCGTGCACGTGAGATTATTAGAATCTACACCGCAATGTCTAAACGTATCCCTGCATCACGATGAATGTGAGTACTCTTTTTTAATATTGTATCTCAAAATACTTTTAATTCGTATACGTACATAATATTACGACTCAAAATGCATATATTTGAGGACAGCCCATGCTCTGGGTCTTTTGTGCGAGCATCTGGTTCAAAAAAAAAAAATATGTTTTATATATATATATATATATATATATATATATATACTGTTAATGATTTCGAGGTTCGTTCATTAATCATGAAAACTCAGTTTTGCGACGTTAATTGCGAGTTTTCATGATTAATGACCGAACCTCGAAATCATTAACAGTATAATAATACGGTCGATAATTAACATTCCTATATATATATATTCTTTACGTTTCTTCCAGGACTCTATATCCAGGACAAACGAAACGCCAATGCCTCTGTAAGATAATCAGCCACTACTTTGTTAATTTGTCAATATATCTTGAGGAATGTTAATTACTATTTTATCTAGCAAAACAAAATTTTCATTTGTTTGTTTCCGTGCTTTAGGATTAGAATATTTGCTTTAAGAAGTAGCTTCTGTACCTTTTATTAATATATTTATTACATAAATATTTATGAAATTTTAATAATGTATGGAATATTAGAATTTGAATATTATAAGAGTGTATGGAGTATTAGAATATTATAATTATTTAACTGAAATTCTGTAAATAAATTTATAGTCTAATTTTCATTTTATGGAAACTGTTTTCAGTGTATCAAGCTAAGGACTACCTTAAGTGAGTGTCGATTAAACCTTATATTCAGAATGAGAATGAAACGTTGAGAAACGTAATTTTCGAGGACACACTAAAAGTTATACGAGCAATTAAGATTAGCAACAGTGAACCAAAGGCATATAGATACTGCTATTATTGAGAAATTTTGGTCTAAGTGTCTTACAGGAAAGACAGGAAAATTAAACTGAAGATTTAGAGGACATATTACAAACAGAACAAAATATTTAATAGAGAAATATATTTTTACGACGGTTATACCGATCGTCGTGTTGTTAAGTGGACACAAACAGCAGTTATGTAATACTTCAAGTTAAATAGTTAAATTTGTCTAACAATAAATATATCCTTATTATAGTTTTGCAGTAATTAACACAATGATCCCACTAAACCGCCACAAAACTAACACTACGCACTTTAATATTGCTAGGGCTACACACAACTTCTAAACTGGCAGCTGATGTTTTATATATCCCCCAGAGATTCCAGAATCTTCCATTTTCTAGGTTGCTCGGCGAGCATAATATGCGTAGTTACAGGCGCTAGAACCAATCTAGAGACTATGTCAAAGCCTTGAATGCAACGTGACAGCATCATGCGCCAGGTTAGTCGAGAAACGTGTACAAAGGCAATCTCAGATTTTCAAGAGCGTTACTTAATTTTCTTAATTTCAAAAAACGTAGAAATATGATTTACAGAAATTAAAATAATATAGGAATTAAAATTTGTTATATAAGACATTATTTATTCTAGCTGATTATCGAATGGACCTTTTTATAAAGCACTGTTTTGTACAATTATTTAAACAAAATTCTCTTTGTTAGTTATCATTATTAAAATTTTCCGGGCTGTAGGCCGTGATCTAGGTTATTCATTTTTGTCTCCAGACGTTTCGTCCATACCGATGGCGGTCATGTTCAGTGACGAAGTTAATATTCGTTCGCGGGTGATGTGATCTGAGTTCCCCGATTTTTCTATTTTACGAACCCAGATTTGAATGCTTCTAAACAAGGCTATGAAGTTTGAGTGACTCCTAAAATAATGGCTATCCTCTACCAGGAGTCGCCAGTAGCCTAAAAAGATATAAGGTAATAGAGCAATATAGCTGAAATAAACAAAGTGTTGATAAGATTTAATCTTCTCGTTTCTGCTGTATTCAGAAGTTACTACAAACTCCAAAGTGATTTCGTTTGTGTGTATAATGCTTTTACAACTTCGTATTTGAAAACATTATGTTCAAAGTGTACAGGAAGTTGCTGAAATGCCTTATTTCTAAACATAAAGTAAAAGCTTGGTAGTTAAAATAATAGCCTTTTACTGATTCAATCGGTTTGACTTTTCTAATCATTTTGAACGATTTTCAAATATTTTTCTTGCAAGTCCAGCTCTGTTTTAGTGTATCTGAACGACATAGTACATTAGGGCTATTAAAAAATGAACCTCCTATTAGAAGATTCTTGATCTATGTCTTTACTTCATTTCGTCAGTCCAGATGGCACCTGTCCTCTTCTCGTGTTTTTTCTGAAAACCATCACCTGTCCTCTTCTCGTGTTTTTTCAGAAAACCATGGGCACTTTTTAATTTCTTTTTGATTGGCAAGTATTCTTCAATGTCTTCTTAAGTAACGTCTTTTTCTGTTTCTTTGAACCACGTATTTGACATTTTGAGCTTTCTGAAATAGTTGAAAAGCTTCCCTGTTAGTCTGTCAGGATTCATTCTTTGAACATGTCAGTAGAAAGTAATTCTTCTATTTCTATTTACGTCTGTGATTTTATCAACACCTATGTACAGCTCATTATTGTGGCTCCTTCTGTAAGGCGTTAATGATAGATAACCTAATCAGGCAACAACGTAAGAGAAAGAAAAAGAACGGTACGCCCCGTAAAAATCAAGATAATACAAGGTATATATCATGTGAATATGGCAACACCTTACCCAAAATATTAAATCGTGTGTTCAACAAGTCAATTATTAAAATGGCATTTCGTTCACGTTTGTGTTTTCATGTGTTCGTTTATTTATTTTATTTTAATGTATTGACGACCTCTCCTATGGAGTGATACACCTGATGATGAGTATCCAAATGATGATGAGACATACGTCTTGAAACGCGTCGTAACGACATAAAAAGTAAGTCACTGACGGAACTATTAACGGAAATTTTTGAATAAATGTTTAAAGCTCTCGCACAATTGGAAATACCGAAAGCCTTGATGCAAGCAGTAAAAAAAAACTATATAAAAACAACAACGTCCAATTAAAGTAGGTAACAAAATTGTCTGTAGGTTTAAAACATCCAATGGGTTATTGCAAGGCTGCCCAACATCACCCACGCTGTTTAAGATATTTTTAGAATATGCATTAACCATGTGGAAACAAAAATGCCATGGAATGGTTATACCAATACGAGACGAACACCTGTACACACTATGCTTCACCGATGACCAGGTAGTTATATGAAGAAGATCTAAGCTACACGGTCAGAAAGCTGAATGAAGAATAACAAAGATGGGATTGGAAATAAGCATAAAGAAGCTGATTACTAGGCAATTAGAGATGAAGAAACAACAGATTTAAAAGTAGACAAAAATGTTAAAATTTGAGGAACAGACAAATTTAGGTTCGTAGGATTCACACTGAGTAAACAAGGCACAACGGAAAAAGAAATAAATGTAGATTAGGCAGACTAGAACAGGGATTAGACAATTACTCTGTGTTATATGGGACAAAAATGTTAGAAGAAGCACCAAAAAAATGATATATCAGACCATAGTCCAAAGCATTATGACGTATGCAGCAGAAGTATGGGTTATTAGCAAAAAGAATGAAAGAAATATTCTTGCGACAGAGATGGAATATTGGAGGAGGTGGTGTGGAATAACGAGAGCAGACCTAATAACAAACGAGGAATCAGAAGAAGAATGGAAACGGAAAGAAGTGTAATTGACTACATCGAAGAAAAAAGATTGGTGTGATACGTTCATGTCCGGATAGCCCACAATAGGTGGATCAACAAAGTGACGGAATGGAGTCCATCAGGAAGGAGAAAAAGGGGAAGACCGATAAGATCTTGGAGGGACGAAGTGGATGAATCTATGCAACGTATAGGACTTGAGGAAGGACAATGGGAACACCGGGAGAATTGGAAAGCGAGGTTGAAGGAAGGGAGACGGCACAAGCTGTAGTAACCCTATATATATATTGTTACGGCATCACGAACAATCTACGTGTTTATCGAACGTTCCAGAGATATCCTGAATGTAAGCGTGCTACTAGACGCATTTTGCGAGAATCTTCTCGACTGTGCCGGGCTTCGCTCGGGCGCTCGGCCTGTGTCAAGGCCGCAGTTAATAACGTAGTTCATACGCACGCTACGACGCATTTAGGAATCGTCTAGATATTCGACTAGCTATAAATACCGGTACTCAAACGACGTTCAGTTTAGTATCAGTTGCGATTTTGGATAGTGTGGTCCGAGAGTTATAGTAGCGATATTACTGTGTACGTTCAAGTAGTTATTATTGAAGTGTTGCGTTTTATATTCGGACGGTATAATTGTAATACAATTGAGTTTTAATATTAGTGGACATTTTATTGCGTGTGAACAATTTTCATTTGATTTTTTGTAGAGACTGTGTTGTTAATTACGAACTGTTTTGCTACTTGATTGGTGTCTTGTACTCATTTTGTTTCCACTGTACCTACGACGATCGAGTAGACCGTCGTAACAGTGGTGTCAGAAGTGGGATAGAACGGTTAACAGTGGAAACAGTGGACACTTTGTACAAGACTAGTGTAGTTCGTAATTAATTAATAAAATGGATCCCAGTCAGATGATGGAAGCTTCACAAACACTGCTGCGGCAGACACAGGAAGAAGCAGAGAAACGACAGGATGAGAAACGCAGACAGGAAAGACAAGAAGCTGAGGAACGTCAGAAAGCACTAATGCTAGAAACAGAAAAAAGACAAAAAGAGTAACGTAAGCAGGAGGCAGAGGAATGTAAGCAGGAGGCAGAGGAACGTAAACGTGAAGCAGGTGACATCAAAGCGTTAATTCATGAACAAAACCGGATGCAAGAACATACTACCGCAGAATTGGGTATCCTACGTGGTGACGTAGGTGAAATACGAGGTGAGCTCAACAATCAGATTACCAGAATATCTGACGTAGAAGAATCCATGTCAAATAAAATAGCTAAAGTAGAAAAATCTGTCTTGACTGTGGAAGAAGTTATGTCAACAAAAATATCTGCAGTAGAAAACTCAATGGCAAACATAAGAGAACAAATTAAAATTGAAGTTGAACAGTGCATGAAGATTCAACCAAAAAAAATTTCTGAACAGACTGTACCAGTGATAAAGGCAGAAAAAGATACAGAAAATAAGTTAATAGAGAAAGTCACTTTGCCTGCAGTAGGGACAGTTCATGTCAAAGCTCCAACCTTTGACGGAAGCAGTCACTGGGCAACGTACCTCCGCCAATTTGAAGCTACTGCATGCGCAAATAATTGGACAGAGAAAGACAAGGCTGTTACACTTGTTCTTGCATTAAAAGGACCCGCGGCAGAATTACTACAGAAAATACCACCTGACAGCCGGAACATCTATGCCGTGTTGATAAAAGCTTTAAAATTACGCTACGGTGATAAACATTACGAGAGGTGTACTACGCTCAGTTGAGAAAAAGACGACAACGTTCCGGGGAAAGTCTTCAAGAATTTGAAGCAAGTATCGAAAGTTTGATAGATTGGCCTATCCTGAAGCACCAAAAGACTTCCGAATAATCTTTGCGGTGCAGACATTTATTGATGGCATTTCCAGAGCGGTTCGAGTTATTACTGTGTACGTTCAAGTTGTTATTAGTGAAGTGTTGCGTTTCATAATTGGACGGTATAATTGTAATACAATTGAGTTTTAATTTTAGTGGACATTTTATTGCGTGTGAACAATTTTCATTTGATTTGTTGTAGAGACTGTTGTTAATTACGAACTGTTTAAATGGAAAAATTAAAGGTGTGATTAGTAACTTAATTGCTGGCATGTACTTATTTTGTTTCCACTGTACCTACGACGATCGAGTAGACCGTCGTAACAGTGGTGTCAGAAGTGGGATAGAACGGTTAACAGTGGAAACAGTGGACATTTTGTACAAGACGAGTGTCATTCTTAATTAATCGGAAAACAATGGATGCCAGTCAGATGATGGAAAATTTCCAGGCGCTGTTGTTGCAGATAGAAGAACGACGACGACAGGATGCAGAGAAAGCGGAAGAGAGACAGAAAACCCTCCTGCTGGAAGCAGAGGGAAGACGCAGACAGGAGGCAGAAGAAGCAGAAAGACGACAAAAAGAAGAACGGAGACAATAAAGAGAAGAAGCAGAAAAACAACAGGATGAAATCGCAGACAGGTGGCGGAAGAAGCAGAAAGACGACAAAAAGAAGAACGAAGACAAGAAAGAGAAGAAGCAGTAAAACAACAGGATGCAAAACGCAGGCAGGAAAGAGAAGAGGTTGAGGAACGTCAGAAAGCACATGCTTGAAACAGAAGAAAGACAAAAAGAAGAACGTAAGCAGGAGGCAGAGGAACGTAAACGTGAAGCAGGTGACATCAAAGCGTTAATTCAAGAGCAAAAGCAGATACAAGAACATACTACAGCCGAATTGGGTCTCCTACGTGGTGACGTAGGTGAATTACGAGGTGAGCTTAACAATAAAATTACCAGAATATCTGACGTAGAAGAATCCATGGCAAATAAAATAGCTGAAGTAGAAAAATTTGTCTTGAGTGTGGAAAAAGCTATGTCAACAAAAATAGGAGACTCGATTACAAATATAAAAGAACAGATTAAAAATTAAGTCGAGCAGTGCCTGAAGTTACAACCAAAACAACATTGTGAACACACTGCACCAATGATAAAGACCGAGAAAGACACAGAAAATAAGTCAATAGAGAAGGTCACCTCGCCTGCGGTTGGGTCAGTTCATGTCAAGGCCCCAACCTTTGATGGAAGCACCCACTGGACGATGTATTTACGCCAATTCGAAGCTGCTGCATGCGCAAATAATTGGACGGAGGAAGACAAGGCAGTTTCACTCATTCATTAAAAGGACCTGCGGCAGAATTACTACAGAAAGTGTCACCTGACAGCCAGAACATCTATGCCGAGTTGATAAAGCTCTAGAATTACGCTACGGTGATAAACATTTGCGAGAGATGTACTACGCTCAGTTGAGAACAAGACGACAACGTTCCGGGAGAGTCTTCAAGAATTTGAAGCAAGTATCGACAGATTGATTAGATTGGCCTATCCTGAAGCACCAGAAGACTTCCGAATAAGATTTGCGGTGCAGACATTTATTGATGGCATCAGAGATTGTAAACTTCAGCAAGTGTTACGAATGGCAAGACACCGAGATAGCTCAGAAGCTCTTGTTCACGCCCTAGATTTTGAAGCTGCCAAGTCAGCGTTCCGCTACATTAATGGGTTTGTGCCATCACGTTGCAATCAGAAGATCCCTGCATCACATTGCCGTTACGATGGGTGCAGACAAACAATGTTGTCGGACAAGCAATTCAAAAGTTCAAGAGAGTCGCAACGATTTGAAAAAGACAGAAGACCGAAATGTTACAACTGTGGAAAACGTGGCCATCTACAGGTAGACTGTTGGGAGACGAAGATACCGAAAGAAGAGAGTGATCGCACCAACTGGAGAAGTAAAGCCCCAGAACAGTATACAGTTTCCACGCTACATAAGACCAGTGGAAACTTGATCGTTAATGGATTTGCGGAAGGTAAACCAAAATCATTTACAGTTGACACGGGCGTAACAGTGTCCATTGTGCGCCCTGACTTAGTCAGCAACCGCCAGCCTCTAATTAGCTCTTGTACAATACACACTGTGACTGGAAGCCCCGTCAAGGTGCTAGGAAAGGTAGACGTACGTGTACGCCTGGGCTTTCTCGAGT
Organism: Magicicada septendecula; assembly: GCA_034769895.1. Lineage (NCBI taxonomy): Eukaryota > Metazoa > Arthropoda > Insecta > Hemiptera > Cicadidae > Magicicada > Magicicada septendecula. The sequence goes on along the minus strand of CM068369.1, from coordinate 280,842,480 downwards.
TTAGCAACCAAATGCTCGTTGCAGACATTGTCGATGAAGTGATTCTTGGCACGGACATTAAGAATGCCTTCGGATTCGTTGTGGACTTAAGAGAGAATGTCCTGAAGGTTGTCCAAGAGGAGATAAAGCTTTGCATGGCTAAAATGACAGGGTCTACCAACCATTCGATTAAGCGAGTGGCATTAGTCGAAGAAAAAGTCAACAATTCTGGTCAAGAGGAACCCTCCCTGTTGTAAGCGGAAATGGAGGAAGAACTAGCAGAGGAAGTACAAATAAGTATAACGAGAAAAGAAGTGATTGGAAAGCCAACTATGGGTGTCGAGACAAAACTCTTGCTTGTTCCTGAGCTGATAGAAGCGCCCGAGGGCAAAGTGGCTGAAGATGAGGTTACGCAAGAGGTTGTTGACGAGAACTAAACAAACTTGGATCAGCCAGTGGTATTTAGGTCATCAGTACATGACGCAACGGGAGTGATTCCAGCGAAACTAGTGGTTGCGCGAAAGACTAGCATTCCAGGAAACGTGATATTCGGATCACATGAGACTGAATTCGAGGAACGGGAAAATTATCCTTCGCATGGACGTCCACCTAGATCGCCTGGTCGAGTATTACTTCGGAGACGGTTTGACAGTTGGGGGCGAACAGGTTTAAGGAGGGGGCGACGTTATGGCATCGCAGAACAATCTACGAGTTTGTCGAACGTTCCAGAGAGATCCAGAATGTAAGCGTGTGGCGTACGTGCTGCTGGACGCATTTTGCGAGAATCTTCTCGACTGTGCCGGGCTTCGCTCGGGCGCTCGGCCTGTGTCAAGGCCGCAGTTAATTACGTAGTTCACACGAGAGATAAGACGCAGTTTGAGAGCTTCTGGTGTGTGAGCGGAACTATAAATACAATATATATATATATATATATATATATATAACAGTTTCCTAACCCTATGAATAACACTAATCCCCTCAAACATAAAATCAAATAACACCTTTGCAATACTAACTTTTCATAACTGTCAACTTGACAGAACCAACAAACCAAAGACACGTGGCAACCTTTAAACCATAACAAATACACATGTTCTTGACAAACATGTAGCAATTAAGCAAGGTCACTAGGTACAACAGACTGCATTCTTTATCTCTACTAGATTATCGCTCATTCACTGAATTACCCTACATATAACATTTATACCTGAACTGACATATTTTAAATAACGCTACACATTCTTACGTCCTATATCCTGACATTTATTTATGTTTATATATGGATCTTTCGTATAATACTGTCTCAGCGATGAAGCATGAAATTTACAATCGCACGGTTAGTGTTGGGGTTGGTTAATATAAACGTATTCTTTCCAACCTGCTCCGATAGAGTATAAGGACCATTATATAGCCTGAAAAACTTCGCGGCTGTGTTGTCCTCCCTTCGTCCAACATTCAACGCTCGCAAAAGCACACTCTCCCCAGTCTTGAAACTCACCAGCTTATGTTCGGCATTAAACTTTTCCGTGCGCTCTTCTGCGCACTTTTTAATGCGTCGCCTCGCCTCAAGTTTCTTTATTTCGACTGGTACTGGCACATTCTGAGTCGATATCCTTTCAATGTGCCCTTCCCAGACCCGTCCTGGCATCTTTCCGGTTTGGAGTTCATTTGGGGTATATCCTGTAGTCGAATTGTAATTCCCATTTATGGCAGATTCGAAAAATTCCAGGAATTCCGGCCATTTACTCTGGTTAACGTTACAATATGTTCGGAAGAATCGTCCCAACTTCTTATTGACACGTTCAGCCAGGTTTCCTTGCGGTCTCCGGATCGCTGTCAGTACAGTCTGGACACCGTGTTTTTCAAGCTCAGAGTGCCACTTGGTGTTAGTAAATTGCTTACCCTGATCCTAGTATTTTCTTTATAGGTCCATTTTTCGGCATGTATTTATTTAATACAATGTTTACTACAGCCGATGTTGTCGGTCTACCGATGGCGTACAGGCTGATATGCTTGGTGAATGCATCCGTACAAACCACAAGGTTCTTCATTCCACGCGCCGCCCGCGGAAGTGGACCTAAAAAGTCAATGCAGACTAGGTCATTTTTATTCCTTGCCACAATGTTACCTATTTCTACCTGGATATGTTGGTTTGGATATTTCGCAGTTTGGCAGGCGTGGCATGTGCGAAGTATGGCCTTTATTTTCCTGGCCATATTTAGCCATACAAAATCCTCCCGCATTGCTAAGTAACATTTATAAGCCCCCGCATGGGCTAGACTCTCGTGACACATCCAGGTAAGATCTTCCACCATCACGTCAGGCACCATGATTTTCCAACCCCCATTAACAATTTTATACAGCACGTTTTTATATATTTTGTATCTGGGGTTTTCTTGGATCCGGATCGCGTCACTGATCTGGTGTAATTTGGTGTATGGTTTAATTTATTTTTCAACTTATTCTTAAGACTGTCCTCTATCTTGTATTTAACAGCCAGAATTTGTACTTCTTTATTATTTGAAGCATGACGCTCTTCCATTATCGGAGGGTATCGGCTTAACGTGTCCGCCGTTTTGTTCTCGCTGGCCTTGCAGTACTTAATCGTGAAGTCATATTCCTGGATGGCCATGATCCAACGGGATATGCGAGCATTAGCCAACTTGCAGCGCAGCATGAACGATAAGGCCTTGTTGTCCGAAAGGATTTCGAAATGTTGCCCAACCAGGTAGTAACGAAACTTGCTGATACAGTATACTATGGCCAAGATTTCCTTCTCCGAGGTGAAGTAGTTGCGATCAGCCCCTTTTAGTGATCTACTGCTGTGAGCGATCACTTTGTGCTCACCCTTTTCATTTCGTTGGTAGAGTACTCCCCCGATGGCATAATCTGGGGCGGCGCAATTTAAGACATACGTACCCTCCTTCTCGGGATGGAACACGTGAAGGTTTCTGCTGTACAGGTTTTTGGTCGCATTGAAGGCATGCTCATGACGCTCCTCCCATCTCCATTTTGTATTCTTACGTAGCAGTTCCAGTAATGGCTCAATTGTTTCAGAATACTCAGGAGTAAAACGCCGGAAATAACCCGTCAGCCCGAGGAACGCTCTGATGTCCTTAGGTTTCGTGGGGTTCGGGAACTCCATGATTGCTCGTATTTTTTCAGGATCCGTTGTTATACCCTCCGCCGAAATTTTATGTCCTAAAAATTTAATCTGCGATTTACCAAACTCGCACTTTTCAAGGTTGAGGGTCAGGTTAGCGTCTTTTAATTTTTGAAATACGATTTTCAGATATTCGATATGTCCCTCAAAAGATTTAGATATAATCAAAATATCATCCACAAATATGCTAACAAAATCTTCCATCTCAGGACCCAAAGCTAATTCCAAACACCTGACCATGGCGGCTAAACTTGTTACTAATCCAAAGGGAACTACTTTGAATTGGTAGCATTTATTCCGATACAGAAATGCTGTGTACTTCCTTGATTTTTAGCAAGGGGAATCTGCCAGAATCCACTTTTAAGGTCGAGGTGGGACATGTATTTAACCCCCTGGCATTTAACAAACAGGTTCTCCGCATTCGGAGCACAGTCGTAGTAATGTAAAGGTGTAGTAATAGTAAAGTCGTAATGGTGTTAAGGTTCCTCATGTCAAGACATAACCTAATGTTATTATTCGTTTTCTTGACAACAACCATAGGGTTCAGAAAGTTGCTATCTGTGCGTTCTATCACGCCACTCTCAAGCATATCCCTGACTTCAGCGTCGATCTGCTGCTGATAGTGTGGGGGGATGGGGTAAGTTTTCCGCACAAACTTATTCTTATCAGTGACTAGAATTTTGTGCTCGTATACATTTGTTGTGGTTGGTTTATTTGAAAATACCGATCCGAATGTATCTAGCACACGTTGTAGTTTCTTTTGCTCGCTGCCCGTTATCTGACTACTGTGGGTCAGTGAGTTATGCGTTATCATATCAGCTTGTTGAACAGCCGGTCGGGCTAATGTATACGGCTCACATATGGACCCCTCCTTACCCCTCCTACGTCCTAATCTGATATTGTGTCGATTATTATTAACCGTACACTTCAACGTTTTGTTAGGGAAATCAATGGTCGCGTGCAATTTATTTAATGCGTCCACTCCAAAAATAATATCATACACAAGTTTTCTAATAATAAGTACCGTGATTTCTATTTCTATCCCCTGAATGGATATTGTTATGAGTGCTTGTTTGTCAACCATCTGTGACTCACCCGTCGCTGATTTTATAATTTTGTGATTTACCGGCAGAATCGGGATTTTTTAAAGTGTTTTTTGTGCCTCTCTAGGAACCGCTCGTTCATCAGCGAGATTTCTGCGCCGCTGTCGAACAAAACCTCGCCAACGCACGCATTGATTTTCGCATCGACAATAAGGTCGGTGTCATTTTCAATCCTAATATTTTCCTCACATTCATTACTATTATCATTGCAAACTATACTATCTCTAATTTCTGCAGGATATAGGCCAGACACAACAAATTTATTCTTACAACTAACATTATTCACACTCGATTGATTGAACTGCTTTTTACTGTTGGAACGGATTTTTGAAATTTCATTTATATTCTTATGTGTACTAGTTACTTTGTTGCACGGACCCACGCCGTGCAGCCTTACACGTTTTACGACTGCTCTACATCTGAATCATTTTCCGTCACTACTGCTACCTTGTTGGTATTAAATTTCTGAGTTGTATTTCTATTTGTCATTTTATGTTATTGTTGTTGTGAGTGTGGTTGCTTTGTTTGAGGTTGATATTGAACATTTTTTTTGGCGGTGTTTTATTATTACTCTGATTGTCAATACCCTCCCATTTTGTGAGCAATAAGAGTAACTCTTCTAAAGATTTTACCCCTTGTGTAATGACGGCAACTTGTATGCCACGTCCGAAATGGTGTGCAAGTTTTTTGACTATGTCCGGTTCCGTTAAGATAGGTTCTACGTACTTAGCCCTTGATATTAACTGAATCACATATGATTCTTTGGAACCTTTGGTACTGGAATATTTCCCAAACTCCAGTTGCACACGAATCTTCCTCTGGACCTCCTCATTCCAGTATCTAGCCCTGAAATGCTTTACCATGTCCTCATATGTGCTGATCTTATCCTGGACGACAGAGAACCAATCTGCCGCAGTACCCTTAAGTCGCCGCACTACGAAATTAATTTTATCGGCCTCACTTAAATTGTCGCCAATCGCTTCCAGATCCCGTTGGCAAACTTTAATGAAGTTCATGGGGTTTTCATTTTCAAGTCCAAAGAACCTCAGCTGCGAATTGACATCGTCCAAGGTCTTATAGACATATGTGGTACAGTTAAGCGGTGACGATGTATTTTGCAGTCGTGACATTTGATGTTGCAGCTCTTGGATTCGCAGGTCTTGTTCGGCCACCAATTCATTCACCGTGGATGCGTGTTGTACCACTTTCTCTTTAATTCCTGAGATTTTCGCCTCGCACTCACTAACGCGTGAATTATTAGCTTCCAAACTCGACTCTATGTTAGCTCTCATAGCTTCTACTGTTTTGCTAATACGCTTTTCCGCAGTTTCTAACATTTGTTTGCTCTGCTTGGATTGTTCCTGCACAGCCGCGTATATATTTTGTGTGCGTCATGGAGCGATTTATCTCGTTTCTCGGCTTCTGCTGAAAGTTTCTGTATACCGGCTTGACTGGCTTTACTTTCTTCTGCATTCTTCTGCATATTCGCTTCCATCTTCGCTTCCATGGTTTTCATACTAGCTAATAAGCCAGCTAACGCATTCTTTATTTCTGCTAACTCCGCCATATTGATCAAATTTAATTTAACAATTTAATAAATTTAAATTCCCTGATTTAACGCTACAAAACTTATTATTATTACAAGATTATTATTGTAGTGTAAACCAGTTTATACGCACACAGTAAGCAGTTCAATATATCAAAATGTAAACAAACCTTAACTAACACATAAAACAACTAATAATCTACCTCCAATATACTAATAAAATTGTTCATATATGACACAGAAGAGAATATGCACAATTGATAAATTATATCCTCATATTTTCATATGAACCATACACACACAAATATTACATTTATTATAATTATACGTCGGATTTTACCAACAAATTTTAAATTCTTTGACATATATAGAATAGCGTAAATTTACCGCTATTTTTCGTGCTAAGCGCCAAATATCTATATGCGACAACACAAATAACTTAACTATTGGCGCATAGGATATGGTAGTATGTGTATCTTAATGCAAAAGTCTATATTGGAGGGTTAAAGATTATTTATTGCACACAAGACATATGTAATTGTTTATATGATATATTTGACAAGCATAATAATGGTAGTGTTTCAGATATAGTCTTTTAAAGTGATAGTTATTGTTCATATACGTGATGTGGTACATTATATATGTGATGATGATGATTCCCACGGCAATGTCGATGAAAAAGGGGGGGGGTTTGCTGTGTCGTTGAGTCGTCAGACGTGGCGTACGATGACAGACGGTTCACCCTGGTAACGCTTCCAGCTGGGCTGGTGTCCTGGAGTTCCAACGTTAACGCTGACGCTTCGCACACCACAACGGTTCTATTGATACTACTTCTAAAACTTCATACAGAACTTATAATTTATAAGTATCTCAGGTCACAGTGAGTATTACTTAGAAACGGTATATTAGGCTTATACCAATCCGGAATCTTCAAGTGTTCACGAGTACCACTGGGTCTACCGCGATCAGCAGACCTCCCTATGCGGGAATCTTCCACTCACGCGGAAACTAATGATGACAAAATTTTATTACTAAGTAATTACGAAATATTACTGGTACTGCAGAATACCTCACACAGCAACACAGTTCAAGTTCACTTATTACACACGCTATATTCAAATAAAATACTGCGTGTAGCAATGAATTACACCAACAGTTCTGAGCCTTCGCACTCGTTACTACCGCCGAAAAGACTTAACAAATTCTTGCAAGCGGAAAATCTTGCACAAGAATTGCACGTCCCGATCGTGATAGCAGGATGAGATGAACTGACGTATTTATGCACGCTATGTTTTAATAACAATACTGGGTGTAGAGATGTAATACCCGAACAGTTCTGAGTCTTCACACTCGTTAGGTACTACCGCCGAAAAGACTTGACAAATTCTTGCAAGCGGAAAATCTTGCACAAGAATTGCATGTCCCGATCGTGATAGCAGGATGAGAAGAACTGCCTGTGTAGCAACAGGCTAAGAAAATATCCAACTGCCTTCCAGCATTTTATTGGTGGAAGGAAGTCACATGGTTACTTTGAACATGACTCGTCAATTTTTCATGCTGTAAAGTGCATTGACTATGCAACAGCTTGCATAGATGGTAATCTCTCAATACCTTTACCTCACGCATAACTGAGTTTTACAACAACTTCATATTTTAATGAAATCATACTTTAACGTCATTTAATAGATAGGAAAAATACAGGAACTGTAGCTAATACAGTAGTTTATGTTCAGTTCAATTGTCACAACGAAGTGACAATTATATCACGCACATCCGGGGAAACGTTTATCACTCGCGCACGCGCGCACATTTCCACAGACATAGTACATGAATAGATAACACATAAAATAATACACAGTTTGACTAAACCTAATTTCTTATCATTTCTAAAAGACAAAACTCATACAAAAAAAACCAAATCTAACAAACTACCAAATTAGACATGAATGTTTATCGTCTGTGTATTACACAAGCCTGCCCTGCTTATCAGGATCCTGTTTCATTGATATATATATATATATATATATATATATATATTGCGACAGTGCAAATAAGTGATGTACTGAGCATTAAATATAAAAATTTAAATATACCTAATAAACTGTAAATAATTAATAATATATTAGAAATAAGCATGTCAGGGATTGCAAGCTTGGCTCAGACAAATATATGAACAGGTGTTTCGACCTGAATCGACGTGCACACACACACACAAATGTAACTGAAAGTGTGTACACCAGTATTTTGCTAGTGTGTGTGAACGCAGGTCTATGCAGGCGAGTTTACCACCCCAAGATGAATAATTGCACAATTACGGTTTTTCTGTAATTATTCATAAACTATAATTAAGAATTAAAATCCAAAAACACAATAAAAAGTAATAAAATTTACTAAATACTGTGTACGAAACCCACGCGAAAGTGCCACACCGTACGAGTGTAATAGTGAAATAACTGTGTACAAATCGAAAGGGTTAAGTTGCAATGTCCAAAATTACAGTGAACATGTGTTGTAAAAATAGTTATAAGATAAGTATAAGAATATACTTACAGGACTCTGCAATTCGCAGAAAAATAAGAATTAGCGAATTTGACAAAGAGTAAGGGAACTGAATCCAGAGACAGTTTCTGACATGTCGATTTCGTACCACTGCAGGTGTCGACCAAGACATGGGTATAAAGAGGACACGCAAGTTACAGTGGTTCTCTTTCCTTAAATCATCCACGGTGCAGCGGGAGCTTATGCCCGTTCGCACAGCGTATTTATTTTTTTGTAAATAATTTAAATTTTCCAGTTACATACAACTATGTAACTAAGTTATAAATATAAAACATTTTTAAATAATAACAGCAGTACATAAGAAGAATTACATAAGAAGATCCATTGACGTCAGAAACAGCACGAGGAGAGTTCCAAAAGAGTGATACGACGCTGGACAAGAGGAAGTGATACGACTCTGGACAAGAGGAAGTGATTCGACGCTGGACAAGAGGAGAAGAGAGACAGCCGACGCTGGAGTGCGAGACGAGGACGACTACAGATTTAATAAAATGATTGAGTATGATTGACGACAATAAGGTGATAAACCACTTATTTATATCTTAATCGTACAATGAACTCAAAGACAATTAAGGACATTTCTATTTTATTTAAAAGTAAGAGCCAATGTTTTGTAAAGTAGAATTAAAATCATAGATGTTTTAGAAATACGATTAACGTAACAAGAGCTCAAATTAATATGAAATAAACTGAATACAAAGCATTTAAATGAAAACAATTAGTATTTGAGATAAAAACAGTACTGAGAAACAAAAGATAAATTCGATAACTATTAATATTTTGAGTACATTACAATATATAAAAAGAGATTTAATATTAATATTTTGAAACACATTAATTGACTGAGTAGTATAAAAATGAGATTTTTCTTTAATACAATAATTAGTAGAATAGAATATTTAGTCAGTAAGGATGTATATAGCATAAGCCTTACGGCATAATAACAAATAATAACGAATGTTTTAAATCGAAGTCAGTGCCATGTGCACAATTTTTTAATAATATCAAATAAATTTGAAATACCGTTACAAGTTATATAGAGTTCTTAGTGCAGATAAACCTGAAACCCAATTTAAATGTTATATTGTAACATAATTTGTCAATCTTGAACGTGAGACCGGTCACGCTAAATTTGTGTATATGTATATGTATTTATGTATATGTATTGTTGCATATTTGGCTCCCAAAGAACGTGGGGCTCCGCAAACACAAATAGAAGTGAATTTGTATTTGAAATTAAATTCGTACTTTAATAAATACGTTGCATAAATTTGTCGCCCTGGACGTGGGGCACGACATGCCTAAATTTATGTACAAAAAATTTGTTACATAAATTGCAGCCCATGAACGTATGGCCCGATCCCCATCATTTAACTATTAAAATTTTTTACGTAGCTAAATGGTTGCTCTAAAATATAAAGAGTGTGTTAAATAAAAAAAATGTAGTATATGTAATAATTATTTATATTAAACAGTAACTGAATGTAATGTTAATTCTTGTGTAATCACACAGCTGGCGCCCACGAATAATATTATTTATCTATGTAACAGGTGTAACTGTAATGAGTCTTAATAATAACTATTAATAAAAATAAAGAAATAAATAAATAAGTAGGGAACGGTTATCAATAATAAGTGTTAAAGAATTACTACTAAATAAATATTTTAATAATAATTCACCATGGCAATATCAGGAAGTTTAAGGATGGGAGAAGCACTTGAAGCTATGATGCAAGCCGTATTTGGTGAAGTAGAGAACAAACAAACAGAAAAAGTAAAAGAAAATAATATTAGAACGCAAATAGAAGAGTTAACAGAATTTTTTACAAAACAGACCGACAAATTAAGAGAAGAAAGGAAAGCAAAAGAGGAATTAGTAGAAAGAATTGACGATTCTAATACGCACATTGCGGCAGTAGAATATAAACAAACCATAAGAATTAAAAATAAGAGAGAAAATACGTTCGTAATTACTAACGATAATTATAAAAAAGTAATTAACATTAAGGAGGAGAAGCAAATAAAGGTTAATAAAACGTACCTTATTAATAGCGATATTCCAAGTGTGAGACACTCACACAATAGTAAATCACACAAGATGACACATTTGAAACACATAAGACACCACACTTACGGAGATAAATATCACTGTAGGCATAACAAGAAACGTAGTAAGTTATCTAGACGAAACACTACACAAAATTGTGGTAAGTATGATGTTAGATATACGCACGATAATTATAAAGCGAACGATAATTATAACTGTAATTATAATAACTATGGTGAGTATTATCATAAACGACGAATGAAAAAACCGTCGACAGCTGTTCAGGTAGGTTCACTCAACCAAACTAGTGACGAGAGAATTGAGAAAGAGCAATGCATTAGTGACGAGAGAATTATGGAACGTGCGGAGAGAAGAGAGAGAAGTTATTCATCACAGCTAAGAAACAAATTCTTGCCGTACGAACAGGTGACTTCTACGATAAAAACAAACGTCGCAGTAATACAATGGAACGCGGATGTTGTTTACACGAGGGTGAGAACAATGGTAAGCACGGCGACTATGTTACAAAGGAACAATATACGTCCGGTAGACGACGGACATTGTAATTGTTATAACGAGGGGTGTAAGATCAAACGACACACTGAACTCAGAATCCAATCCCCGAATGGAATAAATAATTATTTTTAAATGAGAAAAATAATATTACTATTAATTATTAATAATAATATAAGACAATATAATTAAGGAATATTATTTATTAAGGATATGATAGCAAATAAAAAGAAATATTAGTGAAAAGAAATAAAGAATATTATTTGAAAAGGTTAATTAAGAAATGTATCATTGATGGTAAGGAATGCTATTGTAGAGAAATATTTAAGAAAGTAAAATGGTAAAAGATGTTATTGTTGTTATTAATATGAAGAAAGTGTTAGGAATGGAAATAATTGCCATAATTTTTAGAACGACTGATCAAGCGAACACTTAATGGAGATACAAGGACACAGAAGAAAGCAAGAGTGAAAAGTCAAAAGGGCAGAGACTACTTAGGCTTAAGGACTTCGAGAAAAATATCGTTGTTTTCCAAGACAGTTCCTCTGTAACCGATCATGCGACACACTACAAAGCTAAAAGAGTATTCTGTTACGGAAGTGTATTTCAGGAAAGTAGTAGCGATCAGAAAGGTAATGTTAAAGAAATGTAATAAAAAGTAATGAATGTTAATGTATTGTATAAGTAATGTATTAGATAAAGTAATGTCATGTTAAGAAAAGAGTTAAGGAAGATTAGAAGCGAAGGTAAGAATGTATGAGTAAGATAATGTAAAATTAAGGACCGAATTTACACACATACGTAGAAAGAAAGAGCATACAGAAGGAGAACAAGGGAGAGCTAATTGCAGTGGATTTTCTGGGACCACTACCACGATCAAGTCGAGGTGTGAAGCACATATTGGTATGTATCGATGTGTTTTCCAAGGCAGTCCGACTGTACCCAATTATGCGACCCACAACCAAAGTTGTTCTAAAGATACTACTGCAGAAATATATTCCGTTATATGGAAAAATGAAGAAGGTGTACAAGTGATCAAGGTGTACAATTCCAAAGTGAAAAATGGGAGAGGACGTTAAGGGAAAATGGAATACAACCTGTACTCACATCCATAAGACATCCTCAAGGAAACCTTGCTGAGAGAGTTAATAAAGAATTAGGTAAATATTTACGAATATATTGCCATGATCAACACAATAAATGGGCAGAATATTTACCATTTCTTGAAAAAGCCATTAACGAAAATTATAGTGAAGCAACGGGATACACTCCCATGGAATTAGAAGAAGATAAGAAGCCAAACAGATTTTGGACTATGTATATAAACAAACCTAATAACCAAAATGTACCTGTACCAATAAGTGTGAAAATTGAATACGCAAAGCAACGGATAAGAGAAAGAGGTAACAAGAGAGTAGACAGTGTTAATCTAACTCACAAGCTACAACAATTCAACGTGGGAGAAAGTATACTACTCAAAGCTAATCCAGTGGGAAAACGGAGTGATAATACGGCGAAGAAATTCTTCAGACTTTATAATGGACCGTATACGTTGTAACGTACCAAATTTGGCAGTTACATAAGTAACTAATTATTACGTCAAGTGACGGGAGATCATGAAAATACTTCAAAGTACATAAAATAATGTAAACAAAAAGTGTGTATCTACAGAGATATATTATTGAAAAATTCCAACAAAGAAGAAGGAAGAGTAATATTGCATCATCGAGTACAAAAGAGAGAAAGAAAATTACAACGAGCCAATATAAAATGTTAGAAACCAGGCCCAATAGATTCTAAAAAGTGAGGGGAAACAACAAAAATCATAACCACTAAAATGAAGAGAAGACAACAAAGTCCAAACAGTGAGGGGAAACAACAAAAATCATAATCATTAAAATGAAGGAAAGACAACTCAAAAACAACCACAATGATGGTAAAACAACCAATTTATTTATTAATATAAATATTATGGAACAATGACTACCACAAATGGAAATATTGAAGAAGATGACGAGAATAAGTGAACATTGATTATCACAAGTAAGGTACAACCCAGGAGAACACCGATTGTGAACAACAATTAAACAGGAGAAGAAAGGAAGAAGAAAAGCAAAGGAAACATAACATGAAGAATGAAGATAATATATGGACAATACAAGAAATCACCATTCACCAAGTATACAAGGAACTATACTAGTGACTGGAAGAAGTATAACGATTATCAACTATGAAGAAACCAGTGTTTAGCATAATTAAGCAATCACAAACAGTAACAGTGAAAACTTAATGTAAGTGTGAGAACCTGTAACAAGTTAACCATTTTTACCCCAAATAAACCCCACAGACAATACAAGTGAGAATGTTTATAACAGAGGAAAATGCGTTACCATTATAGTGGAAGAATCCAAGATTAAATAGTTAAAATGCACAGACAATTAGTGTGACCAGTTTAATCAAGATTGTAACCCAAAATAGATAATCATAAGACCACCAAGAGAAATGTGAGATAGAACAGTAAAATAATTGTTCATAGGAACTGATAATAAAAGCTTTGTAAACCTTAAAATGAGATATAACTGAATGCCACGGCAAGATAGACTAAAATATAAAGAAAGTCCAGAACAAATAGTAACAAATAAGCTAGTTTGTTAGGTATCAAACAACCAATGTACCAAAAACTAGGTACAACACAACAAGAAATGTAATACTATTAGATTAAGAATACTTGTGTTATTGTTAAAAAAATAGTGTAAACATGTGTATTACTTAACAATTAAACCATTGTAATAGAATACCATAATAAAATCATAATAGTAGAATCAAATACTGCATAAGAATATGTTGCACATTTGTTACCAGATAACATGATACATAACCTCATGGAAAGTGCACCTATAACATAAAATCATATATATTAATTAAACCAAGCAACTATCAACAATTGTTTCAATCAAAGACTAATTATGAATAGTAATGCAAACTAATAAATAATATTTGTACTGAAATACACAGCGAATAAAGCAGATAAAATATGATAGCATAAAGCCAGAAGAACAGAAACCCAATGTGACAAGTTAGTTAAGCAAAATACACTATTAAAATTGTTGAAGGATTACTGAAAATGTTACCAGTAGTTAGAAAAATATCTAATACTACTATGAGAACAGATCACAATTATAATAATAGTAGTTTTATAATCAAATTATTGGAAACTAACTGACTATAATTGTAGAACCAAATGTAAACAAACACTATGTAACAAGATAGTTAAGCAAAATGCACTATCAAAACTTGTTCAAAGATGACTAAAAATGTTATCGGTAGTTAGAGAGATATCTGATACTACTATGAGAACACATATCAAATATAATAATAGTAATTTAGTAGTTGATTTATTAGAAACTAACTGACTCTCATTGCAAAACCTGATGTAAACAAACCCAATACTAAGAATTGGAAAGCTTTCAGATAACGAAAGACTGATAAACACATTAAATAAACAAGGTACTATAGTTGTACACTATTTTAATTTATAACATTATATACCTTGTGTGGTAAAATAATTGAAAAAGTGACAAATTCAAGAAATGAAAACAGAAGATTTTTTGATAAGACTATTAATATATGAAAAACATTATTCATAGAAAAAAATGTGAACAGATGTAAATAAATGTATATATTATTGTTAGAATGCCACACAAATGTAATTAGGTAAGAAATAATAGCGTTATAAGCGATTATAAACAATCGAATATGGTCGTTTGAGGACGCCATTACCAAATATTGTTTGAATGGTAATTACAACTATTTTCTGTATGAAAACGAAAGAGAAATGGACTCGAGACGTTTAATAATGAGTGTTATAGTGTAATTGGAGCGAAATATGGTGAAAATAAAATTATTTATATTAAGATTCACCATATGGGTTTGTGACGTGGCTTAGTGAGTTAATAATGGATCGGATTTCATCCTTGTTTAGACTTAAATTAAAGCCGAAAGTGTCCGCAATCTATTGCCACTAACCATTCGACGATACGATAATTAATAAAAAAGTTATAGCATTTATAAACTTTTCAGTCATTTTGTGTATCAACGCTTACGTCATATATAGCCTCTAACCCAGACAAAAATTTGTAAAAAATTAAAAGTTTTATTTAACTAAAGTGTTTTGGGGTAGAGAGTTTGACATTTTAAACCAATTAAATGGCTTAAAATAACCAGACAAGCAGGAGACGCTTTGATGAAACATTCTGTCGTTCCGCATCATTCAACGAGCAAAGTTCATCAAGAAAAGTGTCAAGATTTTATTTAAACGGTGCGCGTCACCTACATAAGTTACGCTACACACAGTAACCTGTACACAACAGAATAATAACGAGTGTCCAGTGCTAAGTGAATTAAAATAATAAACCGGCCAGTGTATAATAAAGGTCGTGTTTTCGTGTTTTATAAAAAACAGGGAGTACTCTATTTTTATTATTTAACGAATTTAATTGAAATAATAATTTTCGTTAGTGAACGAAGAATTATTGTTTTGGGACTGCACTAGTCATAAGTACCGAAGTGCATAACCAATGATGAAAATTATCAGAATTGAAAAAATGAATTATATCGCAATCATTAATTTAAAGAATAAATATATTACGATTTTATCGTGATTAAAGAAATCGGTATTAATTTAAATATCGAAAATACAAGTGTAATGAATAGTCGCTCATTTGACTCATTTCGTTTGAATTGACGAATAACTAGTTTATTGCGAAAAATATTCTAACCAACTGATAATTATACATCAGATGCAATATGAATAAAATATATGTGTTTATATTATTAAGAATTTAATGAATAATTTACTTATTCAAAATAACTACTTACTTTTGTTAACTAACCTAGAAATAACAACGACAACTTTGTCACCAAGTCATGATTCTGTTCTCAAATAATTTCAATCCAATGAAAGCTATCACAAGATTTTTTTTTATTATAGATTTTTTTCTCTTGTCAATAAATGATTTTTATAACTAACGAATAAATAATAATAGTAATTTTTAACAGTGCAGCACAAAGCACGTGTTATCAAAACAACTGCTGTATCCCGTCTACTCACCGTACGATAGTACGATATATATCGTTTTATGGTACCGACTTTTATAATTTTAAATATTTGTTTGTTTTTTGTCGTAATTCATTATTAAATATTGTTAACTAAGATAACATCTTGTATCTGGTATCATGCAACTTCCAAGAACACACGAATTTGGTAATGTAACTGAGTAAAGAGGACATAACCTCGTTAACTAAAACTATTGTACCAGACCCCAGTGTTACCAGCCTTGAGATATAAAGAGCTCAAGAATTGTTTATAGTAATTATTATTTTGTAAAGACATTATTAATTGATTGTTTTTTAAAAGAGTTAATGGCATTTTAGAATTGTTAATAAATCCCAATTTATTTACCAGTGGAAAGAGTTTTTGATTTTTTTTAAAATAGTTTAATTGTTATGATCCGTTCTATCAGAAGGTGGCGGTAGAATTTGAATGTTCAAAACAATTCAAATTACAGTTAAACCATTATTTTACTTTATTGTACATGTGCATTGTTTAGGATATTCAAATAGAATATCCGTATATGTGTATAAAGTGTATGTTGCAGCAGAAGAAGTCACCAAACAGAACATTGATAACATCCACATATGGTAAGTGGGGAGGTTGACTGTGAAGTGCTAAATACTCTTTAAACTAAAAGAATTAAACGGGAACACCCACAACAACGCTATTAATAATCACACAATCATACTAATAATAATTTTAATTTAAATCAAATATTGAGGATTGAGTGAAGATAACACTATCAAATAATAATAACAACTTCATCTACACTAATAATCTGTTTTGTAACAACGTTAAGACAGCGAGTAGGACAACACACTTTCATCGTATATGATGAGATACAGAAGAAAGAAATTGGTAAATTCCACGCAACGTCATTTAGGACGTTCTACACATGAAAACGACGAGGTCAATGAAACCGGTCAGATCAGCTGTTTGTTAAAGCCACCCTACTACAATGTCACGAGCAGTGAGCGTGTGAAGAGGGGAGGTAAGATATTTGTATACTCTCCAATTAAGGGTGAAATGACAAATACTATTCTTTATTATTTGTTACATTTTTTCAAGTGTAATAATATTAATAAAAAAAATTTCAATAAATAAATTTATTACATTTTTTTTTGTTACCAAGCAGAGGGATAATGCGACAGTGCAAATAAGTGATGTACTGAGCATTAAATATAAAAATTTAAATATACCTAATAAACTGTAAATAATTAATAATTTATTAGAAATAAGCATGTCAGGGATTGCAAGCTTGGCTCAGACAAAAATATGAACAGGTGTTTCGACCTGAATCGACGTGCACACACACACACAAATGTAACTAAGTGTGTACACCAGTATTTTGCTAGTGTGTGTGAACGCAGGTCTATGCAGGCGAGTTTACCACCCCAAGATGAATAATTGCACAATTACGGTTTTTCTGTAATTATTCATAAACTATAATTAAGAATTAAAATCCAAAAACACAATAAAAAGTAATAAAATTTACTAAATACTGTGTAGAAACCCACGCGAAAGTGCCACACCGTACGAGTGTAATAGTGAAATAACTGTGTACAAATCGAAAGGGTTAAGTTGCAATGTCCAAAATTACAGTGAACATGTGTTGTAAAAATAGTTATAAGATAAGTATAAGAATATACTTACAGGACTCTGCAATTCGCAGAAAAATAAGAATTAGCGAATTTGACAAAGAGTAAGGGAACTGAATCCAGAGACAGTTTCTGACATGTCGATTTCGTACCACTGCAGGTGTCGACCAAGACATGGGTATAAAGAGGACACGCAAGTTACAGTGGTTCTCTTTTCTTAAATCATCCACGGTGCAGCGGGAGCTTATGCCCGTCCGCACAGCGTATTTATTTTTTTGTAAATAATTTAAATTTTCCAGTTATATACAACTATGTAACTAAGTTATAAATACGATCATTTTTAAATAATAACAGCAGTACATAAGAAGAATTACATAAGAAGATCCATTGACGTCAGAAACAGCACGAGGAGAGTTCCAAAAGAGTGATACGACGCTGGACAAGAGGAAGTGATACGACGCTGGACAAGAGGAAGTGATTCGACGCTGGACAAGAGGAGAAGAGAGACAGCCGACGCTGGAGTGCGAGACGAGGACGACTACAGATTTAATAAAATGATTGAGTATGATTGACGACAATAAGGTGATAAACCACTTATTTATATCTTAATCGTACAATGAACTCAAAGACAATTAAGGACATTTCTATTTTATTTAAAAGTAAGAGCCAATGTTTTGTAAAGTAGAATTAAAATCATAGATGTTTTAGAAATACGATTAACGTAACAAGAGCTCAAATTAATATGAAATAAACTGAATACAAAGCATTTAAATGAAAACAATTAGTATTTGAGATAAAAACAGTACTGAGAAACAAAAGATAAATTCGATAACTATTAATATTTTGAGTACATTACAATATATAAAAAGAGATTTAATATTAATATTTTGAAACACATTAATTGACTGAGTAGTATGAAAATGAGATTTTTCTTTAATACAATAATTAGTAGAACAGAATATTTAGTCAGTAAGGATGTATATAGCATAAGCCTTACGGCATAATAACAAATAATAACGAATGTTTTAAATCGAAGTCAGTGCCATGTGCACAATTTTTTAATAATATCAAATAAATTTGAAATACCGTTACAAGTTATATAGAGTTCTTATTGCAGATACACCTGAAACCCAATTTAAATGTTATATTGTAACATAATTTGTCAATCTTGAACGTGAGACCGGTCACGCTAAATTTTTGTATATGTATATGTATTTATGTATATGTATTGTTGCATATTTGGCTCCCAAAGAACGTGGGGCTATACAATTAAAGTACATATAAAAATTCACACACATAAATACGGTGCATATATTTGGCGCTCCAAGATCGTGGGGCTCCGCAAACACAAAAAGAAGTGAATTTGTATTTGAAATTAAATTCGTACCTAAATAAATACGTTGCAATATATATATATATATATATATATATATATATATATATATTGTAACACAACGACACAAATTGATAATTGAATTTAATCTAATTTGTGAAGTGTTAATACTCATTTAACAGTACTGATGCCGTGTATGTATAAATTCGTGTTCAGGTGTAATCATAATAAGAGTAGTCCTTTTAGGAATCATAATATGTTTTCTTTTATTTATTCAACAAACACAATAAAAAAAAATAATATAATAATAATATTTACTTCGCCATAAAATATTCATTATCTATTGTTTCAAGGTTTCGTTTTGGCCGTATACTCATCATAAAATTAGATTTTAGATCTTATATCTTATATTAGCAATTTTATGTAAAACATTTCTTCATTATACTATAAATTCTCAACTACTCAGTCTGAATGTGTGCTCTATACATTTGTTAATATTTCCATTCTTATTCTATACTTGACATACCTTTTACGGCTTTATAATCATTTAAAAAAACTAATTGAATATTTCTAATTACTTTACTTTATATGCTTTCAATGAAAAACTTTAAAGTATTAAATCAATTGTTAATTCTCCAAGCAAGGATTTAAATTATTTTTAAATTGACTGTTTATCATTAAAGAAAATTCTTATTACAAGTAAATTACAATCTCTTATCTCTAACTACATAATTTTTCTTTAATTTAAAATATTTGTTTTTTAATGTCTTTAAATGTCTTTATTCTTTTATAATTATAAATTGGTTTCCCGTCACCTCAATTCTGCAGATTTTCCCATGTCCTCCAGTGATCCGTCGATCATCTCTTACTGGATGTCCTCTTGCGTTTTCCGGTTCTACTGATCGTCCTATCGTCTCTCATCCTTCATGGTCCCATCGGCTCGCTGTAGAATGGAATGACGTGTTGCTCTGGATCGGCTGCTGTTGTTATAGTAACCGCCTCTATTGCTCTGCGTATCGTTCCTCTGCTTGATGTTCTCTCGCCATCTGTCTAGAGTGTTGATGTTTGTAGCTGTAGACTGTTTGTAGACGTCCGATAATTGTAGTTACAGTACTTTTCTTTATTACTTGAACTATAATGTTGTCCGTAATACTTTATAGTTTATAAATAAACGATACTGTCGATATTGGACATAGCGTCTAACTATGTCTGAAATAATTAAAATTTCGCGTCGCTGACGGACATAGCGTACAGCTGCACTTGAAAACTGATTGAAGAGTTTATAAAAAATTCGCGTCGCTGACGGACATAGCGCACCGCCACAACTGAAGACTGTTTGAAGAGTAAATTTGGCTCTCCTGGGCTCGTATTTATATTCACCAAAAAAACCACACCTGTCGCTACAGAATTCTTCAGGTCAGAAGCTATTCCCGGCGTCTGTTCTCCCACTCTTATCTACTTTCACATATTCGCACATTTTCGTCAATTGCAATGTCTAATGCGGATTTCAAGGTGATCTAATATTGTCTAATTTATTTGCACATATTATACATAATTATCATAATGACCGCATTAGTGTAATTACTATGCTCTAAAAATCGCACAGAATTCGCACTGAACATCATAATTACATAGAATTCGCACTGCACACGTGTCAGATTGTTATGCATTTTTAGAAGTCTTTACACTCTTTCTAATATTTATGGTTCGCTTATAATTAAATAAAACTTAAATTTAGCATCTATTTGGGGTAAGATTGCAAACTTTCAGGCTTTAACAGGCTTCACGCACACACTATTTATTTGCGTACACGCTCTCAGCGCCAATCGCGTGATGTTCCTGTTGATTCATGTATATAAGCCAGCTTCCAATTTCATACCTGCTGGTCTATTACATATTACTAAAATTAATTTAAATATTATTTTATTTTCAGATGTGCGCATTACAGCATGTGCTTGTATTGTCGCTATATATTTGTTACGTGACATTTTTACCATGCCCTAGTAACATAAATATACCATGATTATATTATTAAAAAGTACCAGGAGATATAATATTTTAAGAAAGACTTAATTGAATATGTTTAATTTTAATTGTTTATTGTATGTTACGTTTAATATAATTAAAGTAAGAACTTACTTATGAAATTTGTTTTTTGTGTGCAGACTGTAATGTTATAAACACAGTCAGTTAAGGGGAATTATAACATATTACGAATAGTTATTAGTAATCAGTTTTTGTCACATTTGTATACTAGTGTTAATAACACTAATGTCAGTCTTAACAAGAAAGTACCAAAATCATAGTCAGTCAAATTGTATGAATAAGATTTCTATTAAAATAATACGGAAACAATGTCAGTTTATGTTAAAAGATTACCAAATGTATAAAATAAATTTAAGAAAGTGAAAGGTACAAAAGAAATAATAAATAAGTTTGGAACAAAAATAATAAAAAAAATGTAAATCATTAACTCAGGAAATATAGATCAGAAAATAGTCAAGAGTGATGTCAAAATGATCAGTTTTTTATCAGAAGAACAAAGACACAAATAAAAAGAAGATAAGAGCTCTTGTAAAAAAGGTATATCCTTTTAAAAGAAAATGACATATAAAATAGTAAAAGGTTTGTTTATATTATTCTTATGATGTCACCAGGGTGATATAAAAATGTTACTTGGAAACCAAGGAGATATCTAAGAGAGGCCTTAGCAACTAATGTGTGGAGGAAGAAAAATAGATTATTCTAAAAAAACTGAATGCAAGAAGGTTGATATAAATACTTATAGTGAAAAAATAAATTATAATATATGTGATATCAGTGCATCTCCAGATAAACTAGTGAATAATTATATATATATGAACATAAAAATAGAAGAAAGAATTGCTACAAGACTCTACAGACTTAAACCAGGACATCTCTGAAGAAATTGGACCAATTGACACAGGGGGAGAAGTATTTTTTGATCAAAAATTAATCTGAAATATTCCCTGATATACCTGATCTAAAGGTTTCAAAAAACTTTGAATACGCTTTTTATGAAAACCATAATTGACTTTCACTGAAAACAATAATGATTAATAATATGGACATAAGCATAAGCCACCATTGATGTATAGTGTTAACATAATTTAAAGCTAATTAAGTCTAAAAAAAAAAAAATTTTATAACTTAACCTATACACTGAACTGTTTTACACTCTTAACGTAATCCTTTTAAGATACATTGTGACTATTTCTCATCATATGTATTTGGTACTTTCCCTGTCAATACTGTTGTTATATCGTAGTCGAAAGGACCTACCAAACATTATCATTGTATTTTATTTATTAAATATAAAATATAAAATGTTTTAAAAAGCCTGTGATCTAAGAGTTACTGCTGCCACTCTGAGCTTAAAAAAAATACAGCTGGCCAAACTTTGTTAAAAATTATGTTTTACATTTAGAACAAATTAAAGAATAAATAAAGGATTTGAGTTTACAAAATACAGAAAAAGGTTTATTTGTTTCTTATTTCATGAAAACAAAAAGGGTATGATATTCTGAACAAAATATCTGATACTGTGAGTTGACGTCAGTAATTAGATTAAGTTGGCAACACTCATCAACTGAGAATCTTAGCAGATTTCTTTTAAAAATGTGGTGATGAGCACAAGTTATCATATCCATTGCTGAAAGAAAAGAATAAAAGAGAGTTCATTACAGAATAAAGAGACCATATACTATTTATATAAATTTAAATAAAAATTTATTATTGATATTTCACCAATAAAATTTTATTTGCAAACGGTGATTGCAAATTGGCGCTCAACAAACATCCCCCTCAACAGATACTCATCCTTAATTT
This sequence comes from Magicicada septendecula, assembly GCA_034769895.1. Taxonomy (NCBI): domain Eukaryota; kingdom Metazoa; phylum Arthropoda; class Insecta; order Hemiptera; family Cicadidae; genus Magicicada; species Magicicada septendecula. The sequence continues at coordinate 280,819,677 of CM068369.1, read as the reverse complement.
AATATTAACAAAAATATATACAAATAATAACAGAGTTAAACAAGACACAAATTCAGATAAATAACCATAGATTCGAGTCTAGATGTAACAAATTGGCTCTCTCAATAGTGAAGCTAAATAAAATCTAATTTAGAAAGAAAGATTATTAGATTTGTATAATATAATACGAGGGTAACACAACACAACACGGTTACACGTTACAATATATATTATAACTCTACTTATATGCGTTATTGTTGTGTCGTGTTGTGTGTGAGTACCTACCTGCTGTCCGATCTTGCGGATTCTTCCGGCTAGGGCGTGTGGATTTTGGATTTGAAGTTCGCAAGCTAGTAATCTCAAATTTATTGCAACAACACACAAAATAGGTTACTTTAAAGGGGGAGGTTTTGTGAGACTGGTAGGCTTTATCGTACAACAATAAAAGACTGTTATATGGGGTAATAAAACGTTGTTTATTACTCCAACAACACACAAGAAATAAATGGTTATTATATTATCAATTTCTTACAGTCTAAACAATGAATCAATGTTTTTCGATTGGTTAATAATTGAAAAGAAACTAAACTCGTTCTTTGGCGAGTTAATTGCAATTTAAATTTTAATTAATTAATTGATCAGATTTGATTAAATCTCTTTTACTAAATTGAATTTAAATGTTCATGAAACAAAATATAAAACTCTGAAGTTAATTAGAATAATTTTCCAAAATAAATTAGACGTGACAGTCTAGTTCACGTTATTTCATTTCTAGTGATTTGAGTTCTGTTATACTGCAGTATGAACTAATAATTAGATTGTTAGTTAAGATCTGTATAGCGCTTTTATACTACTTCTGTTTCTTAACTATAGCATACTAATGACTTAAACTGCAATACAGATTATCACAATGAATTTATTCTTAATTACTAGAGTCTTCGATTTTTGTATGGCACCTGAATTATTTGAATTTACAATGTTTTTAATTGAAAAATAGAAAACTTGGTGTGAAAAATAAATAAGTGGATTTTGCTTTCCTGTTATTGAAGAGGATGTCGTTCCGATTTTCCCTCGTCGATTCGAGTCCTTCGCTAGAGAAAGTAATCTGCTTAGAGCTGCTGGATTCGGTCGTTGAGTTCAAATTCGGCAACACTCTACTTCCTTGCTGTTCCTGAATATTTTAACGTCTGCGGCTGTCTGCTGGAACTGGTTCCTGTCCCTCGTCGATTCGCACGTTGCACGTCAGCGTGTGTGTGTGTGCTTCGTTCGAGTGGTAGCTCTGCTCGTCAGCTGTTCACCAATGATTTAGACGGCCTCTCTGCTGTATTCCTGAAGTCTGGTCTTGAAGTCTGGTGGATCTCTTGCGTGCTTATGACTGACTGGTAGTACACAATAAGCTTGGTTGATGTACTGAAGAGTATCTCGCCTTTACGCCACAATTACGAGCTATACAGTTGATCTGTAATTACTGTGTTCGTAATTGCGTGTGTGTTGACCACGTAGAGTCTTCTTGTTGATCTTCACCACTATGGTTACTAGACGATCGAAGAACTACGTCTTTACTTCGTGAGTACTGGCAGAAGAGTGATGTTTCAGCCCGAAAACACCTCGCTGGTCGGGGTTTGGTCAAATGATTTGATTGGCTGACACACTCTCCCTACTACATAAAATTTGAATTCCCTTGGTCCGTGAGAATGAAGTTAGGTTCCCACAGACGGAGAATTAATACTATTTTTAATACTATTATGATTATTATCCGGCGGAACCAATTTGTCGGTCCGGATTTCCTGTGCTTATTTAATTTTGCAATATCTTGGTTGCAAACCAAGTTGTGTGAAATCTAAAAGATACAATCTGTCAGAAATTATTATCTTTATAACACACTAAAATCTCATTAATGTAACTCTATTTTACAGGAGTTATTCAATTAAATTAATTAACTCTTTCATTTGTTAATTATATTGCGTAAAATTTGCACACGTCATTATTAATATTTCGGCAAACATTTTGGCTGTGTTGGATTTCGCCTTAATTCATTAGTTTCCGAGATATCAATAATTAACAGTTTGGGTGTGGTCGCTTCCTTGTACAGCGAACTGATTACATAATGACCACGTGTGCGTCGCTTTACTAAGCATTATTTTCAACGTTCTACACTCAAATGGAGTTTTGACAGTTATAATTTATTTAAATATGCTTTCGGTATGCAGGCAACATATAACCCCAAATAATTAATATTTGGTGCTGTTATAATATATATATAATAACTTAACCGTATCTCAAAGATTTGGAGTTATATGTAAAGAGTTTTGAAAATCAATGTTAAAATAAATTTAAACCGTTACAATCACGCAACGTGCAGTAGCGAGCGTTCAAATGAACTGTATAGCGACCAACGGCAGCGTCCGGTGGCATTACGTAACCACATACATTTATAACAATTAGGGACACGCCCTAATTTTAAATTATTAATATTTCGGAAACCGATAAATATAGGGGAAAACCAAAATAGCCAAAATGTTTGCCGAAATATTAGTAATAGGGTGTGCAAATTTCAGTTCAGATAATTAAAGATTAAAAGAGATAATTAATTTTATTTAATAACTCCCCTAGTGAGCGAGCTACGGGGTAGAGCTTTGAATATGTCACAGTTATAAAAATTACCAATCATATGTATATTCTAGATTAACCATATGGCTTGCAGCCAAGATAATCGCAATACAAATTGCAACAGGACATCCTGTCCGACATTTGAAATCCGGTGTTTTTTCCAGAATATTAAGACTAATAACAATTCTCAAACTGTGAAATTTATTTTCGTTCACACAAGTGAGGTGAGTTGAATTACAAGGAGAAGGGGGGTGTCTCAGCCCATCAAATTATTCTAAAAATTTGAACGAATCTTTAGATTCGGGCTGAACACAGGCACTCAACTGTAACGACTCGACCTGTGAAGACGTATACTTACGATACTCTTATTTTTTTTCAACAAATAAGCGTACAGCTCAAAACATTAATCTGTTGACTTACGCATGTAAAGAGATCAGTTATATAATACATGAAGACACATCGAGAGTACAACAGAACGAGGCCGTCTAGTACGTGGTACAAGCTGAAGAATTGACGAAGCGGGGCGCAACCCAAGGCGAGATACACACACCAGGAGTGCAGCGTATACCGGACCGAAGGGCCTGACGCCGTTGCAGCAGTTAAAACCACAGACGTTAAGCCATCAAAAGTTGCAGAATGAGCGGAGTGTTGCTGATTCCCGAACTCTTAGCCGTGGAACCGAAGACGCAGAGGAAATCATCGCCACTAGCAGATTGGACCAGGGAAACCAAGGAACCCCGGGAGCACCTCATCACGATCTTCAGAACAAGGGAAGTCAAATATAATTTATAAACTTCTCAAAAGGTTATTCTTTTTCTTTTAAATCATTGTAAAACTAACATGATTCAGATGCCAATAAAACAGAGACTCTAGATTAATAAGATACATTCATACTGTGATAATCTGTATAACACGTATAAGCTTAAGTAATAATCAATAGATAAGAATTAGACGTATATAACAAGCGCTATATAAATAGTAACATTGAATTACTTAGAGACCTATACTGCAGTATACGTGAAACAATCCAAGTAAATGAAACCACGTTGAACTAGATTCACAGCTAACTTATTTTCAGAGTATTTAAATCATCTAAAGTAATAAAATCTGTACAAAAGTACAAAATAATTAAAAATTCCATAGATTAAATTGTTTTAAAACTAACTTCTTGAAATTAATGAAAAATATAACTCGTATCAATTGAAAATAATAAGCTCGTCTTCTGAATGCTAATACCCATTTAGAAAACATCGTACAAGGTACAAATTACTGTTTAGTATGTAAGGATTGCTCTAGTTATAAGATTTTCATACATATGTCCTATTAGAGTAATAAACTCCAATTTTATCCACCACCGTATTTTTATTGCTGTACTACAAAGCCTACCAACATCACAAAACTATTCAAAATAACTATAACAGTACTTTGCACACTTGAATTAATCTACTTGCGAATTCAAAACACAAACTCCTACGCCCTCAGTCGAAAGAAGTCGCAAGAACGCATAGCAGGTAGGTCACTTCAGAAAACAACCATTTTCTCTTTATATTAATAAAAATAAATATAAGAGCAAGCAAAGAACTTTATATATGGCGCCCCACGTTGGGCGCCATATATAAAGTTCTTTGCTTGCTCTTATATTTATTTTTATTAATTTAAGGACATAAATGGTGGTTTTGTGAAGTGACCTACCTGCTGTGCGTTCTTGCGAATTGAAAACACAAACTCCTACGCCTTAGTTGGAAGAAGTCGCAAGAACGCATAGCAGGTAGGTCACTTCACAAAACAACCATTTATCTCCTTATATTAATAAAAATAAATATAAGAGCAAGCAAAGGACTTTATTATATATATATTATATATACCTACATATATAATATTCCCTCGTGTTATTATTTTCAAAATCTTGTTGTTCTATTTTATTTAACAGATCTTTGTCATAATTTTTCTTAACATTTTTAATTAATTTGGATGTTTCCTTTCTGATTTGTAAGAAGTTTGTTCTGTTTTCTATATTCGTGTACGATTCCATTTTTGCCAGGCTTGTTGGTTTCCTTTTATTACTTAGTCACATTCTACGTTCCACTAACCATATTTTGTGACTAATAAAAAAGACGAATTGTTTCTTTGGCTGTTTTCACTAGGGATTCTTTCAGTTGTTTTTAATTTTCAGGACTTTGTACTTCCAGTTTGTCTGTGAAACTTGGCACATTCTTGAGTTTTCCTGTATCATATCTGGCAGTTTCTAGTTTTTTTTCCCTATTGTTTCTTGATTGGAGCTTAACTTTAATTTTAGAACGATAGTGGTCTGAATCCACTTTAGCGTTTCTTGTTACTTTGACAGTTCGAATTTCTGTTGAGGATTTTCTAGATATTGCTACATGATGTACTTGGAATTTACCTAGGTTGGGATTTGGTGAAATCCAAGATTTCTTAAGATCAAAAGATGCTTAAACGTTTTAGATTTCATCATTATATTTGTTGCTTTGCACAGTTCTATTAGTCTCTCGCCATTCTTTAATTCGTTTGTGTGCTGTGTAGTTTCGTACAATGTTTCTAAATTTTGTCTCCCTGCCAAATTGAGCAATAAAGTCATCTAGCAGAATTACTGTATGAATCTTTGGGACTTCGGCAATGTTTTCTTCTAATTCCTCCCAGAACTTGTCCGTTTCTTTTCTATTGGTTTTATTCGCATATTATTAATATGGTGGATGAATATTAATTAATGTATATGCCTTACTTGTGCAAGCAAAGCAAAGTGTTTTGATATTCTGCCATGTAGAGATTAAAAATCTATTATCGAGTTTACAATTTTACGAATGAATATAAATGCAGTTCCTAAGTGTGGAACAGTTTAGAACTCTTTTCCCTACTTTTCCTTTAAAACTTCTGTAACCTTCCGATTCAAGAGCATATTCATCCGTGAATCAAGTTTCTTGTACTGCCGTGATCAGACTGTTCTGTTCAGTCAATTTATTAGTCAGTTGTTTTAAATTCCATGTTTTCAGAAGAGTGTTTATGTTTATGGTTGCGAAAAAGTTTTAAGTTTTTGCTTTATCTTGTCCTTTATGCATGTTGGTGCAAGTTTTCCAGAATCCGACGACTTGCTTGCGTTGCTCTCGTCAACGGTGGATTGGTTACCACCTGGAGTAGTTTTCCGTTCCTGACTTTCCACCATGCTGTAACGCTGAACAAAGTTTCAATGGTAGGTTAGCAGTATTTCACGTAATCCAAGATACAACAAGGATTGTTAGTCCTGGAGGCCCAATGCGGTTGACCATCCCCTGACTTTCCGCCTTTAGGGACAGTTTCCCATCCCAATGGCAAATGGGTCCACTAAACTCTACCCGCTCATCCGCCCTCCTAGGAGGCCGTTGGCTCTTGGTAGAGGGGATCACCTTATACCGGGTGACACTCGTTCGCCACAGCCTCGTTAGTGGAAACAGGGGTCACCACGAGAAAGTGAGGTTGGAATTTGAAGAAGGGAGGTTCCCCCTTTACCCCCCTTATTGTTGGTTTATTATTATTTTTATCTACCAAAATACTTTACGTAAGACGTGACTTAATTGAATATGAGCTGATTACTCTTTTCTGTATTTTATAATAAGCCTGTTGTGAAACTGTTGCGTACAACATTGGTGCTTACAACGGGTTCATTAGATGTCATCTGAAAATTTCGTATTTATTCTGTACGGAAAAAGTTCATGAAATATTGCACAAAACGATACGGACTTTTTCTATTATGAAACTGTTATATTATGAGGCAGACTGTCTGTTATGAAATTTGTAATACTGTCAGGTAAATGGTAAAAAGTCTATAACTATTCCAGTGTACATTGAAATTTGTTGTTTATGAATTTTGCAGTTGCAAAACACTGAAGGGGGGCTTTATAATCGTCTGGTTTACATTTCTTATTTTAAGAAAAATTTAATGGAGCAGTCACGTTTTTTGTAATGTTTTGACGACTGAAAAATTGTGTAATATCGGTTATTCCATAATAATAAGAGTATTCCGTCCAACGAGTGTGCAACTATGGGAGTTTACCTTTAAAATAAATAATAAACTCGTACAACGTCAACTTGATTTGTATCGTTCGATGCTTTTGAAAGTACTTGTGCAGAATACTTGGTAATTGCAGAATACTTGACAGAATGCTTGCAGAGTACTTGTGCTGAATAAATGGTAAAGGTATGAAGCGACGAAGAATGGAAGTGATTATAAGAAAATAGAGTTTAGAAAAATTTAATTTATAGAACATATCATAAAATTTGTAATGGAATTATCACAAGCATTCTAAAGGAATGTTCTTTGGAGGGAAGGATCTAGTAAGATCTAGAAGAATTCAGTTGAAATGTGTGAAGATAAAGATGGAACACGAGAGTTGCCTCAAAATGAAACGACCAGCAGGCATAAGTCTGTTGTTGCAGCAAAAATACTTAGGTAGATTTATAGACAACGATGATTACATCACTATGAAAAGTGGAGAAAAGGTGAAGTGAAATGGAAACAAACCTGTGTAATGAGAACACTTTGAAAACATTAATTAGGAAACATTATAAATAACCTTTAACAGTGTTTAAAAACTATTTGAAGGCTAACACAGATAACTCTTACACATAGTGAAATATTACTGTGACACATATCACTGTGACACATTCATAATATTACGTTCGGTAGGACAAATAGAATAGTCAATCGAATATTACGATTGCCTTTTCTTCTGGTGTTCATCATAGTTGTCTGTTACGTAACAAGCTATTATTTTGTTTTTATTTATATAACGTTTTTCATTAAAAAAATTATGAACACAATGTCCAAAAATTATTTTTGTAATATTTACTTTATGAGTTATTTTGAAAAGTAAATAATAAATTGAAAACACCGAGCCATGTAGGCTACGTGAAACAATTTGAAATATTACACTTCATGTAAATTAAAATTTGACACGTGAGTGTATCGGGTGTTTGCCAAGTACTCTAATTGTCGCTAAATTAATTAACTAATAATATCGTTGTGTTTACTTTGTCGCAGAACGCAAACATCGTGCTTTGAAGCAGTCAAGCTTGCACGCAAAAATCACATTACTACAGATAGAATATATTATACCAGGGCACGCAGCATTTATTGTTTTCCGTCTAAATAGTTTCCAGTTCACTAAATAATTTTTCTCGTTTTAGTGGACAAATATTTTCTCTACGGATACCGTCTATGTTGAACAGAACTCATAATTAAATAATAACTGCTTTTATTGAAAATACCTCTACTTGTAATCTTTGATTTAAATTCTATTTACTTTCGTAAGAGTGTTATAAAGTTACTGTAAATATCAATTCTAAAAATTGTCTTGAATTGCAGCATCAGTTGGAAGATGAAATATTCCCGAGCCGTTCAGATCAGTCTGCAATTTATTACTGGTTCACCTCGTTCCGAGACGTTGTCTAATTAATCTAATGACACGTATAAGGTTCTCGTCAATAATATGCCACACTAGCAACATTGGTTGATTAAATAGATGAATTTCGTACAGCTGATGACAGTTGAGGTTTTATTTCTGCAAATTGCACCAATGGTTTAATTACGAGGTGACTAATGACAAATGACCAATGACCAGTCACCAATGACTAGTTCCGTTTATGCGAAGTGGAGTTTATTCAATTCGGTAGGTTCGCGTATAAGTAAATTTACCAAATATTCAATTTTATATTTGTATTGCAGACTATTGTTATTTTGTCGAAGTCACCCAGGCCCATGTCAATGTTATCTGATATTAACCCTATAATTGGCAAAAGAAAGCCTACATTAAAAAAAATTTCTGTATCATTTTCTTATTGAATTTTCACTATGTATGAAGGATAAAATAATAAAAATAATATATTTTGTAAAATATTGGAAAAAAATTAATGTATCACATATGTTACGTTGCCAAGTTGGGGAGCCTGTTATTTGGATTCGGGAGTTGAGTGTAATGAATAAAATGAACTACAAAAAATTGTTTGTTTAATATATTTTTACATTTAAAAATGTACAAAGTTTATACATTATGGTAAACAAACAATATACTCAACAAAATACTCAAAAATTACATTTTCATTATACGTATTATTCAATTAGAACACACCTGTATATTAAATTCTCACATGTTGAATACAATTATACTTTTAGAAATTTATGTTCTTATAACATACAACTGACTTTCAAAAAAATAATAAAAACTTAGACAGTAAACTTAAAACAATCATAACTAAGCAAATCTACAAATTCTCAGCAAAAACCATTCACAATAAAAACTGTATATATGATCTGAATGGTTCTTATAATAGTCGTAAAATATGACAAGAGTACATCCATAAAATTAAAGAAAATAATTATCATCTTAACACAAATTTAAGGTTGTTCTAAGATCTTATATGATAGGTCAGGAAACAGTTTTGCTTTTCTACAAAACACAATCTTTGGTTACATTTGTGCAAATCACAGTAGTCTGCCCATTCACACAAAGTCTGGATTTACCTCTGGTTGTAAATTGTGGGAAATGGCCAACTTTATCATATCTAATCTCATCTACTGGTCTGGGAAGAGTTGGCCTTTGAGTTTTTCGTAAACATTTAATGTTTATATTTGAAGGTCTCCCAACACATTTTTCATTTTGTGTTAGGGTTTCATAAAGCATGTACCTAAATTGTTTCAATGTAATTTTAGTACAATCTGTTTCAAATTACAGTCTCTTTTAAATAATATCCATGCATTATTGACACACAGATCAAGACCTTGTGAAAATATAGCTATATACCACCTGTGACTGCATGTGACTGCATATTGGCCCGGTATAGAGCTATTAGCATGCCAGCTAAATCTACCCCACCCATATGAACATTTAATGTTTTACAATTTGTGGACATTAATATCCATTTTCATTTTTGTTATTTAAATTAGCGTTTTATAGTTTGAACAGGATAAGCATCAGACTAGGAACTAGCTAAAATGACATTTTTTGTCACACCATTTTACTACTCCGACTCTATCTTCGTTAGAAACCACCTGAGAAAGACAGCCACATCTCTTCTTTTTCAAAACCTTGTCATTCACAAGTTGTTTTTCACAGCCCCGTAATCTATTTGGTCTTATAGTATCTAAGCTTAAAATTACATAATTTTCTCTGAGATGAGAGCGGCACCATTTTGTAGGAGATGGTTCCATATTTTCTTTATCAATGCCATTATCTGACAGAACAGTTGATTTTTCCTCTTCATTTTGAGTTTTTCCAGCTCAACACGAAACGAATCATTATCATTCATTATGCAGTTAAGATGATATTCCATTGAAGACGTTAAAAATGGTGGTTCAGAAATATCCGAGTCATTCAGCTGGCTTGTAGATAAATAGGACTGAGTGACGTTTTCTGGACCATCAGAGTCATCATTTTCAAGATCGGATTGTCCATTTTTAGGTGGCAACAATGCCTTAGACATTATGAGTTCAATCCTAGATGAAAAACCAGCTATTCTTCTAGCCTAAAAAGAAGAAAATTAAGATAGTTGTACATTATATATTATTATAAATTATTATAATTTTAATTATTATATTATAGTATATATTATTATATAATATTATAATATCATATAACATATAATATACATATACATTTATTATTTGTATAACACAAATGGAGAAAACTTTTAATTTTATGATTGGGTGGATTATACATAATGACTGATTAATAATATCAAGCATTTGGCAATGTAACATATAGTACACACTTAGTAAACAATAATAATTTCCAAGTACTTGGCAATGTAACACAGAATATACATATGCAATAGCGCCATATTTACTCAGTACTTGGCAGTGTGTATTATATGATACATTAATATTTAGCAACGTGTATCTATTACATGTGACAATATCTAATTATTGTTGATACTTACAACTTTACTTTAGAGATTTTCTTTAGCTATTGTAATATAAATAACATAAAATTTGATAATTTAAAACACTAATATTGTGTTACAAAACTCACCTGAAACGCAGCGTTGTGTTGCTGGGAAGAAGTCATCTTGGTCATGTGACATTATTTATTCAGATGCTCCCCAGATAGTGCTGTATGTCTTCATTTGGATTTTAGAATGTGTATCTGACGATATACAATACCAGAAATGGGTAGAAACTAATTCACTAAGGCTACAAATGAGATAGGTTTTGAATGTATCATATATGATACGTTGTCAATTAAAGGGTTAAAACTACCGAACTATTTGGCTGTGATCCAAATAAATGTTACGTTTTACAATAATCGTCCAAACATTTTGGGACGTTTAACATTACGCTATATGTCCCGTCTCTAATGATTGCAAGCGTTCGAGTTGTTGAAATGTCAGGCAGTAGCAAAGATGCAGTTCGGGATCACGACATAATAACCCGGGAGGTTTAGCAGCTGATAGTATTGTTATGTGTTTCTAATTGGGTGATTTTCATTTATCGATGTGATTAGTAGAAAACGGATAACTTAGAAGAACAACGAGAACTATTGAAATATGACTAACATACTTCTAGAGAAATGGTAGTAAATTTGTGACTATCGATTTCTACGGAACTCAAAATGTGTTCCGCTGGTCTGAGGAACGATTCATGTGATTTACACAAGAATATGTATTTCGTGTATCACGCTTTCTCGGCATACGTTTATATTTAGACGACGCTAAATTAAAGTGTAATGAAAATATTGACTGAGAAGTTTTATATTTGCAGAAGAAATCTGTACTTATAACTGACTGATTACTCAAGTCATAACTCATTTGCTATAAGTTATAGTTGTTGCTAGTCATTTGCTACATTTAGGTATCACTCAAATTTAGATTGTAACCTACTTTGTCAATTTGTTACGTATTGAATATCTTTACTCAATTTACAATTGCTGTGTCCACATATACAAAATGTGTTTCGCCAGTAGCGAGTGCTATCGAGACGTCTGACGAGGTTGGATCACACACACACACACACACACACACACACACACACACACACACACACACACACACACACACACACACACACACACAGAGGGGAATAGTGAGCAGCAGCATCAGGTGACAATGACCTCATTTATTTACATGTACAGAAAAAAGTGTTAAGAAAGAGACAACTGTAGTAGAATGAAGAATTTTAAAAAGTAGAAATCAGTATATAGTTTGTATAAGTTGTAGTAGTAACTGATATAAAATTTTATACAGGAATACGAAGTATGAAATTTTATATGAAAATTTAATTTAGAATTTTAAGCATTTAACCTCTTAGGGTACTATTAGTGTTATGTTTTTTGAAGAATATTTGTTATTATAATTTTAAATTGCTAGTTAAATTGCTTATTGTTAATTGCCAGTGATATTTTAATGTAATTTAAAGTAATATAAATTTAATTTTGATAGTATATTAATACGAGGTTTATATTTATAAGTGTAAGTTATTAAAATCATAATTGTTACAAACAACGGTGATAATGCATGCAGACTTATGAGAAGGGGCATATATTTTTTTTTAATTTTTAGTTTTGGTTTTAAATAAAACACAATTTAACCTTTTTGAAATCCAAATTAGATATTTTATTTCACAAAACTCTCTATAAAATTAAACTTTGTATGTGACATAGTACTGTGCCGATCTTTGTTCGGCATATTCGAAAAATCGCGCGCGAGGGCCACGACCTTCGGAATTGTACGTTGACTGAGCAAGGTAGGCGCGTTAGCGAGCAGTGTTGTGGTATAGGATAAACTAGTAAACTGCCCATCTGTCATCATCAGCGGAGAGCAAGCCGTCTAGTCTCCTCCACGCCGCCAGCCCACGTACCGCATCCAGTACAATGATTAATCCCGTCTAGAAAGGACCACCCACTCGACATTACCGGCATCACTCAGGACCGAAACTCATCCTACAGTCTGGAAACTTAGGTGTGATCTCTCCATTATTACTAACTTCAGACACCTTCCGCAGTTGTTCAGTTCTAAACAGTAAAACCTGTGAACAATCTTATGAATTGTAGACTTAAATCTGTGAACTTGTAAGTTTTGGTAAGAACATGCACCATGCTGGTGTAAAACTGTTTTTGACTATGTAAAAGGAGATCTTATTCTGATATGCCCTACTAATTTACGTTATGAAAATTTTCTAATGTTAAAGTTCTTATGTAAAGGGAGATACACACGCATATATATATATATATATATATATATATATATATTGTAATAAAACAAATATATGATGAATGTTTAAATAAGCTCCACAATGGAAACGCCAATTTGTAATAAACAAATAAATTCTGTTTTGGTGTTTTATTAATTGTTTAATAAAATTTATATTATTTACTTATTTTTTATTTTGTATAAATAATTAATTTAATTTTTTAATTATTTAATTATTTTTATTATTTTTTTATTATGTTAATGTTCAATTAATAAAAATACTGATTAATAACTGGGTATGATTTGATGAAGAATTATTTGTTTCTCCGCGTTAAATAGATTGTCTTGGCCAAATCGATTGCATGTCGCGGTCCATTCAGTATCTTTATTTCTTCTTCTGCTCGTTCCTTTCCCTCAGAAGTTCTCGTTTAATATTTAATAATTAATGTATTTTAAATTAGTTCTCAACTAATAAATAAAACAATGGTTTAAAACAATAATTATATTTATTATGCTCAAAGTAATTATTCTACTTGCGTCGACTAATTCGAGTCGGATTCGAGACTAGATCCCTGGTCGATTATTACACATACAAAATTATTCAAATTAAATTATTGTATAATAAGGATTCTTTGAACTGTAGAAATAGTCAGGAAAGGCAAGAGAATTCAATACTTACAATTATAAAAACTTATTCACTAACAGACAATAATAATAAAATATAGTGTATAGAAAATTAAGATGTGAACCAGCTGATTGCTCTGACGTCACTCGTCCCCTCCCGGTTGAATATCGTTCGACTCGAAACGACAAGATGGCCGCCTTCACGAGTTGTTCTACGTTGAAAATCAGGCTCCAAGATTTCCTTCAAATAAAAGTAGTAGTTGATTAATTCCTCCTCCGTGATGCCCCTATTGGAATATCCACAAGTTGTAGTGTGTAGCTTTAGTTCTCCACTGGATTTCGTTCGGTAATAGGCGTATAACGTCAAATGGTTACTTCCAATCAATTTCTGGTTGTATTAGGTTAAATTTATTCTTCAGTCGTGTCCATACGTTGTGACAGATAGATTTACTGTTGTTGAATTTAGCTTGGTGATTCAAATGACTGTTATTAGCGTATTCATTAATTTAATATATATTCTTGTATCTTTTAAAATTTCATAATATATCTTGGTTTGTGTTAGTTAAAAATTCCTTTCCTTTTTTTCTGAAATGTATTCTGACACGTCCGTTCTGCTTGGCGTTTAACAATCAACTAAACTCTATTTGTTTCTTCATATAGCAAATTCTGTAAGATTTTGGTCTCATTTCTCATTGTTCATTATCAGCTGTTTTCATAATTAATAATTCAATTTTATTAAAATATATGACATTTTTTATATTTTACTGGCTATAAATTATTTGTTTAGGACTTTTGTGGAATTCTAATTATATAACAATATTCCTGCTTTTATTGTATACAAGTTAATACTAAATTTGACCTATTTTGGTATGAATTAACCTTCTGAATTATATTCCTTGAAATTTAGCTCTAGGCCTTATTCTGATTCACATAATTACTCATTAAATGGTTTACAATATGTTTTATGTTACAATTTTCCTCTAATACGATTACTAATGAAACCATTGTAATTTACTTTTTCTACCTGGCTATTATTCTAAACATTTAACAATTTATTTGTATTTTACTAGTACTTGCTTTACTGATTATGGCATTATCTTGTACAATCACCATTTAATTCAATATTACACTCTGATTCTTTTAATCACTACTATAGGTTGTTGTTATAATTATGATAATGTATTTGTATTCTGAATGGGATAATTTATATCAATTTGGTCTAGGTCCTATTAATTTATTATCTCTGAGTTGAGAGACAGGGTCAAAGTTGAATTTGGATTGGTCATCAATTTTCAATTTTCCTACCAATGTTATAATCAATTCACATTATTATTTTTATATTTTCTGATTCACTATTTATAGGTCGTTTGAATTACTATTTTGCCTTTCCTTACTTCACAAAATTATGACATTAATTAATATTATTTTAATACAATAAGCACTTATATAATAACAACTAGTATCTCCTACTTTCAACATGGTCTGTATTGTATACACATAAAATAATTAAATATAATAATTGGATAAATAAACAAATTAAAACCTTATCCTAATGATTGTCTTTTGTTGTCCTTTTAAAACTGGTTTGGGGTGTTCCTCTCAATCACACACTATTTTATTTATAACTAAGTTTACATTAGTTCTGATTATTTGTATTGTATTCTCTTACTTTGTTATTTTTGGTTCTAAATTTGTATAGCTTATATGGTTTAACTTCTTCCATTTATGTGGTTTGCTGCTATAGAGTGTTCTGTCTTTAAAGTAGGTTTTTGGGTATCTTGAGATTTTTCATTTTAACTAATTTGTTCTTGGCTGTAATTCCTTACTACTCCGTATCTTGAGATTTTTTCATTTTAATTAATTTGTTTTTGCCTGTAATTCCTTACTACTCCGTATCTTAAGATTTTTTCATTTTAATTAATTTGTTCTTGGCTGTAATTCCTTACTACTCCGTATCTTACTAGGTATACTAATTAATTTACTGGGATAATAATCATATTATTTTCTTTGAACACATTTTGCTCTAAATTGTATGTATATTATTTCTTTGAATCGAGGTTTTTTCTAGTTTTATAAAAGCATTTTATTTATTATTGTGATTACTTCTTTCTGTTACTTTTATTTAAGTTTACTTTACTTCTTCCAGATGGCTTCTTCATTTCTTTTTCTATCTGTTCTTAAATTGTAGAATAAGGCAAAAACTTCGTTGTGCTACAATATATATATATATATATATATATATATATATATATACATATATAGAGCATATAAACCAAATTAAATGAGGGTAGTTTGTTTATAACCGGCTATGATGGGTTGCAACAGATTCTTTAAATATTCACACATGCTGTTCCCTATTGTTAATGAGAGGATATGTTTCTATATTCAAATAGTTTGTAAATTATACCTGAGTGAATCGGTTATGCCAACCAGAGTGAGGCATATACTGGAGTTATGTTTCGGAATGATATTGGGTAACTTTAAAAGAAAACAAAAAAACACTGCAATTTGCAAATTGATGATTCACGGGGTGAATCAAAGGGTTACTTGGGGAACTATTAATTTTGGTGGGTGCTGCTACTGGAGATTGTTCACTTGATATAAAATAATTGTGTGTCTGTGTGTGTATATACAAGTGTGAATATTGTAGCGTGACAGATGTATGCATAATATTGAATGGCAATTGATCATTAGAATAATGAAGTTATAATGTTTAAATTTGGAAGAAAGCATTAAGTTTAATATAAATTAATTAATTCATAGCAACTGTGGAAAGAAATCATTATTATAAAGAAAATACAAGTTAAAATAAAAGGAGTTACTAGTGATGAGTCATCCAAGACCAGTCTCATAACCAAAGGTTTTCAAGGTATAACCCAGGAAGGTAAAATAGTAAATAACAAAGCAGTACACAATATGACCAAACCCACAACGAGGGAGAATAAATAGAATAGAAACCCTAAAATAAGCCAAGATCAACCAATACAGGTTGTGTATTTCTGAATTAAAGAAGAAGATGGAGAAGATCCCAAGAAACCTGATGGCATCCAGAACAGATGGAGAAGATACCAGTCCCAGAAGGCAGGAGAAAAGAAGACTGAAGAAAGAAGAAGAGGGCAGCATCCTGAAGAAGACGTCATGCTCTTATAAAAGACACCCAAATCCCTATATCCCCAAAATAAATATCTAAAAACAAAAGTATAACGAAATAAAAACCACATGTATATAAATTTAAGAAAGAGAAGTGAACAAAGTAAAAGTTTCCTGTGAACTAAGATGAAACAATAATATAGTACCCATGGAACAAATCTCCATTGAAAAAACGCTAACCAATTTATTATGTTAATAAGACTATACGACCATTTAGCATTAACATAATATATAAGTGAAAGTGAACCAGTGATAGTTTTGGGTATTATAAAAAATGAACCTTGTGTTTCATTCTTGGCAATCACAAACATTGGATGCAATGAAATATGCATTTTTCAATGACTTAAAATGTGTACGGTGACAATATGTTGTTCATAAGACATGAATCTGTTTAAAATAACATTTTTGTTTTACATGAAAAAAGAAAAACAGATTTCATAGTGCTTTGTGAACGGTTCATACTATTTATTTGTTAATGACAGGGTACAATTCCCCAAAGACAAGGTATAAAAGACTGTATAAAAACTGTAGAATCCTACTTATAATAATAGTTAGAAATAAGAATATAAATATAAGGTTTTAATGTATATAGTACAAGAATGTTTAAAAATGTTTTAGATATAAGGCCATTTGTTTGGGTCTGAAACAACTAACATCAGAACTATAAAAATAATTACCACTTGTAAATAGTAGAGAGTAATTAAGATGTTAGTTAGTACAAAACCTTTGTTGTAAACCATATTTCCATGTTGGAAATGGGAATTTTGTTGCAAAATGTCTGATTTGAAGACAACCATTTATTTAAAAAAAAAAATGTTCTTTATTTTGTGTTAACTATTGTTTGTATTGTAACCAATACTAATTGTTTTTGTGTAATTTGAAAACATGTTTAATTTATAATACTATTTGTAAAAAGTCAGAGAGGGTATCACACATCATATATTGTTTGTAAATTATTTTGTAAGAAAAATTGTTAAAAAATCATAGGCCAAAAGAATGGAAACCAAACTTCATCAAAACAGAGAAATTGCTCAATTAAATGCAAATAAACAAAAGGGGTTTATACAAAATAAACTTGAGATCATGCCATATAATTGCACATACCATTTAGAGAGATTTTAATAAATTATATTCAGAATTATAAATAAAAATAAAATGACTAAACTCAGAAATTTAGACATGGGAGTCATATATTTCAGAATAATGTTTCAGAATACAACTAATTCAATTAATTACCAGAAAATAAGGGAATAGGAACCTTTTAATACAATATAGGATTATTAATATTAAATATAACTGATAAAATGGCTGAATTTATATAATGACAGGAAGTAAATTTTGATGTTTTGGACTCTTCAGAGTATACCCAAACTGAAAGTAAAATTACTATTTTTTGGACAGAAAACACTATAAAATGGCATTATTTAATCTGAAAATAACCAGAATGAACTGAAAGATTAATTTAAATCAAATCTAGTGAATAAAATTGACAAATAACCAAAGTTTAGGCATTCATATAGTGAAATAGTAAAATGTACACAGGATGTGAAAATATTTTTGAACAATGTTAAGGATAATATTATATGGGCTAAGAGTTTAATTGAAACTGAAGGAAACAGTTAGTTAATTATTGGTTTTTGAAGGGTTAACATGACATACGTTTGGGTAACGTGCATAACCTAACCTATAATAGACATACCAAGCGAATGTATAGTACGTTATTGTGAAATCGCGAGTGACTTGTGGAATACTTCTAAAAACTATCATATTATAACAGAAACAATCAAGAAACACTCCATAAACACAGAACAATACATATCTACTCTGAAAAACACCACAAAACACTAGAAAACTGTGTAATACATTAACCCAAATTAGTGATGGAATCGGGGAAAGTGTTTGAACTAATAATTATACGGATACACTAAATACAACTCAGAAACAGTACACTAGACACTACACAACATTTTACAAGAGATTCGCAGACATCAGAACAGGAATACTACAGGAAAATCTTTTATTTGGAACGTCCAATATACGAATGACATCTCACTAACTTCACGGCAGCCATTTGCAATATTGGTCTCATCATTGCCAGAACCCCGCCTTCTAGTTCGACACGGCTGTTGGGTGAAAACAATTATTATATTTACAAATTATTATTCAATGTCTGTGTTTATTAATAACTATTAATTTGATTGTAACGTTATACTTTTTAAATATTAGCCCGATTTCTCTGACTTTGGTAATAACTGGCTGTTTAAAGAACCCTATATAATTTTTATATCATATACTTGTAACTTTTTTCGATATCCTGAGAATCGATACTAATCGATAAGAGTCAATATTGCTATTACTTAATAAAATATTAATACTTTTCAATACTTAATAGTTCTTTATTTCTTCAATAATACTAATTACCAATAATATAATTCTAATTGATAATCTACAAGGATTTTACCACCCGTAAGTGAAGATAACCTAAAAAATAGAAAGGTAAACAAATATCGATTGGTTTACAGACAGTCTTATGAGTGGTGATAGATTATTTAAATTATACTAAAACTTTAATAAAAATTTTCAGAAGAGCATTACACTGTTTAAAACTTCACAGCCCTATATTAATTAATTGATCCTAATTAATTAATTAATAAAATTAAAATAATTTTTTTTTTATAAACAATTTTTTTTTAAATTTCCTTCAAAACAATAAATTTTGTTTTGAAACGTTCGGCGAAGCCAAGCATATATATTTCTTCATCAACTTTACGCTACTCGACCGGTCTTGCTACCATTGGGACTCGACCAGCTGGGAAACTTAAGGAAGTGTTTCAGGCCAGTAAGACGTCGAGAGCCACACCAATTACACACCAATTAAACACCTTACAACTTACAGATTCACACATCAATCTTATTTATTTTATTACAAATTGGCTAGTCCAAACAGAGGGGCTTGATTACATCGGAGTCACATACTCCATAATAAGTATATTATCAACACACATCAATATTTATTTAAATTTGTTTTATTACAAATTGGCGCACAACTTTGGGGGCTTTAATTAGCGATTGGAAGGCCAATACATTCTGCCCAATCACTAGTTGGAGCTAGGCAACAGCTACAAAGCCAGAGAATTTCGAGGGAAAATGCAACGACGTGCAACATCTAAGAAACGGGCGGCGGAGGCCGAGAAAGAAATAGAAGCTGATATGGACAACAAAGAGGCAACGCCAGTAGAGTTGGAAGAGGTATTACAATCGGTGTTGTCCAAACAAACAGAGCAACCAGAGGAACAACCGGAGATGCCTACTCAGACAGGGGAAGTCAATGTCCGGAAGGAACAATTAGAAAAACCATCACAAGCAGAGGACATGACAATACAAGAAATGTTCAGAGCGTTAATGCGAGACAACCAGTCCTTGAAAGAAGAATTAAGTAAGAAACTGGATGAGTGCCACAAGTCGACAATGAAGAAACTGGATGATCAGCATAAAATACTAGATAATATGAACAAGAAACTAGATGACGAGAATAAGGAAATGAGGGAGGACAGATTAAAAAGAGAGGAATTAAGAAAGGAGAAGACTGAAGAAATAAAATATAATAGTAAACCAGAACCAGAAGAAGTACCAAATGATAAAACGCAGAAACAAGTAATGGTATTACCTAGAATTGAAACTAACCGAAACCAGGAAGATATTAAACCAAGGAAAAGGAGAATGTATCCAAGAAATGTAATAAAAACGAAGGAAGAGTTGGAGATGATGAAACATGGGTTAATTGATGGCAATAATATCCCAATTACCTATGACAAAGACATCATGAATTCTATGAATTATAGAAGGAGAATCGAAGTAATTTCAGAAATAATTCACCACAAGACAGTAGTTTACCAATGGGAAAGGACCAGAGGTAAACAGAATACCACAGGTGGAACAGACCAGTTTCAACGCAGAACCGGACGGTGGATTTCAGAAAAATGGAAATGTGATATCGTACCAGACTGTAATGACGGCACAGATGAATCACCAGAATGTATTCCATTAGTGTGCCATCCAGGACAGTTCCAGGGTACGGTTAGACTAAAATATATTCCTTCAGAGTGGATATGTGATGGTAAACCAGCTTATGGTGTTTCAGATAAACAAATAATAAGTGATAACCCAGATGAAGATCCTCACATATATTTGTCAGGTAACACAAAACATGGACCAGAGAAGTATTGGTGTATACAATATGATGATAGAGGGAACCAGCCCAGTAATTACGACGGCCCTAACAACCCGCCGTGTAATAACCAGTTTATCGGTAATTCTAACGGCGTTAGGAATAACAACCCCTATCCATACAATAGAAACAATTTATACCAACATAATAATGTCCCATACAGTCAGAGAAATCCATATCCCAACAATAATGATGACAGCCCTTACCCAACTAACCGAAATTACTATAATTATAACTTTAGTAATAACAATAATAACAGTAATAATAACCGAGTGTCGCGCCCTAGGGTAAATTTTATAAGAGCAACCGAGATGATGGACCCTGGTTGACACAGATACCACACACCATCAAGAAAAGGGACAGAGATCATGATAACCGACTATGGCGAAAAACAACGGTGAAGGAGACGGAATAAACATCATTGAAAGGAAATGATACGAAGAATAAACATAGAAACAAAACTGGGTTTTATGAGTGAAGACTATGTAAGAAAATGAACATGACAAATAAGAATATGAGCAATGCAGTGACATAAAGAAAATCGTCCATCTTCCTGGGTATATAAAAGAAAAGAAAAAGTGGAGATCAACTTATTAAAGTATAAATAATATGGGCCAGTGTAGAGTACAATATAACCCCATATGTTGTGGTAAATGATAAGCATAACAATACATATGAGTTGAGGGAAATCGTTTCAGGAAAAATCAAAGGAGTGTACAATCAAGCTTCTATGAAGAAATATTATGAAGAATGAGTTGTGAGATTTAGAATTTTGAATTTTAATTTTTAAAAATTCAAAAATAATGTAAGTACATCTTACAACCTAATATTTTGAAAAGAACATTTTGGAGAATTATAAGAAGAAGGAATTTAGAATTTAAATTTATAAAAATTTTAAAATAATGTAAGTACATCTTACAACCTAATATTTTGAGATGAACATTCTGGAGAATTAAAAGAAGAAGAAATTTTAATTTAATAATTTGAAAAAATTCAAAAATAAGTAAGAACAACCTACAACCTAATAATTTTGGAACAAACTTTATGGAAGAAAGAAAAAGAAAGACTTTTGAATTGAAATATAATTATAAAAATTTAAAATTGAGTAAGTACTTCTTACTACAACCTGATAATTTAGAACAAAACTTTATGGAAGAAAGAGAAAGAGAGAGAATTTTGAACTTAATTTTACAAAAAAATTTAAGAATAAAGTAAGACTAACTTACTATAACTAAGTTTATGAGAAAACTTTATGGTAAATAATTAAGAAGAATTTGAATTTGGAGAAATACCAAAACATTCAGAAATAATAGTAAGATCACATTACTATAAACAATTCTGAATGAAACAATTCTGGGAATAAATGAATTAAACAGAATTTGAATGTTGATAGAACGTCAGAACTTTGAAACAAGATAAGATCAACATATTACAAGGATTTATGAGAAATATTTTTCAATTAAATAAAAAGAATAGTTTGAATTTTATATTAAAACTAACCAAGTTCCAAAAAATAATTATGTGTCTATTATGATTGAATTGAGAAGAAAATAAAGTGATTAATTCAGAAAAGAGAATTAACGTTAATCCAGAATAAATGCTAGACATTCACAATAGCATTTGAAGGAGTAGAGAAGACTAACAAAAAAGAGTGTAATATGCCAGAGAAGGAAAAAATTTGGAAGCAAAGAGACTAATTACCTATGAAACGATAATGAAAACAGTTAATTAAGAGCAAAGAAGAACAACTCATACCAAACAGATGGAGAAGATGATTTTGAACCAATGGTAATAATAAGCCCTATATGAAATGCAAAGAGAAGAAATACCACATGAAATATGATATAAATGAATTAATGTTAATGAATGCGAAGGTGGATTAATAACTTTCTAAGAGAAAGGAAACAACCAAAATGTTTAAATAAAATGATCAATATAACAACCTGTATATCTAATGTAAAGATACAATGTTAAAAAATTAAATATAATATAATAAGACCATTCAAATAATGAATAAGAAAGACTATATATAGAGACCATGCTAATACTATGAATAACCAGAAGAAAGTATAAAGAGAATTCAGATGGAGAAGAAAGAGAGTTACACTGTAAACAGTAACCAGAATTATTAAAAGAAAGGTTTTCAACCATAATTAAATTAAATATATCAGACAAGTTAAGAGTTTGAAAAAATATATATGTAATGAGTATAATAATGATTATGAAGATTTATTAAGATAGAAAATGTGAGATAATCTGAGAGACTACGAAGTGGAGAATCCAAAGATATTTTTATTAGTCGAAAATGAGACTACTTTTTATTTATTTATTCGATGACTGACTGAAGATAATTCCAGCAGCATTATGTTTTTTGAGCAGGGATGGATATGCCCCTGTACTCAATTTATAGAAGTGGTGTATGGCCAGCAGAGAAGTAGCGTACAGTGCCCCTCTGATCTGCCCCAGCCCACGTGATAGGGAATGTTAGGGAATTAATATCCCAAGGATACAACACGAAGTTGATATAGAAAGAAAATGTATTACAATTATAATATATCTCAGAAGACACTAACTATCCGAAAAGGATCAGTAGTAAGACAAGTAACCATATATATAAAATTAATAAAACTCTAATATAAAAAAGTCGATATAAAAATGGAGAAGAAAATGAATTATAAGAAATGATGAAATTATCATAAGAAATTATTTCATCCATAAACATGTCTGAAATAATTACTTCTGGAGGAGAGCAATCTGTAGCGTGACAGATGTATGCATAATATTGAATGGCAATTGATCATTAGAATAATGAAGTTATAATGTTTAAATTTGGAAGAAAGCATTAAGTTTAATATAAATTAATTAATTCATAGCAACTGTGGAAAGAAATCATTATTATAAAGAAAATACAAGTTAAAATAAAAGGAGTTACTAGTGATGAGTCATCCAAGACCAGTCTCATAACCAAAGGTTTTCAAGGTATAACCCAGGAAGGTAAAATAGTAAATAACAAAGCAGTACACAATATGACCAAACCCACAACGAGGGAGAATAAATAGAATAGAAACCCTAAAATAAGCCAAGATCAACCAATACAGGTTGTGTATTTCTGAATTAAAGAAGAAGATGGAGAAGATCCCAAGAAACCTGATGGCATCCAGAACAGATGGAGAAGATACCAGTCCCAGAAGGCAGGAGAAAAGAAGACTGAAGAAAGAAGAAGAGGGCAGCATCCTGAAGAAGACGTCATGCTCTTATAAAAGACACCCAAATCCCTATATCCCCAAAATAAATATCTAAAAACAAAAGTATAACGAAATAAAAACCACATGTATATAAATTTAAGAAAGAGAAGTGAACAAAGTAAAAGTTTCCTGTGAACTAAGATGAAACAATAATATAGTACCCATGGAACAAATCTCCATTGAAAAAACGCTAACCAATTTATTATGTTAATAAGACTATACGACCATTTAGCATTAACATAATATATAAGTGAAAGTGAACCAGTGATAGTTTTGGGTATTATAAAAAATGAACCTTGTGTTTCATTCTTGGCAATCACAAACATTGGATGCAATGAAATATGCATTTTTCAATGACTTAAAATGTGTACGGTGACAATATGTTGTTCATAAGACATGAATCTGTTTAAAATAACATTTTTGTTTTACATGAAAAAAGAAAAACAGATTTCATAGTGCTTTGTGAACGGTTCATACTATTTATTTGTTAATGACAGGGTACAATTCCCCAAAGACAAGGTATAAAAGACTGTATAAAAACTGTAGAATCCTACTTATAATAATAGTTAGAAATAAGAATATAAATATAAGGTTTTAATGTATATAGTACAAGAATGTTTAAAAATGTTTTAGATATAAGGCCATTTGTTTGGGTCTGAAACAACTAACATCAGAACTATAAAAATAATTACCACTTGTAAATAGTAGAGAGTAATTAAGATGTTAGTTAGTACAAAACCTTTGTTGTAAACCATATTTCCATGTTGGAAATGGGAATTTTGTTGCAAAATGTCTGATTTGAAGACAACCATTTATTTAAAAAAAAAAATGTTCTTTATTTTGTGTTAACTATTGTTTGTATTGTAACCAATACTAATTGTTTTTGTGTAATTTGAAAACATGTTTAATTTATAATACTATTTGTAAAAAGTCAGAGAGGGTATCACACATCATATATTGTTTGTAAATTATTTTGTAAGAAAAATTGTTAAAAAATCATAGGCCAAAAGAATGGAAACCAAACTTCATCAAAACAGAGAAATTGCTCAATTAAATGCAAATAAACAAAAGGGGTTTATACAAAATAAACTTGAGATCATGCCATATAATTGCACATACCATTTAGAGAGATTTTAATAAATTATATTCAGAATTATAAATAAAAATAAAATGACTAAACTCAGAAATTTAGACATGGGAGTCATATATTTCAGAATAATGTTTCAGAATACAACTAATTCAATTAATTACCAGAAAATAAGGGAATAGGAACCTTTTAATACAATATAGGATTATTAATATTAAATATAACTGATAAAATGGCTGAATTTATATAATGACAGGAAGTAAATTTTGATGTTTTGGACTCTTCAGAGTATACCCAAACTGAAAGTAAAATTACTATTTTTTGGACAGAAAACACTATAAAATGGCATTATTTAATCTGAAAATAACCAGAATGAACTGAAAGATTAATTTAAATCAAATCTAGTGAATAAAATTGACAAATAACCAAAGTTTAGGCATTCATATAGTGAAATAGTAAAATGTACACAGGATGTGAAAATATTTTTGAACAATGTTAAGGATAATATTATATGGGCTAAGAGTTTAATTGAAACTGAAGGAAACAGTTAGTTAATTATTGGTTTTTGAAGGGTTAACATGACATACGTTTGGGTAACGTGCATAACCTAACCTATAATAGACATACCAAGCGAATGTATAGTACGTTATTGTGAAATCGCGAGTGACTTGTGGAATACTTCTAAAAACTATCATATTATAACAGAAACAATCAAGAAACACTCCATAAACACAGAACAATACATATCTACTCTGAAAAACACCACAAAACACTAGAAAACTGTGTAATACATTAACCCAAATTAGTGATGGAATCGGGGAAAGTGTTTGAACTAATAATTATACGGATACACTAAATACAACTC
Organism: Magicicada septendecula; assembly: GCA_034769895.1. Classification (NCBI taxonomy): domain Eukaryota; kingdom Metazoa; phylum Arthropoda; class Insecta; order Hemiptera; family Cicadidae; genus Magicicada; species Magicicada septendecula. The sequence continues at coordinate 280,793,716 of CM068369.1, read as the reverse complement.
AGAAACAGTACACTAGACACTACACAACATTTTACAAGAGATTCGCAGACATCAGAACAGGAATACTACAGGAAAATCTTTTATTTGGAACGTCCAATATACGAATGACATCTCACTAACTTCACGGCAGCCATTTGCAATATTGGTCTCATCATTGCCAGAACCCCGCCTTCTAGTTCGACACGGCTGTTGGGTGAAAACAATTATTATATTTACAAATTATTATTCAATGTCTGTGTTTATTAATAACTATTAATTTGATTGTAACGTTATACTTTTTAAATATTAGCCCGATTTCTCTGACTTTGGTAATAACTGGCTGTTTAAAGAACCCTATATAATTTTTATATCATATACTTGTAACTTTTTTCGATATCCTGAGAATCGATACTAATCGATAAGAGTCAATATTGCTATTACTTAATAAAATATTAATACTTTTCAATACTTAATAGTTCTTTATTTCTTCAATAATACTAATTACCAATAATATAATTCTAATTGATAATCTACAAGGATTTTACCACCCGTAAGTGAAGATAACCTAAAAAATAGAAAGGTAAACAAATATCGATTGGTTTACAGACAGTCTTATGAGTGGTGATAGATTATTTAAATTATACTAAAACTTTAATAAAAATTTTCAGAAGAGCATTACACTGTTTAAAACTTCACAGCCCTATATTAATTAATTGATCCTAATTAATTAATTAATAAAATTAAAATAATTTTTTTTTTATAAACAATTTTTTTTTAAATTTCCTTCAAAACAATAAATTTTGTTTTGAAACGTTCGGCGAAGCCAAGCATATATATTTCTTCATCAACTTTACGCTACTCGACCGGTCTTGCTACCATTGGGACTCGACCAGCTGGGAAACTTAAGGAAGTGTTTCAGGCCAGTAAGACGTCGAGAGCCACACCAATTACACACCAATTAAACACCTTACAACTTACAGATTCACACATCAATCTTATTTATTTTATTACAAATTGGCTAGTCCAAACAGAGGGGCTTGATTACATCGGAGTCACATACTCCATAATAAGTATATTATCAACACACATCAATATTTATTTAAATTTGTTTTATTACAATATATGTATGTATATGTGTATTGTCCCTAGATGGTTAGAAATAAGAGTTGCTGCAGCAATGTGTATATTGTAACAATATAATGGATCGCGTATTATATTTGCCACACGTTGGTAGCGTCAAATCTATAACAATTTAAGAAGGTCCCGTAATGATAATGACTATTACTGTGGAACTCACCTTTTTTCCGCCGTTCATTTCAAAAATTCTGCTGAAATCGGCGTTGCCAACTTTTCTTCGTAACTCGAAATAGGTTATGTTTATTATATCAAAATCAAATCTATTTTTGAAACTATCGGAAACCAAACATATAGTATTACAGATAATAATGGTTTAATTATCCATTTCTCAAACCCTTTAGTTACACAATAATGTTCCAGATTATTTAAGTCAATTTGCCTGGTTTACTTTATTTATTGCCGGTTGGCTATTCTGTTTATCAACCGGTGATAGCAGTAAAACGATGGTCGACTTCGTTTAATCTCGGGGCGTGTAAATGTCCTTTTGGCTACAGAAAAAATGTATTGAAACACACAAATAAAAGTACAAGCTTTACAATAAATATACAAATATTATATATTTGAAAAAATATGGACGACTATGGTCACAAACTACGTTCGAAAGAATTAGTGTTTCTAGGTTAAGTTGGCTAATACAGTATTGAATTAATTTACAGTTTTCGCACAAGAAATGACTAGAATAGTGATTTTAGTGTTAGTTTTAATTGTTCATTATCAAAATAAGTCCACAATTTTAATTAGTGAGTGTGAAATGAGTGTTATTAGTGTAATTCACTTTGCCTATCGTCGTTACGTGATAATTCAAAAATAGTTTATAATTAGCGACTGTTTCCTCATTTCACGTCCAGTTAAAATGTCTTGTGTATAGTTGGTTTTCCTTTTAGTGATTTATCCACTTCTGTGGTCCGCTTGGAACTGCTTTTTGGATTATTATTAATAATCTCTGATGCTATATTCAGATTTTTATTAGTTTGTTCGTTTTCTATTACTTTTTTTTAATCTCAAGCTCTGTAATTTCTTTAGTCTTTACTCATTAATGGGTACTAAAGAACTCTCTAGATTATTTACCTAAATTTGTTGTTGCTAGGGTTAAAATACGAATTTTGATTGGTGGACATGATGAGATATTGTCATTGAAATACATTGTCTTTCTGTACAAAATTGGTCAAATATCTTTACATTGGTCTAATTCCCTTATACTAACTGTGAATCTAAATCTAATAACATCATTGTCTTGCTTTTAACTTGTACATCAATTTGAAACCAAACAAGGTTACTTTTAGTTAGCAAATAATGATTTTACATTTTTACCACCTAATTTTCTTAATAATTAATTTTAAACTACTTATTACGAATACATTTTTGTTGTGCAGACTAATATCATTAAACCTAATTATATTACATTCATTATTTCACTAAACCTTGCTGTTATACCTTAAAATTTAAAATTTTCTAGTTTTTTATATAGGCCTAGCAGCTAACATGTCTGAAATCCTATACCTACACTTATTCTAACAAATGATGTTTATGTTGTTACTTTAAAACATCTTCTACATAAACAAACTAACACAATTACTTAAAATACAACATTTGTTGGTTTCTAAACCTTACAAAACAATATAATCCTTTACTTATAGACAAAGTACATAATTTCCTTGGTCTAACTTTACTACAACAGATTATGTATTGTCTATTAGTCTTAAAACTTTACACATAACTTCATAAACATAAATAATTAAATATTACAATATATCTAAGCAGTTTTAAACAATAATAATGAACCTAATACTTATAAATGACCTATGATTATTTTAAAATCATCACATAATAATGCAACTTAATATTTTACATTCATCAGTACTCTCCCCTTGACCTACTGATAATAAACATTTTATCTTTATTTATTTGTCACTTTATCACTTCTCACTATTTTAGTTCACTTGTAATAATGTTTCTGGGTTCCACATTAATTATACATTTATGATTATTACCATCACTTTAAATTAATGGTAATAGTGTTTTTGGTTTTACAATAAGTGTAATCTTATTTTATTATTATTATACTGGTTCATTTACACTTTCTATATCATTTCATTACATGTTTACTTACTACTTATTATATAATTCCATACTCATTAGTTTGTACTTTTAGATGGTCATTACAAATTATAATTTACTTGGAATAGGGTATTTGGCCTCGAATATTCTTTCATCGTTTATTTTATGTTGCATTTATCTTTCCCCATCACCTTACCTAAACATTTGGGTATAGTCAGTCATAGTTAGAGTCTATCAAATATAGTCATTAGTGTTATGCTATCATTCTTTTATTTAGTACTTGTTTTTTTTTTTATTGTACAGCTTCTCATTCGTTTACTCTTGCAAATCTTACATGGTTTTATGTCACAACATTTGTCACGTTACAATATATATATATATATATATATATATATATATATATATATATATATAAGATATGTCAGGTAATACAGTAATTGCATTAAATATTTGAGATTTGACAAGTACAAAGAATAATGATTAGAGTACTCCAAACTGGAATATAATATCCTATGTTGATTTTCTTAACTAGAAGTACTCTATATATATTATTAATATTATTAGAGAGAAATATTAATAAAGGAAATGTTAATATTATTAAAGACAAATATTAATGAGGAACATTAATCTTATTAAAAAGAAATGTTATAATGAAAATTAAAATCATTGAAGAGAAATATTATGAAAGAACACTATTGTTGTTACAGAGAGATATTATAAATGAATTATTAATTTAATTAAAGAGAGATGTTAGAAAAGAAAAATTGACATTATAAAGAGAAAATGTTATAAACAAGAACACCAATAAATATGCAAATTCGTTACTGTTACATGAGCGTTTCATTTTCGAGTCCTGTCACCATGTATGGGCCCAGTTACAATTTTCTTCCATCTAGACCAGCTGTCTAGTCCTATAAAATTAAGTTACCTCCCCCGAAAGGGGGAGTTTCAGTGCTTAGACGTAAGTCTAATTAACTCAAATTCCACGGGCTGGGTGGGTACGTAAATGTACTAGAGATACGTTTAACACACGAACACGCACACAGTACATTGCAATGTCGCAGTATACAGATATCTATATTCATGTGTGTTTACTCATATTTCGTAAATCAAAGTTACGTTACGCTGAGACTGCGTGTATAAATTCTAATAAACCTCACACACAAATCTATCGCTCATACACAATGCTCCTTCATGTCTTCATATACGGCAATACAGAATGTAGGCAATACTCTATAACTATCAAAATCGTATACTGCGATCGTCCATATTCATTCGTCCATTAGAATTATTTCCGCACCATTAAATGCTATACTAATGGCCACTAAATCCGCAGATCCTATCTAATGTGAATTGCACCAGGTGTTGCGTCTACTTTGTCTATAAACCTAACACTTTTATGTATTTATGATACACTTACATGTTTATGAACGTGGATTGCGGAAGCGAAATGGTGGACGTAAAGCAGCGTGTATAGAGGAAGTCAACGTTCATGTACCTATAATGCGTACTAAAATTGCTATTGGCAGCTGCATATTTATAAAATAAATTCTACACGCAAGGTAGCAGGACATCATGTACTACTTCGGAATAATAAAAAGAGGTATTGATATGATTATGCACGAAAACATTCCACTATTCTACAACTGATGAACCTGTAAAATGACATGGCTTTAGTTTTCTGCAATACACTATCGTTTGTTAAAGATATTGGTAAGGGTAGTAAGATAACACTAATAACGCCTCAATTTATAGGATAATAAAAATAAAATTCGGACAGATACGAAAATTAAATTCTATAAATCTGCGGTCATTTCGTACCTAATGTACGGAAGTAAAGACTGGGTTTTAGAAAAGAAAAGAAAGGAGAATTCAAACTTCGGGAACCTATGAGATAATAACTATATAGAAGAATTGATAAGGGAAGAAATATTGATATAAATGTGAATTAATAACCAAACAATAAAAACATAAATAAAATAAGCAAGACAAAAATGCAAATCATACAAAAAGATTGGACTCTAGTCGTTAGTCATAAAAATGTTTTTAAATCAAGCAAATGAATGACGACCCTTGTGACGGACAACAAAAATATGGAAACATCAGCTCTAATAGCAAGATACAAACGTAACACGCTGTAAGCCTAGAAGTGGCGAAAAAAGAATATTCTGACGGATGCGTTTACAAACACACACATATTTGACATGATATTTACACTTAAAAGTTTATTTACTTTTTGTGTGTTGCACTAGGTTTTTCTATTTATAGCGATTCGGAGACCGTGGACACATATGTATGTCAATAAATTTTAATAGCCTAGTAGAAATTATGTAACATCTTACATGCTTTTAAGAAAGTAGAGAGAAAAGCTGAAATAGTAAGGCCACTATTCACGAATATGCACGACTAAGAATATTAAGGTCTTATGTTTCGTCATTGATGGTGCGCAGATGTGAAATATGAATATTCCGAAAATACATAATAAGCTCTATTTCTTCAAAAAAAGTTATTATATGTTATTATTAGTTATTAGATTACGGTGCAGCAAATGTTATTAGATTTAAGTACATAGGCAGAATAATCAGAATGTTAGTCTTGTCAAGATTAAGCAGGCACTCGTAGGAATAGACTTATTTAAAGACGTTAATTAGATGTAAGGAGTCCATTTGCAACTGCTGCCTGATAGATAGATTGACATAAAAGGAGAAATTGGTAAGAAGACAAAGTTGTAGTTCGAGAGGTAAAGAAATAAACGTAGAAATATGGCGGGACTTCAATTCACAAGCACCGAACGGAGAGTGATAATGGTCAATAAATCCATTTGTCGCGGTGCCTAGGAAGGAAAATGATAATATTATTTTCTTATTCTTCTATGTACCGTATCTTCTTTAACACCTTTGGTTTAAATATTGAAAGTAGGTGTTTCTCGTTATCTCATATCGCCAATGCCTCATTACCATAAATTAATATTGCCCTTATTAGGGTTTTGTGTAAGTTTAACTTTATTCACCGATCTATCATTTTATGTGACATTAACTTTTTGTATCCACAATAGCAGCAATTGGGCTTTTGTACACGTTATTTAATTTTAGCAGTCTGTTATTTTTCTTCTTAATTTCAGTTTCTAAATAGGTGAAAACTTCAGCAAGACTGAATTTAACATCTTTCACTCCATTTATGCAGACAGTTTGTATCAGTAGAAAAGTCATAATTATCAAAACTTGTTTGGTCAATTTCCATTTATTTATTTTTAATTTTATAAATACATAGTCTTCACTAAGATGCTTGAATATCCTAATGTTTGCAACATATCTTTCAAAACTGTTATACGTCTGGAAATTATTACCACGTCGTCAACAGACCGCAGACTGGAGTGCTGATAATTTTACCGCTACTGATAATAACGTTCATATAACTCTAAATGTATAGTATCCTAAATGTTATATAACGCTATTCTCAGATATAGTTGAAATTTTATTATTAAAGTTACCGATATTAAAAATGTACGAAGTAACTTACTATAAAATGTTAACACTTTAACGCCGTCACCTAACACAGTAAGCTATATGAGGCATAACCAAAAGACATAAATAGCGAACATACGTACTACATTCACAAGTAGTGTACTATATACACTTACTAAGTAATTTATGTAGCCCATGCCAATTATGATTGATCGCTGTTCTTCAGGGAACCCAATACACAGCAAATATAGTAAATGATAACAGTAGAAAAACTAAGCAGGAAAATTAACTGCAAGACGAAGTGTAAAATATATTGTTTAATGTTCCATGTGGTATTAATGGAGCTTAGATACACGACTGATTACTGTGAATGTCAACTGCAATTTATTGTTTAGTGTTCCGTGCGGTATTAATGGAGCTTGGATAGACGACTGATTACTGTGAATGTCAACTGCAATTTATTGTTTAATCTTCCGTGCGGTATTAATGGAGCTTGGATAGACGACTGATTACTGTGAATGTCAACTACAATTTATTGTTTAATGTTCCGTGAGGTATTAATGGAGCTTGGATAGACGACTGATTACTATGAATGTCAACTGCAATTTATTGTTTAATGTTCCGTGTGGTATTAATGGAGCTTGGGTAGACCACTGATTACTGTAAATGTCAACTGCAATTTATTGTTTGATGTTCCGTGAGGTATTAATGGACCTTGGATAGACGACTGATTACTGTGAATGTCAACTGCAATTTATTGTTGAATGTTCCGTGTGTTATTAATGGAGCTTGGATAGATGACTGATTACTGTGAATGTCAACTGCAATTTATTTAATTGCCAAACTGCAACGTTTTAACTAGCATGTATTTAGACTAAACTGCATAAATTATCTTAAAAAGCGTACACGGATTTATGAACTTATGAAGTTAATTGTATTATTTGATAGCTAAATATTGCGCGCTAAAATGTGAAAGGTATGCGCGATCGTGTGGCTGAACAACTCTGACTGGAATTAGTACACGTTGTTACAATATATTGACAGTTACAAATCTGAAGAAGTCTGGCAACAAACTCCTGTTTTCTATTGCATACTTATAACAGTGTCTTCGACGTTATAAACGTGTATATATCAACAGAGTACTTTAATGTCTTTACTTTTAATACACTATTTGATAATTCAGTTCATCGGCATGTAATAAACTCAATTTATCTCCTTACCGTACATTAGGTAGAGTTACATTTATAACAACATCGAATGCAAGACTAGAAGACAATGCATGGAACTATCTGCAGAATACAAATACTTTGCAGAGGATTAACGTCTGTGCAGCTACAAAAGTAAGCAAAAGTAGTAGTACACGTTGTGCATATTGTGTTTCCGTACTGCAGTATGCTAACTACTAACGCTACAGTATGTTATTTAACCCATTCTGTACGCTATAAGCTTTGTGACTCTAACACGTATAAAGACCTCATTAAAAACAAAGTCGGATATGAGGGTTTAAAGAGTGGTAATACTTTAAAATCTTAGTGTGACTGTACTGTTATAATTCAACAAACAATGACGTTTAAGCATATTTTAATGAAGACCAGCTTATTACATACTGCATACTCATTTTCATTTCCAAGGGGTAGGGTATTACTAAACTCGATCCGGCAACCGTCCAGTTCTCGGCCGTCCTTCGTTCCTTCTCACTATCCACCTATAATTTAAAGTTCCTTAGGTATCTATTCTGCGATACCAACTTCGCATAGTCTCACTATTTTTTAATGTCCTTTTATTTTATCATCAAGGTGTGGCTATCCATCTTCTTAACCATTGATCTTTATCAGAATGATCACAGTTGCACACCACTATATAAAAATTATCCCGATTAGCGCTTTCAAGCCTCACAGCCCATCGTCAGATCGGAATAGGCAAAAATTATTTTAAAAACAAACCCTTCACCCCTCTCCCCACCCTGCTCACACACAACAAGCTATAATATAAATGACCCTTCCCCACCCCCTAAACCCTGTCCCACACCATCTGTACAGTTACATATTTTTCTAGCAAATTCCTTGTGTTTCAGTGTGTGTGTGTGTGTGTGTGTGTGTGTGTGTGTGTGTGTGTGTGCATCCTTTTAAACTTACCCTACTTCCTCTCCACACACATGGGTCAGTCACACACCCTTATTTTAACCATCCAATTAGTACTTTGCAAATAATTCTTAATCTTATCTATCTGTCCTCTATCATTTACTTCTTAATCATGTTATAAAATATTTCTTCATTATCAAATTTAATTTTAATATTAATTAAATTGTCTAACCCTTTTTCTCTTTCTTTTAATATTTCTAACTCCTCTCTAAGCTTCCTTTCAACTGTGTTATTTACTACTTTTACAATTTCGTATTCTTCCAAAGGATTAACAAACTTATGGTTGTCTTCTATGAAATGTCTTGCATATAACGAATTGGTTGTTCTATTACCTTCTCCACGTTTGTGGTCAGACAACCTGCATACGAATTTTCGTCCTGTCTCACCTAGGTACACTTTGTTGCAGTCTTTACATTTTAATTTATAAATTCCGCTTTTCTGTAATACTGGAATTTTTTCTATATTCTTATTCCTTATCTTATCAAATACCGTTTCACATTTTTTAATAGCTATATCTACTCCATATTTATTAAAACATTTTATAATTTTTCTAGTATGTGAACCTATGTATGTCAATGACCCTGCATAATTCTTTTGTTCTGGTTCTATTTTAGCTTTTTGTATGTTAACCCTTTTCATAACTTTATCCACTATGTTGGTGTTATAATTATTATTCCTTACAATTCCCTTTATCGTTTTTAACTCCCTAACTTTTGATTCGGTCTCTTTTAAACACTTCTGAGCTCTGTAACAAAATGTATTGATTGCCGCCATTTTATATCTATATGGGTGGTAAGACTCTCTTGGTATAATTATATCAGAATACGACTCTTTCCTAAATATCCCAAACTGTAGTTTCTCATTATCCTTAATTTCTATGTTCAAATCTAAGTAATTTATTTTCTTACCTCCTATCTCTTCTTTAAATTGTAAGTTTTTATCCTTATTATTTACCTCATTTATAAACTCATGCACTTCTTCTATGCTTCCTTCCCAAATTACTAATACATCATCAACGTATCTAGACCATAATTTTATATTGTCTTTATACTTCGTGGAAGTTATTAATTGCTTTTCAAAATCATTCATGTATATTTCAGCAAGAATAGGGGATAATGAAGACCCCATAGGTAAACCTTTTTTCTGTATATAAAACTTGTTATTAAACCTAAAATAGTTCTGATTTACACATTCTTTAATTACTTTCATCAACTGCTTTTTATACCTGTATTCTCCCATATTATTATCATTTATTAACTTAATAACTTTATTTACTGTGATATTGGTAAACATGTCCTTAACATCCAGTGATATCAATTTTGTATTTACATTAATCCTAATATTTTCTAATTTTTCTATCAATTTTACATTATTCTCTATGTTGTATTTTGTCCCAAATTCATATTTCTCTCTCAGTACTCTGCTAACTTCCTTTGATAATTTATAAATAGGTGCATTAATAAAAGAAACAATCGGTCTAATTGGTTTTCCTTCTTTATGTATCTTAACCTGACTTTTAAAAGTTGGTGCTGTTGGATTACTTTCCAATAAATACTTTTTCTTATTTTCTTCTATAAATGTTATCTGTTTCATCATTTGTTTTATCCTTGACTGGTACTTACTTGTATAATCATACTTTATTTCCTCGTATGGTCCTTCCCTTATAAATTCTTCCGTTTTCTTTATGTATTCGTCCTTTCTCAGTAGTACGATTGTATTTCCTTTGTCCGCCTTCGTAACTATAATATCATTTTTCTTTATTTTATTCTTTAGTTTAGTTACAGTTGATTTGATTTTTTGTTCATTTTTTGAATTATACAAACTTTTCATAAATATTTTATCTACTACATTCCCTACTTCCCACCTTATTCTTTTTTTATCATTTTCATTTCCTAGTTTTTGTATTATGCTTTCGCATTCAATAATCGTTTTTTCTTGATTTAATTCTGGTGGCGGTGCGTATTTTAAGCCTTTTGCTAACATTTCTTTTTCTTCTGTATTGAAATTCACCTCTGTAAGGTTTATTACTCTTTTTTCATAGTTATTCTTAGAGAGGTGTTCCTTTTTTACTTCGTTCTTTCTTATTAATTTATTTAACTTATCTACCATTTTTTTATTTTTCTTTTCCAATTTATTTTCTACGTACCCCAAACCAAAATTATATAATATTTCTTCTAACTCTACATACGAGTATATTCTTAACAATTCTATGTGTCTGTCATATAATTCCCTATTATATCTATTGATTAAGCCGTAGAGTGACCTTATTTCCAGTTTTATCCACAACTTCTCGCTTTGTTCTTTTACTTTTTTGGCTACACTGTTCTTATTTTTAATTTTAACTTGAGCGTACTTTGGGATGACATTATTATCCAGACATTGTTTATTAAACCATATTTTACTTAAAACCCTCTTCAATTTAACTTTTAACTTAAGATATTTAAAAACTTTACTTACCTTATTGTTGTCGTTTATTACCTCATTGTTGTTGCTCATTACCTGTAGTCGATTGCACATCTTAACAGACGTTTAATGAAGAAATTTGTGTTAGTGGTTGAAATCACAATCAGAATGATCACAGTTGCACACCACTATATAAAAATTATCCCGATTAGCGCTTTCAAGCCTCACAGCCCATCGTCAGATCGGAATAGGCAAAAATTATTTTAAAAACAAACCCTTCACCCCTCTCCCCACCCTGCTCACACACAACAAGCTATAATATAAATGACCCTTCCCCACCACCTAAACCCTGTCCCACACCATCTGTACAGTTACATATTTTTCTAGCAAATTTAGCTTTAAACCGGAAAAGTTTTTAAGGTATCAAACTTTTAATTACAGTACATACTGCATATGAATGAATGCATTCCTATATACCAGGATTTATTAATAAATGTGTTGCCGCTTTGTAATTGCTACCCTTTGAGTAGAAACAATCCTCAACAAATAGCTGTTGACTTCTTGTTAATAGTCTTTGTATACTTTCGAACAAGGAACAAATTAGCAAATATTAAAGCAATCGCCAGCTTCCAAAGAATTAAAATTTGATCTCGAAAGTCTACATTTGAAAAAGAGCTGAAATATTAGCATTAATGTAAATTATTATTTGCGCGATAGAGCTATCAGGTGTTGAGCAACTACTTTAATAAAATTTTCATTAAATTAATTAACTAATAACATTGAACGTTACGTTGCCACACTTGTGTAAACACGGCGCTGTGAAGCAACCAGGCTTACACGCAAAAATCACATTTTCACAGACCAGCGCCGAGGTTAGAAAAACATTGTCCCTACAGCATATTGCTGTTTACCTACAAAAAACGCGACTATCAGTCAAATAAATATTATATTTTTCAATTGTTCATAGTAAATATTTATTTTTCATGTACTGTGTATGTTATATAGAATTAAATTTCAAAGCACTAATTAAAATTCTTCTGTAACTCTTTAATTCAAATAAACAACAACCATACATACAATAAAATTAAACATTTTATTCAGGTTTAATAGTTAAACTCAGAAAATAAAGTCATAGTACATGTTTCTGAATACTGTACTCATTTAACAGACAGTAACCTAAAACGTGTTATTGTTCGTATTGGAAAACTGGTTACAGTTTTAAAATTTGTTTTATTTCACGTGGTATTTTGTATCTTATGCAACTTACAGTAGGTCAAGAACGATGAAAAAATCGATTTCTTGTATTTATTTTCATGCATAGAATATACACAGTTCCTATAATTAAATCATATTTTAAAAGTATTTGTTTTGTTCATTACCCACTAGTAAAAAGTATAAAAACCATTAATGAAAAAGATTAGAGTAATTGATTTATTTTTAGAATTGCTTGCAGAGAAGAAAACAGATTCAGTTTTAAATAGGTAAACTCTATAAGAAGGTTGGTATTAACCGAGCAACTAGTGGTGTTAGGTGCTAATTGCTGAATAGCTGTGAAATAACGTCTATGAAGTCACAGAACGCTTTTCTCACTTTATAATATCTGTAATATTTATATAAAGGGCCTTATTTTTATATTATGTTGTTTATTTGTATTATGTTAGGTATTATATTTTATATGCTATACTTTACTTACATTTGCATTTTTCTTATTAATTTATATTACGTAAACAGAGGAGGAGAAGAAATATAGCTTACAATACTTTAAATTTCTGTTTTCGTTACTAACAATACTGTCCATGAATCCTAGAAAAAGAACTGTCACTAGCCTACATTGGGTCCTTCACTTATCCTTTTTACGTATCGTATCAAAACAAATAATTAATGCGGCAACAGAGCAATATAGAACGCACAAAATATTTAAACCTCATAACTATTAAAAATGATTGGAAATTAGTAGTTAAAGATTATTGCTCTCTAACTGCTTCGTACTGAGCAAAATACTTCGGTAGGTGTCAGTAAGTTGCGACGGAGCGACCAGTTTTACCTGTTCTTCTCCGGTCAACAGCGCCCCGCTATTTCACTTGGTCGCAACTGACCGAATCCGTGGAAACTAGTAGAAACGTTCCTGTTCCAGATTTTTATGAGGTTTCAATTCTGTAATTTTTCGTTTGTGCGAGTAATCTACTTCTTTCAATATTTTTGTTAAGTTGGGTTAGGTAGGTTAAGTTAGGTTGGTTCTCCTAGTTTACGTTGGTTAGATTGGTGTCCTTTTAGTTTGGTCTCTCTGCGTATAAGTAACACGGAGTATTACGAATTTAGTGTGTAGTGGGAAGTAGATGTCATACACATATTACAGTAAGTGATAGAGATGTTGTAAATGAGATGCCCTAACAATTATTGAGTTATGTAGATAGTAATGGTGTGACGAAATGTGTTAGTGTTGGTATAAGTGATTATGCGGTGGACTTACATGTGTAATCCTTTTAATGCGAGTGCAGTGAGCAAGAACGGCTTTGTTTTTAGTATCAAGGGGTACCAATCTAAAGCCTCGACTTCTATGAAACATGAGTATCGTTCTTAGTAACCCAAAAATCGATTAGCGGCGGAATGCCACCGTTTCAATACCTATATAGTGCAATCGAAGCGAGCGCAGACGTCTGTCACATATGTGTTTAGTATGTAGAGCGTACATATGCAAAAATATACACAATGAAAGTGGATTGGTCCGAACGGTATATAACTAATGGGCACCTCCGTCGCAAATAACCGACTCACCGTGTCCCCTTCAGTGTCTCCACTCTTATCTAGTCCTAAACGACGACCATTATCATTTTTGGAAGACCATTCAATTATCATTACCACCATTCGAAGACGATTACTTTGATGATTATCTTTGTTTTCAAGATCTCGTAATCAACGGTTCAGCAAACCATTCGGTAAACCATTAAACCGTTCGTCAAACCTGCAAACTCTTCGGATCCTAAAAAATGGTAACAAAATTAAGTCGAGCATAAAACGTGAATTTTGTAACTTATGTTTTATAAACATCATTTTCTTAATACTCGACGTGAAGGTTAATTAGCGATGGAAACTTCTTGTGACAAAGAGTTTATTGTAAGGCGCATATTTGATAAACAATTCATATTTTATGAAAATTTCAAAATTTTACACAGCCGCGATTCCCGCTGCCTACTGCAGTAGATCTGAAATAGCAGATTACCATAGGATATCTGTACAATGATAATTCACACAGAATGTAATGTGTGCTTTGAATCTTTATCGCTAGTTATTGCACAGTATACACAACCATAAAGGAACGTAATTTACTGACAGCACTATGTTTGTCGGAACACCTGTAAACATTAGTTATTAATGTAACCTGCAGCACGAAAGGTAGTTTTAAATAATTTTGCAGTATACAGTAGCAGAAATGTAATTCCAGTTGTGGTTGTTTTCAGTGGTCGATCGAGCAGCGTTTCTGTGTCACGACATTCTAGTTTCTTATTCATTTTTAACGAACCATTGTAAGTATTCTAAACATCTTTGTGCAAGACATATTTTCAAAATGTTCTTTACTATGGCTTGTAGACGATGATCAGTAATTGACAACTGTACAGAATGCTAGGCCTTCGTAGCGCAGCTATTTCAGGTATCAGGTTAACATCTGAGAAACAAATGTCTGATTGAAGACAAGCGGAAGAGAAATGTAAGGGCACATATAAGTTAGGTGAGTGAGTCTGAAGAATGTTAGTCACTTCTGTTATTTATTACTCTGACTATTACTAAAGATAAATATCTTCCGAGGGTTAAAAGAAGAATAGCAGTGGGCTTTCCAGAATAATTGGGTTTTGCTGCATAATCCTAAAATTCTGAAAAAAAAGCATACTGTTACGGAGACCACAAAGTCTTTTATGGACTGTGTGTTTCTGTGGGATAGTGATTTTTTACATTGTTTTTACATATGTTTTTAAATAGGAGAGACAGGAGTGAAGAAGTCTTGTATTTGCATAAATGGAGGATCTATACCAAAACACGTTCTATAGAGAGAAAATGTAACGTGGATATTTTGAGTGGAATTAAAATGACAATATCTATCCTAATTGCTCTAGTCATTACGAGAACGAGGTTTTTGTGGCATGTATTGCTTTTTTTCAAAGCATTCTTGAGCGCAAGATATTGGGAAAGGAATTGTGGAGGACTTTGCTAAATGCTGTAATAATTTCGAGAACAAGGTTTGTGTACTGCTTTTTTCAAAGCATTCTCGATTGCGAGGTATTATGAGAGAGATTGCGGGGGTGGTCATGTTTTCTGTACTTTGGGGGGGGGGGGGGGTTTATGCGGACATAAGAGGAACTGCAGGGTACAGAAATACGAGTATATGGGTGTAGCAATGTAGAAGCCAAATACTTTTTAAATAGTTTTACATAAGGAGTCAGATTTTTTTGAATTACAAGTCGTGTCACGGACAAGGATGTGGACAGTTATAAGTACTTCACGGTTTAACTGAAATTTCAAATGGGCGCAGATAGATGTTTGAGATCAGTTTGAAAGAGATATATATAGGAATGGTGACATTTCGTTGACGGAATTATAAAGATCTGAAATTGTAAATAAGCTCAATTTGTATTTGTCACTTTCACAGAACCGCGCTTCTAATACAATTGTTTACTACATGTAAATGGAGAGAGCAGAAATATTCTAAACGCTAATGACAGCAAATAAGAAACATCCTTAAGCGAAAAATTATTAAATGTCAATTATGTTCTTGAAGTCTTCTGAGAATATATTAAATGTCAATGTTTAAATGTTTATCGTCGGCCATTAATCTCGAGTCCGTTATTAGTTACGTCTTTTGATGTATATCAAAGATGTGTTATATAACAGTTATAAACAGTTAAATGCCACTTGATAACAGTTACTAATCGCTTGTATCAACAATTAACACCTGACTGTTTGGTTTCGTTGCTGCCTTATCCTTACGACACGTCCGGCCAACGTCACCTGACTACTAATAGAGACTAAAAGGTTAAAGCCATTCGTAAGCGTAAAGGATTCTCCATCCTGTTGGCTCATGCTTGATTACCCTGTTCTTCTCTCTGAGGCTGCAGCGTGTTCTCTTGTCTAATTACACCAGATTATGCATCATATTTTTATACGACAAATCAACAGTTTGCGCAATCATCAACGCACCCAAATGCTAAATGCATGTTTCATCCCTAATCGTTATTTGATCATGTGACTAAATTGTTATTATCTTAATCTGGTAAATCTCCAGCTACCAGTAACAATTTTAACGACGCACTACGCGTGCAGCAACGACATCCGCTATGGGGTACTTAAATGACGCATTGTTATATAGCGTGACACGTGGTAAATCATGAAGGCTGTGTAAATGAGAAGTCATAGAAAGGTATAATGGGAGTATCAAAGAATGTGGAGGGCTGGAGACGGAAGATGACCTTACTGGCAACAGACACAGTTCATTTTGATATAAACCTTATTTGTGAATCTGTATGAGAATAAAGAGACTCGGTTATGCAGTTTAACACGGGATTAACTACCCGATCGATATATTGAATCCGTTCAATTATGTGTGTGGAGCGTGCGCGCACGTTTGTTTACTTTCCTGTTAATTAATTTGATTTTCACGTAGTAATGTCTAAATAAACGAAAGTATTAATCTGGTTTTGAACAGGCGTTTAGTCTTCTCTTTGTTACCTTATGTACTGACAAACTTTGTATAATACCTTATAAAAAATGGACAAAATTAATTTTAACTAGCCGAAGTATGGAGCTACAGTCTATCCCAAAGTTTCGTCTTCAGTAGCGGAAGTGTGATTTCTAGGGGGCGTAGCGGAGTACGGCGGTGTCACAAGAAGATGACTATGACATGACTTCTCCAGCTTACGTCGTAATGTCTTCTCTTTTAAAGACGGACCACGCTTAGAGAGACTGGCTAGTTTAGCATCCAGTGACTTTATACGTGAAAGCTCACATCATTTTCTTCTAAAATGAGAAAAAGATCACCGCCGAAGTGTAACTTAATGTAAAGCAAATGAAAATATTGTAATGCTTTGATATAATAAATTTTGCTATTAGATTTTCTGGTTGCCAGTAATAATTCTTTTGCTCCTGGTTCACTCTTTCCTTGCTTGACACGTTACATTATAGACTAAATAAAAGCGGCTGTACCCAATGTAATAATTAAGTAAGACGCGTGTAAAGTACACAAAGCAGAACAGAACAAGCCGAAAAAAAATGTTTATGAAGAGAAATCAGTTATTGTCAAATACTGGTTTAAAAATTAAGAAGTAAACCTCTAATTATAGGTTTCGATCATAACGATATGTGGATACGAAATTGGACACTAGAGAGAAATACGTACTATTTTGTTACGCTAACAACATATAAGAGCAATCTAGCATCCTACTTTTAAATCCAAATTGTCCTTTCCATGATATATAAAACATTAAAATTACAAAATCAATACCAAAAGGCAAGAAAATTAAATATTACAAAACGTCATATGCATAAAAGCAGAAAATGGTTAGAGTAAGAAGAAAAGACTTTATCACAACTTATG
The DNA here is from genome assembly GCA_034769895.1 of Magicicada septendecula. NCBI lineage: Eukaryota > Metazoa > Arthropoda > Insecta > Hemiptera > Cicadidae > Magicicada > Magicicada septendecula. The sequence goes on along the minus strand of CM068369.1, from coordinate 280,775,951 downwards.
CGATGTTACAATATGATGTTAAAAATACAATGGGAGGATAACTAACATAACAGTAGAAATAACAGAAGCAAGATGTTAGTGGGTAACAATAAGGACAAGGAAGACAAGTTGGTGAGGCACTGGTTAAAGCACCCAGGATTAGGTGTTAGCGGACGCAGTGTAGGAGAAGAACTGCAAGAAGTGCAGTGGACGGTAGAGGCTGGAACAGCTGAGGAGATTGCTGAGGATGTGAGATGGTGTAGCTACTCAGAGCTAAAGAGCCTGGCTCAGGAGAGGAGGCGCTGGAACGACTTCATTACACTAGTGAGACGACTGATGCAGACGAGAGAGAGAGAGTGAGAGAGAGAGAGAGAGAGAGAGAGAGAGAGAGAGAGAGAGAGAGAGAGAGAGAGAGAGAGAGAGAGAGAGAGAGAAGTGTTTTTAGCTGAGAAATTTGTTGTCTCTGAATGCTACAACTATAGTCGAGTCGATGAGTGTGTCCGGCCCTGACGTTCCGCGTAGAAAGAGAAGGGAGAAAGAGAGAGAAATATAGAGACCAGCATTGCCAACTGTGGCGTTTTGAAGTTGTGAACAGAACCTCAAAATTCTACTGTAAATGACACTATTCTGCTAAATTTTAACAAAAACACTCTGGTTCGGTTTAATGTAATGTTTTTAATTCTACTTTAGTTAGCTGCTACAAGACTTGAGTTCTGATATGCGAAGAATAATTCAACCGCAGTTTGCAATGCTGGGAGAGGGGTGGGCACCAGTTGTGAATGTTTTCTGCTAGAAACAATCAGCTATTAGCGTCTGGTAAAGTTAGCGCGATGTTGCCACTTCCTTTTTTTTATGCGAAGCACGTGGCGAAAGAGCGTCAGTTCTTTGTGTTAGTACAGTGAAGTTCTTGTGTTGTTTCGTGCTTGAGCGATTTACGGTGTCTGTAAGCCTTATTATTGATATAGTAATATGGCCAGTGGTTCGTCAGAATCGAAAAAAAATCGCCTCTTTTAAGAGCCAAAGCCGTGAATTTATATACAGATTGCGTGAATATTTTGAGAAGGAGCGAGACAAATGGAGGACCTCTTCTCCCTGTGACAAAAGTGGTAGATAGAGTTTGTGACGCTTTGAAGGTGGGAAAAACAACCGTTAAAAGTGTGACAAAAGAAAAGTGTCCATTGGATTTTAATACGCCTTCTGAAGTGCTACGTACTCCTGGAAAGCAAAGACCACGACCCAGTTCCAAGACATCACTCGATACATTTCAGAAGGACGCGATAAGACAGAATATTCATCAGTATTATATGAGGAAGGAATTTCCTACTCGTGAGAAGCTCCTCGTTTCTTTGAAAGAAGCGAGCTTATTCGATGGCGGAAAAACCAGCTTGAGTATAGTGATAAAACAACTTGGTTTTAAATATAAGAAATTCTCAGGGAAGCGAGCTGTGATGGAAAGAAGTGAGATTGTGGCATGGCGTGGTAGATTTTTGAGGGAGATTCTGAACATCAGTCCCGAAAAAGTGGTGTGGTTAGACGAAACGTGGGTAAATGCCGGACACACAAAATCACTGGCTTGCACAGACGATACTGTAGCAGGGACATTTAAAGCGACTATTGGGAAAGGAAGTAGACTTATTCTGCTTCATGCAGGTAGTGTGCATGGATTTGTTCCGGGGGCAGTGCTTCTTTTCAGGTGAAAGAGCTCTCGTGATTATCACGAAGAAATGAATGGGAATACTTTCACGAACTGGTTTAAAAGTACTCTTCTGCCGAACATAAGTGCCAATTCTGTAATTGTTATGGACAACGCTCCCTACCACTCTGTGCAATTAAACAAAGCACCAACAATGAAAGACAGGAAAGACATCATTCTGAAATGGTTGGTGGAAAATGATGTACCAGGGGTATCTGCAGACATGACGAAAGCAGAGCTGATACAGAGTGTAAAATTTTATAAACCTCGATTCTGCACTTATGAAATAGACTCTATCGCCACTGCTCACGGTCACATTGTTATTAGACTCCCACCTTATCACTGCCACTTCAATTCCATTGAACTAATTTGGGCACAAGTGAAAGATTATGTTGCAGAAAATAACACGACTTTCCGCATCACGGATGTCGAACACCTAGTGCAGCAAGGAATCCAACATGTGTCAGTGGATAAGTGGAAAAGTGTTGTCGCTCACACTTGGAAAGTTCTGCAGCAAGCAAAGGAAGCCGACGGTATAGTGGAAACACGTGTGGAACAGTTGATTATTTCCTTGGATAACGACAGCAGTGACACCAGTGATTCCAGTGATGAGGCTGCAGAAATCGACATTTACGAGGAGTGTGGCGTCTTTCCACTTGAGTATTAACAGAATGTAAGTAGAGTAGAGTCTGTTTCATTTGATACACTTTCATTATACAGTAATCTTAATGATATTCTTATAGTCTGTGGTAATGTACTGTATATATGATTTACATATGTGTTTGCATTAGTTATATAATTATAATTCATTTAATATTTATAATTAAATTTACCTCAAGATGTTATTTTTATCCTTTATTGGAACATGTTTCGGGTTCAGGAGAGGAGGCGCTGGAACGACTTCATTACACTAGTGAGACGACTGATGCAGACGAGAGAGAGAGAGTGAGAGAGAGAGAGAGAGAGAGAGAGAGAGAGAGAGAGAGAGAGAGAGAGAGAGAGAGAGAGAGAGAGAGAGAGAGAGAGAGAGAGAGAAGTGTTTTTAGCTGAGAAATTTGTTGTCTCTGAATGCTACAACTATAGTCGAGTCGATGAGTGTGTCCGGCCCTGACGTTCCGCGTAGAAAGAGAAGGGAGAAAGAGAGAGAAATATAGAGACCAGCATTGCCAACTGTGGCGTTTTGAAGTTGTGAACAGAACCTCAAAATTCTACTGTAAATGACACTATTCTGCTAAATTTTAACAAAAACACTCTGGTTCGGTTTAATGTAATGTTTTTAATTCTACTTTAGTTAGCTGCTACAAGACTTGAGTTCTGATATGCGAAGAATAATTCAACCGCAGTTTGCAATGCTGGGAGAGGGGTGGGCACCAGTTGTGAATGTTTTCTGCTAGAAACAATCAGCTATTAGCGTCTGGTAAAGTTAGCGCGATGTTGCCACTTCCTTTTTTTTATGCGAAGCACGTGGCGAAAGAGCGTCAGTTCTTTGTGTTAGTACAGTGAAGTTCTTGTGTTGTTTCGTGCTTGAGCGATTTACGGTGTCTGTAAGCCTTATTATTGATATAGTAATATGGCCAGTGGTTCGTCAGAATCGAAAAAAAATCGCCTCTTTTAAGAGCCAAAGCCGTGAATTTATATACAGATTGCGTGAATATTTTGAGAAGGAGCGAGACAAATGGAGGACCTCTTCTCCCTGTGACAAAAGTGGTAGATAGAGTTTGTGACGCTTTGAAGGTGGGAAAAACAACCGTTAAAAGTGTGACAAAAGAAAAGTGTCCATTGGATTTTAATACGCCTTCTGAAGTGCTACGTACTCCTGGAAAGCAAAGACCACGACCCAGTTCCAAGACATCACTCGATACATTTCAGAAGGACGCGATAAGACAGAATATTCATCAGTATTATATGAGGAAGGAATTTCCTACTCGTGAGAAGCTCCTCGTTTCTTTGAAAGAAGCGAGCTTATTCGATGGCGGAAAAACCAGCTTGAGTATAGTGATAAAACAACTTGGTTTTAAATATAAGAAATTCTCAGGGAAGCGAGCTGTGATGGAAAGAAGTGAGATTGTGGCATGGCGTGGTAGATTTTTGAGGGAGATTCTGAACATCAGTCCCGAAAAAGTGGTGTGGTTAGACGAAACGTGGGTAAATGCCGGACACACAAAATCACTGGCTTGCACAGACGATACTGTAGCAGGGACATTTAAAGCGACTATTGGGAAAGGAAGTAGACTTATTCTGCTTCATGCAGGTAGTGTGCATGGATTTGTTCCGGGGGCAGTGCTTCTTTTCAGGTGAAAGAGCTCTCGTGATTATCACGAAGAAATGAATGGGAATACTTTCACGAACTGGTTTAAAAGTACTCTTCTGCCGAACATAAGTGCCAATTCTGTAATTGTTATGGACAACGCTCCCTACCACTCTGTGCAATTAAACAAAGCACCAACAATGAAAGACAGGAAAGACATCATTCTGAAATGGTTGGTGGAAAATGATGTACCAGGGGTATCTGCAGACATGACGAAAGCAGAGCTGATACAGAGTGTAAAATTTTATAAACCTCGATTCTGCACTTATGAAATAGACTCTATCGCCACTGCTCACGGTCACATTGTTATTAGACTCCCACCTTATCACTGCCACTTCAATTCCATTGAACTAATTTGGGCACAAGTGAAAGATTATGTTGCAGAAAATAACACGACTTTCCGCATCACGGATGTCGAACACCTAGTGCAGCAAGGAATCCAACATGTGTCAGTGGATAAGTGGAAAAGTGTTGTCGCTCACACTTGGAAAGTTCTGCAGCAAGCAAAGGAAGCCGACGGTATAGTGGAAACACGTGTGGAACAGTTAATTATTTCCTTGGATAACGACAGCAGTGACACCAGTGATTCCAGTGATGAGGCTGCAGAAATCGACATTTACGAGGAGTGTGGCGTCTTTCCACTTGAGTATTAACAGAATGTAAGTAGAGTAGAGTCTGTTTCATTTGATACACTTTCATTATACAGTAATCTTAATGATATTCTTATAGTCTGTGGTAATGTACTGTATATATGATTTACATATGTGTTTGCATTAGTTATATAATTATAATTCATTTAATATTTATAATTAAATTTACCTCAAGATGTTATTTTTATCCTTTATTGGAACATGTTTCGGGTACTATCTTGTACCCATCCTCAGCCTTCCGGTTTTTTTGTCTGGTGAAGTACATATGTTTTGTTGGTTGACTATTATTATTGTGGCTTCCTGTTGGGTTCTGGTATTTCAAATTGGTTTTATTGTGTGTGATTGTGGTGTATGTGTTAGTTTTTTGTGTATTTTCTATGTTGAGTGCTTTGAATATTGTGTCATGTTTTGTATTGATTTGTATTTGTTCAGGTATTAGTTTGTTTTCTGTTTTATGTTTGTAAATCTGTAAATTATAATTATTGAGCTTTGTACATTAACGAAAGATGTGATCTACGTTTGTGTAATAAAATGATTTACATACGCGTTCGCATTAGTTTTTTTGTGATCTACGCTAGCTGTGTACATTAACGAAAGATGTGATCTACGTTTTATGTAAAATTATTTATATACGCGTACGCATTAGTTTTTATTCTGTTATAATTCTGTTATCATAAAAATCGACCGGCGAGCGCGCGAAAATTCCGTCTGTACGTGTCGGCAACACTGTACTCTCGATCACGAGAAACGTCATGGCCGGACAACGGCCGGCTGCACTATAGTGCTGTTGCTCTGAATGACAACACTTTTCCACTGCAACGCTTTTGCTCAGTCTCCATAAAATAAGTTGCAAGCAATAAGTTTATAATTTATAATAAATAAAAACTGGATAGAAGGCATAAAACAACAGCGTTATAACTATTTCAGAGTTTATAAACAAAAACGGTTTTTTATGTAATACAGCTGTTCTGCAGTTTGCACTCTGCCGTACAACTGTACGTTTGTAGCATTAGCTGCGCTTGTAACACCGTCACAACGCGTAAAATCGTTTCAATTCTCTGCAACAAATTACTATCATAAACTTAATTACTATAGTATATTACGATCAGTGTTTTCATATTTTGTTACTTTCACTCAGCCAACAAAGAGACATTTTTCAGCTTATGACTTACATTTATTTAAAAATGTTATTATTATTGTTGAATTATATTTATTTTATTGTATTGGTCGTTACTGATACACGTACACACACTACAATAACAATGCAACAGAACTGATAATTTTCAAATCCATTCCAACGTATACTTCTATATTGAAATATAATTGAAAATAAAAATCAACACATTTATGAACAAGTAGTACACAAAAGAAATCCTATAGATTTTGATAAAGACTATCTAAAAAAGCTATATATTTGTGATCGAGTGCATGAGATGTAATTAGTGTAGGCCTATGTCGGCTGGGCAGTGAAACTAACTAACCGCTACCACGAACACAAAATGTGTTTGTTACGCCATCGCTAAATAAGACTACCTTAGCATCTCTAACACCGTTAAACACGAAACATCCTTTCCCTGGAGAATTAAACATAAAAAATGGCGAAACAATATACATTTATAAAGCTTTCACGTATATAACCGTCACAAAATCAACGTAATACATCTCGAAGAAATACAGACAAAATATTTATCTGAAGAGTAAGGTTTTACAATTCTTACACTTACAACCACGCACGCGCGCGCATATTAAAATTCACGTAAACATATCAAGGAAGAACAAAAGTATATTGATCAGAAATGCCACTAGTGTCAACGTCATTCAATCTCACAGACCGAGGCTCAGTGTGACCTCTTTCACGTAAACATATCAAGAAAGAACAAAAGTATATCGATCAGCAGTGCCACTAATGTCAACGTAATTCAATCTCACAGAATGAGGCTTAGTGTGTCCTAGAAAACGCCGAACTATTATACTGAAGCTGATTACGCAAGGAGAAGATATTTCAATGTGGTAAAACAATTTACAAGTACAATTGAGCATAGGAGTAACGCTATAATATTACACAATATATCCTGACATATGGGGAGAATTTATCTACGTTCAAGAAATAAGTTTTATTTATTTTGTATCTATATTGCAAACTGTTTGAAGACAAAACAGTTAAAATATGTTAAAGACGGGCTGTTAATATTAAAGATTAAATGTGCGCTTGGTGTCAAATATAGGTTACTTTATTTAATCTAGTTTAGTAATTTACATAAACCTTTAAGTTTATATGCATCTCTTTCATGCAGAAGAACGTTCTTGATCTTCACAAGCGTTCACTTATTGTATACTGTATCATATCATTTTTATACAAGAGTGTTTCCTAGGTGGTGTCAAACTGTGGAAAATAATTTTACTCATTAAGATGAAGGAAAAATGTAGACTAAACATATACCAGAAAATGTAGTTTTTCTAGAAAAGTAATTGCACGCTAAACGTTAAATATATAATGTTAAAATTTAGAATACACAGTAAGTGTGCTGTTTTCTGTAAGTACGAAACAAGCCAAAACGTTATCTCAAAAGAGTGCAAAATATTTAATTCTAAATGTTACAATAATTGGTTCCTAAAAAAAATAATTCATAGTATATAAAAAATGCCTCTTATGCAGTTATACCTTGTTTAAGGAATTCGAATAATATATAAATGAATTATTAAATTTGTATCTTAACAAACATTTGGCCTAATTTGTTTATAAACACCATGTATTTTTTCGTTGATAAAAATTTAAAGGAACTGGATTACTTTTTACGATCCTAAAATGGTAAATAAAATAAATATAAATAAATATTTAATTATTTATGTATTTCCCTTTCATAAAATATTGACTGTATTGGCTAAATACTGTTTTATTCAGTACAATTGAAAATTGTAAAATCGTGGTGAACAACCTTTAGCTACGTGAAAAAAATATAATTATATTTCATTTTACCATAACTTTAAGGACGATTTAGTTTAAGCACGTTGTTATAACAAATCATACTTACTGGATTCTACAATTCAGAGTAATCGTCACATTGCCAGGAAGGGAAATTATTTATTATTCTTTACTTCTTTAATAACTATTAAAATATGGAACTAATATTTATTAATAAATCGGTGAGTTATACCTCAGACATGTACATAGTATTATTTTATAGTAGAAAAATTTTGTATATTTATGGCTACGGTAAACAAAATTTCAGCCTTTTTTCATTAAAATCCTACTGTAAAATGTTTGAGCATGTAGTACAGAAACAAAACAAAATTATTTTTTAATTACTTCTTACATATTAACGTATAACATTAATTACTACTGATGTTTCCTAATAATAACTGTATTCCTTTCTAGTAAATGATTTTTACAGTTCAGAAAGCTTACTTGTAAAATAAATTATAAATTACTAGAAATTCGATTTCATTTAAAACATATGATGCTGTTTTGGGAGTAGACACTACTTCTGAATGTTGAATAAATGATAAAAGTGAAGCGAATAAGAATACTTAAATGAAAATATAATTTTGAAAATTTAAATTTGTATAAAATTTCGCATCACATTATGATATAGGCCTAATCACATACATTCTGAAAGTCAATGGAAACTTTTACAAGCTATTGGAAAGATAGCAGAACAAACTCTTACACATAGAAACGGAAAATATTTTCACAGCGATATATTCACAATCGATTGCCTTTCCTTCTGCTGTTTATCATTGTTATCTATGACGTACCAAACTACTAACTTTTTGTTGATTTAAGTGAACCCTTCATTATAAAACCACAAGTACAATATACAAAGTTTATTAACAAAAATTACTCGACGTGTTATCTTGAAGAGTAAATAATGGATGCAAAACACCGAACCACGTAGGCTGCGTGAAACAATTCGAAATACTACACTTCATGTAATTAAAATTTGATACGTCAGTGGTATCGGGTGTTTTCCAAGTACTCTAATTGTCGCCCAATTAATTAACTAACAGTACAGAATGTTTACATTTTTGTACAACACAAACACCACGCATTGAAATAGTAAACCTTGCAGGCAAAAATCACATCACTACGGACCGAAAATATTATACAAGCGACAAGCAGCATATTGTTTTCCGTCTAAATATTTTCCAGCTCACTACACAATTTTTCTCGTTTTAGTCGACAAATATTTACTCTACGTATACCGTTTATGTTGAACAGAATTAAAAATAAACCAATAACTACCTTTACTGAAAACAATTCTAATTGGATTGTCTGATTTAAATTCTAATTACACAATAGTTTTTCGAGTGTTATATTGTTTTATGTCGATTGTATGACTTGCATTTTAATGCAGATCAGCTGGATACCGACATATTCCGGAGACGTTCAGAACAGTCTACAATTTGCTACTAATGCACCGCGTTCTGAATACATGCCCGGTTAATCTGATGACACTTATAAGGTTATCGTCAACATTACTAAATAGAAGCAAATTTGACCATACCTTAAGCTGGGCCAGCTGAGGACAGGTGACGTCTTATATGTGCAATCTGCACCAATAACTAAATCATTGATTTAGTTACGCGTAATTCAGTTTATGCGAAGAGTACGGTTTTATTAATGAAACAGTCAAAAATATAATTGCTTGTTTATATTCCGTACTACTGTTATTTTATAGAAGGCTTTGACGACCTGTAAGAAATTTAAAACTCGTGGGCTATATGGCCGTGATTCATTCTTAACGTGTATCTCTTCTAGTATATAACAGTTCGACAGTTCTAGCGGTCACCATCAGAGGTGGGACTGATGGCATGGTGTTAGAGATCCCAAAGTTTTGTAACAAAGGACAAAAAACGTTTTGTTACCGCAATTGTTGGGTCCCTTAACATCATGCCATCATGTCTCTTTTCATGATAACGATAGCTCCAGCAGTCGAAACGACCGGCAGTAGAAGACACCCACGTTTTCAACACTGGACCACAGCCATTAACCCTGGAGTTTCAATATCTGAGAGTATTAATATTTTATTGTAGTTGGTGGCTTTTATCATTCGCTGTGATAGTGCAACGCGGACAATTGTAAAAACAAGGAACTGTTTTGGAGAAACGGTAATAAATTTATGAGTACCGAATTCTTCAGCGCCCAAAAATTTGTTCCGTTGTTTTTACATCCCTGTCAATGTGATCCTTGCAACAATATGTGTATGTGTATGAGGCGTAATAAGAAGACCCCCTTGTAATTTATAACTTATTTGCCATAAGTTAGAGTTCAGTTATAACTCATACTCAAATTATAACCCATTTGTTTCATTTTTCATGTTGACTATTTTCCCAGTTTACGATTTATGTGTCCAAATATACAAGAAGTGTTTTGATTCTCTATGACTCCTGCTAATATTGTTTACATTACTGTTTGACAATCAGAACCATTATTTTTGTTTGCGTGTACGCCTGTTATCTCTTGATAAATAGCGTACAATACTGGTAATTCCATGTGTTACACCATTTATATTGTGCATATAGACGTCAAAGTTAGCCCTTGAGATTGTGTTTGGACGGATCGTTTTGGTAATGAATTACGTAAATAGGCTTAAATACATCTAGGAAAACAAGTGTGTAGACGGATAATTGTACTCGTATTCGTTTACTCATATTCAGTAAAGCAGAGTTATACTGTGCTGAACCTCTTCCGTATTTACTTCAAACGCGCGTAACTATTGCTCACAGAAGACGCCCCGTCGTGAGTAACGCGACGAGTCTCTATAGTAGACAACGGTCTATAACTATCAAAATCTTATACTGCAAACGCTCATATTCATTCATCTATTAGAATTATTGCCCCATCCAGAAATAATATTATTCTGGTAATATTATTCGCTATTATATAAACAGTTACTATTTAACGTGAATTACATCAAGTCTTGAGTCTACTTTGTTTTTAAACATAACGATCTCTATATTTATGATCCGCTTACTCGTTTATAGACGGCGATTGAAGACACGAACTGCATAATGTGTATCGAAAGTTGATGCTACATGTGTAAAACATAATAAAATTACTGTTGACAGTTGCGTATTATGAAATAAATTTTACACATAAGGTAGCCGACTTTCCTTAACTGATAACCTACTTAGGTAGAAACCAGAAAAGCCATTTTCATTATTATTTTACACATTTTACAGCCGGTGGGTTCTAAACTACAAATGACATTACTTTCATTTTATGCGATACACTATCCTTTGATGAAGACGACGAGGTTAGCAAACATCTAAACTTTCAACAACATTAGTACACACTTTATAGGACATTAACAATAAAATACGGATAGATACGAAAATGAAATAGTGTATAACCATGGCCATCCAGTACTTAATGTGTGCAAGTAAAGAGTGGGTTTTAACAAAAGAAAGAAAGAAGAATTATAACAGCGGTATAGAACGGATAAGTAAGAAAAAACCGATATATGGATGGATTAATAAACAAAAAAAAATAAGATAAAATAAGTAAAAAGAATGCAGGACAGAATTGGCAAATCATCTAAAAATGATGGACGTAGTCGTAGTCCTAAATATGTATTTGAATATCAAGTGGATCACGACCCTTGTGATAAGCAAGACAAGCAAAGGAAAGGATGAAGAGATAAACTCCAGTAGCAAGATAGAAGACGTAACAGGCTCTAAGACAGGAAAGAAACATGTTCTAAAGGCTATTTTATGTGTGTGTGTGTGTGTGTGTGTGTGTGTGTGTGTGTGTGTGTGTGTGTGTGTGTGTGTGTGTGTGTGTGTGTGTGTGCCTATTTATTTATTTACCACTTTAATAATCTATACGTTTTATACCATAAGTACACTTGAATGATTATATTAATATTGTAACGATGGCGCCCTCTCGAAAAGGCGAGAACGTCCTTCTACCGTTTCCCGGCTAGCCGACCAGGTGCGTGTTTCTGCCAAGACCTCATTCAACTATCCTCTAGAGTTTTAGAGTGCTTGTTGATGCATATTATGGAACGCTAGTCTCGAACATCGGCAGTCTATATATATACAGCGACAGCTGCCGGTTAGAAGTCAGTTACGTTGGGCGATTTACTCAGTGCGTCTCAAGTGGTTATTGTTGATTATTGTGCGGAACTGTATTAGTTGACATTATTATTGCGTGCTGACAAATTTAATTTGAGTTATTGTACGATAGTACCTTGTTTATTTCACATTGTTACTTGTAACTCATTAAAGCTGATTTGACTGGTGTCTGTATTTTGTTTCCACTTTACCGTACGACGATCAGTGAGCACGTCGTAACAATATTAAGGAAGAATGTGAAGTATTTATTATCTTTTTGTGAATGTTATCTGAAGTTTTCAATTTATATATATTTTTTTCGGATAACGTAGGAACTTTTTTTAGTGAATTCTATTAGAAATATTCCAACATCTTACGTGTGTTTAAGAAAGTAAATAGATAACTTGTAAAACTGTTGAACACCACTGTATACAGAACACCTAATTAGCGTTTTAGAGACTTTCACCTCAAAATACACAGTAACAAAAAACAAAACAATACCTACATGCTACCTACATGGCGAGGACGTACAAATTTTCGTAAAGAACCGCTCAGGTAAACGCCCTTGTCATAAACTTTCTACCACACGTGGGCGGGTTCAACGACCGTGTCTGTAGTTTCCCGTTATTTCTCGTAAATTCTATCCACGTTACTTCCTTTCTATACCTAACGCTTCAAGTTCTAGTACTTTGGTTTAAACGTTTAATTGTACATTAAATGTGTATGTTAGTTTTTGTAATTAATGTTTATGTTCATAGAATTATTAAAATCTTCCTACCTTTCTTTCAACACTTCCAACTGCTGTACCAAGCAGCCTTCTTTCAACAGCATTATTAACCATCTTTAAAATTTCATAACCAAATTTCTGATTGTTTTCTATAAACTACTGTATTTAGCTTATTATGGATTAGTTGTTATATTGCCTGATACTCTTTCATGATCATCTAATCTGCAAAAATGTACGTTCTGTCCTGCCAAAATACATTTACTACATTCTCTGCATTTCAATATGAAAACCCTGCTCTTCTATAAATGGTCAAAACCTCTAATCAGGAGTTCTCTACAGAGTGGTGTGCAATAGTTTTATTTCCTTGTTGTGAATATATTTACTATCAAAAGTTTATTATTTAAAAACAATTATTGGCGATATCAAGGGATGATGGCATTATGGAAAAATGAATAGGGATGAGTGGTATAGGGTGGGGTCGAGTCGCACGTTCAGACATTGTATCTCTTGGATCTGTCGCAAGGCGAAAAACTCGATGTGACTGTTAGCTTAGAAGAGAGCGTTTTGGAAGTAACAAATCATCATGTTCATCAAGTGGTAAACCAAAAATGGTTTTGCGATCCCAAGCAGATAGACTATAAATGGTTACGCCAACGCAGATTGCCAACAGGTGGCTAACGGACAGCCAGTGTAAGCCGTTCCTCAAAAGGTAGAGGCAGAAGACTCTCTCGCCTTCGGGGTAAGAAATTTACCATAATAACAGATGAGCTTACCTAGGTCAACGGCGTAGGATGTGGGAGGCAAGAAGAAACCACCACATTAAAGATTCTGATGGATTTATCGAACAAGGAAAACCGGTATTTTCAGCCCGGTAAGAAAGGCAATTTATGGGAGACTATCCCGAAAGAATATCTGGTTGGATGTTAAGCCAGAAGGTAATAACCACACCATCGTCTCTATCCTCGGTATGTCCACCCAGGGGACATATTACTTACTAAACCGGGCGGAAGTAACAAATAGATTTCAAAAACTAATTGTTACATTAAAGTAACATTAAGAAAAGAACAGAAGAAGAAGATTTCTTTCCACATATAAATAGAAGGTCTTAACGTTGACGCTGGCAATCTGTGGACGGCGAACTGTGGCTTGTGGAAATGTTATCCAATTACTTTAGACAGAAAAAAGTACTTAACACGCACCGTTTCATTTTGATAGCCTACTGAGAGTCCTACAAAGAACATAAATATTATTTTTTAAAGATGATTTAATATCGAATAAACTACAAGTGTGACACTAATGTGAACATCATTCTCAGATATAAATGAGATTTATGTAAGTAAATTATAATTGAAAAATCTATAACAATGATAATCCCATCTCACACGATGATACACCAAAACGACCTAAATAGCATACACACATACATACATATAGTAACATATGGGCTTATATCTACTATATTTACATGTGCGTAATACATTTAGTAAGCAATTCATGTAGTTTTATGTGAATTATGATTGATGGCTTTCCTTCTAGGAACCCAACATAGAGAAAATTATGTTAAATCCTAACTGTAATAAAGAAATAAGCAGGAAAATTAGCTGCACGACAAAATGTAAAATTGTTTAGCTTTCTGTGCGGTATTAATGGCGCTTGGATAGACCAATGGTTATTATGAATGTGAACTGCAATTTATTTAACGGCCAAAATGCAACGTTTTATCTAGCATGTTTGTACACTAAACCCCATAAATTATTTTTAAAAACGTTTACAAAGGTATAGATTTTAAATAGATTATTATTTGATGCCTAAATATTCCGCGCTGAGAGTTGAAAAGTAGGCGCAATAGAGTGGCTAACCAACGCTTGAGTGAAATTAATGTACACTCTTGTGACAGTTATAAACCTGGTGAAGTTTAGACTTCTGGTATGGAATTTGGAACAAACATTTTCTATTTTCTATCGCACACGTATAACATTTCTCTGGTGCTATAAACATTTACTGAAAAACGCAGAACTTTAATGTAGTTCGATATACGTTATTAGATAGCCTATCTCAGTTTATCGATGTGTAAATAAATCTACTTACATTAGGTATAGCTATGTAAATAACAATGTCGAGTGTAAGATTAGGAGACAAAATCCATGAAATTGTGTGCACAGTAAACATACTTTGTAGAGAATTAACTTCCGCAGCTACAAAAGTACAGTTGGATAAAACACGTTGAACAGACTGTTCCTTGTGCTGCAGTATGCTAACTACTAATGGAACAGTACGTTACTTAGACCGTTCTGAACGCTGTAACCTTTATTGCTGCATCAAATGTAAAGAAATCATTATAAATGTCAGACATGAGGGTCTAATTTTTTTTAATCTTAACGCTGGCATACTGTTATCGTTCAACAAAATAACGTCATTTGAGCCTATTTGAGTGAAGGCCAGCTTATCACACACTGCAAATTCCTTTTCATTTCCAAGTTATGTTCCGGTACCAGTTCAGTCCTCAGCTGCCCTTCGTTCCTTGTTACTATACGCCTATAATTTAATCCCCTTTCGGTCAGTCTATCCTGCGGTGCGGCATCCACTTTACGTAGTCTCACCATTTTGTTTACTTACATTTATTGAATCACGAAAGTAGACAATCTTCTTACACCATATTTACATATTTTAAAGTGTATAACACTGGAAACGTTTTAAAAATCTCATTTCCGATGTCTGTGTCTGTATCGTTTACTAGTTTTAACTTGTTACAGCGTAGTCTACTCCACACTGTTGGACATACATCTGGAGTTTGAACACTTTCGACACTTTGTTGAATTTGGAACGCGATTCCCACTGTATTTTATTATTAAATGTTTTTTTTTCTATTCCCCCACTGATTCTTCTAACCTTTCATATTGTGACGTGTATGTAACTGCTGCATATATAAACAGTATCACACCACAAATATTAAAAACTAATTCCTTGCTCAAGTAAAATATTCTCTAATATGATTTTTGTTCTTAAAGATGGTAACCTATAAAACCATTGATGTTTCTGGTTTAGACATTTCCAGATGCCACTGCGTCTGATTCCACTGGAATCGGACATATTTTTACAGAAAATCTGACGTTATTGCACAATAAATCAACGACTGTAAGACTGTCACTTATTGGGAATTGCACCATGTCTATCGCCTGGTTTGGTTTTGTCTATGAAAATATCAATATATACACAAACAACACATTTACTGACTTACGGACATTCTTGGTCACGTCTGATTGTCATCATGATTTCTTAAAAATATGGCTATGTTAAATCTAAAAATGAAGTTAGTTACACCCGTTTATTAATACGTTACTTCATATTCGTTTGAAGATTTATACTGAAACAGAATTGTCTTATGTATGCACATCACGAGTAAAAGAAATGTATATCTAGTGTACGGATTGTTAACCAAACGGAACGTAATGGGCACTTACAATAAGAAGAAGCTTTGAAAAATCTAGACATTTAATTCATATTCACGTTTCTCTATCTTGTCAGAAAGCCTTTTGTCTTAATTTATGTTAAATCTTTGTCTTGTTTTATTCTGAATATTCTACAGATAATCAAATACTTTTTGTGCGTTACAGTTGTAACTAGTTTTAAAATAGCTTTAAGCTGTACCAAGTGTCTCAAAACAAATAAATGTTTTTTGATAATCACTATGACAAAGCAATCAAGTAGGTTTTATGGTTTTAATAAAGCATGCTAATTACATTAAATTAAATTTAATGTACATTAAATACATTTTATGGAAGTTTCAGGTGTTCTAAGATCCCTATGAGGTATTTCTGCTTTAGGTAAGTATCTCAGTTACGTCTCCCACATAAGGTGTGGAGATAATTCAATGTTAATGTAACTTTATAAAAATTATGTCTCAGTTTAAAGTAATTGTCCCATTTGTCAAAGTATTATTTCTCAATATTTATTAATAAAACTATTAAAAAATATCGGTATGGAGAACCATACATGACTTCCATATTCTAAGATTTATATTTAAAATCATTTTCGAAATGAAATATTACCATAACAACTACATCTTTCTACTTACTGCTTCAGCCTTAACCACAGTACTGTGGTCACTAACGTGTACCACCTCACGTTATCGATTTTCACTGATGATGGAAGTCGATGGCATTGCCGAAACGTCTGGTTTTGTAGAAAACATTGGACTACGGCCAAATATCCCGGGAAGGAATTTTAACAAAAACTACTTCTTTGTTGCCGATAACGTTGTACACATATATATAAAATATATGCATAAAATTAATGGCTTGTATAAGTTAATGATTGATCTCCATTAAGTAGTAATATTATGATGTCCGTAATTAAAACATCAGAGCAGGTTTAGTGTGAATGAGGGTACACTGTGGACAAAAATTTTCAACATTTCCTATTGAGCGTTGCTTAGAGTAAAGCTGCGAATCTACTGTATGTTTCACAGAACAAACACGCGAAAAAGAAGGAGCGCTCCGAAGTCACTCATGGACCCTCAGCATCTTGCAGAGGGTTCATTCCCTAAAGACGAAAAGTCTGTCTATGAATCGTTCCTCTGTAAACACGTGCAGTTACATTGCCCAGCGATCCACAGGAAGCAAATTGATGTCCATTTTTTCGGCTTGCACGCGTTATGTTGGTGTGGGTTTCGGCACTTTCCATTTAAAAAGCGTGCAAACGTAAGAAAATAAACATGAGTGAGGCCAGAAATAACGTGAATTGTGTGTGTGTGTGTGTGTGTGTGTGTGTGTGTGTGTGTGTGTGTGTGTTACCTGCCTTTTTATTGCTGTAGGCATAATAATAAAATGGAAACGTAAACATTACATAACTGAGATATGCTTACCTGCCACGAACGATATATTATTTTATACATGGAGGAGTTCAGTGACATACACACGTACAGAAGAATTATATATATAAAGCTATTAACTCATACATAATTTATATTAAAATGAAAAAATTATTTTATTGCCTGGCAACAAAATTATTTTGTTTTTAACAATTACCATTGTTTGAAAAAGTTTAAATGAATTTTCAAGTACTTTACTGTTGTTAAAACGTAAAAGGTTGCAGGTAAACTATTCCTTCCCCTTAACCGATCTTCACCAAAATCGAAAGTCCTTGAGACCTCTACAATTCAGGGACGTATGCAAAAAATTATTTGATTCTGTTTGAATTTGCGGCTGTTATCGTTTGCCATAGGAAATACCCTTGTTAAAAAAACGTTGCTGGTAAACTACCCCTTTCCCTTAACCGATCTTCACCAAAAACAATAGGTCTTGAGAAATCTACAATTTAGGGCTGTATGCAAATAATATTTTGATTCTGTTTGAATTTGCGGCTGTTATCGTTTGTCATAAGAAATACCCTTATTAAAACATAAAACGTTACAGGTAAACTACCCCTTTTCCCTTAACCGATCCTCACCAAAAACAATAAGTCTTGAGAACTCTACAATTTAGGGCTGTATGCGAAACATTATTTGATTCTGTCTGAATTTGCGGCTGTTATCGTTTGCCAAAAAAATTTCCCTTGATAAAAAGAAACCGTTGCTGGTAAACTACCCCTTTCCCTCAACCGATCTTTACCAAAACAATAGGTCGTGAGTACTCTACAAATCAGGTCTGTATGCAAAAAATTATTTGATTCTGTTTGAATTTTCGGCAGTTATCGTTTGCCATAGAAAAAAAATCTACACACAGACACACAGACAGACACACAGACACACACACACAGACACTTTTCGGAAAACGACTTTTTTTCATGTTTTGAGTGTAGTACAATCAGAATCTGCAATAATCTCGAACACGATTTTTTTTGCCATCACCATACTTCCATTTCCTTACGGAATATGGAAGTAATTAATGGAAATTAACAACAATTACATAAGCAACATCAGGAAAATACTACTTTTCCTAAGTTAAGGAAAATATTGTTATTTAATACATTATACATATTATATTCTAAATAAATTTTGTAGTTAGTCCAAGAGACGTCTTACGAAAAAAATGTAGACTATACATTAAAATTTGTGTCTATTGAGAATTAATGGCTGCTTAAGTTTTAAAAACGTGTGGTTTAACTGATAGCAACTACTCGTATATCGGTAAGTATAAGTACCTAAGCCCTAATAATGTATCTTCTAGGTGCTGTTTTTAAACAAAACCTTCACTATCAAGTATGACTATGTGGTTAAGTAAAACTGTTGATCTTATGATCTTATTATTTTTACTTTAAAATATTAGCATAATTGACAATTAATTTTACTTATGATAGAAAAGCAATCATTTCTGGATCTAACTAATACATTTTTTACAGTCAACGATTTCGTACTTCGGACTCTAAAAATATTGTGAAGACCAAATCAGAAACCGTATATTCTAAACTCTTTTATAAAAGAGGAAGCGGAAATAATCGAATACAATATTTGTAAGTGTAAAGGAGCTGATATTGGCTTTCAAGTAGCCTGTTACAGTGTGCATCAAATCCAACAGTTATGTTTTAATAGCAAACCCAATGCTATATTAAAACGTCAGGTCGTAAGTTTTTCTTTCACCCCTTATCTCTTTCTAAGTTAAACGTAGGTCAAAGTTACAAAGGTGTATAATATTGTACGAAGCAGCTATAGAAAGTACTCTGAAGAATCACAGCAATTGTAAAGAGAGACAATAAACAAAATCAGCTGACGGTTTCGGAATACGGCCATACGGAGCCGTTCAGATTGGGGTTAAGACAGGAGAATGAAGAATGGACTTAAAATTCTCTACCAGAGATCAGTGGTAACATTCGACGGTAACGTGGCAGCGTAACCTCAATCAGCATCAACGAAAGTCTTGTGGGGAACTTACGGCTTCCGTATACGCGTACAACAGAAGTAGCGATTACAGTAGACATTATGTGTGTTGTCATTGTTGGGTTCCTTTCTACGGAACAAAACAATGAAAGACATGAAAAATAGTGACTAAAATCATAAGGACAAGAAAATTGACTGCATGATCGTAAGTAAAGTATACTGCGTTCTGGTATGAATGGCGGTTGCCTAGATAAACATTTAAGAAAATCAAACAAGGCTCTAATGCACATTTTTAATTTTATCAGTCCAAGTTTTACTTATCAATTTGTTTGCCACTTCGTAATTCCTATTTAATAGTTTGAGTAGAAACAGCCTTCAACAAATAGCTTTTAACTTCTTATCAAATAGTTTTTGTGTACTTTCGAAAGGAAACGTACCAGATATTAAAGCAGTCGCAGGCTCCTGTTGAGGCCTATTGTTGCTGTGTTATTGTTAAAACACCAAGGGTTTAGATAATTCTTTGATACGGCATCCATTGTAAATCTTTTTCCTCTGAAGGTGGCGTACTGTTTTATATAATATTTGTTACGATTGTCATTAAAATTTGACCACAAAAGCTACATGAAAAAAAAGGTTGAAACATTAGGTTTAAATTTGCTAACTAGAGTGTCGGTGTTTTGGAAGCACTTTAATTGTCCCTCAATTAATTAACTGTTTAGGGTTACCCTGCAACACTTATGTAAACACGGCGCTGTGAAGCAACCAGGCTTACACGCAAAAATCACATTTCACAGACCAGCGGCGAGGATAGAAAAATATCCCTACAGCATATTACTGTTTACCGACGATACCGACGACTGTCAATACGCGACTTTCGGTAGAGAAAATTTTATATTTTTTCATACGTAAATATTTACTTTTCGTATAAAATGTATGTTTCGCGAAAGCGCAAATAACAACCCTAAGCGCAAATTCTCTGCTGTAATTCGAAATAAACAACAACCCTACTTACAATATATAGCAGCATTGTAATCACGTTTAGTCATTAAAACCTCAAAATAAATTCGATTTCTAAAAGCAATTTATGAGTTAGAATTTGTTTTTTAATTTTACGCTAGTAAAACTGTGCGAAAACAATGACCCTAAGAGATTAGAGCAATTAATTTATTTTTTGTAATTATATGAAGAAAA
Organism: Magicicada septendecula; assembly: GCA_034769895.1. Lineage (NCBI taxonomy): Eukaryota > Metazoa > Arthropoda > Insecta > Hemiptera > Cicadidae > Magicicada > Magicicada septendecula. The sequence goes on along the minus strand of CM068369.1, from coordinate 280,755,533 downwards.
TTAAAACAGACTTTTATGAAAGGGGAAACCCTATAAGAAGTTCAGTATTATCAGAGGAGCTAGTGTTACAAAGGAATCTGTGCTACTGGATGGTAATTGCTGATTAGCTCTGCAATAAAAATAAAAATAAACCAAACATACTTTTGATAGACTCATTTAATTGCCAGAACGGTTTCCTGGCTCAATCATTATCACAATATTTGTTTTCATGTAGTTATTTATATTTTATTTTGTTATACATTTTTACATTATTAACTTACTTTACATATACAGAAGAGAAGAATTATAGCTCACCGCGCTTTAAATTTATATTCCTAGTCTGGAAAATTTTGTCTATAAATCCGTGCAAAAATTGCCTCAGAATTGGCTTTAATTTTTTAAATTACGTATCATATCAAAACAAACATTTAACGCTACATCAAGAGGAGTGTATCTGTTCTTGCATACACAAAAATTTAAACCTAATTAAATATATATATATATATATATATTGCAACAATACATATATTTGCATATTTGCCCAGGGCGGTATGTTTTGTAAATAATTAGTGTAAAAAGAATACCACGAACAGTTTTAAACAATTTTGTGCGGGAGAGTACAGACTGTGGCCTGTCGAAAGTGACACCTGCTTCGGTAGTGTTAAAATACAGCGTTTGTGTGTATGTGTGTGTATGCCAGTTCCGACCATCATTGAAAGACGAGAAGGGGAGACACGTACGAATTGTTGGTTTGTCATTAATCAGGTTTTAACCTGATTAAAATAAACTAATTAATACGTTTTAAACCTGTGAACAAAGACTTAGCCAAATTATAAAGACACCATTACATTAAGGAATTTTTAACGAGTATGGTGATATAAAATTATTTCAAAAAGGTGCAATAATAAACACGCTAACTAATTTAGTGTTAATTACTAGTGTAATTAAATAATAATTAAGAAGTGTGGTATATGTGAGTGACCAGGAAAACATTACGCAAACAATGGTATCGCTCGTGCTAAGAGTATGTTAAGAAATCGTGAAAATGAAACAAAAAGTGATTTGTATTTAAAAGGACGCTTTGCACGAACTGACAATATCTAACAGGTCGAAAACAGTCCTGGACCTGTCAGATCGCCGTCCAGTATAAATACCACCAGCAATTTTGGGCCGGTCTCAGACTCAAGAAATCTTCACACAACGTAACGCTGCCGGTTTGCCGATCGATAAGGACCACACACACACTTTACCACACACACCAAGACGTATGGAGGAACTCTGGAGCATCACAAACAACACCCCGTAGAGACAGAGAACACAGCATTAGCATCATCATCATCATCATCATCATCATCATCATCATCATCATCATCATCAAATTCTCCCGATTCGACACACACACACACACACACACACACACACATGCAACGGTAACGGCAGATGTATGCAGGTGATGAATAAACAATTATATTTTTGTTGTGAAAAGAACTCTCAAAAAGAACTTACCTATGAACAGTAAAGAATTAAAGTTTTAAATTTAAATAGTAGTTAAGTAAAAGAATTTAAATTAACAAGAAAATTTAGAAAAGAAATAGTAATCTTCTGTTGTATGTTAAAATTTGGTGTGTCAGTAGAAATAAATAATAGATTGGAAGTAAATGTTATATTATTTGTATTTTGTTTATAGCAACAATTAATTTTATTCTTAAGTTTCAATATTATTTTGTTTTTAAATGAGTTGCTATTATTATTTATAATTTGAGTCAGTGTTAGACACACTGAAAAAAAAGGATTTAGATAACTTGTTTAACATGTCTGTTTAGACAGTAATATAGTTGTTTATATTTTTATATGTTATGAACAGCACAGCAGATTACATTGTATTTGTGAAGCTTATAAAAGAGAATATTTGAATTATCTAATATTTGAAATTTTAATATTTGAATATTTTTCTATTAATATTAATAAATCATAGAATGATTATTTTGAAACGGTTTTAATTAATTATTTCATGTCAACAACATCTCACTCCTCTTTGAAAATTATTTAATTATTGTGCAACTACATATACTTGACGCAACGAGAATAAAAAATCCTGCGACCTGGCAGGTGTAATACACTTTATAGTTGCGTTGAGCACATAGTAATGTATTTGTGTAAATTTTTGAAATTCTTGTAAAGTTGCAATATTCTTGTAAAAATATAATGCAACAATACATATATTTGCATATTTGCCCAGGGCGGTATGTTTGCAAATATTTAGCATAGAAAATATATGATAAATAGTTTTTAACAATATTATCCTGGCTAAGAATTGTCAGAAAGCGTACACCTGCCCCGCGAGTGAATACAGCTGTTGTGTGTTTGTGTGTGTGAACGCAAGCTACGACAGGCAAAAGTCTACGATGGGGTGATGCGTACGAATTATTGTTTTGTCTGTAATCAGATTTTAACCGGATAAAAATAAATTAATGAATACGTTCTAAACCTGTTAACAAAGACTTACTTAAATTAGAGAAACACCATTTTATTAAGGAATTTTTAACGAATATAGTGTGTGACGATTTCATTAATAAAAATATGTTAATTAATTAAATTGTTAATGTATAAGCTGAGAAATTTTAAAATTTTAATAAAATCTCACATTTTAAACTAAATCTTATTGCTATCATTAAATAATAATAATATTTAATAAAAGGTCTAATAATAAAATAAAAGGGAATACAATTGTACAGAAAGGGTAAAGCTTGTTAATTAATCCTGCATATACAGGCACTGACCAGAATTAACTTGTTTTCTGACCCCTAAACAAACTAAATATAATTGTAAATTTTGTTATTATTTAAATAATTAAATAAGACCACTGTAATGTACTTTGATAACGTCTGTAACTAAGAATATCTCTATTTAATTATTTAATCAAACTTTAGTCCTTTAATTAAATTAGAAACATGGAACTACTTTTATGTTGACTAGTAATTGTCGCGAGATTACTACTCTTCCCCTAACTATTTTTGCCCACTTGCAATGGAGCGCTCAAGCCGTAAGCTGCGTACAGCGTTGTTTCGCGACGCGTGTATAATTATGTGAATGGTTGGTTCAATTAATATTTAAATAACTAAATTTGTGCGGCGATGACATCTCTCTCTCAATGAATAAATAACAAAGTATGTAATTCATACATTACTACAAACATGAAGGTGATATTCAACTAATCTATAATCATGTGAAGTGTATTACTGTGAAACAAACTTTCTATTTATTTATTATAACTACAAGAATTACAACAGTCGTCTAAGATGAGAGTATCCTACAAGAATTACTACAGTCGCCTAAGATGAGAGTACTTCACCCCGAATGATATAACAGACTTCAGGAACTTCACCGTCACCGGATACTAAGGCAACGACAGACCTTCAGGAAACACACCAAGGACCGAAGAACCAATTCTGCAGCAAATACTGAAAACCAGGTGACATGGAGGCTTGTCTTCCATGGTTATGAGTTACTAAAATATTTACCCACAAAAGACAATTTAACTCACCACTTTTAAGACTTTAAAAGACAGACATTATATGTAACATGTAGTCTGTAATCTAATAACACTGGTTATAGCAAAAGAGTAAATGTTTAAACTAAAAGTTTTCTTGTTTTGAAAGATTAATAAAGTCCATTCTTCAAATGGCTCAATTTTCAATATTGTATATGGCAAGGTGACCATTATTAACTTAAGATATATTCAATCCCGGATCCGTGGAATAAATTAAATAGATGTACATCATATTTTGAGGGCCCTTATGAAAGAGTAATATATATATAATTATACTGTAAACTATATATGTTGAGAACTTTAAATAGAGAACTTAATCTCATAATGTAATAAAGAGATGTCATCTGAGTACTGAGTAAACTGAGTGCATAAATCAACAGTCTCCCCTTCCCAATATCCTGATATAAGAATTGTTTTATTTGTTGTGATTAATTTTCAGCTCGTCACAACGAAAGGCAGCCTGTATGATTGGCATTTCTAATTAATGCAGGTTCCCTAGGTTATAACACAAGTTAAGATATTATAAGTGATGTAAAAATATTGCAGGAATATGCCATAATAAAGACGCTAGGTAATTTAATGTTAATTACTAGTGTAATTAAATAGCAATTAATAAGTGTGTTATATGTGTGTGTCCAGAAACAAAATTAAGCAAACGATGATATCGCTCGTGCTACGAGTACGTTTACGAAATCGCGAAAATGAACCAAAAAGTAATTTGTAATTAAAAGGACGCTTTGCACGAAGTGACAATATCTAACAGGTCGAAAACAGTCCTGGACTTGTCAGATCGCCGTCTAGTATAAATACCATCGCAGTTGCAGAAATATGGTTATGGAGAAATTCATCAAAACAAGTTGTATAGAGAAAAGATTTAACAAAGATGTTTGCGTGGAATTAGAGAGAAAAGGGCTTTGCTGAATGCTCTGGGCATTAGAAGAGCAAGGTGTGTGGGGCATGTACACCTTTCTGCAAAGTATTCTTCAATTCAAGTTATGGGAAAGGAGATTTGAGGGACAGCTTTGTTTGTTGTAATTAGAGAGATTGATTACTAGGATGGATGGATATCGCTTGTGCGGGCATCAAAAAACTGCGTTGGATAAGCACATGTGGCTACAGGCACCAAATACAAGTCGATGTAAACAGTCCGATTTTCTCACATAGTCATGTCAAGGGCAAAAACGTGGATAGTTTTAATAACAAATTCGAAATTGTTCGCAATTTGCCTGAAAGCTTAAATGCATACAGATCGACGCGTAAACTCCGATTGAAAGTGTTAAAATTAAAAACACCAGTTATTGCAAACATGCTTACTTTATACTTTAATGAGAACTACGCTTCTAATCCAACAGGTTACATACGTAAATGCAGAAATTTCCTAAACAGTAACGACGGTAAATAAGAAACATTCTTAAGCGAAAAATATTTGTAAACCACAATTATTCTATTGTAGGAATCAGTCATCAGTTTCGAATTCGTATTAGATACCAATGTGTATACTGTATATCCATGATGTATTATACAACAGTTACAAAAAATTAATGACACCTGACAACAGGTAGTAGTCGCTTGTATGAAAAATGAGCACCTAAGTGTCTGAATTTGTCGGTGCTTATGGTTTATACACGACCGGACAACGCTGCCTGAAAACTAACAGGTTAAAGCTATTCGTAACCGTAGGGGATTCCTTAGCTTGCTTGCTTAAGTTTAATTACTCTGTTTTTCTCTCAGGCCGCAGCGTGTCCTGTTGTCTAATAACAGTAGATTTTATACCACATTTTATCCGGCGAATCAACAGTTTGCGCAATCAACATCGCACCAAAATGCTAATTGAATGTTTCACGCGTAATTAGGTATAAAATTGATCAAATTGTTATTTTCGTAATTTGGTAAATCTCCAGCTGCCAGTAACAATTTTAACAACGCATTACACATCCGCAACGACATACGCTATGGGGTACTGTGCACTTACTAGTGTTTGATAGACGTCTATAAACGAGTTAGTGGATCGTAAACGTATTGCGTTGGATTTACAGACACAGTAGTCGAAACATCTGGTGCAATTTATGTGAGGTACGCTAGCAACTGCGGTTTTATTGGGTAGTGGCAATAACATTTTGTGGATAGGGTAGTAACTCTAATTGATGGATTGGTGTGTAGAGGATCGTGTCATAGGTTTTTGATGCTTAAAGAGAATTGACTACAATATAAAGTATTACCAGCCATTACTGAGCGCTCTGAGTAACCCTGATGCGTACGAGAATTTATACACACAGTGGCACTACATTAACAAAACTAATTTTCCTTAACACAGACTTGAGTTATTCATTATGTGGTCATACGTCCTGGTTTAGGGAGGGCAGTCTACCAACTGTGGTAAGAGCCTGTTACCGCCAACCACAAAGGATTGAAATATGTCCTGCTTTTGGGTATTATTCCACCTTTTGTTTTACTTATGACAAAGAAAAAACCATCGATGTAATATAAAAGTTAAAAACAAAGACAGATATGGCAACATACTCCCAATATGTAGTTATCACCAACTCTAAAGGCGATGCTTGTCCATTAGGGTGGAACGAAAAAATCAAGTTTGGAGTTTTAATTTGTAATAGCGCGGAAAAGTTGCCTTTTGGTGTAGATAAGATAAAAAAAAAAAAGATATGAAAAATATTGGAGCACGTCTTCAGGTGCCGCAAGGACGATAAATTTTCATAAAATTGCAATTTTCGCTACATTTTTAAGTTTTTTAAGAAGTTGTCAAAATTTTTTTGTTTATTTCAAATACTGTCAAAAAAGCAGTTTTTATATCAAAAAAGACATACAATTTTTTTTTAACTTTTTGGATTCTGTCTTGAGGTGCCGCAAGAGCGGTAAACTTTTATAAAAACACACTTTTTGTAACTTTTTCAAAGAATTTTACGTGTCTCGATTATGCAATAAAAAGTTTCAAATAGGCGTTTTAATATGAATAGAAAGATAAAAACAGTTTAACTATTGCATTGGCATCCGCTCAACTTAAAGAAAAGAAAGAATTAAGTTGGACAAAAAAGTTATTTCACCAGAGCACGTTTCACTAATAGAGGAACCAAACTCAAAGTTTTTAGGCCACGTAACACCTAAATCTGGCACTAGAAAATACATAGCAGACAGTATACTGGAGTTTCTTGAAGATAGAGAACACAACAAACAACTTTTGAACTTGAGTGTGATGGAACTGCTATACTGCTATTGGGTGTGATGGAACCGTTGTAAACACTGGACATAATAATGGTGTGATTTCTTTGATGGAAAATGAAATAGGAAGACCTTTACAATGGTTAGTTTGTTTGTTCCATGGAAATGAGCTACCTTTGCGACATCTTTTTTGTCATTTAGATGGTAAAACGAAGGGACCCAATGAGTTTAAAGGCGAAATAGGTCAGCAGCTGGAAAACTGTGCTAATCTTTCTGTGGTTACTTTCTTGCCAATTGAAAATAACCTTCCTCTTTTGGAGAACATAAATGATTTAAGTACAGATCAGAAGTATTTATTGGATATGTGTATCGCTGTATCAAGTGGAAATTGCTCACTAGATTTATCTTTAAGAAACCCTGGAAAACTTGCTCACTCCAGGTGGCTTACATTAGCAAACCGTATACTTAGATTGTATGTGGCAACTGAAAATCCAACTGAAAACCTTAAGACTCTGGCTGAGTACATTGTGGAAGTGTATGCACCTGTGTGGTTTAACATTAAGTTAAAACCTTCATGTACTTATGGTTCCAAACATCTGTTTAAGCTTATCTCATTTTCACGCTACCTCTCTGATGATTTCAAGAACGTTCTAGACCCGGTTATTCAAAGAAATGGGTACTTTGCTGCTGCAGAAAATCTCCTTTTGTCCATGCTATGTGATGAGCGCAAAAATGTAAGAGAACTTGGTTTACGAGGTGTTTTAAAAGCAAGAACAGAAAGTAGAGGCGGAGTCAGGAAGTTTAAAGTTCCAAAGATAAACTTTGACGCAAAGGATTACATCGACATGATCTCATGGTCTGAAAATGACGTAACTGAACCCCCCTTGGTAAAACATGTTTCCATTGACTCTCTCAAAGACTTTATACGGAAGACATCTGAAGCTCAACCAAATAGTAAAGTGGACCCGCTTATCGACTTTCCCCGGCTTCCTTGTCACACGCAAGCAGTGGAAAGAGCTGTGAAACTGGTGACCGAATCGGCTCAAAATGTCTGTGGTTCAATCGCAAGAGCCTTGATATATAAGAGCAAAAATTGACTCACGTGAGAACATGCCAAAATTTGATACAAAAAACAGTTTAATGTGTCAATGAAGTAGAAACAAACATTTTGCAGCTGTAACATTTGTAATTATTAAGGGTTTTTTAAATCATAAAAAATGAACTTTCAATGTCTTTAAAAGTGTATTATGATATTTTTTTACATGTGCTCTAATAAAAAAAATATATAATTGATTTGACGAGCTTTTATTTCAACCTTATTTACTACTATTTGTAACAACCAAAATGTTCGCAAAAGTTTCAAAATTAGCAAAAATACAAACATTTGACATTAAAAAATATTTTTTTATTATTATTATATTTTGTAATTAATAATTTTTTCCAATTCTAATGCTTATATATGTATTTACAACTATCTTTTGTAACATTATATGTACGAGAAAACCATAAAAAATAATTTATCAAAGTTTAGAATTTTTCAATTTTTTTAATTTTTTTACAAATTTTAAGCTCTTTGCGGCACCTCAAGATGTTGTAGTATAGCAACCCATTTTTTTTTCTTCTTTTTGAACCTAAAAGGCAATTTTTCCCCACTATTACAAAACTAAAAAAAAAAATTAAAAAAAGGCCATTTTCGTTCCACCCTATCATACAATAAATATTAATAGGCCTTTATCTTGTGAGTAATTCTGTGAGTTTCTAGAAAGCTACTTGTACACTCTAAAAAAGATGTTTCTACCTACACTGTCACAAAATTGCAGCTGATGAAAATAATGCCTCCTCATTATTGTTATATTTGAAATTCGTCAGTGTCTAAGAACTAGACTTATTTTTTTCAAGTACTGTTAATTTTGATCAATTTTGTGAAACGGATGTTGTTGGTTTTACACGTGCACACAATAATAACACTGTAGCATAATGAAACAATACAATTTTCAATTTCTGAATTAATATCAACATATTCCTAAACACATATTACACAAAAGTAACATAAAAGGAAACCTAGTACAAATTACGACAAAGGTTATAAGTAAAACAGAACGGTATATACGAAATAAAGTGTTCAAAATGCATTTAAGTGTAGTTTGGCTGGGCAGGGAAACTAACTAAACTAACTATTACAAAGAAATATAAACAAATTATATAAGTTAACCGTTAAAGTTTACAGTTATCTCATACGTACAAACACGCACACATGAAAATACTCATACAAAGGAACAACAAAACCATATTGAACAACAATGCCATTATTCACTAAGTAATTTAGTAGCACTAACCATAGTTGCACAAAGTTAAATATATACTAAATATTCTTAGAATTTATCTTTGCTCTAAAACTAAGATTTATTAATTTTGTATTTCTATTGCAAAGTGTTTGGGACATGTATCACAAAGCCTGTTAAAGACGAGCTGCTAATATTAAAGAACAAACGTGCGATTGGATGTCAAATGCAGGTTACTTTATTTAACCTAGCTTACATAAATCTCTATGTTTAAATGTATGTATTTTATGCAGAGAAACGCTCTTGGTGTTCGTAAATGTTCATAAACCTTTGCTTATTGTATACCGTATTAGGTCTAATAATTCTTAAATACTGTAACGACTAATTCTTATCGTATTGTAAAAGCCCCGCGATGGAGCGACAATCTGTAATAATTTGGCCTGTGCGTGTATTATGCCACACGTTGTAGTCGTTAATTTGTAATAATTAGACTCGGTGTACTCTGAAAGTCTTGGTTGTTTTTATTTATTTGTAATAATAAATGTGTTACGCTGCGTTAATTTTTTACGTTGCGTCGTAATTACGTTACGACTTTCTTACGTCGTAATTGACCTCGCCAATACCTGTGTACCTTCTTTATGGTGATTTTCCCGTTGATAGGCGCCAATCTGTTTATCCAAAACAAATAAAAAGTTGTCGTTTAGCGAAATCGCATCTCGCACTGTTGTTCGCCCGAGAAATTCATATCTTTTTACTCGCGAAGTTATACCAACCTGTATTTCTCGTAGGATGAAGTATTCCGGTGATATGTCACTGAATGAAACACATAAAAAATTAATTTGTGAAATAATGCACAGGTATCAAAATAAATATCGGTTTATTAAAGGACAATTCTGCTTTGAATAATTACGCTAACATGAAAGTATTAAAATTATATTTGTTATGCTCCGGCTATAAGTAATTTATCGCCCAGCGGTTGGCAGTAACTCTCTCTACTGGATCGTTTGCTGAAGCCTATCACGTTTACACTGCTTTTCAGTCAAAAAGTTCTTTTGATTACGGACAAAAAATTTACAAAATGATTGTTTAAAGTACAAACCTTGACATTCAAATAATTAAATATAATAATTTTCTCTTACCACAGTTTACTTATGGTTTACAACAATACTGAGTTCCCCTTATAAGCTAGGTTAAGTTCGACTTGTGTATAAATAGTCTCTTATTTCTTAAAGTGTTATTAGTGAGTTTGAACAATCTTTTAATACTATTTATCAAATATTTGAATAATTATTCAGTGTTTATTAAGTGTGAACCAAGTTTTGATATAGTGCATAAATTTGTGAAGTGTTGTGAAAAGTCTTGTGGGTGTAGTTAGGTAATTTAGGACTATACTTTACAATTTTATTGAAGTTTAGTGGATGATTTTCATCAGCTCTAGTGTCTGAGTTTTCCTTCTCTAATTTTGGGTTTTATTTCTTGTAATTCAGGTTTAATTTTGTTACAATGTTGTGTCAGCCTTGTTTCTTCCTTGTTAGATAGTATTTTCTTTCATCAACTTGGTTTATTTAAAATTATTTCTGTGGATCGACAATTTTATCGTCTGCCCTCTTGTGATGCTAAAAATGGACTCTTATTTCGTTTTTTAATGGTTTTCAAATAAATATGTTTTGTTGTCTTGGCAACCAAATTACTCTCTATTGGCTGAAAGAATTTAGTACTCAATGTTATGAAGTTTGAGTTTTTGTTCAAAATGCCTAAATATTTTCTAACTAAGATATTTTCCTTGTCTTATTACCAATCTGACTATTATTATTATTATCATCGAATAGCTTTTTTGATGTAGTTAATTTAGACATCAAACATGATTATTTTTGTTATCTCTGGCCTATTTTAACATTTGGCTGTTACTATTCTTTTTATTTAATTTGGTCATTATGTTGTTTTATGCACTTATTTTATATTTATATTGTTTCTTGGTTTGTTATTTTATGTTTCCTTATCTTTTCCTCTCACTATTTACTGTCATTTGTGGATATTTTACAATTTTGGTTCACATAGTTTGAGGCCTATCCTTATTACAATGTTTTTATTTTAATTTTACTCTTAATACTAGTTTTCATCGGTTTGTTATGGGTATTTTACCTTAATCAGTGATTTACATGTTTTAATATATGGCTATTACAGCTTCTCTGACATTTTACTGCTTTCTGTACTTAATTTTATAATTTTAACATGATTTGTTCCTTATACTTTGATCATCATCAATATAACTTATTCTTACTACTAATTCAACAACTTTAAACGTTTGAACAATTCTACTATCACTATCACGTTCTCTTTATCTCCTTATAACATCATTACCATTACTTTAGACATTTAACATATAACATTTGCATTTAAACATTCATTTCTCTTAATCCTTAGTTCTAACTAAAATATTGGTATGGAGAACCATACATGACTTCCATATTCTAAGATTTATATTTAAAATCATTTTCGAAATGAAATATTACCATAGAAACTACTTCTTTCTACGTACTGCTTCAGCCTTAACCACAGTACTGTGGTCACTAACGTATACCACCTCACGTTATCGCACTCGATTTTCACTGATGATGGAAGTCGATGGCATTGCCGAAATGTCTGGTTTTGTAGAAAACATTGGACTACGGCCAAATATCCCGGGAAGGAATTTTAACAAAAAATACTTCTTTGTTGCCGATAACGTTGTACACATATATATCAGTGGCGAAGTTACATGGAGGCAATTGAGGCAATGCCTACCCTAAAAAATTCTGTAGAATAAATATTATAAATACGTATGAACTACATAACGTAAAGAGTATACATTGTTACTGCGACTGTCAAATTTATTAAACCGAAACGTGCTTTATTGAGCGACCGCTAGATGGTGACAGGTGAGATTCGGCATAGTTCGTTTAAAGCGAATGAGGCAACCTGAACTTGACTTGCCTCAGCGTTTTTTGTATACATCGTATGTAAGCAATGTAGTGGTGTGATAGGGAAGTGTAGGGAGGGGGGATTGTCCCGCGCTGTACACATAGAGCGTTGAGGCATGCCTCACTTCTGTGGTCCAAACAGTTAAGTTAAAGCGCCTGTGTTGTTTCTAAGTGTTTATTTTATGCGGTTATTAAAAGTGTCACTGTTATTCCGCTGAACTAACAGATGATCAAGATTGTTATTTGAATTATTTGTAACATTAAACATATATATAGAAACTAATCAAGTTTAAAAATTTGAAGTTCAATCAGTTGTATTATTGTGTATGACTAATACAAGGATTGTTCAATAGACACACGTATAGAGCTGTAAAGCATTTTTTATTCAACGATTTTAAAAGAAGTCTCCAATAACATTAAGACATGAGTTCCACTGTTGCACTAACAGTGGATTCCCTGCTAGTAAAATTCTTACGGCTGTTTGTGGAACCATTCGGTTACAGCAAACTCTACCTCAGCGTCCGATTTGACCCACCGTCCTTTTAGTGATTCCTTAAAAAAATTTAAGATAAGATTTTTGCCTACCCATTCATTAACTAAAAGCTTCGCCAGTAAGCAAATTGATGTCCATTTTTTCGGCTTGCACGCGTTATGTTGGTGTGGGTTTCGGCACTTTCCATTTAAAAAGCGTGCAAACGTAAGAAAATAAACATGAGTGAGGCCAGAAATAACGTGAATTGTGTGTGTGTGTTTGTGTCTTACCTGCCTTTTTATTGCCGTATTAAATGAAAAATATTGTATTACATTAAAATGAAAAAATTTTAATTTTATTGCCTGGCAACAAAATTATTTTATTTTTAACAATTACCATTGTTTCAAAAAGTTTAAATAAATTTTCAAGTACTTTAATCTTGTTAAAACGTAAAAGGTTGCAGGTAAACTACCCCTTCCCCTTAACCGATCTTCACCAAAATCAAAATTCCTTGAGACCTCCAGAATTCAGGGACGTATGCAAAAAATTATTTGATTCCGTTTGAATTTGCGGCAGTTATCGTTTGCCATAGAAAATACCCTTGTTAAAGAAACGTTGTAGGTAAACTACCCCTTTCCCTTAACCGATCTTCACCAAAAACAATAGATCTTGAGAACTATACAATTTAGGGCTGTATGCAAATAATCTTTTGATTCTGTTTGAATTTGCGGCTGTTATCGTTTGCCATAAGAAATACCCTTGTTAAAACATAAAACGTTACAGAAAATACCCTTGTTAAAAAAACGTTGTAGGTAAACTACCCCTTTCCCTTAACCGATCTTCACCAAAAACAATAGATCTTGAGAACTCTACAATTTAGGGCTGTATGCAAATAATCTTTTGATTCTGTTTGAATTTGCGGCTGTTATCGTTTGCCATAAGAAATACCCTTGTTAAAACATAAAACGTTACAGGTAAACTACCCCTTTCCCTTAACCGATCTTCACCAAAAACAATAGATCTTGAGAACTCCACAATTTAGGGCTGTATGCGAAACACTATTTGATTCTGTTTGAATTTTCGGCTGTTATCGTTTGCCAAAAAAAAAATTTCCCTTGATAAAAAAAAACGTTGCTGGTAAACTACCCCTTTCCCTCAACCGATCTTCACCAAAAACAATAGGTCGTGAGTACTCTACAAATCAGGGCTGTATGCAAAAAATTATTTGATTCTGTTTGAATTTGCGGCAGTTATCGTTTGCCATAAAAAAAAAATCTACAGACACACAGACAGTCACACAGACACACAGACAGACACACACACACAGACACTTTTCGGAAAACGACTTTTTTTCATGTTTTGAGTGTAGTACAATCAGAATCTGCAATAATCTCGAACACGATTTTTTTTGCCATCACCATACTTCCATTCCTTAAGGAATATGGAAGTAAAAACAATATTATTTGGACTAATCATTAATTGACTGATGTTAGTTCCTTTTTATCATTAACTTATTCAACTATTCACTTCTTTGAGTGTTTCTACATAGGCACTCCCACTTCTGGATGAGTTCTTGCTTAACAGTAACTATGTTTGTCTATCGTTGGGTTACACTGGCACTTACAGGTTTCACATTACTATTTAGTGTTTATTATATATTATTTGATTCCTTTTACTGACTTCACTTTGATGTACTCACCCTTATTATACTGTCAATTGGTAAATTACTTCCTAACTACTATTATGCACTCTTGGTTCAATCAAGTTTTAGTTAGTCTTATATTATTCATTAAAATTTTACGTTTGTTCTCTGTATTATGGTTTGCGTGTTTTATTGTTTGTTCATCTTATCTTTTTCCATTCAATATTTACTTAATTGTTAATACAATATATTAATTGGATTTCTACTTTCCCTACTTAAGGGTACATTTAATGTGTTCATTTTATTATTTCTTTGGTCATGATTTCTTTTGTTATTGGGCCGATCACTTGGGTTGGGTCATTGTCATTTGTCTCGTCATAGTCATTTTATTTTTCATGATTATTTTAATGCCTTTTTATTTTATATTTCTTCTCTGGTACTGGGGCGGCTTTTGGTGTCGTAACAATACACACAATGTTTGGAAAGTTGTGCCAAGCTGATAGCAAAATGTCCATTAAACATACGACGAAAAACACGTTGTTTTCCGTCTGTATGTTTGCACGTGTTTTTTTTTTTAAAGGAAATAATTATATACTGAAGGAATAAGATGTATGGCTGAAATTTTGTATACACAGTAAGTGTACTATTTTCTGTAAAGATACAAACCAAACTTTTATCTAAAAAATGGGGGCGGATGGAATAATCTACTTCTATATTTAACAAAAACTTATATTCCTAAGGGAAGAATTTATAGTACACAAAACATGTCTCTTTTTATTCGTAATCTATTTTTATAGATTTAAGGTAAAACGTCACGGAGTTATTACATTTCTTTTCTAACATAACATTTTGCCAATTTTCCTTATAAATAGCACGTATATTTTTCTGTGTTGTTAAACATTTAAAGAAACTTAATTATTTTTTCGGATTTCCAAATGCTAAATGAAGTAAATTAAAATAAATATTGAAATATTTATTCCCGTTTATTTTCTACTGATTTTCCCTTTTATTTTCCCTTTTCTTTGGCAATGGAATACATATTAATTCCCTACTACCAAAATATGAATAATCGTCCGTTTAAGATGTGAATTCCCATGTAGTACTAAATACAGTATTATTTATTGGGATTAAAATTTGTTAAATCATGGTAAACAACATAAAGCAACTTTAAAGAACAACTCATAAATGTAAAATAATGTAATAATGGCAAACAATGTAAATGCAAATACGGGGCTCGAATGAGGAAAATAGCACAAAGATTTTGTTAATAAAGAAACGAAATATGTCCGTAATTTTCTTTCAGAATTCCATAAAGAAGGTGTCATTGGATTATGAATAAAAAATTTATTTTTTATGTAATAGAATATTTTTTAACACGTTTTTACTTCTGGAAATTTAAAATTGTAATTTTAAGAGCCGCTATAAACAAAAATCTTAAAATAACATTTTCATTAGTTTTGTATCTGTAAGAAATGGGAAAGGTATTATGTACACTAAATGTTTCCTCCACATCTCATTTCGTTCAGCAATCTTTTCTTAAAAATTACATACACAATACAGACGGAAAACGTCGCATTTATTGGCATATAGTTATTGGACATTTTTCTTCAGTTTAATATAGTTATTTGACATTTTTCCTTCAGTTTAATGAGTAGGGTTATTTTTGAACAGGCGTATCCAGTTCTCATTTTTAACTCGACCGTTTGGCGTTTTCTGTTTGGGGGACGTCTGAGATTATTTTTTGAATACGTTAACAGATTTTAGTAAAACTTGGCATTCGTATCCATACATATAACCTGCAGAATCGTATTGTTCTTGAGTAGGGTGGCTGAGCGCAAAAATATGAGGATTAAAAATTTTTTAAAATGTAACATGTCAATTTGCGGTACCAGATTAAATAACATTTTTACTACAATCTGAACATAGTGCTCAGTATCGGAAACTTCAACACTTTTAGGCGCAAGGGTCAAATTTATGAAAATTGCAAAAATAAAAGTAAGATATCATATTAAAGATAATTTTAGCCACAGTATAAATATCCTTTTTAGGTTAAAAAATAAAAAAAATTTAGCACATCAAATATGTATTAAAATTTTGAAAAATTTCTGCCAAACCTCAGAATGAAGGACATATTGTAATGTTACCTCAATTTTGAATGTAGCGTTTGTTTTGGAAATTTTTATCTTTACGTGGACGACAAGATAAAACTTTTAATAAGAAATTTGCAAAAGTTGTTTAAGTCTGAGCGATTTCTGTAACTCAGGGGGCTTACTACTGTATACAAATAGAAAAAAAACATAATTCTCAACTCAACGTGAAAGAGTGTTTGTGTTGACTGTGTTATTACGCGAATGCTAGAATTATATGTTAGATGTTACGTGTAATTAATTACACTTGTTTCTAACTCTAACTGTAATCACGTTTTACATTAAGCACATTGTCATGAAAACCCATTTTTACTTGGTTCTACAATAGAGGGTGATCGTGATAATGCGATTTTATTCTAAACTCCCTTAATTGCTTTTAAAATATGGGCCCATTAGTAAACAATAAATCGTTGAGTTTGGCCTCATATATACAAACTATATTATTTTATATCAAACGTAGATTTGGTACAATACATTACAGAATATTGTAACGTTGTTCGATTTAATTCCTACTGTACGTTGACTGAGGATAGCACAGAAGCCAAACAAACCATCTTTTGTTCACCATATTAACATGTACGTTTATGAAATTAAAACACACTCAACATTTGGTGTGTATAATTTTCTGTAAACAGTGTAAACAAAGTTAAATAGGCTACTATTATAGCTTCCACTATGATCTAACCTACTGACCATTTATGTTGATTTAATAAAAAGTTACTGCATTCACTACGTAACACAAACTGTAAAAACTCACGTCAATTAAAAAGTCCGCGGTAAGATTCTTTTTAAAAGGGGCCTTTAAGAAGGTCATTTAAATTTCTTGGGAAACTTGCGTACCACAACTGCTTGTATCAGTAATCATCTCGTGACCCACTTTCTGCCCCACTGCGTCAATCATAGGAATATTATTTTTGACGTTACCAATCCAAAGTTCCGTACATGCCGTCAGAAATTGAAAGCTAGTGTGAATGATCTTTATAAAAGACCTAACCACAAGATCTTTTATTCTCTACGCTTAGTTAGTATGGACTTTAGTCGTCCATATTTAGGTTCAAAACGTTAAAAAGGAAACTTCCTAGAGCGGAGATGGTCCTGATTAGAGCGAGTCCAGACATGGTTTACCCACCTTGCACGAGATCTGAAAAATAATAATCATCTTCTAGCAAATATAATTTTATCGCATTCTTGTTTATGCGCTGCATTGTCCTACTGTTTTGTAATAATTTTTAAAAATTTTTTTTTGACTAGTAACTCGTATTTAAAGTAAAAAAAATGTTGTGCTGAATTACACACAAAAATTCGTAATATTTGTGGACAAACATTTCAAGACACAACGGTAACGCTTTACAGTTCTGTAATTATATATCGTCTTTATGAATGTGACTATTGCGGGCAGTGTCTGGCAAAAATCTGGATTACAAAATACTGTATATCCAGTTTCTTGATAGTGGAAATGCCTTATCTATGAAAATGCATAATATGAAGCTATAAAAATATTGAGACAAAGTGTCCTCCATCCAAAGAAAAAGACCGCTCTCCAGTAGGCTACTGATTTTGCAGGACAATGCTCCATCGGACAAAGCAATAAACAACAATTAAAACGTTGCAAACAATGTCGCTGGAAAAGTGCTTCACTAATCAAAGTTTAAAACTTGCTGCAAGCGAAAAATATAAATTTCGTTCATTTAAACAAATCTTTGCATCACAAAGATCTGAAATAGTGAAGACAAGGAAACGGATAACTGGATCCGCTTTAAATCACTGGCGAGGAAAGATTTTAAAGAAGGTATAAAGAAGCCGGTAACAGAAACCATATGAAAAGTGAAACAAAATATATGAGCTCTGTGTGGCAAAGTATTACATATATGTTGATATTGTTTGAATACAGTAAAGCTATTTATTATATTTAAAGCTGTTTTTATTTTAATACAACGTAGGGCGCCAAATATGCGTACTTATTTGCAGTAAACAAATATTTTTCAGAGGAGTAAGTCTGGTCTGTAACTACAAACGGCGACTGAATAATAAGAGTAGTTAGCGTTACAAATGTACGTTGTGCAGATTGTATCTCTGCGCTGCAGTAGGCCAAAGACAAACGGTACCCTACATTACTAGAGCTTTTCTGTTTGCTACAAGCTGCTCGTATGAGGAACATGATTAGTGCTATAAGACTGTCATTAAATGAAACATTGGATACAAGATTTAAAAGACATATTTATTTTAAAGTAAAGTAAACATTTTATATTAATTTATTAGCATATTGTTATCAATTTAATTACCTTTTTTTATTCATTTATGTCAATGGCGTTAGAGTATTCCGGCACATTATAAGTATTTGACAGTTCTACATATGTCACAACACACTGGCGAATATTTTTGCTACAGGTAAGACAAACTGAGGCCAAAACGTGAGCTCATCGTTGTTTTCAGTAGCAAAAGATCTGATAATTCCAAATGTTATTTTTACACAAAAATACCACTCAAAATCAAAACCTCGCAAACGCAAAGACATGCACAGATAAACAGGTACCGAAGTGACATAATCTCATGTTACTTATTTTTACAAAACATGTCACCGAAGGACTCGAATGAAACAGCTCTTACACTAAATATTATGTTTAGCGTAAATAAAAAACTGACGCGATCATATGCCGGGTGTTTGCAAGGAGTTTATTACCCATAATATAATTAATTAATCATACCTAATGTTTACTTTGACTCACAAGTAGATGGTGCTGTAAAGCAACAACAGCCAGGTGTACGCACAAAATCACATTTCACTGACCAGCAGTGGTTATAACATATTGTAGTGGCAATTGGCGTGATATTCTTGCTCATCGACAAAATAAATTTCAGTCTATTAAATCCATTTTCATCTTTCACTTCCAAAATATATTTTCTATGTGTGCCTTGAATGCTGTACAGAGCTTCAATTTACAAACAGTAACTACTGTAATTAAATATACTTCAACCCTTACAAATTACAAAACTATAATATCGTATATTTCCAAATGCTATATACGAGTAAACAAAGCTTTCCGTGAACGACAGTTTTTTTTTAATTTTTACACAAAGAGCTTTTGGAATAGGCCATCCAGTGAAGTAACATCCATTAAACTATGCCTACGAATTTCATTGTATCTGAAGAGTTCCTTCTGTAATGGTGAATCACATGACAGTGGAAAGGGTACGAGAGTTACTGAAGGGATGATATCTGATACTGACAAAGAGATGTTTAAAGGCACAGGAAAGCCACGTGGGAATGAGTGGTTTGACGGTGAATGTGAAGTTGTGCTACGGGAACGAAACGAGTAAACATGAATTGGTTGAACAGGAATGCGATGTAAAGCACTAATGAATATCGAGGACACATGACAGGTTACATGCTAACAAAAGGAAAAGACATAAAGCAGATGTAGTCATCAAGAACAAATAACTATAGTTTAGAAAACTTATAAACATAAAGAAATTACATTATATATAATAAATTAAAAAATAATTTATTAATCTTTAACAAAAATAAAAGTTAGTCAGGATGATTCAAAATATTTAAGAGCATAAAACACAGCTAAATATATTGTAAATAAGTGTGACCTGTGGAAACATTATTTATTTAAATGCAGCACTAAATGTACAGTGGCTTTAAAGCAAGAGTATTTTTACAGTATGGAATATAGAAACGTAATTATAGGTATGTGTCATTTTGAATGATAGTTTATAGAATGTATCCGTGTCACGACCACTTAGTACAGCTGCCTTCATATTTAATGGTAAGTTATTCTTAGTCTAAGTATTTCCGTGTTAGTCACATATTATGTCAAGTTTCTTTCTCGAAATAACAGTTGATCGTTTTCTCAAAATTAAATAGTGTTAGCTTTAGTAACAAATTATAATTATCTCATATTTTCCTTAAATTCATTCGAGGTTTAGACATTTACATTGATGGAGATTGATGGAATTATTAACGAAAGCAACAGTAAACAAGTTTACGTATTTTCTAACAGTTTTACAAGTATATTTTAATGCTTAATTAACACTGGGCCACTTTCCAGTTACTTGGAAAGTACCCCAAATAATACTGCCTCCAATACCTGAAAAAAATGAAATCGCATTCTACAGAAATATAAGTCTGCTCCTAATATTTAAAAAAGATTTTGAGAAGCTAATTTTAAAAGGTTGGATTAATTAATTGAAGAAACAAAAATTGTACCTAATGTAATTTGGATTTTGCCAACACAGTATGGTTGGGCAGATCGAAGGGACAGTTAATAAGTAAATAATAGTAAATAATAATTTCAACGATAATGCATTTCTATTATTTTATGTCAGTTGGCCTACAATAACTTATACACTTGAGAAAACCTTACAGCCATTATAAACTATTCGAATCACATCTCTGATATAAACTTCCTTATACAACAGCATTATGTGTAAATAACATTAAATCTATAAAATCAGGTGCTCCACAGTGAACGGTATTGGGACCATTATTGTATTAAACATAATATTATATTATACATCTGACGGGAACTGATTAAACAAGCAATAATGGCAACATTTCAGGATAACACAGATATTATTTTCTTTCCTAATGAATGTAAAATTACTACAGTCAACTCACAAATAAATTTAGTAACATACAGTGATGGGTAAAGAAATGGACAATGAAGGTCAATTAAGAAAAATCTGCCTTAAGAAAAAAGTACCAGAAGAGAAAGTTGCCTTAATTAACAATGAACGAGAAACTGTTACAAATGTAGACCTGTGCAAGTATCTCGGTATGCACTTTTATTGGAGGGCGAAGCTGAAATTGCACGTACATCAATGAGGGAAACAACTGAGGGAAAAACTAAGACAGCAGTACTTGTTTCTGGACAACAGTTACAATTAACAGGAAAAATATCGGTATGGAGAACCATACACGACTTCCATGTTCTAAGATTTATATTTAAAATCATATTCGAAAAGAAATATTTGCATAGAAACTACTTCTTTCTACTTATTGCTTCAGTCTTAACCACAGTACTGTGGTCACTAACGTATACCACCTCACGTTCTCGCACTCGATTTTCACTGATGATGGCAGTCGATGGCACTGCCGAAAAGTCTGGTTTTGCAGAAAACATTGGACTAAAGCTAAACAGCCCGGGAAGGAATTTTAACAAAGAACTACTTCTTTGTTGCCGATAACTTAGTACACATATACAAAATTCTCCCCTCCCCTTCAACTATAATTTTCATTTATAGAAAATTACCCCCACCCCGTTCACCTAACCTCTTCATTTATAGATATTTCATCTACATTTCTACAGTGGCGTATTATTAGCTTCTTATCAGGATACTTTATTTATCAAAATTAAGTACTTTACTCTTGTTAAAACATAAAACGTTGCAGATAAAGTACCCCTTTCTCTTAACCGATCTTCACCAAAATCAATAGACCTTCAGTCCTCTACAATGCAGGGATGCATGCAAAAAAATATTTGATTCTGTTTGAATGTGCGGCAGTTATCGTTCGTCATGGAAACATTTCTCTTGTTACAACATAAAATGTTGTAGGTAAACTACCCCTTTCCCTTAACCGATCTTCACCAAACTCAATAGGCCTTGAGTTCTCTACAATTCAGGAAGTGTCCAAAAAAATATTTGATTCTCTTAGAATTTACGGCAATTATCTTTCTTAAAAAAAAATTTACCCTTCCTAAAACATAAAATGTTGCTGTTAAACTACCCCTTTCCCTTTACCGATCTTCAACGAAATCAACAAACCTTGAGTTCTCTTTAATTCAAAAAGGTATGCAAAAACGTAGTTGATTCTGTTCAAATATACGGCAGTTATCGTTCGTCATATAAAAAATTACCCTTGATAAAAAAACGTTGCCGGTAAACTACTCCTTTCCCTTAACCGATCTTCACCAAAAACAATAGGTCGTGAGTACTCTACAGTTTAGGGCTGTATGCAAAAAATTATTTGAATCTGTTTGAATTTGCGGCTCTTATCGTTTGGCAAAATAATACCCTTGTTAAAATATAAAACGTTGCCGGTAAACTACCCCATTCCCTTAACCGATCTTCAACAAAATCAACAGACCTTGAGTTCTGTATAATTCAAAAAGGTATGCAAAAGAGTAGTTGATTCTGTTTTAATTTACGGCAGTTATCGTTCGTCATAGAAAAAATTACCCTTGTTAAAACATAAAATGTTGCTGGTAAACTACCCTATTCCCTTAACCGATCTTCACCAAAAACAAAGGTCTTGAGAACTCTACAATTCAGGCCTGTATGCAAATAATCATTTGATTCTGTTTGAATTTGCGGCTGTTATCGTTTGCCATAGAAAATACCCTTGTTAAAACAAAAAACGTTGCTGGTAAACTACCCCTTTACCTTAACCGATCTTCACCAAAAACAACAGGTCTTGAGAACTCTATAGTTCAGGGCTGTATGCAAAAAATTATTTGATTATGTTTGATTTTGCGGCTGTTATCGTTTGCCATAGAAAATAATTACCCTTGATTTAAAAAAAAACGTTGCTGGTAAACTACCCCTTTCCCTTAACCGATCTTCACTAAAAACAATAGGTCTTGAGTAATCTACAAATCAGAGCTGCATGCAAAAAATTATTTGATTTTGTTTGAATTTGCGGCTGTTATCGTTTGCCATAAAAAAAAAATCTATAGACACACAGACACACAGATAGACAGACAGACACCACACACAGACACTTTTCGAAAAATGACATTTTTTCATGTTTTGAGTGTAGTACAATCAGAATCTGCAATAATCTCGAACACAATTTTTTTGCCATCACCATACTTCCATTTCCTTAAGGAACATGGAAATAAAAATAGTAAAACCCGATTCGAACGTAACTATAGACAAAGAAGTGATATAAAGTAGCTGTATCAAATACAATGGACAGATTGCGTATACGTTTATCACAGACCCATCGTTCAGTTAATGGGGAGAAAAATGAAGCCAGAAGAATGAAGAGTATTCAATCATGCGATTTAACAAAATATTTGTTGCAAATTAGTGAGCGACATTAAAAAGCAAAGAAAGAAATGTGTACCCAACTGTCAGATTAGTACAGTATATATAATAGAGTAAGAAGGCTGAACACTCAAAGAACGTCCTGCAAAGCTATTAACGTGCAATATGGTGTAACTATTGCCCAGTTGATTGGACAGAAAGTGCAAGAAACAAATAAATAAAAATAAATAAAATTTGTTTAGACTCATTGCTTTGAAGCGGTAGTTTTTATACATAAATGGAGACATTTATTAAGCGCTAATTAGAATATATAATAAAACACAAAGCTAGTAAAATGTATAAACCATAATTCTCCCTTCTGTCATCAGTGCGAGACTAGTTCTTTTAGTTACACCTCTGCACATAGCGTGGTTTGTTAAGCCATAATTACAAACACGTAATATCACTTGATAATAATAGTCACACAAAAAACAAAAACCACTTAAACTGCTTATATAAAAAACTGGCAAGTAGCTGTCTGACTCTGTCCATGACTTATGTTTTATAAAACAAAGGAAAAAGATCAAGGTCACTTGTTTTTCTCGTCAATTAAGTCGGTTGGCCCGTAGCATCTTCTATTTAAGAGTTAAATTATTTACTTCGCTGTATTTTCTGTCTTCCTTGATTTGTCTATATTTTCTAAATGCAGCCGCCGACTTCAATTTTAACGAGACACTCCGCATGCAGAAATTATAGCCGCATTGTACTCTGCACTTACTGCTCTTCGAACCGCGATCATAAACTAATAAGGGATCGTAAATATATATATAGCCTTGGGTTTGTAGACAAAGTAGAGAAGACATCTTGCGCAATTCACGTGAAGTACCAACTGAGGATTTATTGGGCTATAAGGGTAACATTTGTGGTTGGAGAAATGATATAATGGATGGGTTGATATAGACGATTACAGGGAATATTTGTCATAGTAAAGTGAGTTGAATCCAACCTTTACTTTTGCTAGAAAAGTCTGAGTACACTGTAGTTGAGTATAGGAACTGGAGTTGAGGTAGTTGGGTAGGTTTTCCTTAGCAAATATTAAAATTTAAACACAGAACAAGAAATGAAGAAATACCATATAAAAAGTCTTCTTCTTCTTCTTCTTCTTCTTCTTCTTCTTCTTCTTCTTCTTCTTCTTCTTCTTCTTCTTCTTCTTCTTCTTCTTCAACAGTTATATTCTATGTAACATTAACGCTACCAATCTAATATTCTATTACCGATTACTATATTATTCGGACAATCGGATATATATCCGAATTGTTCAGACATATTATTCGGATTATATTATTTGGAATATATTGTTATCAGACAATATTATTAAACAGCGTTGCATTTAAATGTAACTGGATGTAAATAAATTTCAATACAGTCAGTATGGAAAATGAATCATTATATGCATAAGTAAATCCCATGCAAATTTAAAGTGAATTAATAATCCTCACAACCCATAAATTCTAGTTTCCGGTGAATTGGGAGGGGATATTAAGAAAGCTTTATAAAACTTATTTATAACGCTATACGAAAATAAACAAGCGCGGTTATGCACACTTAGAATCAACGACTCACAGCCTCATATGTTATCCACAAACTTGCCAACTTGCCGTCTTTTATTAGTCTGCTAAACGCTCCTGTTCATTTATTGTTACTATGAATGGTGGAAAATGCCAGA
Organism: Magicicada septendecula; assembly: GCA_034769895.1. Taxonomy (NCBI): domain Eukaryota; kingdom Metazoa; phylum Arthropoda; class Insecta; order Hemiptera; family Cicadidae; genus Magicicada; species Magicicada septendecula. The sequence continues at coordinate 280,730,626 of CM068369.1, read as the reverse complement.
AATAGAACACGACGTCATCCTGCTTATCAGGCAGTACGTGACAAACGACACTTAGGCTTCTATGAGTCACGGATGCAAAAAAAGTGATGCGTGAAGTTACGTCATCACGCTGATATCTGCCATGGGTATCAACATGATTCCCGCCAGAAATCACAATCGCAACACGGATGCGTGACACGCGATAGTCAGCCTCCAGTAGACTCGAGCGTGACATGGAGCAGTTTTGGTCGGCAACAAATCATGGAATCATGAAATACGTCCTTTTAAAGATTCTTTGGACGTATTAATTTTGTTTCAACGCGTTAAAAATTCTACCATCATTACTCTAATTAAACAGAAATTATTCAATTAAATAATAATGATACTGTTAATTTAAAATATATCTGATCTCAATGAAAAAACACATCTTCTACAGTGGTGATATTTTTCCTTGATTTTGTTGTAAGATAGAGGTTGTTACATCATCTTTAATATAGTTTAAAATTTTCTATAAAAGTTCTGTGGAGACTCTAAAATATTCTCTAAACTTGGTTTCATTTTCCATCAGCTGTCTTAAATTATATCTTTGAAACAGCCTTTTATTTTCTTTTAGCAAAATATCGACAGGGGGTTCATTGTTTACCAGAGCGAATAAAAATAATACCTTCTCTTCAGCATCTTCAGCCACTAACACTGCTATTGCAGTACCCATTTCTCAGTTATTAAATTATTAACTTACTTGATCGAGCAGTGTTAAAAAACACCCTCTCTGCGCAATAGTGAAAGCGAAATCACGGGTAAAGTAAAACTAAAATGTCAAAACACTTTACAAATGCAACTCAGAACAACCAAATAAAACTTTAAAAGTCAACAGAACACTTAAATAGGAGCGTGTGTATGAAATATGATGCCCCATATATAAGGAAGTATGCAAGGATCAGAGAAGACAAGAAGTTACTTATCGGTACTTTTAACTTAAGAAATCCAGCAATATATAAAAAACAACTTTCCATCACATGTCATTTACACAAAGCACCCGTTTTCAGATTGGCAAACTTAATAAGTCAGTAGCAAATAGGAAAAAATGAACATCTTTAAAACTTTTTATGATTTGTGAAAAAAAATAAAACCAACGGATTCTACCATGATAGGATAGAAATAACCATCAAACAGAGAATTATATTTGATAGAATAATAAATTACCAATTTGCGAATAATAAATGAACAATATCAACACGCGCGCGCGCACACACACACAGAGATCAGCAAAAGGAACAAGAGTGTACCAGAGAAACAAGGCAGGCAGAGACATAGTTGTCAAGTACTTAGGAAGTGGACACTACCGATCCCTGAAAGCGCTAAGTAGTTGAGTAAAATAAAAATTATAATCTTTGAGAAAGTTTTTGTCATTTAGTTAAATTATATACTCGCACGTGCGCACATCAAACGCGCGCCTCTGATGAAAACTTGTAATGGAAAATGAAGGTTGGTGTGAAGTGACTCATCTTTTCCACCGAGTGTAAAGCCTCCATCATTATACTGAAATAATGCAAGTAACGGTATATCTCGTAACCTAAGGATGCCTGATAAGTAAATATTACAAAATTTATAAATATAAAAAAATTAGAAACCAAGAAACTATTTTTTAACGTTTCAGGAATTTCTATATTTTGAAGAATATTGTGAAGGTAAGACACATACAAATAAATATTAAGAAGTAATTACGTATATAAATAAATATTAATGTGTAGTAATGAATAATATGAAATATGGCTCATAACGGGTTATTAAACATTAAATATGATCATTAACAAAACTTTCTTTTTTTTAAATTGAGGCAACGTGCCCTAAAAGTGGAGTAATGAAAACATTGTTGCTACTTCAGAAAAGATCGTAAAGGGAGTTATACAGGTTGGAGAAGATAAAAAATGAAGTACATAGATAGTTATAAATATACGAAGCTAACCATAAATTATGGAGAAAAATTCCAAGAGAGAAGAGGGGAGATTGTAGTGATAATTATAGCACAGCGAGTGAGTCGATGTGGCTTTTATGAAACTTTGGTTTGGCTCCAATATCGAAGAGGAAGAAGAAGAGGGAATATAAATACAAACGTTACAGTAGACCAGATTAGATTACAAAAATTAAAAGACGCTACTGAACGCCTTAGAAATAAGAAAGCAACCGGGCCAGATAATATAAACTGAGAACTTGTTAAATATGGTGGTATGATGGTAGGTTACATACCTACCTTTAAGGATCCTAGATCTGCTTAATATGTGCTGGCAGCAGACACGCATATTACAAGAATGGACAATGTCGAAAGTGATCTCCATTTTTAAGAAAGGAGAAAGAAAAGAAATACCAAAAACTACCGAGTATTAGTCTTATAAATTCGTGTTATAAATTATACGCACGTATTATAACAACAAGACTACAAAACATAGCAGAAATCCTTTTAGAGGAAGAACAACATGGTTTTAGGATAGGACGCTCTTGCATAGACTGCATGTTTACCATAAAACAAGTGATATAAAAAGGACAAGAAAATAATTTAGAAACACATATTGCATTTATCTATTTTAACAAAGCTTTTGATAGAGTGATCAGGCAGAGGGACATAATTAAAAATAAAGGTATACCACAACACCTAGTTCAGGCCACAAAGAGTTTATATAGACACAGGGCGATAATCATAGACGACGGAGAAGGATCTATCCCGATTGAAACAAACCAAGGCGTAAGACAAGGTTGTTGTCTGTCACCATTACTTTTTAACCTTTATCTATTGTCTTCGCGGATGACCAACCTATATTCGCCACTTTAGAAGACGATCTCCACCGAGCAATATACATCTAACATAAAACAGGAAAAGAAAATGACTGTAACATATCTGAATCAAAATAGTAGACGAGATCATATAAAAAATGAAGAGGTAAAAAGTAATTTAGATATTTTTGCAGTTATTAAAAGGATTAAAGAATACAGAAGAAAATGGATTTAACACATCAATATAATGGAAGAAAGTAGAATACCGAAGATGACGAAAGATTACAACCCTAGAGGCAGAAGAAAAGTGTGTAGACCTTGGAAAAGTTTTACTGTGGAATAGGAACAGACTGCTAAAGACTAAAACCGTTAAGAAAATGATGATGAGCGAGAAATACTGTGAGAGTACTGAGGGAAAAGATGCAGAATAGGAATGAGTGGAGATGGGGATGGAATGACCAAGGGGAATCAAAATTGTAGATGAGTATGAGTTAAGTGATTAGTTAATTAGTGACTACCGCTGAGATTGATAAATCACAGAAGACGCAAATAACCGTTACTATTCTACAAGTGATTTAAAACAGTAATGGTTGTTTTATTTATTTTAAATGAATTACACGTCTAAGTCATTCCACTGTTAATACTTCCATATCGTAACCACCACCCTTAGCTCGCCCGTAATCGTACTACGGAGTATTCGTGGCTTAACATTGTTACGACATCACAGAACAATCTACGTGTTTACCGAATGTTGCAGATGAATCCAGCGGAATCTGTGTGGCGTACGTGATTCTCGACGCATTCACGAGACTATTCTGGAAGCCCCAGCCGCGCGGACTGTGTCAAGGCCGCAATTAATTACGTCGTACACACTGGCGCTAACGCGCAGTTTCGTATCTTCTGGTCTGTGAGCAGGGATATAAATACCAGTACTCAACGACGTTCAATTTCAGTTATAGTTGCGATATATTACGTGCGGTTCGAGTTATTATCGGGCGATTACTGTGTTCATTCAAGTGGTTATTAGTGAAGTGTTGTGTTTTATAATCGGACGGGATAATTGTAATACAATTGTGTTTTATATTAGTTGACATTTCATTGCGTGTGAACAATTTTTATTGGATTTGTTGTAAGAGACAGTGTTGTTAATTACGAATTGTTTACCTGTGAAAATTAAAGCTAGTGATTAGTGACTTAATTGGCGTTTCGTATTTTATTTCACACTGTACCATACGGCGATCAAGTAGACCGTCGTAACAATATATAACATTTGTGGCTTTCTTTATTCATTCTTTCCAAGAGACCGTTTCACACAACCCTTATCGTACCGGTAATATATATCAGTTACATTCATAGTTTGTTGATTCTCCAGTTCTTTCTCAACAGCATTCTCCCCAAAACGCTCAGACAGTATTTATCTCGTTATGATATACATAATCTACACCGCTATTAATCACTTTATATTATCTTACTATTTTCATATAAAATATATTAAATTTTGTTACGACGGAACGCTCTCGAACAGTCAACAGTGTCGTTCACGTTTCTTGACTAGCCGAGCAGGTGCGGGTCTCTGTAAATTCCGCACAGTTAAGGACCCTCTACGCTCTTCGAGAGCACTTGTTGTTAACGACGCAAATTATGGAACATTATTCTGGGACATCTGCAGGCTATATAAACAACAGCTTAGTGAGTCAGGCTGGCTGGCAGGGTGGCTTAGTGAATCAGTTACGTTGGGCGATTTATCAAGTGCGGATAAAGTGGTTGTTGTGCAAAGTGATTATTGTGTTAGAACTAGTGCGGAGTTCTTTATAGTTGACATTACTATTGCGTGTGGACAAATTTATCTAGAATTACTATATGGGGGAGTATCTGGTTGATTTCAAATTTTTATTTGTGCCTTATTAAATCCTTGAAATTAGTAATTTGTACAGTATACTTAAAATTTTCTTAAATATTTTTTAATTCTTTTGCGATGGTTATTCAAAAAATTCAGATATTATACAGCCTATGAAATTAACAACTTGTTATTTCATAAATTACGCAGGCTTTCACGGTTCGACTCATTCTGTTCGTTTTAAAAATTTTCAGGAATAATTGCAGTGACCTTTAATTACAGATATTATTTGCTAATGTTTTGTCAGCAGTTGCAGAAACCATCTTCACAGCGATAACTAAATTGAAAATTATTCCAACATTCATAATAAGTTTGGAGATTGCTTCAACAAGCTGCCAGTGTTAGAAAACTTTCAATTGAATTCCTTTCAATTGAATTCCCCGCTCTGAATATGACTGCTGCACGTACTGCCGAAACGTCAGCAAGAAATAATTTAATCACACACCAGCTATAGTCAACTTAATAATTACAAATTGACTAGAATTTTTTTGTTTATTTGATTTTTGCCTTATTTGCACATTTCATATAGATTTGCTTAATTTATTTAATTGAATATAATAAATACAAAACTCCTTGACGTGTACAGAAAAGTGCTAAACAGAAATTTGCCTAAAGGAGTAAACCTAACTCATTGTTGTGTATTAGTTTGAAACTAGCGTTTATGAAAAGACAAATAATTTTACTTACGTATTTTAACACATAATTGAAAATATGTTGTACATTTATACTTATAGAAACATCGCTTGTTATAGTTTTTTAAGTATAAGTAAGATTTTGGGTAAGCGTGTAGATATGTTAGTGTAGTTTATTTAAAATTTATTATCCAATTATAACCTCCAGAAGGTTATAATTGGATAGGATATGATCAATAATACAGTCTATGATTAGGATTTATTATATAAAATGTACATGATGTCAAACATGTTTTCTGATTAAGTACACAATGGCTATTTATTAAATATATGACGAAACTATTTTGTCTGAAAATATAGTACACTTATTCTTTAAATTATTTGCATGTGTAAACAAACTTGTTCTCCTATCAATAAGTTTCATGTTTTCAATCACAATAATTACGTGAACGGACATCTACATTTTGTTAGTATGCCAAGAGTTGATGTAGTTATTACAAATCGTATTCACCAAGTAACTTCGTATTCATATTTCATTGGACATAAAGAGTGATAATATAAGATATCCGTAGTTTAAAAATTGTAATTCCCTTGCTGATATAATTGCAATACATCCAGTTAAAAAGTTTGTGTGTAAACGAATAAAAAGTTTAAAAAATTTAGTTGAAGAATGGATGAAACTGAAAAACTGAAAGTGAAAATTACGCTCCAAGAAGACTGAGTAAATTCAACATTCAAATGAAAACATACGACGAAAGCGAGTAACATTCGGCACAGTAAGAGCAGTGTGAAAATTAAGATGATATGTTATAGATGTTAGACAGGAAAAAATTGGTTCATAGTGTAATTATTTTGTAGCGGAACGGAGCTTCCAAAATTGGAAGGGATTAAAGGAAGGTCAAAATTCGGCATCACAATATAACGATATATTCGGACTTTCTCTATTACACGAAGACACCATGCTATAAAGGAATATGCGTACTCATTGCAATAATGTATTCTGTCAATAAGATTTTTAAAAACAAGAGTGGAGCTCTACAAGTGTACGGGCAAGATGAGCAAACACTGATGGCTAATGAAATATTATTTCTCGGAAATGTTCAAATTAATTAAGTGAGACCTAAAAAAAATATCTACTTCTTTTCCACATGTCTATAAATTCTTAATCTCCTTTATATATTTTACGTCTTTTGAAATGTCAACAGTTCCCTTCCTCTATAGCCAACTTGTCTTATCATCATTCTTCCTATGCACATCTTCACTACACCATCAAGAGTTTCTCCACCTTTTCGTAGTTCCAGGTTCCAATCCATAAAGCATAGTGTTACAAACGAATTTTTTAAAATCATTCCTAAGGTCTAAATCTGTACAATCTGTAACTGGACTGTCTTCTATCGTGAAAAGCTTGCTTAACTAGAGCTACCTATCTTCCTTCACTAATAATTATACATAAGAACAAATAATTTAACAAACGTCACGCAATCATCACTTGAGAGTGTCACACCATAACGACATTATTTCCAGTAAAAATGATTTTTAAAGAGCAAAAATTGATTTTAAATTATTCCAACTGTAAACGTAATTAGTTTTTTGCTTTGTTTAAATTTACTATAAAAAACATCGAATTTACTTTAAATTACACAACTAAATTAATTTAACCAATCTTTATGGATTGATCGTTTTGATCCTACATTGATAAATAAACAAATATACCGTACACTCAAGTGCCGCAACCGCAACACAAAGTGTGTTATGTTATCACTATGTGTATAAATTCTAAAAGTCGATAGAAAGCGCCCAGTACTACCTACTCATATATCTCCACTTCTACACGTGCACAGGCAATTCTTTATATCTATGGTTCGATAACTATGAAATATACTGTGATCTTGTATATCAAACTATCGATTACAATTATTCACCGTCCAAAAATGTTATTTTCATTGCCCAATAAATATGCGGCTGTAACATAGCGTGAATTTTACCAGGTAAATCGTCTACTTTGTCTATAAAACTAATGCTATATTGTCTTTACGATTACCTAAACTATTCGTTTATAGACGTGGATAGAACACTGGGAATTGTAAATGATATATAGAATAGGAGCCTGCTACCGTCCCATGTGTATTGCTTTGTCACATTATTATTTGAATTTGCAGATTTATAGAAAAATTTACACAGCAGCGTTTAAGAGTAATACGTATGTGAATATAAGAGAAAATAGACGAATCAGAAGATGAGGTGTCGACTACATTTCATTATATGTTTCAAAGTCTTGGTTGGATCGTCAAATATGTAAACGAGACGAACGTCCGGAGACTGTGAACTCACAGACAACTATGAACTCAGAGGTAATATGAAGACGTTGTTTTGGACTATCTAAACACTGGTACGAATAGAACAGACGGTAAAAAAGCGTTTAACAGCTTGAACAGAAATTGTGTGTTAAACAAGAAAAACTTGAAGAGAAAGTAATAAGGTAAATGAAAGGACTTGCTTAGGAGACGTTTTAGGCGGGAAGTCAAATAGTTGGATAGAATTTCCAACGAAGAAACCAAAAGACTGCGGGGTATTTCGATGGTAGACAAGTAGCTTTTATGAAGTTGAATCGTCATGTTGTTTTGTGGGTTGGTCTCAAAGTCATATCAATCCAACCGTGTCTATTTGGCAGTTCATCATGGTATGTGTTAGTTCAGTCGTGCACTCTGCCCGAGTGAGGCTGTAGAGGACAACTTTACAACTTACACTCACTACTCGCCACCGTTCCACTCGTTGCTATCCTCGTTAATTGCAGACTGGTTTCTGTCTAGCGATGGTTTTGTTTAAGCTGTATCACTGCTTAATGGCTCAAGTTATGGTAATTCCTGAAGGAAGACGATGTTAAAATAAAAAAGCTAATAGCAGTAAAGAATAGCAGGCGTCAGATAAAGAGCGATGAAATGGCACAGACATTAAAGAAGAGCTGATCCAACCTGATTGATAACGTAGGTGACAATTGCAGTTATAAAGACAAAAGCTAAGAGGAAGATCTCAAAGAATTTAAAGACGCAGAATTGATAAGGAAAAGTAATGAAGCTGAAACTTGGCAGTATTGGCCATCTGTGTTCGTAGAAGGAGTGGTTTAGAGAAAACATATATCAGTGCTGCTTGGTTAGGGACATACCCAGGAGGAGAAAAAAAAATTGTGGCTAAGATCATATTACAAGTACACAACGAAATCCATTAAGTTGACTTAAACCCAATACTTTAACGCTTAGCTGTTGACAAAGTTTAACAACTTTAAAGCTTGTTAACGTCTTTCTGTCATCCTTCTTCTCGGCGAACAGTGGCAACTGTATAAACTGGAGCAGTGTGTAGGAAGTATGAAGTGTGGATTCATCTTGGTTAGCAGTAAGTGGCTAGGTGTACTCATTCACATTGTTTTACTTTGAGATGCAAAAGCGTATTAACAAAAACTGACAGCAGATAAACTGTCAGACATCCAGGAACTGTACCGACATTTCTGCAAATTGGAGACAGAAGAATGAATTAGCAGTGGCAATTACAAGTCTCTATCGTCAGCAGAGTTCAATGTTGAATAATGCTGGTTGCATTTGAAGACGTGTTCCCTCCTAATCACTGATATACGTGGTTTACCTGCCTTACTTTGGTACCGTTTGGTTTGCTTTTCAACTCATCTACGCAATGGGAAATGTAAGTCGTTTGTCTGTAACATAAGCGTATGTTTGAATGTATGTGTATTTCCCCGAAACTCCAAAATCGATTGCACCGATTTTACAAAACTAAGCAGAAGCGATCCTTTTCTTTGATGTGAGTGAAAACTCTATAGTTATACATTAACAGTACAACGGAAAACATTGTATTGCCGACAAATATGTTTTTGATGTGTGTCAGAAGATCACTTGTCATGGTATCAAACCTGGGTGTCTATCAACGCAACAACGTTTTACAAAATTACAGTTCAATCCAAAACGGCGGTAACCGTTGAACGTCTTGTAACGAAAATGTATATACTTTGTTGATTTGTACAGGTTACAGACAAATTACTCCACAAAGGATTCAGTTTAGCGTCATTAGGAAAACTGACACGGTACAATGGAAAGTTTTTGTGGCACACTGAAGTCTTCCTTATACAACAGCAACAGCTATTACAGTAGTTTTTACGTGTGTTGTGATTGATCGCTTCCTTTTTGCTGATACACAACAAATTATGAAATATGTTTACTAAAAATAAACTAAACGGGAAAATTAACTGCACGACTGAACGTGAAATATACCGTGTTGTGTTATTAATGACGTTTGAATAGATGAGTGTTTATTGTGAATCGGACAACGTTAACCTACTTATGTCGATCCGCAGCGGTAACTCTTGAATAATACATATAAATAACCGTTCATACGTGTTTATACGTAAACATGCATCGACTTTTTGAATAATAATAGTGACGTAATAAGTAACACTGCTACGCGTGTACATACAAAACGCAACGTAGTCAATGATTAGGCTGCAAGCAAACATTGTTGTGTAGACTGTGGCTCCGCACCAGAAACAGATAAGTTATCTGCCAAAGAAAACAAACGTATTTAAAACTAACAGGATTTGTATGCGTGTTATAAGAAACCTAATGTTTTCTCAACAAAACTTTAGTAAGAGCGATATTTAATTTATACACTTGAAACACGTGTAGTGACGAAAGCTCATAAGATTTTGTATACATTTTTATTCAAAGTGAAAAATATAAATCACTCAGGTAGCGAGAGAAGAAATTTTTAATCAGATCCATTACAAAACTGGATAAGCTTTTATTATGGTAGGCCTAATATCTTACAATGCTTGGCGGACTAAAGTTTTACACTGAGTAAGTTGAATATTCTTATAGTGGAATGTACGGTAATCACGGGCAAGTCCGAAGCAATCTTATTTACGCGCAAGTTCACTTCAGCACGAAAATATTTCTCCATGAGGTAGGGGAGACCCACCCAGTGGACAGAATCGGTAAAGACCTCTGATATCCGGCTGTTCAGGCGTCTAAATTTTAAAGAATGCATGAAAAAACACCCTGATTCTGAAGGCGTAAAAATGAAATCTTCCCAAATTTTCTTTCTTTATAACTGCAATGTAATAATCTTAAGTATTTAGTGATTTTCATGTTTTTTTTGTGTGTGAAGAGTACAGTGTAATGATAAGTGAACGTAAGCTTTCACGGCCTGTGTTTTCACTGTCACAGTTTTCCGGACTGTTGGGCTGTGGCCCGATTATCTATACATACTTCCAGATGTAACCGTCACGGACATCCTCTGCGACGCAGGAACACAAATCGCAAACACCTGCGATAAAGGCGGGACGTCTGGAAATGTGTATAGACAATCTGGTCCACGGTCTAACAGGTCGGAATATTGTGGCAGCGATAATGATTACTGTATCTATTTACACTTATTAATGAATTCATTACCTTTTAGATATAAAGTATTTAATAGAAGTTTTCATAGTTTTGTTGTTTCTGGTGTCAATTTACATACAAAATCTCACTGAATATCACTATCCACGTAAGTGTATCTATAAAAAGTCCCGCTTAGAGAACGGTAGTACAAATTCGCGTTCTCCCCTCTTCGTTTGCATTCTCTTTCGCGTTCGCATTCTACGTTTTAACCACAACTATACAAACAACTAACTTCCTTCGTTGCTAATGAGGAGTACTTTATTATGTGCAATGAGTGATAGTCGTCACTAACTGAAAAACGTTTTCACCATTAAGTGTAAACTTTACTACAAGGATCGTCATTTCCCTTAACATTTTGTGCGCTAGAAAGGGGTTCTCAGCACTGGCAGCGAAACGTTACGACCACAATTTCCTAGAGTAATGCGCCATTCGTTTGCTTCTCGGCTTACAGCGACTTAAATGACAAATTTTAAATTAAGATTTATAATTCACAGGTTTCTAATCGTATTGATATTTTTAAAATGTGAAAATTTGATATGTGCGTTTTTTTCACATTTTCGTAATTACATTACTAAATTCAGTTCTGGCGCTAAATACGTAGTCAACTGCCTATGATATTCCTTAGAATTTGTAAACAGCCTAAATTTATGGAGTTTCGATAAACTGAAAATTTGCCTTACCGAAGAAGAGTAAAGTAAATACTGGTAAATATTTTTTTACACTTTAATTACTGATAGATTGCTGCAGTATCAATATTGAGTGTTTAGTCTGTACAAATAAACCCATGAGCTGTGAAACCGTCGTAATCATCCCGCTTCCACGAGAAAATTATATTTTACGAATCAGCGGTCAGAAAATATTTGTTAGAATGCTAGAATTAGTCCAAATGTTTTCTTGATTATATCATATTCCCAGTTTTCTTTAGTCAATATTGATGCTAATAATACATCATGTAATTAGCAGAAAGTTAAACCAGAGTCAATATTATTTTGGATTCCTTGCGTCCAAGTGTAGATAGTTGTCTCAAAGTGTTAATGGAGTTAGGTATTCAGTCTAGTCCTCACTGCACACATAGTTCTTTTGACGAGATTTTTAGACGGGACCTTTAAACGCACTGAAAGTAGAATGTTATTATTTTATGAAGATGATGTTGTTGATGATGATGATGATGACGATGATGATGATGATTATTATTATTGTTCTCTTTTCATTTTATATATCCCTCGATCGGCAGGTTGGTAGACCGGCAAACTCTTTCATTCCAGAAATATTGTCTGTACCTCTTTATATATTCATCAGTCGTTGATATCGCCTTATACTGCTGTAAATAGACCTACCGATGCATACAGTATTATCTGATGAGCATATTCTAATAATCCTATTAAAACAGAATTCAACACACAGTTGAATACAGCTTTGAATAACGTGTTTTAACAATATCGAGTTGTACCCGTTTACGCCCAGCGATGGACGCCAATTTAACAATAAATATGCCCGACGTTGTGTGCGTCAATTTAACAATAAATTTTGTTATTATCTATTTGATGTCCCGCGTGTGGACGCCAATTTAACATTAATTACTGTTTATTTTCTTTATCTCAGGGTTAAAATAATAAATGCTCATTGCTACTGATAACTCTTAAATTTATTCACATTAGTTTGCTATTACTTGTAAATATTAAGATAGCACAAAATTCTACGTACTCATTAGTACTTGTAAATATATAAAATTAACACATCACCACAATTTAATACTCATGGCTGAATCGTAAATATCAAACAATAATACATTAACAAAATTGAATACTCATTAAATTGTAACTATGAAAATAATACATTAATAAAATTGCATACTCATTAAATTGTAAATATCAAAATAATACAGTAATAAAGTTGAATACTCATTAAATTGTACATATCAAAATAATACAGTAATAAAATTGAATACTCATTAAATTGTACATATCAAAATAATACAGTAATAAAATTAGTTATCCAAACTCTCAATCTAATGGTTGCCTATTAATGATCATTCATCAATTGCGTTTAGTACATTAAGTAAATTATAATGTTTAGTCTCATCTTATGAATTCTTAATATGAATATCTCTTAAGCTGTTACTATATTTTGTAATTACGGATTCATTTAGAACTTGGAAATAAACATTACTCCAAACTGATAAACAATGATAATTTTACTTCTACACAAACTTTAGAATCGATTTCTTTAATTCCTTTACGATTACTTTATTGAATTTTATTGTGTGTGGATTCTTTGAGATGACAGACAGTGGATCTAAATTAATTAAGACATGTTTTACTATACTTGGTATTCGAATATCCAATCACTCGGTAGTTGCGGTGATGATTCCCCCATGTCGATCGTTCTAGAATCGTGCAGGTAACTCCTCCAGATGATAGATGGCACTGGATGAATTCCACGATGTCACTCACAGACACTTCACTCACCAACTCCACGCATTCGGATTATAATTTATGAATAAAAGTTAGCGTTCTCTGTTGTACATCAGATCTGAATTAATATCACGCACCATTGTTGCGGTATGTCTGGTTATTAAGTGTTCATGAATGTAGTTTGTGTTGTTAATCGTTCTTAAAAGTTATTGTTGTAAAGTGTTTTTTTTATACACTGAAATTACATTATTGTCTGATTTCTATTTGTTTCAGTTAATGTTCACTGGTAGGCTAATAGTGTGACTCTACTTCATAGTTCGTTTGCTTGTAATGACTGTATTAATTTTTGTTATAAGTTCGAAAACTACCTTCTCACAGTGTGTATCGAATTATTCTAAGTTCGTTAAAATGCTAATTTCTCTCGTCACCGACTTCACTCCACTCTCGTCCGAAATTTCGTTAGAACTCCTCTCGCGTCCGTATTTTTCGTTAGAACTCTTCTCGCGTCCGTATCTCAGCTAGAACTCCCGAGCGCGTTCCTGTCTCCTTCCTATATTTTCCTTACCAAATCTCCCACCAGACTTCTGATTCCAACGACGCCGTGTCCTTATTGGTTTCATGTTTTTCCCTCCAAGTCCAAATACTACCCACCTTTTCAAAGGCGTTCTCTGATAGGGCTTCTGGTTCCCCACCAGATTCTTCCCTTGCTTCGTATTTTGAGGTCGTCGACGTTTCCAGCCAACGCAGCAATAAATTGTATCTGTCGTTTTTTCTAAAGTCTTCAGTGACAACTTTAAGTTTCTCTTCCATTTCATTGTTTCTCAACTTCGTCGCTCTGCCGTTATTATCTATTGTTGTTCAAGGGCCTCGCCTACCCTTCTTTGAAAGTTGGTTTTTTCTTTTAGTTGCCAGGCAACACCCCATCCTTGAGTTTGGACGTACTCTCTGCCCTTTCGTTTCCAAGTAAGGTCAAAACCCTGTCATCGACCGCTGGAGTCCTTCAAATCAATCCACCCTTCGTCGCTTTCTCCTGACAGCTGGCGTACACATGTATGCTTGACCATTGTTAAGCCTTTTCTCCTTTAATGGCTCTGTACACATTGTATGTAGTTTTCTATGGAATCAATGTGTTTTCACAAAAAACTGGTGTTCTACGTACCCGGAGCAGTGAACTCTGTTAACAGGGTACGCGTCGCAGCTGTCTACGAAATTTATGACGTGTCCGTCACTACAGCTTGCCTGCTCGTTCCCCTTTTGTCCCTTACAAAATATGTTTTCCACACATACACCCTTCGTTATTGCTTTCAGCGACATTCCTTACTGCAAATTATAAAATAAAACTTTTCGAAATTTTTTTGTGTTATATTGTCCCCAAATTTTGTCAGTTTGGATGGACTCTGTACATCCAAAATTGATCCAAAATTTTTGCGCCCTTTCAGTAAGGTTTTAAATGCCAAAATCTGCTTCCCAATATGTGTACTTTGTGTTGCCTTGTAGTGGCTCGTTCTTCATTGGACCTAGTATAGTGTTGTTTACATTTACTCGTTGACCTATATTCTCAGCGTAACAGAAAAAGGTTCGTTACATAATGGTAAACACACCCCAGCCCCCTAAAGTACTTTCGCTTTCAACATTCTAAGTGAATCCGTTTTTCTTTCACTCTAATTAACATGGTGTATTATATTTACAAATTTATATTTAGTCAAAATCTTAAAATAAATTTGTAATTCTCCTTAATTATTCTTCATATAATATTTCAATATCTACAAAATTCAATTACACAAATTATTCGATACTGGTATTAATATTTCTTGCCTTTAGGATTAATTTTCTTTGTATCCTTTAATACATCTAAATTTTATGTCACAACTTACTAAAATATGCATCAATATCTCCAAATTTATTGGCTTTAAAAAAAAACTTACCACATATATATAGAATTCTTAGTGACCATCATACTTTCTATCATCACTAAATTATAATCAGCACATTGGTATTAATAATAATACGTATTTCTATATCCTAATTCACTATAGTTTTCTAACCTATTTTATTATTACTGTCTCTGGTTATTCCATATTTTCTGATATCTCGCTAGCATTTTCACTAAAAAAAACATTTTTTCTTTTCTATTTACTAACATTTTGGAACACAATTATATTATACAATTTTATACTAAGCTTGTAAGTTGTCCTTACTTAAACATGATCTTAAATACTTACAACTTAAATATTTCTCTCACAATTCTATTAATTGTCTTCACATATATATCATTTAAACATTTACCCTTCTATCTTCTTCACTCTTATTGACATCTATTATCATTAATTTTTTTTATTCATAATCATTAACACGACATTTATTGACTATGACAACTAATCATTAAAATATAATTCATTTTATACACTTGCTTTCTTATTTCTATTTTCTTTTATCTCGTGTTACTACTAAGACATTTCATTAATTGTTCTAGCAAATTTTAATAATTCTTTTACATTTTTGCTAGGCCCTCCTAAGACGCTGAATGATATTTCTATTTTAAACAACGCAATTGCAAACGATCTACCTACCAGGCATCTGGACATTATTACATAACCCCGTACCCCTTTACTTGCAGTTCCTAGAGATTGGATATCGGTGCTTTGGGTATATTATTAATAATCCCATTCCAAGCATTCCTTAATCACAGCTACTTCAGCCTTCTGGTGCCTTTTGGTCGAGGAAATCCCATTTTTTTTTCGGGTTCTTCATGTTGTCATGCCCTGGTGGTGCTTTTGTTTCAATCCATATCACTTATTTCCTGGGTATGCATAACTCTCATTTTGTTTATCCATTCGTGACCTTCATTCCTAAATGATCAATTTCCTTCTGCTCCTTCGTATAACTCATCTTACTATTTAATTCGCTATTAATTTTCTTCATTAATATTCCGTACTTTCACGGCAATGTTTTTATTTACCATTTATTTAATTTTATTCATATTATATTCATATCTATTTATTTTCTTCGGTTAATGTAATCTTACACAACCAGTCTTATCTAAGGTATTTTACCCAATATTATCTAACTTAATTATTAAATTTTCGGACATTCTTAAGATTGTTTTCTTTAATCCGTTACATTTAATTACTTTTAATTTTCTATTTGTGGAGGCATAGTTGTACGTTTTGTTAAGTGAGTTCCGTTACAACACATTTTGTTGGTAATTAGTAAGGGTAGTAAGGGTATTGAATTCGTGAGTTTCGTTTCACACTTACCCTGCAGTGGGTCGTTGACAGCTAAGGAATTTATGACCTCTCTCTCTCTCTCTCTCTCTCTCTCTCTCTCTCTCTCTTTTATGACAGTGTTGAAAGTGGTTCTCTCCCTCCTTTTTTCGACAACTTTCCCCGGTCATATTACCATTATTTATGTACGCGCTGGGTTTTTTTTGTCGTTTCTTCCTTTCAACCCTCTTACAAATACGTTTTTTGACAGCTTGTGGCGTTTTAATTATTTTCGTTTTCTTGTCCGCGTACTCACATAATGATGTTTTGTTTTCAAGCCTTCTAAGACATCTCATCTCCATCGCTTGAAATCTTCCTTTCGTTCTTATACCAATCTTCACAATATTCTTGAATAGTCCAGCAAATTTCATCCTTTTCTTCTTTCGTGCTAACGCAGTTCGCCCTTGATACTCATCAGAACGGTTTTTCATTTTCTTAATCTCAGGTTTGGTTTCAAAATTTTTACGTACTTCCCCAGTCCTACTTCTAATTTTTCTATCAGTACTGGTAATATTAATTGTAGTACTCAATTTTTTCTTTTTAGTTCTCTGCTTTTCTTCAGCCTTAGTGTTAGCTAACTCAATTCTCAGGTGGTAACCCTCATACACATTACCATTTGCTTCCAAAGCACGATATGCACTATTTTCATCAGTAAAACGTACATATGCATGGATATTTGTTCTGTCTTTATGAAACTCTTTCTTAATAACAGTACGTCTTTTGGGAAATCGTGGATCAGATACTGCAGCATATCGCAATCTCGTATTTACAACCGTACCAAACTTCCTGAAATATTTGATTATTTTCTTTTTTGTAGTTGTGTTTGGTAAGTTGCTAACAAACACAGTACAAGTGTCTTTATCACCTTCATATCTACCATTAATAATTGTAGATCTTTCTTTTGATCTTGAGATATGATGTTCAGACAATGCTTTAGTTGTTAAAGATTGATACTCGGTGTCAATTTGATCCATAGTATTTCCATCTAATTTGTTTTCTTCCAATTTTTCTGATTGTTTTTGTAAATCAGTACCCACCTGGTGGTTTTGTCTTCGTAAATCTCTTCTCATTAGCTCTATTTTTTCGTCTATGTGTTTTCTTGTTTCTTCATGTAATTTTTTCGTTTCTTCTATCTGTCTTATTGTCTCTTCATGTAGTTTTCTTTGTTTTTCATCTCTCTTCCTTTCCGATTCTTCATTTTGCTTTTTCGATTCTTCAAATTGTTGTTTCATCAATGCCACTAACATTTGAAAATTTGCTTCAGATAACTGCGACTGTGATTGCGGTCCCCCGGCCCTAGTTCCTGCACCGGTTGTGGAGCTTTCTTCATTCATTACGTTTCCGTCCTCAGGCTGCTCATAGCCCATCTGGTTATTGACATCAAACTCATTTGAATTCTCTCCACTAGATGCCATTTTAGCTTGACTTCGGGTTATCATTCAGAGACTTAGAGACCGATATACGACAACAATAATATAGCTTAAGCTACTTACATGTACTTATTTTAAACTTATTGCTAGCCACTGTCTGTCACTGCCCTAGCTTACTATTTTATCAAGCCCCACGTTGGGCGCCAATTTAACAATATCGAGTTGTACCCGTTTACGCCCAGCGATGGACGCCAATTTAACAATAAATATGCCCGACGTTGTGTGCGTCAATTTAACAATAAATTTTGTTATTATCTATTTGATGTCCCGCGTGTGGACGCCAATTTAACATTAATTACTGTTTATTTTCTTTATCTCAGGGTTAAAATAATAAATGCTCATTGCTACTGATAACTCTTAAATTTATTCACATTAGTTTGCTATTACTTGTAAATATTAAGATAGCACAAAATTCTACGTACTCATTAGTACTTGTAAATATATAAAATTAACACATCACCACAATTTAATACTCATGGCTGAATCGTAAATATCAAACAATAATACATTAACAAAATTGAATACTCATTAAATTGTAACTATGAAAATAATACATTAATAAAATTGCATACTCATTAAATTGTAAATATCAAAATAATACAGTAATAAAGTTGAATACTCATTAAATTGTACATATCAAAATAATACAGTAATAAAATTGAATACTCATTAAATTGTACATATCAAAATAATACAGTAATAAAATTAGTTATCCAAACTCTCAATCTAATGGTTACCTATTAATGATCATTCATCAATTGCGTTTAGTACATTAAGTAAATTATAATGTTTAGTCTCATCTTATGAATTCTTAATATGAATATCTCTTAAGCTGTTACTATATTTTGTAATTACGGATTCATTTAGAACTTGGAAATAAACATTACTCCAAACTGATAAACAATGATAATTTTACTTCTACACAAACTTTAGAATCGATTTCTTTAATTCCTTTACGATTACTTTATTGAATTTTATTGTGTGTGGATTCTTTGAGATGACAGACAGTGGATCTAAATTAATTAAGACATGTTTTACTATACTTGGTATTCGAATATCCAATCACTCGGTAGTTGCGGTGATGATTCCCCCATGTCGATCGTTCTAGAATCGTGCAGATAACTCCTCCAGATGATAGATGGCACTGGATGAATTCCACGATGTCACTCACAGACACTTCACTCACCAACTCCACGCATTCGGATTATAATTTATGAATAAAAGTTAGCGTTCTCTGTTGTACATCAGATCTGAATTAATATCACGCACCATTGTTGCGGTATGTCTGGTTATTAAGTGTTCATGAATGTAGTTTGTGTTGTTAATCGTTCTTAAAAGTTATTGTTGTAAAGTGTTTTTTTTATACACTGAAATTACATTATTGTCTGATTTCTATTTGTTTCAGTTAATGTTCACTGGTAGGCTAATAGTGTGACTCTACTTCATAGTTCGTTTGCTTGTAATGACTGTATTAATTTTTGTTATAAGTTCGAAAACTACCTTCTCACAGTGTGTATCGAATTATTCTAAGTTCGTTAAAATGCTAATTTCTCTCGTCACCGACTTCACTCCACTCTCGTCCGAAATTTCGTTAGAACTCCTCTCGCGTCCGTATTTTTCGTTAGAACTCTTCTCGCGTCCGTATCTCAGCTAGAACTCCCGAGCGCGTTCCTGTCTCCTTCCTATATTTTCCTTACCAAATCTCCCACCAGACTTCTGATTCCAACGACGCCGTGTCCTTATTGGTTTCATGTTTTTCCCTCCAAGTCCAAATACTACCCACCTTTTCAAAGGCGTTCTCTGATAGGGCTTCTGGTTCCCCACCAGATTCTTCCCTTGCTTCGTATTTTGAGGTCGTCGACGTTTCCAGCCAACGCAGCAATAAATTGTATCTGTCGTTTTTTCTAAAGTCTTCAGTGACAACTTTAAGTTTCTCTTCCATTTCATTGTTTCTCAACTTCGTCGCTCTGCCGTTATTATCTATTGTTGTTCAAGGGCCTCGCCTACCCTTCTTTGAAAGTTGGTTTTTTCTTTTAGTTGCCAGGCAACACCCCATCCTTGAGTTTGGACGTACTCTCTGCCCTTTCGTTTCCAAGTAAGGTCAAAACCCTGTCATCGACCGCTGGAGTCCTTCAAATCAATCCACCCTTCGTCGCTTTCTCCTGACAGCTGGCGTACACATGTATGCTTGACCATTGTTAAGCCTTTTCTCCTTTAATGGCTCTGTACACATTGTATGTAGTTTTCTATGGAATCAATGTGTTTTCACAAAAAACTGGTGTTCTACGTACCCGGAGCAGTGAACTCTGTTAACAGGGTACGCGTCGCAGCTGTCTACGAAATTTATGACGTGTCCGTCACTACAGCTTGCCTGCTCGTTCCCCTTTTGTCCCTTACAAAATATGTTTTCCACACATACACCCTTCGTTATTGCTTTCAGCGACATTCCTTACTGCAAATTATAAAATAAAACTTTTCGAAATTTTTGTGTGTGTTATAGTGTTAATCAGTAACGCTTTGCTCTGGCATTTCACTCTTAAGAGCTATGAAAGATCATTTAAGTCTTTAAACTGGCTGCACACATTTTTAATTTTAGAGCTTTTGTATTAGGTGCTTGTGCATAGAATTAGGCTGACTTCATTGGGTTTCATAGCGTTGCATTACTGTTTTATGTTTCTTTGCAATGATTTTAAACGAATGTAGTTCAGTGCGATTCATGTTTGCGACTTTCCTAGATAAATATGAGGCAAAACCGATTCTATTAGATATGCAAATCATCAGCATTCTGCATAAAGAACAACTATAGTTTATCATATGATCGATCATTCTTTTATATCGACACTAACACAAATGAAACAGTAACAATATTTGGAGCAATATATACGACCGAATATACAATTTATGGCGTTGAAATAAACGTGGGTTAATATTGCAGACGAATATTTATTGCGGACATGTTTATTCGTGCTCGTTAGCCTATATATACGTCTACCGCAACGGCAACTGTAAAATCAAATACAAAATACAACATATGTTATGGTTTTTGCGTTTCTGTGTTGAGTTACATACGAGTTTTCCTCGCTTGAACACATTCCATTCTACGTAAGTCTTGTGAGTGTACTAAAACTTTTATTTCATTCCCGCAATAGAAGTACTTAATGTGACCGTTGCAAGGTACACATACATTCAGCTATTCAATTCTATGTAAACATATAGGCAGCTAACCGGCTGATCACATTTTTCTACAATTAAAATATGTTTCTGACTATTTTTTTCCTTATTCTATCTTGGAATTTATAATACAATTTAAAGTATTTCAAAGAAACTGCATTTCAGAACTCTGAAACTTGCCGCTTTCCTTTTTTGTCATGACAAAAGATATCTGAGTAGAACTCGAATTAAAGACATAAATGAAATTATTTCAATTTACAGAAGATAATAGTGGGATCATCTGCAAAGGATGACAGAGGATTGATTGCCGAAAGCGGCACTGAACTATAAAGCCAGAAGAGACGTGGGTCGTCCAAGGATGAGATGGGTGCCGGAACAGGTTTATATAACCTAATCCTTGAAGAGGATAAGAAGAAGAAGTGCTGTTCTTTCATTTTGTCAAGTGTTAGTTGTATGTATACATTGTAACCGTAAAAAAGAACATTATATTTTGTAACTTCTCCAACATTTACAAAGTTTACAATAAATTAGAAAATACTCTTAAAGATACTAAAACTATTATAACCAGCCTGTTGGTCCGTGATCGACCGCTTAATTGTCGTCTCCAAACGTTCTGGCCACACCTACGGAGGCCTTCTTCAGTACAAAAGAGAAAGAAAAGAAACGTTCGCAAAGATGACAGACCGAATGCATCTCACAGCAGAGGGTAGGCAATAACGAAAGTAGGAAAACGAGGTTTTTTATAAAAATTCAGATGTCTTAAGTAAGCAAAACACAAACCCGCTAAAGCGTAAAGGTTGGCTTACTTAGGACAGCTGAATTTATATAGGAAACCTCTTTTTACAACTTTGGTTATTGCCTGCCACTCAACAGTGAGATATGTATGGCCTGTCATCTTTGCGGAAGTTTAAAGTTTTATTTGTTTGTTTTTCTACTGATGGAGCAGTTTTTCTTTGAGGTGTGGCGGAAACGCATAAAGACGAGATTTTAAGCAATCGACCACGGCCCAAGAGTCGTGGGGTTATAACTATGTTAATAGTTTTAGTAACGTTGATTTCAGTTGTGATATCCTCTATAATAAATACTCTTAAATTTGCTATCGACCAAGGTGACATAGCGAACGTACGTCATAGCATCCTGGGCGTATTCGTGCTTATGTCTGGGAATTCCGGTGAAGGTAGATGGTAATATGTCCAATGTCCGCAACGCTTCCATCATTGGCGACAGCATCTCTCAAATGAATGTACTCCTCAACTTGAGGTTTTTTTTATTAAGCCGCGTGTACAGAAGACGTTCGCTTTCCACTTTGCCGTACATATCAACAATAAACTGATGGAAGAGCTGTCTGCATTCTAAAATATCATTTGACGATCCAAGGCCTTGTTACTATTCGGTAGGCGTAAAAATCCATTGCCGATACTTTTTTATTGGTTGACCTGCAAGTTCTTGACTCGGTTTGTCGAAGGTTGCAATAATAACCCTCCTCCCCTTCCCAAAATATTATTGGACAATCGCCATTGCAAAGCGTCATACGGACGATTTGTTTCTGCAATGCGTTGAAGGGCTTTGTTCCGTCTCTGGATAATTACATCCTTTCTGTCAAATTCTTCTCCAACCAAAACTATAGCTATTTCGATAATGGCTGGGGCATTGAGACGCCGCCCGCTCATGTTCGCCAGCTGGCGTCCTGTCAGCTCGTATAACAATTTTGTACTTACTAGTCGGCATTCTCTCGAAAGCTGTTTCGAACACTTTTACTAAATTATTATGTTGGTCCAACAGCCTTAGGAGATTTAAAACAATATCCTTTCTTGTATCGGGCCGATACTTTCTTCACAGCGCCAATCGGCCTGGGCTTGATCGTCTCCCATTAAATAGATTTTTAAACACTTTAGATTTTCATTTGGGACAGGAAGCAACGACCCGACTTTGTGATCTATTTGTCCTGTCACTTTAAAAGTTGGCATAAAACCATCAGTTTCTTCAATTGCTGCTGTCGTACCGAAAGATGTCATCTGAAAACACGAATTGTATCTCCGAATATTTTGGAGAAAATGCTTGGATTCAGAAGTCGTTCCTGACTTGTACGAACAAAGTGGTTCTGGTGGTTGATTCAATGGTTGCAAAATTAATTTTCCATTAGAGCAGCACATCCCAGGCAATTCAGTTTAAATTTTTTTTGGCTTGACAGAATTCGCATATGACATCCATTTTACCAATTGTAACATTTGAATGTGATGATCAGTCATAATTTGGATCATACTTAAGAGCCTCTAAAATCAAATTACCTCGTCTGTTCACTTGTCTGATTTAAGCACGCCGTATGCGCTCATTTTCAAGCCGATATTCACGTCGTTCTGGTAATTCCGCATCCCTAAATTCAAACAGACTCACGCGTTTCCACTCGACGCGCTCCCCATGCTCCTCAGGTGTTTCCGCGCCCCTAATTCCGCGCCTGCCTACTTTATTGTTGGTCTACGCGCTCCCTATGCTCCCCAGATGTCTCCACAGCAGTAATCTCTGCCTGTCTTCTTCGTTGTTGTTCAAGCCAAGACTCATGTTCCTCAGCTGTCTCAGCTGCTTGCAGTAACTTTGCTCGCTTAGCATTTGGATGGACCTGCCCAATGTTTTGTCATTTTTTCGAAGGCATTCCGCAAAGTAAAATAATAAAGTACTCGTACCTCAAAGGAGAGTTGATTTAAAAGACGTAAAGAATAATAAAATCAAACGGGATTATAAAATTATTTGAAGGTGAAGCGTAAAAGAAGTGTTGTTAACTGGAACTTGAAAGGTGTGTCAGTTTGATAGGAAGTGAAGAGTAAGGAAAACAAACGGGTCTGTGAAGTCATTTGAAGATGAAGTTTAAGAGGAGTGTACTTAAGGAAAACGAATAACGGAATGCAGAATAACTTGACCGAATAAATGTAACTAATACGACGATAAATGAACGACTTAATAAATAAACAAAAATGGTAAACATTCTGTGAAGGCATAACTCTCGAAATAAAAACTGATCAATGCGGGCGATCAATGCGCCTTCCGGGTACGGTTGGGAAACGCATTGAATTTAACACACAGGCAGCAACGAAATTGGTCACACGGACGAGGAAAAAACGCACGGTTGTCAACTCTGCTTTTTTTTAACGTCCCCCGCATCGATACGCAACCTGCTGCGTTTTAGTTACGTTTTTAACACGAACGAGGGTGGTGATATGGACTGTTCAAAGATGCCGCTAAATAGCATTTGTTTTGTATATTTACTTGTTACTATGGTAACTAATTCTTGTCTCCATGGTGTTGTTGACATCTTTATATGCGTCACACATTGACTGTGAATAAACCGCATAATTAAAAGGGCCTAAATCCTGCAAACGAGGGGGATGCCAAATTCTAAGCTAGATAGTGTTTTTCGCTTTGTGTCAAAGGTTACATGTGAAAACATTGGTTGAAATCGGTGTAATGGTGTGGATTTATATTAAATACAATTAAACAAATCTTCAGACTTTGAGTCTTATATATATAGATAAATTAGTAGTAGTATATATTTCATTACTTATTTATTGAATCATCAGAAATACGTATAAACATAAATTTTATAATCGTTTAAGACAATTATAAAATATATAGACGTATCTGCACTTTCAAATCATGTCAACATAAGTTCCTGTTAACTAAAAAACCTTAGGTTCTTTATTTTAAGCGTTACTGTGTTATAAGCATTGTATATACACATTAAACCCTATGTTTTCCTCAACCATGGTGTTTATTTATTTCAGCAGTAAACTTAAAACCAAAAACCGTTGTCACTTAACCTCACAAATGAAAACAACACGTATTTTTCCTTTACATTAAGAAATAGGACGATTTAAAATTAGTACACTTCTTTTTTCCACGTCGTAATATATCGATACAATCGCATATTAAAAACATAGAAAATGTACTGCAAGAACGGATAAAGGTACAGTTCGATGCCGCTAAATAGGATTAGTTTATTCACTTTTCACTATGTTAATGAATTCTGATGTCCATTATGTTTTTGACATCTTTATACGCGTCAACAAAAGGGCATAGTTAAAATGGCCTTAATCGTGCGAACAGGGAAGACTATCAAATTCCAAGTTAGGCAGTGTTTTTTGCCTTGTGTCAAAGGTTAAATGTGAAAAATTTGGTGGTAATCGGTGTAACGGTGTGGTTTTGTATTCAATATAAAGCAAGAAATCCTCAGACTTTGAGTTTTATTTCCGTCGTCTAACCGTTAAGATCAAAGAGTGCGAGGCTAGGTCCAACATTCAAGCTAAAAAATTGAGGTTCGCAGTCAGCCTAATATATCACAAATATAATTAGAATGCCCTTAAAAATGTAATTGGAAATAACGTAACCCTTACAAAAATTAAAATTGAAAAAATTCGAAAATGCCATTTCTAATTCAAAACATTAAAAGTGTTAGACAACATTGAAGAATTTTTTACAAATTAAATCAAGTGTCAATCAAGTTGATTACAAAATTAAATCCGCTAATATTTATCTGTTAGAATTTAATTTTCTCACATCAATAAGAAATTTTTTTTAAGTTTTGAAAAACTAGCGCATTTTTTAATAATTTTTAAATTTGTTTTTTTAATTTATATCTCAATTTAGAAAATGTAATTAGTTAGATAACTAAAGAAACATAAATTAATGATACTTGAGGAAATCATTTACATGTTATTGTTATTTGTAATTTTCATAATCAAGTAATTCATGGACAATGGAAGGCAAACTGGAATTGATGTTTTGATGTAGATCACTTTGCAGCATACAAGAGGTCTGATTTTAATACGCCTGCAGCTGTGCGTTCTCATCACGACAAAGCCTGGGACCGACTTTCCTAGCCGAGAAGAAGAAGACTCGTTTCATAATGTCTTAGAAACGTATTGGGTTGCTACAACAGCATATTGAAATATCCCAGAATGAATAACTCATATATTATTATCTTCGTATGACGTATTGTGCTGTAGAATGAAATGGAATGATTACAGAACAATAAACACAATGAGGTGTAAGTAACATATTCCAGAATACCGGAACCCAAATTGAATACTATAATGTAGATAGAGTGAAGAGCGAGCAGTTAGCATTACCACCCTTTTACGCATAGCGCTATAGAAGTCCATTTATAAAAATATTTTTGTATATACAAATCCCCTGCTCAGTAACTGTGACAAATGCAGTAAATTTTAAACACTATTGTGTATTTGAACGTGTGGTTTTAATTTAACATGTAACACGTTGGTTATTGGTTTTGTAAATAGGATTGGGAAATGTCAAAGATTAGCGCGATGTTTGCATTCTGGATTAGTGCACAATAATCACAGGAAATAACTAGTAGCAAGGCTAGCCTTCTTAGCTGCAGTTTAGTCTAGCGTAGACCCTGATTTTAGTAAAACAGTAACACAAATCTTATATCGTAATATCATAGATCTTGTAAGATTCACAGATATCCAAGACGCTTGAAAAATTACAAATTATAACAGTATAATCTACAGGATTATGTGAATCTTAGTTGACGCGATGACTGAGACATTCCACACCTTGGAACGTAGAGCAAAGAAAATAGGTTTAGTTATAAATGCAAATAAGACTAAATATATGACAACTGATAAAATTACAGTAACAGACCCGAAATCTGTATCGGTGGCTACACTTTTGAAAGGGTCGGTCGATTTAGATATCTGAGTTATATAGTGTCAAAAAATAGTGATACTACACATGAGACCCAATAGCGAACTTAGCAACAAATAGATGCTACTTTGGACTGTTAAAGGAGATTAGAAGTGTATTAATATTATGATCTACAAAATTTATCCTCTATAAAACTTTAATAGTACCAGGATTGACATACGGAGCAGAAACATGGAACATTACCAAAGTAACTGAAACACATCTTTTAACTTCGAAAAGAAAGTATTACGGAAAATTGATGGTCCAGTATGTGGCAGGAGAGTATGGCGGATACGTTATAATAAAGACTTATACACACTCTTTAAGATCAGAAATTATAAAATATATTAAATTATCAAGGTTGAGCTGGGCCGGAAATTTGACGACGGTGACGAAGGATGAAATACCAGGGAAAGCCTTGACGATGTCGCTGGATTGAAGAAGAAAGAGAGGCAGTTCAAAGCTACGACGGATTGATAATGTGAGATATGATGGCAAACTATTTGTAATGAAGGACTGCAGAGACACTGGTACCGTTGGAGAAGGCTCCTGGAGGAAGTCAAGACTCATCAATGAGTTGTAGCACCATGGGTGATGATGAAGTTAAATGTTAAGTTACGTGATTTTGCTACTCTACATGAATAGCAATTAATATAATTCTCTAAATTAATGAACAAGTTTACATATTTTTCTATTTTTCATAAATTTGCATAATTTTCTAAATCGGGTACCAATCGCTTTAAGCAATTAGCCAAATGACAAAGTCACTATGTTTACATTATTAATACTAGTTGCTAAGGACTTTGAGTATAGTTATTGCTGTCAAAAGTAAATAGAGATTAAATTTCAGTGCATAAATACTGTATATATATATATATATATATATATATATATGTGTGTGTTTATATGATAATGTTACAGAAAATCATCTGTGGTGTAATGTGGATTAGAAACTTCAATATATTTCTACATTAACGTCGACCTACTAGAATTTGCAAACTCATAATTGTTTCTGATGACTTAATAGTCGAATAACTGCTCAGCTTCACTTCAAGCCTTATGCACACATGCCATTTACGGCGCGTCACTATAACAATATTTCAGAACCGAGTTTGTTTTGTTTATTATAAGCGAAATTTTCTACGACATATTTAAACCGAAGACGGCGGCAAACTTAGTTTAGGGAAGCATTTGAAATGCGTGTCACCATTTACGGCGCGTCACTATAACAATATTTCAGAACCGAGTTTGTTTTGTTTATTATAAGCGAAATTTTCTACGACATATTTAAACCGAAGACGGCGGCAAACTTAGTTTAGGGAAGCATTTGAAATGATTATTTTTATCAGTTGTAATTCCCACGAAGTGGTATTGTGGTAGAGCCGCGAGAGTAGTTCCTGAACAGTAAGCTGCGCTGACAATGCATGAATTACTACCACTTACAAGCTAGGTTATCTAGGGAGAACATTGGAGAGACAACGCGATAACAGTTCACTGTCTCAGTTCCATATTTTCTCCGTCTCTGTCACACACATGCTTCCATTGTTCTCGCCAGCCTTGTTGGAGACGATGATCACACTATGAAACACTGTACAACACTGCTGTGCGCATGTGCGAAATAAATAAAAATTTTGTTAGCCTCGCAAGGAGGTGTTTGTACACTGCGCATCTCTAAGCCACCGTTCAATTCCTATCGTCAGGTTTCTATTACGTGTTTATTTGTTTTAACTACGTTTTTATTTACTGATTGACAGTGTTAGTCGTGAATAATAGTGCATCTTTTATTATGGTATAGGTACTCAAAACAGCTGTACAAATAGGCGTGATTCGGAGAAATGTTACTAAAAAGTGGTGACTTCTTTGTGGCCTTTTATGAAAATTTAATGTAAACGTGCTACACAGAAATTTGCTAACCACATACACATTACATAACGTAGTTTGCACCACTTACTGCATTATTATATACTTTGATATCCCTCCAGTTTTGAATTTCCTTCTAAAAGTTTTCTTATGGTAATATTATTTTCAGTAGATTCGCCACAATCAAGTAAATATTTATTATAGTAATAGAGAATGTCATAATGACATTATAATGCTGAAATGTGTCTTGAGACATCTTTAGGAGGTAACAGCTAAACAACACGGGTCTTTTTTTAAGTTGAATTTTCAGTTCATCCATAATATAACATTAAAGAGATGGATGTAACAAGTTCACCTACCTATCTTCGTATATACAGTTTCTTCCCATATTTTGCAAATAATTATCGAATTCCATTTTATCTGCAGTTTACAGGCTAACTTTAAACAATTCTGGAATAAAGGGGAAAGAGAAGTAAGTGGTTATCAACGCTCCCGAATGAATTAATTATTGATACTTTTATAAAATCAAAGCAACGTTTTATTTATTAACATGTTGATCCTAAATGAGGTTACATCTAATGCTAAACCACAAGCTAGTGCTACTCTAAAAACTGCGATAATTAGAGTAAAATTATTAAAAGTGTAGTCAAAATTATACAATAACAGTATCATGAAACTATATTACGTGGCGAAAAAGAGCATATCATAAAACAAACAAACAACTATTAACCCAAATAAGTAAATAAAACAGTTGTAGAATATTAATCTCTTTAATACGTTCCTACAGCAAACCAAAGGTAAATCACATGCAAATAAATAAAATAAAATAAAATAAATCTTGAAGGCTTACCAGTGGTGATGGTAATAATCCAGTACAGGAAGTGAATTCACAAAAATCAAATTACTTGCGAGATCACTAGTTGATTTTCCGTTTATATCTCTCATTCGTGGGAGAGGCTAACTAACTCGGTTCATGTATTTTTCTCCGTAAACAGGCGCCCTAATTGCGTTGCAACAATAAAGTGGCTTCAGTTTTTATACAATTATCAGTGGTGGAGACATTTTTTTACACTTTAGTAATCCCATAATTGCCCACTTCCACATAATTAAGATCGTAGGTAAATTTGTATGATTAAATCAATTCGACATTTTATTACATAGGATTTCATACAAATATTAAACACCCCAGAATACATTTAGCACTCAAAGAAAATCCTTTTAATGATGTTAAAATAGTTGAATATTTATTTTATTTTTATATTTGCCTAAAAACCTAAACCGTTGACTCTCCCCCTCTCTCTCTCTCTCTCAATTACCTGTAATTGTAATTTGGATGCTAAGTGACAGACCTAAACAAGACGGGTGACGTTTTTCGGTCCAAAAAGCAATCAATGTTCGGGTAATAATATAGTGTTTGTTACAACATAAAATAAGAGAAACGCATTAGAATAGACTTTCTACGAATGTAAATGTTAGAGAAACACGTTTTAAAGTTGCTTAAAACTTTGGTCATAACGGTGCGGTGGGTAATAACAATAGTTAATGTTTGAAATGCATATTGTATCGTTTCTGTTGAGCGGCATTAATTGCGGTAGTGTTATAGCTACATCTCTACTGGAACAACACTAGTTTTATAATGTTCTCATTAAAAAAGTATAAATCAGGTTTCGATGCAATATGTCTTAAGGGCTATATGTTGTTTGTTACGGGACGTTGTGTACAATTTTAATATTACAATAAAAAGTCTGTCAACTAAGTAAAGAAACATTAGGTTACAAATGTTTGAATTGAATTGAGATCTTAGTAATCAAAAACAATCATAAAATTTCTGTTTGGAGACAATCGAACATTTTTGGCTATTTACTTTTCCTTTATATTCCATACAATTCTTTAAACGTAAATTCATACATGTATAAGTAGAACTACAAAGATGTTTATCTTACTAGCATCAAAGAATAAATTTAAAACAAACTTTTATTTTTTCATTAAATCTGTGTTATTGACATATTGTTGACTTCCATTATTATGTATTTATCATTACATCCTTTGATCATTTTTATTATTATGCCGTAGTTTGGTAGGTCTTAATTACTGCCAAAGTTCTCTGTAGAATTTTTATGTGGGCTGTTACCTGCCCAAGAAAAGACACTGCATTTTTTGCACAAAGTTACCATTAGGGAGCCAGTTTTTAAGTCGCAGAGATCGTTGGGTTTCAAGGACTTTTCTATGCTGCTTCAGCTTCCAAACCCTTTGTACAACATACAATCTTTAATTCAATTGTCTGGCGGTTGTTAAGAGACTATTATTTATAGTGAGTGAAGGTATCACCAGTGTGGCGTAGTGTTTATTAAAAAACGCCACAACTTCGCCGGCTGATTACGAGACACTGACTACTGCATTACATATGCACATCAAGTTTTAGTAAATATCACGTTACAATTTTTAAAATATCTAAATCTGTAGGCATAAACATAAATACTGGTGATTGATCAATTTGTTTTAAATTTTGAAGATGGTAATTTACCGACAAGACACTCCGTATAAATATAAAAACCAATACTAATAAAATGAATTTTACCTTTATGCGGATTAGTTATTGTATGTATGAATTGTATTTCTCCTAAATTGTATACGTGTATACACAGAAATTCAATGACGCGAAACTTTAATTGAAGATTTTCAGGTCGCATCTAGTTTTAAGAAGTCTATATCGTAATCTTCTGCTATAAATCAAGTAGACAGATAATAATGTTTACTATCGGAAAGATTTACTGTCTGATCATCCAAACCCATCTAATCATTATAAATACCGTTACTCCGTTCTGAAACGTTATTGTTATTGCCCAATAAACCACAGCCATTATTTACGTGGTTAGAAGCAGATTTAACGTTGATTTGTCTGTAAACCAAAGCGATTTATATTTACGATCCACTTACAACTTTATGGACGTAAAATGAACAGCTGACAAGATTATACAGGGCTTGTCGCTGCTGTGTGTCTCACAAACTATGTCGACTATATCCTACAATCTGTGTTGCACGTACTGTATACAAACACAATTAAATTTAAGCATACTGTTAAGCGTACAAAGCGGTCGTAGAACAATTAAATGAATTATCAAACACCAGAAACTCGATACTTATTAGTTTTGTTTACTCTTTGATAAATCATTTACACTTGTAATAAAATAAATATTCTCTTATGCACATATCTAAAATCAGTCAGTGAGTCACTTTATGAAACCACATTCTTAACACATAGATGTCTTTGATAAAGTCCTACTAGCTAAACATGAGCATTAAACGCAGTGGAAACCATTCAACAACTAACTCCACTGTTTCGGCCGCTCTCTATTCATGAAAAACGATGGTAAGAAAAAATTTATGTTAACAGTCGGAAAGGAACGAAAAATATTTACTCGGTTTCCCTCTAGTATTTACAACTTTATCGTTTTGTTACTTTATTAATGTTATTTGTGATCACTTATTTTGTCAACAACAGACTTGCATTTTTGTGCGCTTCATATGTTTGAATTTACGTGTACATATCAAAACTAGTAGCCCTATTATGAGGACTGTTTGCACTTATAGTAAGATATAAATAATACATTAACCAGATTTATGAGAACATACATTAACTGGTTAACGTATTTAGAAATTCCAATACGCATTTGTTACTCATTGATTTTCAAAGCGGTTTTTGATGCATTTCATAGTGTTTCACGACTTTGACCTAATCAGTCCTCTAATGACTTAGACTAGGCCGATATTGTCCTGTAACATAGCCGTTGCCCATAAAGTGAGCAAGTTACAGTTGATTGAAATGTATTGCTAACCAATTTTAACTGCCAGCCTGCTATACGTGTAAAATAATTCACCTTGATTTTATTCTCCGTAAGTCCCATAATGGTTATGAACGGGGTGATTAGTCACAGGATTCACTGATTACTTACCTTTTTTACTGAATACAGCATTACTGCTGTGTTATATAAAGTTACAAAGAAAACATGTAGAAACGTTTTGACATTGGGGTACAAACTGTGATCAACATGTCACTGATGAGACCTTCACATATTCGTTTATATTATTTAACAAATGTATATAAACGTGTCTCTTATATAACGCATGGTATAAAATTAACATTACGGGTTTTTAATATATAATGGCTTGATAATAAGTTGTTTAATGGATGTTGGTTTAATAAACAATTTTTATAAGTAATATGCATTGACGATATATAGATATTAATTTCCTTAATAGCTTCCCTTAATGATGATAAGATAATATACTAGAGTACAAGGGGCAGTTAAAAAGTTCCTTGAGCGACATCTATAGCTTAGTGGTAGAACTAAAATTGTTCGTGAGTTCTAACATTCAAATTTCTTGTAAACACCCGTTATTCTGTCAATGTATTCATCGTTTACCAGCTCTTTGAATTTACGTATCACGAGAGTTTTGAAAAAATGGACATAATTAATTATGGCAGTCTCATTATGGCAGCCTACTACAATGGTTTATTATTAAGTTATACACATTTTTACACTATTTGTTGAAACAATAACACAGGTATTCTTAGTCTAATAATGTTACATATTTTGATGGGT
This sequence comes from Magicicada septendecula, assembly GCA_034769895.1. Taxonomy (NCBI): domain Eukaryota; kingdom Metazoa; phylum Arthropoda; class Insecta; order Hemiptera; family Cicadidae; genus Magicicada; species Magicicada septendecula. Next base: position 280,697,466 of record CM068369.1, on the reverse strand, counting down.
TGCACCTAGTTTTTGGTACATTGATTGGTTTATACATAACAAACTAGCATATTTGCTACTACTTGTGCTGGTATTCATTTACATTTTGTCCTGTCTTGCTATGGCATTCAGGCACATTTCATATTCGGGCTTACAAAGCTTTTATTATTAATCCCTATGAACAATTAATTTACTGTTCTGTCTCATATTTTTTGGTGGTCTTACTGATTACCTATGTGATTTTACAATCTTGATTAAACTTGTTACACTAATTGTCTGTGCATTTCACTAGTTAATCGTGGATTCTTTCACTTATAATGGTTAATCACTCTGCTCCGTTATAAACATTTTCACTGGTATTGTTTGTGCTGTTTACTTGGGGTAAAATGGTTATCATATCACATGTTGTTACACTTATATTAAGTACTCACTGTCATTGTTCGTGATCACTTAATGATGCTCAACACTGGTTTCTCTGTTATTGGTATTTGAATAATCATCATACTTCTTCTGTTCACTATATTGATTTTAATTCCTTGTATATCTTGTGAATGTTGATGTCTTGTACTGTTCATACATAATCTTCATTCTTCATGGTACATTTCTTTTCCTCTTCTTCTTCTTTTCTTCTTCTGGTTAGTTGTTTCTCACTGTCGGTGTTCTCCTTGGTTATCCTTGGTTATACATTATTTGTAATAATCCATGTCCCTTAATATTGTCATACTCTTCCATATTTTTATTCGTGGTTATGGTAATAATTGTCCCATATTATTTCACACTAATAAACAAATTCGTTTGTTTTATCACCATAGTGATTGTACTTGATTCGTCTCCTTTTTATTTTAATAATTATTTTCGTCATATCCCCTCACTATTTTGGATCTATTGGGCCTGGGGATGCTAACGTATTATATTGGCTCGTTGGTATTTTCTCTCTCTTTGTTATACTCGATGATATCCTTATTATTCTTCCTTCTCCTTCGTTGGGTTGTTTCAATAATATCCGTTCGTAGATACACACTTTATTTATATTCTCCCGTTCCTTCTTTTATGCTCGATGAAATATTTTCATGATATCCTTTTATTTGACGTATTAGATAGTTATTTTATGTAACTGCTAATTTGGTACGTTACATATGCCTTCCTATAAGAATTGATTAATTCTGAATTCGTATATTTATTCTTATTGAAGGATTCATCAATTGTTGTACATGTCCACGTTGACTCTTATGCTTTTTTATATCCCTTCACTTTCTTCTATTTGAATCATAATTATTTTCTTTCTATGTAATTATCTCCCTTGTTCATTTAATTCCCTAATTCCCTAACATAATTTTAGCTGGGGCAGTTCAGAGTGGCTCACTTTGGCATACATCTCCGCTGGACATACTAACATCAATAAATACAGAGGCACATCATCTCTGTCAATAATATAAATGATTGCTGGAACATTTCATCAGTCAATTCATCTCAAATTAATTTAAAATATAAAGTGGTCGTTCTTTCGACAAATAATAAATATCCTTGGGATCATCTCACGCATCTGCGGTTTATACATCATTATATTCTCTTCTTCTTGATTCAACTTAACTAAATTCTTCACATTTTACAGGGATAGTTTGTCTACATTTCATCACTGGTATACTCTCATGATCATCTTCGTTAATATATTACTTTTTCATTCTTCTTCGTCATCAATTAATCTTTTCTCTTGGTATTACATTAAACGTCATTTCCTAACCTTCTTCATTTTCATGATTCACTTCTTTGTGTTATATTTCATTTGGTATAGGCTCTCTTCTAGTGTCTTGCCTCGTGTTTGTGCATCATCTATTATCTATATCAATAATATTTATTTGCTGTCATTCCTCCAGCTTCTTATATTGCTCGTTCTGTATATCATCTGGTACATCATCTCCTCTTTGTTAGTACGGGTAAGTTGGTGTTTAACTGGTTGACTAGGCTCTTGGAACTATATTTTGCCATGGTTCTTATTTGTCGGTCTCGTATATATTTATTACTCTTGTAGTACGGGTAAGTTGTTCTTTACTAGTTGACTTGGCTCTAGGAATTTTATTGTTATATTAGTGCCTTTGATCTTATTTGTCGGTCTCGTATATAATTATTACTCTTGTAGTACGGGTAAGTTGTTAATTAACTGGTTGACTTGGCTCTTGGAATTATATTTTGCCATGGGTGTTGTGTGTCGGCCTCGTATATAATTATTACTCTTGTAGTACGGGTAATTACAACTTTCTTCATCCTTTACATAATTTCTTTGGATCACATTTTTATATTACAAAATTAAACTATAGTCAACATTTACTCTTATAGTTACATTTTCACTTCTTACTTAGTATCAATAATAAATAGTCTTCATCGCAATGTTTCACTCTTTCTTCATTATTTAATTTTCAATTTACCGTTTCATGGAAGTTTGGTTGTAGTTGCCTTTTATTTTCTTTGTCACAGTATCTTGTATTTCGTAGGTGTTGTTCATGTTATTCTTGGTAACAGTATATGGGCCTGTGTATAGCAGTAACAATGTTTTAGCAATTCCTTCTATTGCACTTGGGAGTTCTCGATTTTTTAAGAGCACTTTGTCTCCCTCTTCGTATGTTATGATCTTAGGTTGTGATTTTTGATATTTGAACCTAAGTTTGTAAGCTCGTTCGACTGCATTGTTAAAGAATTTGGTTTTGTTAAATTAAAATTCACTTTCTGATGGAAAATTGATTATTTCTGTAATTTCCCGGGGTGGTCTTTGCTCAAACATAGCAGTATAGGGCGTTTCATCAGTTGACTGGTGGCAAGCTAAGTTAATGAAATCTTCAGCTGGGGATAAATATTCTTCCCATCTTCTTTGTTGGGCGTGGCAGTAGGTTCTTAAAATCCTGCCCACTTCTCTCAAAACTCTCTCAGCAGGGTTGCTGTTAGGGTGATATACTGATGTTTTATATGTTTTCACACCTTGGTTGATTAGAGTATCTCGCCATTTTCGGCCTCGAAATTGCGTTCCGTGATCTGTTACTATTGACTGGGGTCTTCCTATCTCTGGGATGTATTTTGATATGATAATGTCCAAAATTTTGTTGGTTGTTGCCCTGTTTATGGCGTACAGTTTAGTGAATTTTGTATAGTGATCGAAGATTATCACTATATATTTGTATTGGTGTGTGCCACTTCGTGGAAATGGTCCACAAATATCTACAAACACCTTCTCTAATTTTCCTGCCGATGTAATGGGTATCATCACCCCTTCTCTCCTCTCATTGCTGCATTTAACTAATTGACACAAATGACAATGCTGTATATATTTTCTTACTCTACGGTTCATATCCTTGAAGTAGACATGCTCATGTAGTGCCTTGACTACTTTTACTGCTCCCATATGTCCATAGCGCACATAGTAGCCAACTGTAATTTCTTTTTCGATAATCTTTGGTATTACAACCTTCCACTGTTCACTAGATTGTTTGGTTTTAGTGAATAATATATTGTTGTGGATACAGTAATATTGCATAATTCCTTCATCGTGTTCTGTCAACCTTTGTATTATCTGGGAAATTTTAGGGTCGTTTCGCTGATGAATTTGTATGTTAGATAATATGTCTGCCAATTCGGATTTGCTTTTTAAAATATGGTAAACTTTGGCGATGGTTTCTTTTTCTCCCTCGAAGGTTTGGGCCAATATGTTTACTCTGGACAACACGTCTGCAGCTATGTTGCTTTTACCAGGGACGTATTCCCAATGTATGTCATACTCTTGGAGCGTTAGTGTCCATCTCGTCAGTCTGCCATGTTTTAATCTACAGTTCTTCAGGAAAGATATTGACTTATGATCTGTGCGTACTGTGATTGGGTACCCCAAAATATACGTTCTAAATTTTTCGCAAGCGAACACTATACTCAGAAGTTCTTTTTCAGTAGTGTGATAGTTGCGTTCACACTTGTTGAGTGTTCTGCTAGCAAAACTGATCACTTGATGGTTGCCTTCCTGGTCTTCTTGATACAATATTGATCCAAGGCTTACATCACTTGCATCGCAGTTCATATAAAAGTTTTTGTTAAAATTTGGATGATGCAACATTACAGTTTAAGAAATTTCTCTTTTATTAATTCAAATGTTGTGTCCTGTTCAGGTCCCCATCTCCACTTCTCCTTTGATGATAATTGTTGGGAAAACTTAGCTGTCAATTCTGAATAGTTATGTTGGAATTTCCTATAATAATTACAAATACCAAGAAACGATTGTAATTGTTTCTTGTTCTTTGGTACTGGGAAACGCTGTATCGCCTCCATCTTTTCTTGTGCTGGGGTTATGCCAGTTTCAGACAAGTTAAAGCCCAAGAATTGCACTTCATTTGCTATTAGTTTGGATTTCTCCAGCTTTAGTGTTATATTATTTTCCTCTAATTTACATAATACTTGTGCCACCCGGTTGCAGTGTTCCTCCCAATTATCGGAGGTAATTAGTAAATCATCTACATACACTGTAGTAAACTGTAGTGTATTTTGACCTAAGATCTCGTCCATACATTTCACGAAACCTGCTACAGAATTTACCAGGCCGAAGGGTAACCTTTTAAATTGGTAGTTACGCCCTTCAAAAATAAAGGCCGTATACTTTCTGCTGTTGGGGTGTAACTCCACCTGCCAATATCCACACACTGTGTCCCATATACTGATATACCGTATGCCATAAAATTTCTTTAGAATTTCGTCGATTTCTCCAGGCGACGTCCTGTCATTAATTATGGCTTTGTTTATCTCCCTTGCGTCCAGACAAATCCTCACTGCGCCATTTTTCTTTGGTACAGCTACAATAGGATTGGTGTACGGGGAGTTGCTTATTTCGATTATGTCATTTTCTATCAAGCGTTGTATCTCTAGACGAACTGCTTCCTTCAGTGAAAATGCGATAGGGTACGATTTTCTTTTAAATTCAGTCTGATCGTTGAATTTTATCTCGCACTGAAAATTTTTTACTTTGCCTGGTGTGTCAGAGAATACATGCCTATAACGATTATAAATTTGTATCAGTATTTCTATTTGTCCGTCAGTTAATATATGGTCAATATTACTCGTTTGGAATTTTTTAATCTCGGCTATTTTCTCCATCCATAATGTGTCTTCTTGGCTATGGCGAACCTCTCCGTTGATGGACATTTTCTCTCTCTGGTTATGGCCTTCCCGTATGTAGTATATTATGTGTTCAGGAGGTGCCTTCCTATTTTCAATCAAAGCTGCTGTCCATTCAACTTCATTTGATTTTAATGATACTCTGGTTTTGTCCATATCTATGATAGCTGCATATTTCCGCAGTATATCACATCCGATTAACAGGGTAAATGGTAGCCCACTCGCTACTAAGAAAATCATCGGAATTGTTTCACCGTCGCTTGACACTTCTAATTGTACCTGGTGTCGGATGGTTTTGTTCTGCCGACCCGTTGCTCGAATTAGGATAATGTTATTTATGGGTAATGTTGGTATGATTGTTTTATTTCCTAACTGTATACGATTTAGTTCCATTTTATCAATTAAGGATACATTTGCTCCTGTGTCTATCATAGCTGTTGCATTGATTCCATTGACCTTGACTGATATGTAGGCTATTTCGTTGTTGACGGTGTCGCTGATGCTATCTTCCTTCTCTTCCATGAGGTCTTGTCTAATGTTTTTTAAGTAGTTGTTTCGACGAATTTCGTTTGATGCCATTGTATTTGCCAATATGTCAGACCCAATAGACCGGATCAGTGAGGGTGTCGTCGTGGTTTTCACTGCCGGTGCCCATTTAAAGGCAGGTCACCATTGTCTGGGTGCCTGTCCGATGAGGTTGATGCGTTTGGTTCTTGGGACCCTGGCCCATTCCCATTATGGTATACTTCTGTGTTTCTAGTGGTTGGCCGATTATCTTCACTACTATTACTCCTGTTGGATCGATAACCTGATTCGTGTTCATCTCCGTCACTATTACTTCGATTGTTATTGTTATTATGGAAACTTCGGCGACCCTGGTAATATGGTCTTCTGCCTCCCCCTCTGCTGGCATGAGTGTAGTGCACTCTTCTAAACTGGTTATTATTATTATTGCCATTATTCTGCCTATATTGGTTATTCGTAGGCTGGTTATTAGGAGGTCGGTAGTAATTATTACCTTGTCGATAATTATTGGTCCCTTGATAACCATTCGGCCTAGGATTGTTTATATTTCCCCGGTCTGCATGGTTATTGTTGTCACCACCATTATTCTGTCTTGGGCCTTGGTGATTAGTGAAACGTGGAGGATTATTAAAATTTCTTCCATAGTTATTCCGGTCAGTATTATTGTTTGGATTAATGTTGCCTGGTCCACTCCGATCATATGGCTGTCCGGGACCCTGGCGGTTCCTCTGATAATAACGCTCTCTCTCATGGTTTTCCAAGAGAGTACACATACCTTGTATTGTTTTGATCTGAGCGTTGAATCTCCCCTGGGACACTCCTTGGCTAAAATGGTAGGCCAGTTTCGTCACCAAGCACTCCTCTGGTACGGCCGGTTCCAAATTTCTAGCTAGACAGATCTTCCCTAAAAAGTAGGTTGTCATCGACTGTCTGCCGTTGGGATCATATCTGCCATTCGTAATGTCATCTCTGATGATGTTTTGTGTGGAATCGGACCAATATTTTAGTTTAAAGGCCACTTTAAATGCTGCATAATTGTCTACCTCGTGCCGGGTTGCTGTCCACCAATTGTCGAATACGTTCCGAAAAGATTCGTCCAACATTCCCTTTATCACTGACCAACGGTTCTCTCGGTTTCTGGTAAGTATTTCATCCACCCTCTCTAGGAACTCGAGCGGATTTTTAACATATGCGCGGAAATCTATTTGTTCCCGTCCATCTAGGTGTGGTAATCCGGTTAATACATTGGGGAATGCTCTCAGGCGGTTCATTTCATCTCTGAGGTCACTGAACTCCCTCTGTTGTCGCTCAGTTAACTGATCTCGGTCGTTGTTCACCTGATGTTTGACCGCGTCCACTTTGGTTGAGATTTCTTCACACCTCTCCCCCAGTGTGGTGTGTGCGGCTATAATTTCCGTCTGTCTCCGTTCTATTACTCCTACCTGGTTGTTGTGGGTTTCCTCGAGATTGTCGATACGGTGGTTGAGATCCGTTTCGGTTTGTACAACTTTCTGTTTATTCTTCTCACCTTCTCTCCGTATGTCGGACATATCTTCCTGGATTTCTGTTGCTAATACTGCAATCCTCTCCTCTGTCGCTTCTATGTTTTCTTCCAATTTTTTGTCAATTGCCTCTATTGTATTTTTTGCAATTTCTTCAGTTCTGCAGCTGTTGTCGGCCATTTGTTGCCATATTTTCTCATTATCACTCTTCATTGACTCGATATCTTTATTGATTTTCTCATTTATTTCATCTATCTTTTTGTTGGTCTCATCAATTTTGATTCCTAATTCTGTAGATAGTTTTCCTTCATTATTTCCATCTTTTTCTCCAATAGCTCTTCAGTCTTCTTCTGTCCGTCTTCCATCCTCCTATTATTTTCATTTATCTTGTTATTTAAATACTCCTTCAACAATTCTATGTTCTTCTGGCTCTCCTTCTGGCCTTCTTCTATTTTCTGGTTTGTGGATTGACTGGTTTCCTCTATTTTCTTCGATAGCGATCGGCCGTCTTCCTTCAATGATTCTATACTCTTGCTTAATTCCTCCTTTGTGGACCGGTTGTCCTCCTTAGATGATTGAAAATTTTCATCCATTTTCTCCATCATTCGCCTGAACATTTCTTGCATCATCATGTTCTCTGTCTGCGTTGGTTTCTCGGGTTGGCTGAGCTCCGGTTGTTGTTTCCTGCTGTATGACTTCCGGTTCCCCTTCCGGTTGTTGAACCTCCTCCGCCGGTTCAGGTTGTCTATCTTCAATTTCCAGTAATATTTCTTCAACGTCCTCTGCCGATGTCGCTTCCTTCTCCTCCAATCTAGCCTCCCTCTCGGCCTCTGCCGCTCGTTTCTTCGATGTTGACCTCCTATACAGCTTTCTATCTGTGTAATGTACTTGCTGTCCTGCTGTCGAATTAGGTTGAGAAATTATTTATTTAATTAATTAAATTATTAGGTGTTTTCGTCCTAATTCGCGCTCAGACGTTGGGCGCCACGTTGTAACAATACAACGTCGTTATTAAGATATGGTAGAGTTGATTTATTCTGTTGTGTAAATACTTAAGTCGAGTATATGTAGATATGATGTTATTGTTGATGATTATTATTAGATATGATTATTAAATTTGGGTGATTGGAATTAATGTTCACGTTTATAGTTTGTGGTTTAAAAGAGTATTAGGCTTGCTATCACTTCACTGTGTTAACCTCCCCACTTACCATCCGTGGATATCTTCACTATTCTCGATGGCGACTTCTCTTACTGTAAACACACTTGACATACATACATAGATATTCCTTTTGAATACCGAAAAGAATGCACATAAACAATAAAATAAATCAAATATTCAATTGTAAGTTGAATGATATCAGTAATTCAAATACTACCGCCACCTTATGAGAGAACTGTTTATAAAAAAATTAAATTACTGCTTCTATTTTATAGAAATTAAAACTCTGATTCCACTGATAATAAGCTGAGAATTTATTGACAATGATTAAATTCAGTAAACTCTTTTAAAACAATTAATAAGATATTTTTACAACAATAACAAATTTAAACAAATATTGAGATCTCTGTATCTCAAGGCTGGTAACACTGTTGTAGTGTACAATATTATTGTGAACGAGGTTAGGTTCACTTTATTCAATTATATTACCAATTTAGTGAGTTCTTTGAAGGTTACATGATACCAGATATAAAGATGTGAGTTTGAATAACAATATTTACTTATCTATTATTATAACAAAAGAACAAAAATTTAAAATTATTAAACTCGGTACGATAGCCGATAATATCGTACTATCGTATGTTATGCAAAAGTATATAGCAGTTAAGGTCGACACGTGCTTTGAGCGTTGCACTGTTAAAAATATTATTATTATTAATTCATTAATTAGCAGAACCATGTACTGGAAAGAGAAAAAATCTAAGAAAAAAACTCTTATTATTGCTTTCATTTCATTAAAATCATTCAAGAACAGAATTGTTTCTTTGTGACAAAAATATATTCTTCGGTTCTAGGTTAGTTTGCCTAGTAACACGTAAGTGGTTATTTAGAATAAGTAATGTTATTTATAAAATTCTTAATGATATAGTTACAAACATTTTATTTATAAATCATTTGATGTGTAATTATCAGTCACGAAAATATTTGCACAAGAAAATAATTGGTTATTAATTCAAAGGTTATAGTCAAGTAAGCGACTATATTCACTTAATGATGAGCGGTATCTATATTTAATTCCGCCGTTCTCAATTATTCTTTAAATTTAAAATAATTAATTTTGAATTAATTATTGTCATTGGATTGTGCTACAACTTGCTTATTAAATTCTGATAATTGTCCATCATCTCCTTAAAGCACTCAAGCGTTATGACTAGTGCAGTCCAAACAACAATTTTCGTTCATCAACGAGAATTATTTCTTTTATTACTTTCTTTAAAATAATTAAAATATAGTACTCCCTGATTATATACACAGAACATGACCCTTATTATACACTGGTCATGTTAATTCACTGTTCACTTAATTCACTGGACACTCGGTAATGTGGTGTTGTGTACAGGTTAATGTTTGTTAATGTATTACAGTAGGTGACGCGCACATTTCAAAAATATTTTGATGGCTTTCGGCATAGACCTCTCGCCGTGAGTGATGCAGTACGAATGTATCATCTCGCTAAAACGTCTCTTTTCGTCTGGTCATTTTAAGCTATTTGATTGGTTCAAAAGGTCACACTCTCAACCCCAAAACACTGTGGTAAAATAAAACTTTCAATTTTTCGCATCTCTAAGCGTGGGTTCGAGATTATCTGTGACGTATACATGGATACTCAAAATGATTGAAAAACTTATAATGGTCATAAGTTTCTTATCTTTTGTCATATCGTCATTTGGATAGTGGCATTAAATCGCGGACACTTGTGGCTTTATTTTAAGTCTAAACAAGCACTAAATCCGTCCATTATTAATTCACTTGGTCATCTTGAAAACTCATATGGTGACTCTTAATATAAATAAGTCTTTTTCACCATATTTCGTTATAATTACACTGTAATACTTATTACTAAATATTTTGAGTCCATTTCTCCTTCATGTTAGTACATAAAATGGTTATATTTATAGTTTAAACAAAATCTGTTAATGGCGTCTATACCAACCATGTTCGATTGTTTATATTCATTTGTAACGCCATCATTCCTTATTCTACTACATATGTTTGACATCCTAACACTAATATGTACACTTATTTACATTTGTTCATACTTTATTTTGCTAAAAAATGTTATTTTGTATATACTTATAGTATGATCAAAATACTTTCTGTTCTCATCTTTCCATTTTGTCACTTATTTAGTTATTTTAGTACACATGGGATATATTGTTAGTAATTAAAATAGTGTACAATTGTTGTACATTGTTGGTTCAATGTATTCATTAACATTTCGTTATCTGAAAGCTCTCTAAGTTATAGCATGGTGTTTATTTACATCTGGTTTTACAATTGCAGTTAGTTAGTTTATAATATTTCAATTATTAAACTACTAGTATTACATTTTTGAAGTGTTCTCATAGCAGTATTAGACATTTCTCTAACTACTGGTAACAATTGTCACATTCTTTTGATAAGTGTTGATAATGTTTTTTGACTAACTCTCTTGTCACAATGGGGTTCTGTCCATTTAACTTTATGATATTATATTCAATCTGATTCATTTGCTGTGTCCTTCAGTACATATGGTATTCATTGGTTTGCATTATTATTCTTAGCTAGTTTCTGTTTGAAACAATTGTGGATAATTGCTTGGTTTAACTAATGTACATGATTTTATGTTATAGGTTCAATTCTTGTGAGGTTATGTGTCAGTTGTCTGACAACAATGCTCCACATACTTTTATGCAGTATTTAACTCAACTATTGCCGTCTCGTTATGGCAGTCTACTACAATGGTTTATTATTAAGTTATACACATTTTTACACTATTTGTTGAAACAATAACACAGGTATTCTTAGTCTAATAATGTTGCATATTTTGATGGGTTGCACCTAGTTTTTGGTACATTGATTGGTTTATACATAACAAACTAGCATATTTGCTACTACTTGTGCTGGTATTCATTTACATTTTGTCCTGTCTTGCTATGGCATTCAGGCACATTTCATATTCGGGCTTACAAAGCTTTTATTATTAATCCCTATGAACAATTAATTTACTCTTCTGTCTCATATTTTTTGGTGGCCTTACTGATTATCTATGTGATTTTACAATCTTGATTAAACTTGTTACACTAATTGTCTGTGCATTTCACTAGTTAATCGTGGATTCTTTCACTTATAATGGTTAATCACTTTGCTCCGTTATAAACATTTTCACTGGTATTGTTTGTGCTGTTTACTTGGGGTAAAATGGTTATCATATCACGTGTTGTTACACTTATATTAAGTACTCACTGTCATTGTTCGTGATCACTTAATGATGCTCAACACTGGTTTCTCTGTTATTGGTATTTGAATAATCATCATACTTCTTCTGTTCACTATATTGATTTTAATTCCTTGTATATCTTGTGAATGTTGATGTCTTGTACTGTTCATACATAATCTTCATTCTTCATGGTACATTTCTTTTCTTCTTCTTCTTCTTTTCTTCTTCTGGTTAGTTGTTTCTCACTGTCGGTGTTCTTGGTTATACATTATTTGTAATAATCCATGTCCCTTAATATTGTCATACTCTTCCATATTTTTATTCGTGGTTATGGTAAACATTGTCCCATATTATTTCACACTAATAAACAAATTCGTTTGTTTTATCACCATAGTGATTGTACTTGATTCGTCTCCTTTTTATTTTAATAATTATTTTCGTCATATCCCCTCACTATTTTGGATCTATTGGGCCTGGATGCTAACGTATTATATTGGCTCGTTGGTATTTTCTCTCTCTTTGTTATACTCGATGATATCCTTATTATTCTTCCTTCTCCTTCGTTGGGTTGTTTCAATAATATCCGTTCGTAGGTACACACTTTATTTATATTCTCCCGTTCCTTCTTTTATGCTCGATGAAATATTTTCATGATATCCTTTTATTTGACGTATTAGATAGTTATTTTATGTAACTGCTAATTTGGTACGTTACAAGCTATAGATGTCTCTCATAGAACGTTTTAAATGACCCCGTATTCACATTAAAGCAAACAATTTAGTTATATACGAAGACTGAAGCCGCTACTGACACGGTAAGCAATAACAGAAGCTAATGTTGTGCAGGACTGTTAAGTAACAGTTTGTCATTAAGCAGAAAATAACAAGTGCATCCCTGAGGGAACGCATGCAAATAATTATGTGTTTATTCGCAAAATGGTAATACTTTGCTAAGGATTATTGTGTAGCGACAAAAGGGCGACTGGATAATACCAGTAGTTATTGTTTAAAACACACGTTGCATAATTTGCATTTTTGTGCAGCAGTACGCTAATGACTCCAGCTGCACTTTCTTCCTAATTTAAACAATATTTTAAAAGGTGTTTCCCTTCATAACATTAGAAACGCTATGCTCCTATTAAAACCATCTGTTTTGTGCAGCAGTGTTCCGCGACATAACGCCGTCTCGACGATGCAAAACAGGAACTACCGAATCAATTTTACAGAATAGCGAAGAGCGGTGCATAGAATTAGCGCACACATATGATTTGACATAATTTACGTTTAATAGTTACTTGGTTCAGAGACTTGAGGCAACAAATCTAAAGAAAACATGGAAACATTTTATAAGTGAAAAAGTTCAAAATGGTTTCAAGAATAAATAAATACACAATCAAACATAATTAATATTATTTATGGTGTACACGAGTACAGATGACAAACTACTCTTACACATAGCCGCCATTTCTCAAATTTGTGCAAAACATTTCTCAGCTAACAGGCTAGCGTAGATGGCAAACAGAACAAGTAGGATTAATTTAGTTTTTCAAGAAAATTAACGACACAAAATCAAAAATTAATTAGTCATACAAAATTATATATTTGCATGTACGTTTCCAAAGCCTGGCCACAGTACTTTTTACTTGAAAAATATCATTGTTTAGTCGTGTTATATAGTAATATTTAACTACAATTATAATTGTAGTAATTTAATAAAATACTTATATAATTATTATTTTTTTTATAAACATGAAAAATACGTTCCGTTACGTTTTCTTCATAGTATTTTTGTATTTTTGTTAGTATTATTGCGCTAATTATAAGTAACGTTTTACTGGGTGCTTAACTGTGTTAGTTATTTATATCCGTTATAAGGTTTCAGATTTTCTTAAAAAAACCTAATCTGCCTTTTGTTAAAAATGGTCTGAAATGTTAACAACTAAAAGGCATAACGTATACTGTCTGTGGCTGTGGCTACTACTGACGGTAAATACTTTTATTTTTATTAACCAACAATCCTCTCCTTCGTATCGGTCCTGTTTTTTCAATTAGGCTTACGTCTAAATTTCTCTATTCTTATAATTTTTGATTCTGCTATTTGTGCTTATTTTCTTTAATTCCTGTCTGTGCCTTCACTTTATATTCTGTCACTTCCAAAGCACTCATTCACTATACATAAATGTCCATTTTGAAGCCTGAGTTTACGGATTTATTTACCTATAGAGTGCATATTTTAATTTGATATAAAAGGCATAGGCAGTATGTAGTAGCAGTTTAACGTACTCCTGTGCCTAGCCGGACAAGAATCGAAATAAACCAACAACGCTATAATAATACCGAATATTTTGTAGGTCAATGGAAAGTAATAACACTTTTTAAATATCATTGCGGTGCGTAACTAGAAATTGTACGTTTGAGAACATTTCACCAAGCCACAAAAATCGAGTAATCGTGGTTGGCACCGACAGGCTTTAAGTGGCATTGTTTACCTTAGCGGTATTCTATATAAAACGAAAGCACGGTAAAGTCAGGTAGTTGCTTTTGTTTTATGGCGATACAGCTAAAATATTGTCGACATTAACAATAAGTAGCCTGTTCACTGTGGTTTTCAAAATTTACCGGCTTTAATATAATTAATTATTTAGTCGAGAGTTGGTAGAGCATGAACAATTATTGCATTGGTAGAGAAGGCATCGTATCACAAAAGATGAGGCTGTTTTACAGAATATTTGTTAAATTAAAGGTTCACCTCAAATTTGTAACTATGTTATAAAATAGAGGTAAATATAGAGTTAAATATAATTATGGAGATATATTTTTTAATAATAATCTTTTTTTAAATATTTGTTTTCGGAAGTACGCGTAAGTCAACGACCTAGCAACGTCAAAGAGTGGATAACGTAAGTATATTGCAAGAAAATTACTCAAAAGCAAATATCAGAGGTCTGATGGTGAGGTGGTTACAGACTTGAACGGAAAGAGATATGCGGTACGTGCAAGGCATTTTAATAACCAGGCAGAGACTGTCTGTGAAAATAGCTCTCTTGAGAACTGCGAAACTCCTGCCATTCTATGACAGGTTATTGAAGTGCTGCTACGTGAGAACACATAATAATATGTTAAGTGAGAGAAATAATTTGTACTGCGCAAAATTGGTCGGTAGCAGAACATCTGGAAGACATTCAAAACCAGGTACGTTAGTCTGCGTTATTAGGCCTGTATTAAACACCGCCTTAGTTATTCAACTCGTTTACTTACTGAACTTATAATAACACTGGGCAAAATATAGATTAAAATAAAATTATATATATATATGTGTGTGTGTATGGTTTGCTATTTTACTAGCTAAATAGTTGATTAATGGTAGTTCTCTAATACATGTATAATATTAGAACAGAATTTCTGGGGGACAGGAATAGGTATGTTAATCATCAAAAGATCAAACAGAAAAGAGAGAGGATGGATGACTAAAGACAATTAATTTAGATTAAAGGAATTTCAGAATAAAGAATTCCAAAACTACGTCTAGAATACGGAAACCATCGTAGTAGTAGGCCGAAACCACAGTAGACCGAAATTATCGAAGTAAAGGAATTTACAGGCTCACTTCCCAAGAAACTTCAACTCGTTTTTTCTCAACATTCGAATTTTCTTAAGAGAAGAAGTCATGGTGACTAGGAACATAAAGGCCTAGTCTGTCATATGAACGAAAAATTTATAAATAAAGTAAATAGTATTTCACGATTATTAGAAATGAAATTTTATTATGGTACATAAAAATTTCATCTGTGTTTAAATGATGTTTTGAAAGAAAGAGTGTATGACGTGTTTATGGCGTGGTTAAAGAAGATGCTGATAGATGTGGAGAATAAGAAATAACTAGGAGATAGATGAACTATTGAAATATAAGGACATTGTAACATTCGTAACGGCTTAATGAATACAATGCTAGGTCACCTACAGCAATTGGATGATCAGCGTGTGCGAAAGAAAATCCTATAAACACGGCGCAAGTCTATAAAAGCAGAAAGAGAGGAACGACCTAGGATAAAATGGTTCGATGATGTACTGGAAGATCTAAGAAGAATGGATGTGAGGGTTACGCCGAGATTGCAACGGATAGGAGACATTGGACAACACTGGTATTGCAAGCTAGGGCTCACGTTGGAATGTGGTGCTAAAGAAGAAGAACATTTAAACATTTAACAGATAAAACTTTTAAAGAAACTTTTAAAGTACTATGTACTCGGCCGAAAGTAGTGATTAACAGCATTAAAGTAGATAACTAGGTTTACTGAAGACAATTTTTGCACCGAAACTGGAAGTGGTCGTGTCGTAAATCATAACCATAAATTTGATAACCACTTAGCTATAAAGTCGACGAGGTTACTCGTGTGACTTCTATAAATGAAGACAGACAGAAATACCTGTTTTACTTTTAACTTAATGCCTTTTACGACGTGTTTTATTTAACTTATATGGATTGCCATGCTGGACAGTGGGTAGAAAGTAACTAACACCATACAAAGTCGCTGTTTAGAACTATAATTACAGTCCAACGAAATAACATTAAACACTCGTGTATAAAAATTCTTCTAGCTTACGATTATCCAAAACACAATAATGCAGAGGACAAAAAATGTCACTTATTAATACAACCCGCCAAACACAGGTACACAATAATTCACAAGTTACAATAGCAACAACTCCGGTAACACACACCAAGATGGCAAATATATAACAAAAACTTTCCCGGGCTCTGGCCGCTAATACTTACATCCCACCGAGGATGAAGGAAAATCTACCGCTTTCAGGGCTCCGCGGGTATCAAGATCACAAACGGAAAATAAAACTCTTTTACAAAGATATAAAACTCTTGCATTTTACTTGCTGTCTGTGAATCTTGTATCCAATAAAGAAAGTTAATTATTAATACATTAATATAGTAGTCCAGAACAGATGGCGTAAGACAACAGTATGTTTTTATTATTTTTTCAGCTTCCGTTTAAAGTACTATAAGATATTTGTAAACTTTAGGCATATTGTTTGCATGTATTAGCAAAGAAACTAAATATAATACAATAATAACAGCTCTTCGGTTGTTAAAAGTAATAAGGACAGTGGATCCACTTTAAATATCTTCACAGGTTTAGGTTTGAAAAACAATCTGTTTTACTTAGCACTAACCTGAAAACTCTGGTGTCAGCAAAGCTATTGGGAATGATTCATCGTAGAAAAAACTTTCTGTCTTAGGAAAAGTAAAACGTGTATTACTCGAAAAATTGTGACGTTAAGAATGAGTTACTAAAGGTAACGGCGAAAAATCATGGAGGACAAAGAACGACGTCTGATACATACGTTTGATATTCCGTAAACTACGTTTTGTGTTCTACCCTATTACGTAGTGATTCTTGAAACGGTGAAACTAAATCCATACTATAGACAGTAAAAATAATAAACATTCTTAAAATGTTTGTGATTTTAAACTTACTTTTCTCAAATGCAGATACTCATTACATTCACAAAAACGTAATATTCAATAATGTTATTTTGGTTAATTTTTAACAGTTAGAAACAAATAAAATTAAAACTGTACTATTCAAATAAACTCTGAAAATTCGCATGTTTTTCTATCTAACACACTGAACTACTTTTTCACACACTTGATTTGAACGTGGCTGAGACAAACCTTATGGTAGTCGAATTCCGAGCAACCTTCAGTAGCTCATTCCTTGTGATCATGTCTAAGTAGGCGATTTGCTGTACAGCAATACATTTTTGTGTGCTAAATCTGTTTTGTGCAGTGCATGCAGTGGTCGTTTGCACGTACGTAGGCAACCTTGTACGTAAAACGTACGTGCCAGTCGTCGCACGTTGTTCTCCAGGGATACCACGCCAAGTCCGCTTCTCAACAAGCAAGAAGAGAATCGACGAGGGACTTTAGCTGTTAACTAAAAACCCTGTCAAGGACGCTTTACATATTCCTTTCATGCGTAGCGGTAAGGTATTCCCAGACCGGGGCTGCATAACTAATGCTTAGCAACAGGTTCGAACTGAAACCGAATTGCTTGGGGATCAGAGCGTCGAAGTGTCAAAGGCGATCTCGAACGCGTTGCCTGCCTATCAAGCACCTTTGACGTAGTAGATAAGAGGCTGCTGGCACGGGAAGCATTTTTTCCAAGCTTCCGTATTACTATGGCAGTATTCGTTTGTTATTTTTTAGGAATCTATGTCAGTGTGAGATATGTTTTGAGCAACTTGATCAAGAAAAAATGCTATGTCTAAAAGACAAGTTCGAAAGAACAGAGGTGTTTGAATTTTTATCTGATACAAGCGTTTTCTTGATTAAAGTACAGTAAGCCGATCTGAGACCTTGTGCCTAGAAATGTTTGTTTGGGAAGGAGGAGTTGGTAATAGGAAACGTGAGGAAGTTTTCAACCGTGTTTTCGAATTATTGTCGAATTCCAAGACCACGGACGGTTTGAGAGAAAATTTTACACTCGAAACACAAACCTAGAAACTTTTCCTGCTCGTCCGGGCAACAAAAGGATTGTCCAAAAACTGACGAAAGTGGGAGAAAGCTAATTGTTGACTGAGTCATAAAACTGTATCGTAGTCAGTGTTACTAATTACATAAAAAGTATGTCTGTGGCGCCAGTATGTCTTCAGCCTTTCGGAATGTTCCTCATCATCATCTTTATTAACGGTTTTAGGGTTTAGCGGGTTCTTCCTATTCCACAGTTCACCTTTTATTAGGTGTACCAGGAATGTTCTTATTTATATAAATTGACATCGAGCACGAGTTCGCGCCTCTGCATCATTAGAAGTTCAGAATTCAATGTTTTTTAAGTGGACGCAAACTCCCACCACTGCAGGAATTGTCACAGTTATCACACAGGTTTACCGGGCTGTTAGGATTAAAATTAGTTTTAAAAATAATATATATTGAAAATCTAGAGACGCTTTGGGCGCAGCCACGCCGGTTATCATAAGTGAAGCGTCAACAAGAAATTACAGCCCTCTAAAGAATAGAACGCTAATAAATTCTGAACGCTAAAGAAAGTACCTGCTGACGATGGTGAAGACGGCTGCCGGGGGTGTGGCCGAACGTCCGAGAAATGTTAATTTAAGACCATGGTCTAATAGCTCGGTAAATGTGTCTGATTACTGAAATGTTTTACTTAATGTCCCCTAGCCGTGTGATAAAGGAAGTGTACACTTTTTTATGTCTCTTGTCCTACAAGGTAAATTCTGTGGTAATAAAGAACTAGTAACAGAAGGTTAAGAAACGATAGCATGATTGTTCGTATACTGTTAGTTTGACGATCCATAAATCACATGGTTGCGTAGAACTTGCCGTACACGGCGATTACAGAAAGCAGTGTATACACAAGTGACACGTTATGCCAAACACCTCTAGTAAAAACGACGATGGTCTTGCTCATTCGCAACCTCCCGCATTAATATAGTAAAGTTTAATCATTTTTGTATTAATTTATTACTAGTAGCAGTGATTTTGGCTACACTATGTAGCTGCGACAGTCACCCAGTTAGTTCATCAATTCCTTTGTTCAATAATCAGTGTACTGAATTACGTACTACAAGTGTTCAATAATAATAATTGTTTTAATCATTTACTTTTGTTACCACATTCGTAAATATCACAACATTGATTTTTTGTATTATAATTATTTCTCGGGCTGTTTGGCCGTGGTCCAAATTTGTGACAAAACCCAGACGTTTCGGCAGGGCCACTGACTGCTATCTTCAGTAGACACGAGTAAAACGCTAACATGGGATGATAGACGTTAGGACCACAGTACTGTGGAGTCAAAATGACACCTGCCGTGTAAGCCTTCGTACAACATTGATTATTTTTATTTCCTGTTTAATATGGGGATTGGATATCTGTATTATACACGAAAACTACTGCATAGGAGTCCTAGTGTTAAAATTTATAGTTGTGTAATTAAAGATTGCGACTATCAATTTTTCTGATGGTTAATGATTTATTCCAATGTTCTCAGACTATCGACCACGTAACAGTATTTATTTAACAGTTCAATCAGTGGTACATCAATTTTGCAAACTACATAACAGTATACACGGCTATTTATTTCACAGTAGGTAACTGTGGTGTTTGTCTTTAAAAGTTGAAATTTAAAAAAGTATACACTTAAATTATAAAATAAAACAACATTCAAATAAGTTTGTATGCACTGTTTACCGACTCAGAAGACAGACAGCGCACAACGGAATTTGTTATTTTAGAATTATTTTTACATAAAGTAAACTACCGGCAGTAGCGTAATCTCTGTTTGAGCAATTTTTGAAGTTCAACCAGGCGTGCATAAACCTAAAACGTTTATACTGCATGAGAAAACACGTAATCAAATGTTATACTGAAAAAAAAAGGTTAAAAGGTTGAACAGGTAAAACCAACAACGTACATCCCTTTATAAGATATTACTGAATAAATTCATAGTTTGCGATAGAATCTATAGAACACATCTTACAAAACTTCTGTTTTATACTTTTACAATATTAGTTTACAATATTAGAAAATTGCCTTATGAAAATAGTTTACTTAAGTTATAAATTCAGCAGAAAATATAGATGCTGTCAAGTAGTAGGCCTAATAACTAGTATCTAGTATGCTTCTAAGCTGCAGAACTCGCTCAAAATTTTGAACGATGTGGGGCCTACATTTATTATTGGATAAATATTGATATTAAATTATTTTTAATTATCAGAAAAATTATGAAAATCTCCTTTACTCTATTACTTTTTCTTTAGTGAAGTATCGATCGTAGAGCAATTACACAGTGAACACTAAAAATCCAAATAATCGGATTTATATTAAAATTCCCTTTAATATAACACCGGCTTGAGTTTTATAATTTGTAAAATGTTTAATCCCATTTCTTGTGCTCTGGCGTCCTAAAATTTTATAAATTTGTAAAAATCACCAGTAAATTCAAATTGTAGTTCAAATTCATTTCAATTTTATACGCCACATTAATTTTTACGATTTTATCAGAATTTCCACACACTTTTTGGGCCACTGATGTCCCAAAATTTTACAAATTTTAAGAATAAACAGTAAATTCATATTTAGGTTAAAGGTTCCTTCAATTTAATACCCCACGTGGGCTTTTACGATTAAAAAAAAAATTGACAATATTAAATTTCTGCCTTTCATCCCTCTATTTTTTGGAGACCAATCTCTGATAGAATAGGATTTTTTAAGATAAATTCTGAACACGCATGCCAAGTTTCACGAAAATAGGTTGATGCGTTCAAAAGTTATCGTGAGACATACCCCAAACAGATATATATAGACAGACAGACAAATGCCAAACGGTCGAATTAAAACTGAGAACTCGTTTCGTTCGTTCAACAAATGACTTTCCATATAATACGATAATAAGACTTTTTTATTTCAAGAAAAAAATCATATCATGGAAAAAACCAAAAACATTTGTTTTCGAGCAGATATTGTCCGACCACCCGTCGTCAGTAAAATGAGCACACGCAGCTTAACGATCAAAGGACCAGTTGTGCAATCGATTAGTTTTCACATTAACATGAGTCGTGTCAATAACCAATAACGTCAAGCAATAAAAATTACGAGGAAGTTTCAAGAAAGCTCAGAAGAATCAAGTAAACAAGTCTAGTACTATTTCCACATATCACTATTATTGTCGTCTTCATTAGCAAAAATAGGGTGTGTGCAGTTTACTCAATGATTTCTGCGAATCACTTGTACCGATTAGTGCTTCATTTAGTCTAAAAAGATTTTGAAGTGAGAACTACATATACTGCTCATTTCCGTATACCTCGCACTCCGAGGGCAGTAAACTGATTCCACGCGTAAAGAAATAGATGAAACGAAATTTGAAACGAAAAAGCAGTTGCCAGGTCATTAAAAACCCCTTACCACATATAGCTACACAAAATCTCCCCACATCCACAAACATTTGTGCATTAAGCAAAGCATAATACGAGGTTTGCCTATAAAACACGACTATGCTCTCGTCTCATTTAATAATCCGTCAGTCTTATTGGAATCTTAATTCTTTAGCCTATAGCAAAACCACTCTTACTCCCAAACGCATACGAGCAAAATTTTACAAGTGAAGTCAGTATACTCGCCACCCGACACTGAAGTTGGCGTTTTTTTATTTCAGATATTACGTATTATTTGTTTTATTTTAAAAATTACGAATAACATACTTGGATTTGATATTTGTGTTTACCTATTTTGCCTATAGTGAACATGAAATATCGATATAGTAACTTTGGAGAGCTATTGCAGCACATTTTTCTTTTTTAGAAAAATTATTAAAAAAAATTGCTGCACATGTGACTACCAAAATAATATGCCAAAAAATATATGCCAACATTTCAAGACCACGATCCTCGTACTGCAGTAAAAGTATCTTTCTACTACTCTCATTAACTTATCAATATTTAAACTATTCATCAATTAGTTGTCAAAGATTTGTCTTCTTAAAACAAAGATGAATGACAAAAGTTGTAAGAATTTCAACTTAACCAATGAAAATATCAACTGAGTTGTTGGAACTCAGATTACAGACATTTTAATGGATGCTACAACTTATTTCCATTTGAACCGAAATAAATGATCTGAGAAATTCGGTCATTCTCACGACATTTTATGGTAACGCAAAATGGGCGATACGATATCGAGGAATTTATTCTTTGAAAACGTTTATGCTTGGTAAGTACGGATTTATACGTTTCTACATAGGCACAACTTCACCATTTTGAAATTATTGCTAAGAAATAGATTGTTCTGCTGTTAGTAACGGCAGCACATAAAACTACGAGAATTAAACAAACTTCTAAATTACCATTAAAAGTTTTTGGTTGAAAAGTAATATTTAGGAAATATTAAATTTTTAAAATGTCTTATAGATACCTACTGGTAGCTTTCAAGACAATGCTTGTAGACATTATTTAAAAATTAATTATGAAAGTATAAAAAATTGTAATGTACAAATTGAATTATGTATGTAATTGTGTATGCATGTAATAGTTATCAGAAAATAGATAAATAAAAATGTATTAAACATTTAAATAATTTTCTACTCTAATATAATGTAGAGGAAGTGATTAATATCAAATTGTTGCAGGTATTGATTAATTGTTGCAAAGTTAGTTAATATAATAAAATGTGTATGTAGTTATTAATTTTAAAGTGTTAAAAACAAATGTAAGTTATGTAAAAAGAGATTATAAAGACATAAAAAACGTTAAAGCCTAAGCTCTGAACCAAAATTAAAAAAATAGAAAATGTTATAGTGTAAGTATAAAAAAAAGTAGTTTTCAACAATTAGATTTAAACATTTCACAAAAACGCCATTGTAGCTTAAACTATTGAGAAAAACACATTAAACAAGAGGAGTGTGATTGTAATTACTAAGTTTGTGATTAAAAAACGAACAAAAATTATTAAACATTGTTGATTATGGTCCAAGTCACGTTTTTGATAATAAATTACCTTATTTCAAATCCGTCCTGTGACTTCGTTGCGTTGTTTTTGTTGTTACGAGTTTCGGGAACTATGGCCCATCATCAGAGTGATACGTCTGATGATGGGACATAGTTCCCGAAACGCGTAACAACAAAAACAACGCAACGGAGTCACAGGATGGATTTGAAATAAGGTAATTTATTATAAAAATTATTAGTTTTGTTAATGCTACAGCAGATATTTTCCATCAAAAGATCTCAATAAAACGTGACATTCAGTACATTTTTAATACAATACGTCTGTTTCTGTTAGGCAACAGAATTTGTATTTTTATTGTTAGTTTTCATGTCAAGTCGGCTGTTATTGAATAGAAAATTCTTACTTGTTTGAAAGTTTATTCGATTGAATCAGACACGCGACTCGCTGTAACTTATTGTTATAATGCGTTTCATATATTCTTTGTTGGTAGTTTCAATGCGTCACTTGCCCCTACCCGAAAAGGAAAACAGAGTGTATGCTTATAAAACTTTACTTAACACCTTTATTCACCCTATCTTTCCATATACAGTATTATCAAAACACGTTTTTTTTTCAATGTACTTAACTATTTTTATAATAACTTCTGATCAATATTTAATATACGTTCGACTTTGTGTAACTACGCAACTATATTAATTATATTAATTTTAATATAAAAATCCTGTTATTTTCAATTAAAAGCGGTGATGACACTTTACATAATCCGCACGTTTGAAGTGAAAATTCTTTTTTATTCATTATGGGAAATTTTTTCTTGTTTATTTGTGATGTATTTTATTTTGAATTTTTGACAAAGTTCCAGGGTTAAATTATAACATTTACCGACAAGAACACTTTTTGTAGACAAAGACGAATCGTTTGCCAATTTGATATTGTTACTTAATTATTTTACCGAGACAATGTCTTCAGTGTACTATATAAACGAGATAGTTTTGAGACTATTTTATTGTAATTATTGTTATTATTTTGTGTTGCTGATACCTTATTTTATTTAACAGTTATACATTCTGCTAGTCAAACTTGGGTAGTAATTTAGCTCGCTTTTTCTTTTTTTTTTTGCTGTCGTTTAGTGATGTTTGGTTTCGGTTATGTTAATACGTATACGCTTTATCAATTAGGATACATACTGATACGTTCCATTTTGTTTCAAGTAATTTTTTTTTAATAATTCAATAAAATAATATTTCTTTATGTTTAAATGATGTTTTTAAAATGATTATTATTTCCTATTTTTATTTCTACTTTTTAATTAAGCAGAAAATTACCATTCGACATTCGAATTAATCTTCCTTTGTTATTTGTCACTTCCGTTGTACGTTCCTTACGAAGAAATTGCGTCTCAGGAAGGCGACACTTCAATCTATTTACAGTTAATTTATAAAAATTAAATAACAACTTTAAATGTTACAAGTTATTAAAAACTAGTTCTTTATGCGTAATTAACTAGGGCTGAAGGAGTCTATGTTAAACTAACAGATTTATGGTGTTCAATAAAAGTAAGTCATAAGTGCATAAATGTGTTTTTATGTTTATATTTATATGTAATTATTTGTCAGTGGCTGCTTTATTACAAACCTTACAGTCTTCTATATAAAAGCATCTTAATCTGACAAGCGCTTTGGTTGGCTTGGTTTTAGACTAGAATTTGGTCTAAAAACAAAAAGCGTTCGTCAGATTCAGATGCTTACATGTAGTAGTTAGTACGTTAGAAGACTGAAATACCTTACTATTTAGTCTATTTGATTTTTTTTTTTTTTAATTTAAAGTAGGATATACGCGTGCAAACTACTTCATATGCTGTACATTTACTGTTGATGACATTAAAATATTTCAGATCAATAGCTGAAATATTCTGATCACGTACCCGGGTGCATTGACGTATACATTTAACATCAAATTAGTTTATATGAGATTTCGTCACTGTCTGTGAATTGGAACGTTTCATCAGGTGTACCAAAATATTTTAATGTTGAGTTGCTTTTTGTTTTTGAAAATCTAGTGGCGTATTTTACTTTGCCAAAAGTTACTGAAATATTTAAAAAATTTGGTTGACTATTTGAGTCTATATGTAACGTTTATTTCTTTCACTGAAAGGAGTCGAATTAATTAAATTAGAAATAGCACAACACAAATGTAACCAAAATTTTGGCATATCAATGAACTTGACAAAGCGTGTGTAAAGAGTCTCTAAAACAAAATACCGTAGTAATTGTGCAAACCTTTATTTTAATGTAGGCCTACATTTCCTAAAAATGTCGATTTACAGTTTTGCAAGTATCGAGTATCACGAAAAGCATGAGTAACAAAAACAGCCGGAGGGTCAGGTACTCAAAGAGATCGTTTGAATTATAGAAATAGAGATCATATGGGTGAGTTATCGGATCTATTTGGTATATATAGAGAATGTAATGTGGGACGAGGATTGACTGGAGCGCATTGTTAGAGATCAGACGCATGAATGAGAAAAGTTCTATGCCCCCCAGCAAACAGGTGCGACGATTCCTGTCATTTGGATGAAACATACTGCTGTCTATTACCGGGATACACAAGTCAAAAAGAAGGAGAACGAGAAGAAAGTAAGAAAAATATAAGATGAAAATAAAAAAGAAAAATTAATTTTGTAGGCAAGGATATTATTATTTCATATAGTTAATCACTTTGTTCGTAAAAATAAATTACACTAAATACAGTATACTGATTTAATATTTTAAACAATTTTACAAAAATTAATTGCAAATATTCTTGTCTACAAAGATTATTTCCGACTAGGAAATTTTAACTGATCAAATAAGAAGACGTTTTCACCGCAACTGATTGTATTGGACTAATTACATGAGTTTAACTACTTTGGTTGCCTTTAAGCTAGTCGGTGAACTAGTTTAAAACTAGTTGGGTAAATTATATTCAGGAAAGTGGTAATTGCGTGGAATACCACCTGAAAGCCAAGCGTCTGTTCCAATGTAAATCACTAGACGGCCACCCGCGACACCTTCAACACTTTTTGCGACACCGACATTGAAGCTTTATTCAACTATTGGGGTTCTTTAATAAGTACCAAGTGTGCTGAGGGAAACACGACACAAACGTACACAGCTGCATACAGGGACGTTCTGCACAATCTATAAATCAAGTAATTTCATATTAAGATAATAAAAAATTTATAAAAATGTTAGCATAAACATATGGGTTTACAGTACACATAAATATTTTACCAAAAATATACTAAATATGTTACACTGTCAGTAAAATTTTCAATATTTTTCTGAGAATTATTATTAAATTAATTATAAAACGCTTGTAATATTTATGGTAAACACTTTGTTTTCAAAGGCTTGCATTATATTCTCCTCAGTGTCGCATTACGATTCTGATAAGGTCTTACAGTAAGACGTAGAGAGGTTTATGCGTAGAACAAATAGCAAACATTATAATTTTCAGGGTGAAGAACTACTCCTAAAGGCAG
Organism: Magicicada septendecula; assembly: GCA_034769895.1. NCBI lineage: Eukaryota > Metazoa > Arthropoda > Insecta > Hemiptera > Cicadidae > Magicicada > Magicicada septendecula. Next base: position 280,670,896 of record CM068369.1, on the reverse strand, counting down.
AAGAACTACTCTAGATGGCATCGACATGGGATGAAGAAGGCAAGAGGAAATCAATTAAAGAACAGATGGGGTATTCCATGTACCAGCACTTCATGATGGAGGGTTCTCTGGTTAAATTCTCCGAATGTGAAATAGTCTCCCTTTCGGATCTCCGGGCGGGAATAACTAAAGAGTTACAGAAACCCAAAATCATTTAAACAAGTAGGATACAACGTTAATTCATTTTTATATTGTAGCAAATTAGAAAGTCTGAAACCAGAAAAAGAGAAGAATGAACATTGATATGTTAGGAGTTTCAGGAATAAGTTGGCCAACTTTTGATAACTTCTAAAGTTAGATTCAGGAGTCGTACATAGTGGAACACGTAGGACCAACCTGAGGTTGCAGGAGTCAAAATTATTTTCAATAAATATCTTGGATTGAGAGTAAGAGTTTAGTTCAGTAAAGTGAAAACATAATTTTTGTTACTGTGAAACAAAGCTTAGAGATACAATCGTAATCCAAGTATTTATGCAAACACCTAGTCATGAAGAAGGCGAAAATGGATAGATGTATGCTGGCCTAGAACAGATTATTGACAGAGGCGATGGAGGTGAATTATATGCCATATTTGGGGATATAAATGCGGTTGTTGGAGAGGGAAAGGAAGAAGAGGTATTTAATGAATTTGGGTTGGAACAAGAAATAGAAGAGAAGAAGCTTGTGGAACTTTGCTAAAGAAACATACATTGTGTCACAAATACCTTTTTCAACTACAGTCCAAGAAAAAGATATACCTTGAAAGCGCGTAGAGACTTTAACACATCAGATTGATTTTGTAATAGTAAAACAGACACTTAAATCCCAAGTCAAATATAGTAAAATTTATTCAGGCTGTCATATAGGAAGTGACCATGTTTTTGTAATAGTAAAAAGTAAGTTACAATAAAAGAAAAATCAGAATGATCACTGTTGCACACCACTATATAAAAATTATTTCGATTAGCGCTATTTCGATCTGACGATGGGCTGTGAAGCTTGAAAGCGCTAATCGAAATAATTGTTATATAGTGGTGTGCAACAGTGATCATTCTGATTGTGATTTCAACCACTAACACAAATTTCTTCATTAAATAAAAGAAAAAAAAGAAAAAACGTAAATAGTATCTAGCAGACCTTACAAACAAAGGTTCATTGGTACATTGCATACAACAAGGGAGATAACAAATACAATGGATTGAAAAAGATACAGAAAGTTAATTATTGATTAAAATTATCTTAAAAACTGCAAACGTTATAATAAAAAATAATAACACAGAATTATAGCAAGGAAAGAGATAGAAATCGAAAGAATGTGTTACTGCTGACGTATTGAATATGATGGAACAAAGAACAAAACTGAAGAAATTGGACAAAGAGAAAGCCCGCGTAGTATAGAAGCCCGAAAAACAGGTTTAATAGAGAGGCAAGCAAGCAACTGAAATGAACCTTGGGGACGTGAAGATGAGAATATAATGAGAGAAGGATAAGGCCTCTAAATCAGTAAAACGTTTCTGTGAAGAGAAAAGAAATGGAAGTAGAATAATTATAGTCGAAAATGGAAATATGTTGGATAAAAGTGAAGAAATTTTAGATAGAAACAATACATAGGAAAACTGATAGCGGGAAAACTGCCTGAAATATCAAGAAGGAAAGAGAAATAGATGTAAACGTCTGGGCAAGTTTGAATTGGCATTGAAAAATTGTAAAACAGAAAAGCTCCGAATCGGCCTACAGGCAATACTCCGGCTGAACTTGTTAATGCAGAAGGTACAAAAATAAAATACGGACTGTATGAAAGTGCATATATTGTGAAATAACAAGTATAGCTCTCCAGTGAATTTGTAAAAGGCATTATAATTCCCATTACTAAGAAGAAAGGTGCTATATAATTATCTGTACTCTAAGTCTAGTTACGCGGGCAAAATAATGATCAACATTGTCTTCTGTCGAATAGAACAAAAAGTAGAAGCTGTGCTCTCAGACGATCAGTTTTAATTCAGAAAGAATGGAGAAACGAGAAGGGCAAAATTATCACTACAATTAATTATAGAGAAGCGAATGGAGCGGAACCTAAAAACTTTCTCTCTATAGGGAAAGCATTTTACAATGTAAAATGGGACGAAATATTTGAGTTTCTGAAGGTGTAGGAATAGACTATAGAGAAAGACGAGTAACATGGAATCTTACAGGAATGTGTCAGCTGTAACGATGAAAGGGCAAACCAAGAAGAGGTGGAGATTGAGAAAGGCGTCCGAATGTAGAAGTCGCATTTAAGTCAGATAAGAATGAAGAGGGAGTGTAATATAATTAATAGTGAAATAACAGATACGTTACGATGTGCTGACAACATTACTATACTAGCTGATAAAAAAACTGGTCTCTGAGACCACGATAATTACGATGTATAAGATTATGGAAAAGTACACAATATCAAAATAAATAAATCTGACCAAAGAATTGCCTGTGGCAAAGAAGTACATGTTAAAATGCGAATTAGTGTGGGTAATGAACTTCTTGAAAACGTAGATTCATTTACTTATTTAGAATCACTAGAAATGACCGAAATAAAGTAGAAGTGGGAAGTAAAAATTCCTACATAAAAAGCGTTAACAAAGAGAAGAAGATCTTAACTACCAAAAGTAACAGTCTCGAAAATAGTAAAAGATTTCTTAAAGCCTACGTATCGAGTGTAGCCTGATATGGTTGTGAAACGTGCAGTCAGGAGATATGGCGATACAGGCGCAAGGTGAAAATGAAATGGACCGATAACGTTATGAATAAGGAAGTTTTAGAGAGACTGGTAAGATGGGAAGATTGTGGGAGTCTACTGTAAGCAGAAGAATTTATTAGGCTTATAGTGAGACATGATGGACCATTAAATCAATATTAGTGATACATTTGAACGGGAAATGATCTAGGAGAAGTCCACGACTATGATATGTAGACCAGATTACGAAAAATGTAAGCTGCTTGATGTACGAAGAAATGGAAAGGAAGGTGGAACAACATAAAGATTGGAAAACTGCTGAAAACTGAACTGCTGCGACCCATATTCTGACTGATCATCAAAGATGAAGTACTTAAATTAAATTAATTCTAAGACGCACTAAGCACTTGTCGAATATTCCTGCTAGTGTTTGCTATATTGACATTGTATTCATGTCAAAGACTCTTTAGTCCAGTATCAAAAAGATATCTTAATTCAAGCAGAAATTACAGTATTTACGATTATTGTGTAGTAAATTCTATACTGGTAAATATGTCGAATGTACATTTGGTATTTCGTTTCAGAAAATAAATATAATGTACAACATTGCTCGTTATTAGTTTAATATAAAAAGCGTTCTAGTAAATCTTGCTGACTGTCTCACAAAAAGATTAAAACTTACTAATGGTGACGCTAATCTTGATATAAAATGAAAGGTCATCTAATACGAGAACCTTATTAACGGACGTTTCTTAAAGTGGAGTTTAACTTGGTATCAGCGGAGTTTCTGAAGGATATAAATGAATATGTTGAAACGAGACTAGACATACATGAATATGTAGTGAATCTGTTGCGACGAGACAGGGAATACAAACAATTGCAAGTCACGTTCAAGTGATTGTTGTTACGGTGATTGCTGGTACTATCGCCACTAAGAATCAGGTTAACAGTACAGCTGTCGTACTCAAATTACCTATTCGTACATAATATTAGTATGAGTGGCAGTGAATTTCCTCCTTGATCGGTTCACAAATAAATGTATATACTACAAACGGTTATTCACTGCAAATTCGAATATTATGTCCACACACATATTACTTACTGTAAATCATATTTTATGACTTAACGCTCAAAACGGGATATATTTGTTTATAAGAGTTATTGATTACTGTACGGGTTTCTACTGTCTTGAGGGGATTGTAAGTTTAGAACTCAACCACAGCCTGCATGTAATATGAGGACATTGTCACTGAACCTGATAACAAAATTTAAAATAGGGTTTGAGCATACTTTTCAGGTAGCAATTGACTTGTTACACTTGTCCTTTATCTCACATAGAAACCACTTGTATTATGTGTTATTATTATGGTCTTTGACAGGAAGCAGTAAGTTTTAGAATTCGGTTTCAGTACCACTTACGCCTAAATTTCTGCTTCTCACAGTAAACACTGCAAACAATTATTTAAAAAAATAATTAACAATTTTGTCCCCGTTTATGAAATTTAAGAGAAGCAAAGTCACTAAAACTTACACAATTGTTAAATAGTCTCTCTCACACACAAACACACACACAAATATACATGTAGGTGTGTGCGAGATTTCTACAGTTCAAAACGCATCTCACCATTTTATTAATCACTCTTCTATTTGTCATCGCTTCTGGGATGTTCCAAGACCTTCCACGATTTCATAAAGTATCTATTTCAGACTTGTTTCGGTTATCTTTGATTGTCCATCCTCTTAGTATGAAAATGCGTCATTTAAGTTGGGATATTCACGTCACTTACGTCACTGTGTTCATGGTATTCCAATTTAACTTCATGAGAGCTCACATATACAGCTTTGTTTTGTGTTCTGTCCTTGAAACACCAACTAGTCTGCAAAGTACTCCATCTCAGTTGGCTTGTAATGCAGAATGTTTAGCTCCTACGTTTGGATCCCTAGGTTCAAATTCTTCCAGTATCAACTTTATACATAGCGGTTTTTGAAAAACGAGAGTTACGGATCTTGGATACTATGATTTAATGTATACACTCTATCCACAGTTAATAATATGTTTGAAAAACAACGTTTTGGTTAACCACACATTCGGTCAGGAATGATGGCTAACAACACAGTCAGTAAAAGATGAGAGAGATCTACAAGCTATGGAAGAAGTACAACGTATGCAAGAGATGTATGAAAAAAAGAAAAGGAACGAGGAAAAACGTGAAGAGTTGAGATCTGCTATCATCTGAAATGCTGCCAACAATCTTCAGATTGATAAGCGAAGAAGGAATCTCAGAAAATACTTTTAACAAAATACCAGCAAGGAAGTAATTCGAACACGCCTATTTCAGAACAATTGTAGAAAAATGTACTATATTAAGCCGGCTACGCACTAACCATCCCCGCTGGACGACATGACGGACAGCAAGTCCAAAACGTCAGTGCGTAGCTTTGACATCCATCCCCACGTCGTGTATTTTTTGAAGGATGTGAACGACGAAAAATGAGTCCAGCAAGACCATCAGGTCAAGCCGCACGACGTGCGGTTTGATCGTGTGTAGTGTTGGCGGATGTCAAGGAATCGTGCATCGTGCATGTTTGATCATGCGTACGCTTGCTGTCTATCAAATCGTCATTTTCGAGCAAGTACAGTACATGTTTTTAGAGCACATTCGTTTAATAAATATTTACTGGTTAATTTTACGTTACATTCATTTTTTGATTTATATTTAATAAGTAACGATTCAGATAAAATTTCAGTTTAATATTTAGTTTAATATATTCTTCGTCTACATAATACATTCAAATATCATTATCAGTTATTATTTTAAATGTTGTTACCATTAATTTGTTTTAATTACAATTCATAATGCACTGTGAAATAACATCAAGATTTATCGAAAAATATAAAATTTTTTAATTTTAATATAGAAAAAAATCAATAAAATGAGTTATACAAAACAACGAGAACTAAAGAACATCTGGCACGCTGGACGAGTTGCACGACAGTGTGGTGCGCACATCCATCACAGACGTCGGGCATGTGTAACTAGCTTTTCGCCGAGTTACAAATCCAGGGAACCCTTCGTAATTAAACTCCGTTAATTAGAAGGGCTGCCTACGTTGTAACAGAATTGATCACAAATAATTAAAATAACATATTACTTACTAGCTGTGTAATTGTTTACTTTGTGTAAGGAAACAATGGCAAGGTATACAATTGATTTAAGCACTCCTCATATGTGTGTAACAAGAAGACTTCTCTTTATTCAACATTTAAGAAAAACATATACTGACTGATGCCATGACATTACTAACTCAATTATTAAATTATCGAAAGGTTTCTTTAAACTTTGGCATCAAACTAGATTCTATATATAGTTATACCTCGGATCCGGGTGAACTTTCTGTCTTAAAACTTTTAATTATACTCTTTTCATGATATTAGCTTGCAAGACTTTCTTTTAATTCAACATTTAAGAATGGTATTATTGCTTGAGTTATATTACTCTACATTAACATATAAACTGTTACAACGTATGAAGTTAGAATAGTTACATGAAATATTAATTAATAAGATATAATCTTATAAACATTAGATTTAATTTATAAGTCTTTACAAAGTTAATCATTTCTGAAAAGTCTCTTTCAAGATGTGTTGTGTAACAAATATTATTAACCCTCGATAGACAGGCTATCGAGTCACCTTTTAATTGGTATGCAGAAGACTCCTCCTGGGGTATCAGTCTTGGGAAACAGGAACAGCTACGTCGTCATCTCGGTCTGGCTTTCCTCTGTAAAGGGCTCCAAAGTTAGCAGGGAGAACAATAGGTCATGTAGTTATCTACGATGATCATGTAGATTCTCGGATGTCCTGATCTGCATATTCTGTCACGTGCAGTAGAGTTTGTGGCTTCTGCTAGTTCACATCTCCGGGTATTACTTTGGAATAGTTGTTATACGTTGAAGTACGTAGTCATCTTGTGTTACACTTTTTGTTACGTTTCAATACTTTTTGTTTTACATAACTTTAAACTTATTGTCTATTCACATGACTACATTAATTAATACATCCAGATGCTTTAAACAAACTACATCTGGTACACTTTCTGAAGATGAAACCAAATATGATACACATATTTGAAGAGCATAGCTCTTACGTCTACACTGTACGGAGTCACCCTTGCAAGAGAGAGAATTTACGCTGCCTTCGCCAGGTACTGGACAAAAGTTAGTGGGACAACTTCCGCGCGAGAATATAGTTCCTAACTATATTTAAGTTAACATTTTTATTTATTTAAACTATCCCTAAACAAATATACATAATTTAAATCAGTTGTTTTAGCGACTATTTATGTCTTCAGATTTTATTATTATTAACATTAGTTTTTTTTATCTTATTCTTACTCACACAAGACTCTGAAAGCATGTCGAGTCTGGAATCAACAGGAAAGCGCCTGCTTACAAGCAAAGGGTTAAATACGATATTAATAACGCTTTACAATTTATCTTTTTATTTGAGTCTCTTATAACTAATTAATTACTGCTTCCTTTCATACTGAGTACATACGGGTATCTTATATTAAAACAGTGAGATTTAAATAGCTTAAGACCTCGCAACCTTAAATTTTTAAAATTTTTTTTTCTCGATTAATTCTTTTATTTAAATCGTCACATACTCCACCGCTTGAATTGCACGCTACGGTTTAGCTTTTTTGAGTCTAACTCACTATGGGGCACTGGGATATTGAATGGGTTTAGTGTGTGTAATTTCTTTCACATAGTTGTTGCCTATAGTTACAACACAGTACACTTTATATTCTTATGAACTACCTTTTTTTTTTTTTACATACTATTTACACTAAATATTTACACAAATAAAACACAAAACTCTTTCTTATCTCTATCACTTAATTTTACTACCGGTTTTTTGTTTGTTTTACTCTCTCTTCTGTAGAGTAACTTTCTAAATCTCTACTATTTAGAATTCTATCTTTTCTTCTGTGAGTCCTATATATATATCTCATGTAGTTAATGAGTGTTAGTACCCATCTAGTTAATGATTATTCATTAATGCATGCTCCGCAGAACTGGAACTCAGGTTGATCAGGCCTCGTTTCCAAACTCTACGTTTTACATTTCTAACGCGGATTCAGAAATATAATTTTCTTTACTACCTAGTATTCCTTTTCCTTCTTTTTTTATACTATACCGTCACTTCTTCTTATACAACTTTAGTTGCGAAATATGCGATCTCCGCACATATTTCTGAGTTGCAGGTTCGCACAGGGCTACTGTAACTGGAGTTAGGTACTTTTGGATTTGATAAGGGCCACACCATCTGAATGATAGTTTCGAGGTGGTCTTATCAATCGCACTACTAATGGGGTGAGTCTTGTACATTACCAAGTCACCTACTTGGTACCTGACTGAGTTGCTATGATTACCTTTCTCGTGGTATCTTCTGGATTTTTCCAAGCTTGCTCTCAAGTTAGAGCGGGCTTTGTTCCATATTCTCTTTATCTGCTTATCCGTTATTTGCGGAGGCAGTAGATCGTGGATATTCCATTTTGTGGACAAAGGGTGGTTTGGTCGATACTTGTATAGTAACTCGAACGGGGTCGACTTGTGACCTTCGTGGTAAGCCGAATTAAAAGCGTATTGAATCCAGGATAGATTTTGGTCCCACGACGTGTGATCGTTCGCATGATAGGCGATTAGCGCAGATTTGAGGTTTCGTAGATACCTTTCAGCAATATTGCCTTGCGGTCGATACTCTGTAGTGGTTATATGGTCTATCCCTAACTTGAAACACATATTCCTAAATTCTTTTGCTTTAAACTGCGGACCGTTATCAGATACTATACGTACTGGAGTACCGTAATCTTTAAATAATCTTTCCTGTAGTATTTTAACTGTTGTCGACGCTAATGCTCGTCGCATGGGATACATCCAAACAAATTTGGTGAACGAATCTACACATATCAGTAACATGTTATTTCCTGATTTGGATCGGGGATACGGACCTGAGAAATCTAGATAAAGTTTCGAAAAAGGGGTCTTTGGGATTTCTGATATCAATTGGCTTACTTGAGTATTTCTGGCGGGTTTGCTAAGGGCGCATAATGAACATTTCTTTACGAAGGTAGCTATTTCGCAGTTCATATTGTTCCAATGATATTCCTTTCGAATACGATGTATCGTCTTATTGATTCCCATATGGGCTCCTATGGTAGATGAATGGAAGTATTCCATTAGCATGGGCTTAATTACGTCCGGGGCTATTATTCTTAATTCCTTTCCGTCTCTTATTTTGAGGCACAGTACATTCTTACTCAATACGTACTTCTCGGATTTAATACCTTGGGTAAGTTGTTCTATAATAGGCTTCAGTAAGGGGTCTTGTTGTTGATATAGGGCAATGTTTGTAAAGGCAAGGGGGAATTCAGTAATTACGGCGTTCGCGCTTGCTATTTCCGGCTTCACTATGCTTTCGGAAGTTTTAGTGGGTCACTGGAACATACGGGACAGGGTATCGGCGACTACATTTTGAGTACCTTTAATATGCTGCACTCTGAATTTGTAGCAGTTTAATTTCAATACCCATCTGCCAATTCGTCCTAATTGTTTAGGGTGATTCAATAACCATGATAACGCCTGATTGTCGGTTTCTAAAAGAAATTCCTTATGTTCTAGGAAGGGTTTAAACTTTTCGAATGCAAAAACAATTGCTAAACATTCCAATTCATATGCAGAATACTTTCTTTCTTGATCGCTCAGTGTTCGTGATGCATAACTAATTGGTAGTCTACAGTTATCTATCTCTTGGTATATCACTGCACCTAACGCTACACTGGAACTGTCGGTTTGCACGACGAATGGTTTTGTGAAATCAGCTAATTGCAAAACTGGGGGAGATATAATGCTTTCTTTAAGTTGCTCAAACGCGTTTTGATGTATTGAGCTCCATTCGAACTTTGTTCCCTTCTTTCGTAAGGAGTTAAGGGGTGCTGCTATTTCGGCAAGATGGGGTATGTATTTGTGGAAATAATTCACCACACCTAAAAATCGGGCTATACCTTTTGCATCTCGTGGGGGTGCAAATTCTCTAATAGCACGGGTACGTTCGGGGTCAATGCTTACCTTTCCATTCGCTTTCACTATGTGTCCTAAGAAAGAAAACTGAGGTACAGCAAAACTTACCTTATTTGGGTTCACCGTTAATCCTGCTCTTAGTAAACGGGATAACACTTCACGCAAATGTCTGAGATGTTGTTCCATTGATTCACTGTATATTACGATGTCGTCCAAATAGTGGTACACATATTTAAATTTAATGTCGTGAAATATCCTCTCCAATAGTCTACTACATACGGAACTTCCTTGAGATATTCCAAAGGGTACCCTAGTAAATTGGTACAAGTTAAAAGGAACTGCAAACGCGGTTAGACGTTTGGATTCTTCTGAAAGAGGTATTTGGTGAAAAGCTTGATTTAGATCCATTACCGTAAAAACCATCGCTTTAGTAAAATAGTGAAACGCACTATGGATGTCTGGAAGAGGTATTGATTCAAATTCTATTCTTTTATTTAATTGCCTGTAGTCTACAACTAGTCGGTGTTTATCTGGTCCTTTCGGTACTAAAAATGAGGGTGAAGAATATGGGGACGTAGAGGGTTCTATGACTCCTTGGTCCAATAACTTATTGATATGGTTTCGCATGACTTCCATCTTGGGGGGCGAAAACTTGTACGGGGGTAGTCGTATTACTTTCTGATCACTCAGATTAATTTTATACTCTATTAGGTCCGTAAGTCCTAGTTTTGGTGTAAGAACCGAAGAAAATTCTTTTATTAGTTTTGCTATTTTGACTCTATCTCTTCGTTCTAGGTGAGATAAATCTGAATCTTGGTGACTTACATGCGCAGTAGATGAACAACGGTTTTCTTCATTACTATCAAATTTATGTTTTCTTGTACGGTCAAATCTGAAATAAAATACTTGCTCGTAGATGTCAAGAATCATTCCAGTCTTACTAATAAAATCTGCACCTAATATTAAATCAGGTCCTAATTCTTTACATACTAACATTGTAAATATCCAACTTAGGTTTTTTATTTTAACCTTAACGGTAATGCTCAGGTTTATATTTATTTTACGTTTATCAGCGGTAGCACACTTTATATTCACAGGTTGGTTCCGTTTTACTAGATGATGTTTAGCTAACATGTCCGCTAATTCTTGGCTGATTAAAGTTCTACTAGATCCCGAATCAAGTAAGGCGATGGGGGATGTAACGCCTAAGTCGACTCGTATTAATGGTAGTAGATTTTTTTTCCATTTACATCTATTAATCGCATTACACTTTTCGCGAAATTCTCGCACATAGGGGTCGATATCTTTCGCACCTTTTTTGTTTTTTACTTGGTTACAGAATAATTCATTCTTATTATTATTATTGGTTTCTTTTAGTTTACCTAGTTTCGAGTAGCTGCGGAAGACACAGGTTTTCGGGTCTCCCTGCCTTACATGTTTTTTTGAATTGGGGTTATTCCGTTCCAATGGCTTACTTTTGCACACTCTACTTATGTGCCCATATTTGCCACAATTATAACAGGTGGGTTTTCTGCGAGGTGGGTACTTGGTTTCCGCTTTATCTGGGTTTACAGTTAACTTACCAGCTTTGCGCACATAGTGAGGTCTACTAGAAACTTGCCTTTCATACGAGGTTGTTACATCAGGCAGTAGTGCTCGCAATTTATGTCTATTATTTCCAGAGGTTTTCATTGCTTCTCTATTTTGATCTGAGTACCATACATTTGAAGAATGGATACTGCACTGTTCCAGATCAGCAATCGTATTGGGTCTATTCATCAATGATAGTCGAGATCTTTCTTCGGGTGACACTCCTATTAAAATGGTGTCCACTAGTTGTGTTTCATTCCAGTTTACACGTAGTAGTCGAGAGGACTCCCTAATATCGGAGATGTAGTGAGCTAATCTCTCCTGATGTCCTTGTACTCGGAGTACTGTCTTTCTTTTTATTTCTTCATAGATGCCGGTGGGAATAAAGTATTTTATTAATGAACTATGTAACTCTTCTACTGGGAAAGTAGAGGTTAGGGCTTCTAGCACACGATTTTTTAAGGGGGGTTTACACTTTGGTAATAGAACTTGTAAAGTTTGCCTGTCATTCAGCAGCTGTAGATCCTTTATCTGAAGAAGATAACTAATAAATGTTAGTAACTTGGTAACATTTAAACCATCTGTATAAGGGATTTCGGTTAAAATCTTCTCCACAGGGTGAGTCATTTTTCCGTATAGATCTGCATTATAGTTCATAGGGGTAATTCCTCGATGAGGGAGATTAGATTCATTGTTTCCGGGACGAAACTGAAAATGTTCGGGATAAGGGGGATTTACATCTGTATCAGTATTTTGTTCTGGGTTCGCTTGCACTTGCGATACGATAGGTGAGTTCCGATCCGAGTTAGGCGGAGGTAAACCAGTGGTGGGGGATTGTACTGGGGAGATGTGTAATTTCATTAATGATTTCTCTATTTCCTCCATCCTGAATGAGTCGGATTTTCGTCTTAAATCGTTGATAATTGAAGGTAAGCGACGTAGAGCTTCGTCTGCTAGCTTTTGTACATCAACGGGTATTTCTGTGAGATTCGGCCAGATCGACAAATTTTTTATTCGCCTGGTTAAATGCTCTATTCTCTGGGTAGTCCGCAAAATTTTTGCCGGAGATTTCTCGTCTTGGAGTGTTTGAGACAATAAGTATAGTTCACTATACTTGGCAGTACAAATTTCTTTCTCGCTTTCATAATCGAGTTGACTTAGATTGTTTAATTCCACGGGCGCATCAAATCCACATTCGCGAATTGGACTTCGTAATTCCGCGACTGTTACATCAGCATGGGGTAGTCCACGCAAAAGAGCTTCGTAAGACAGCTCGTCTTTTAATAACAAATCAGGGTTAAATTGGGCCATTTTGTTCTAACACATTAGCACGTACTTAAAATTAATACTATTATATTACACATATATTACATATAATAAATTCATAAGTAATCAATTTACACTAATTAGAAAAGAACAATTTCTCTTCTAAGGGAGAGACAGAAATCACACACATATCTTTCAATGTTAAATAGCCGATCAGCTGTTTACTGGAATGTAGCTCAGAGGGTGGCCTACATATTTAGTTAACAAAGGAGGGTGAGAGTGTGTGACAATGGGGTGTTTGCTTTTACATATTATTGTCTACACAATGCGACTGAATAACACCAACGATTTGAAACCGGTCGTTTTATACTTGAGAAGGGGAGCACACTTTTGTACAACACATTTATTATTATTCCGCTTAGACAACACTTTGGCTTCGTTCTTTCATAAACCTTTTCTCAATTAAATAATTACTTATTTTGTTCACAAGTTTTAAATCACGACTTCTACTTAATTACTTTATTATTATTTACAAAGTTATTTTTAATCAATTTTTTTATAACACATACTAGTGTATGTAAGCTATGTAGTTGGACATACACTGTGCAGAATGATTCAGGAGACAACAGGTCGTAGTTTGTCGTAAACAAACCTGTTACAGATTGTTCGGTTGACCAAAATTGTTATGCTTGGTCATGATTCATGTATGCAAGTACTTACATCGAATTATTCAGGTTGTGTCGGTAGGAACCTGCATATAGCATTTTGCATTGAATGACGCTAATGATATTTTACTTATACATACTACCATCTACGTATTAATACATATTACGTTATTTAATAGTGTATTAAATATGTTTTGAACATTACATTTATTAAAGTAACTTTCTGAGTGCATATATCAATATTAAACATTTAGTTATTAATCATACTATTTATGTTTATCCACGCATAAATAGTGAATGCAATTTGTTTGTGACACATATATACACAATTAAAACTCTTTCCTTTGTTTCCTTTATTTTTTTTTTATTTCAATTAATGTAAGCCGAGTAACGCACTTTTGTTTACGTCACGATGCTTAACAACCCTTTACATAAATTAGCAGAGTGAATGCACTTTTGTGACACTCTGTAAACAATTACGCTTTTATTTTTTTGCAATTAAGCAGAGTGGCGCACTTTTGTAACTAGCTTTTCGCCGAGTTACAAATCCAGGGAACCCTTCGTAATTAAACTCCGTTAATTAGAAGGGCTGCCTACGTTGTAACAGAATTGATCACAAATAATTAAAATAACATATTACTTACTAGCTGTGTAATTGTTTACTTTGTGTAAGGAAACAATGGCAAGGTATACAATTGATTTAAGCACTCCTCATATGTGTGTAACAAGAAGACTTCTCTTTATTCAACATTTAAGAAAAACATATACTGACTGATGCCATGACATTACTAACTCAATTATTAAATTATCGAAAGGTTTCTTTAAACTTTGGCATCAAACTAGATTCTATATATAGTTATACCTCGGATCCGGGTGAACTTTCTGTCTTAAAACTTTTAATTATACTCTTTTCATGATATTAGCTTGCAAGACTTTCTTTTAATTCAACATTTAAGAATGGTATTATTGCTTGAGTTATATTACTCTACATTAACATATAAACTGTTACAACGTATGAAGTTAGAATAGTTACATGAAATATTAATTAATAAGATATAATCTTATAAACATTAGATTTAATTTATAAGTCTTTACAAAGTTAATCATTTCTGAAAAGTCTCTTTCAAGATGTGTTGTGTAACAAATATTATTAACCCTCGATAGACAGGCTATCGAGTCACCTTTTAATTGGTATGCAGAAGACTCCTCCTGGGGTATCAGTCTTGGGAAACAGGAACAGCTACGTCGTCATCTCGGTCTGGCTTTCCTCTGTAAAGGGCTCCAAAGTTAGCAGGGAGAACAATAGGTCATGTAGTTATCTACGATGATCATGTAGATTCTCGGATGTCCTGATCTGCATATTCTGTCACGTGCAGTAGAGTTTGTGGCTTCTGCTAGTTCACATCTCCGGGTATTACTTAGGAATAGTTGTTATACGTTGAAGTACGTAGTCATCTTGTGTTACACTTTTTGTTACGTTTCAATACTTTTTGTTTTACATAACTTTAAACTTATTGTCTATTCACATGACTACATTAATTAATACATCCAGATGCTTTAAACAAACTACATCTGGTACACTTTCTGAAGATGAAACCAAATATGATACACATATTTGAAGAGCATAGCTCTTACGTCTACACTGTACGGAGTCACCCTTGCAAGAGAGAGAATTTACGCTGCCTTCGCCAGGTACTGGACAAAAGTTAGTGGGACAACTTCCGCGCGAGAATATAGTTCCTAACTATATTTAAGTTAACATTTTTATTTATTTAAACTATCCCTAAACAAATATACATAATTTAAATCAGTTGTTTTAGCGACTATTTATGTCTTCAGATTTTATTATTATTAACATTAGTTTTTTTTATCTTATTCTTACTCACACAAGACTCTGAAAGCATGTCGAGTCTGGAATCAACAGGAAAGCGCCTGCTTACAAGCAAAGGGTTAAATACGATATTAATAACGCTTTACAATTTATCTTTTTATTTGAGTCTCTTATAACTAATTAATTACTGCTTCCTTTCATACTGAGTACATACGGGTATCTTATATTAAAACAGTGAGATTTAAATAGCTTAAGACCTCGCAACCTTAAATTTAAAAAAATTTTTTTTTTCGATTAATTCTTTTATTTAAATCGTCACACATGTTGGACGTAACAGACGATGGATAGTGCGTAACCGGTTTTAGTAGCCTCGCTTATAAACTGCATGTTACGACAGTCAGAAAGTTTGAAGCGATAATTATTTATTACATTTTCTGATGCCTTACTAAAAGAATGTTTTCAAACAGGCAAAAAAATATAGAAAGACATCTAAGACTGAAAACAATAAAGTTTTGAAATCTGAACTTGCAGCTGTTATAATGCTGGTGTCAAAGGACGAGAAAGAATTTTAAGATAAAGAGTTTGAAGATTTTCAAGTTTTAAGAAACATTTTAAGAGTTTTCCACTAGCACAGACAGACAATCAGAATGAATTAAATATAATTAAACCTTTAGCCAAACACATACGACACTATAGGAATTAGATAGAATACCGTAGTTATTACGTAGTAATTAACAAACCCTTACACATTTCTTTTTCTTTTATGAATTTGCTAACTGCTATAATTTTTTATTGTTCGACTAAGCTTTTCGTCATTACTGACATCTTCAGGTCTTAAACAACCTGGGTTTGGTTGTTTAAGACCTGAAGATGTCAGTAATGACGAAAAGCTTAGTCGAACAATAAAAAATTATAGCAGTTAGCAAATTCATAAAAGAAATAGTAAGGATGGCTGCTAATTTAAACAATACGAAGAATAAAACCCTTACACAGTTGCAAAAACAAAAAAACGAAAGAAAGAAAACGAAAAAAATTCATAACACTCGCCTATATTAATAAGTACACTAAACAAAATTCCCTCAAATTAAAACAAAATGGTTATAATACTGCGTACATAACTATACACAAAACTTAACACACGCTGTCAAACAATACACACAGACAGTTTAACAATTTTAACTTACCTGGCGTTTACAAACTAAACCCTAACAAGATCAATAAATTCTAAATAGGACGCAGCTTCAAAATACAATAACACATGAGTCATTACACTGAATCCACTTTTACAATCCATCTGATTGAAGCGGATCACACACAAACGTCAGTAAATACAATAAAATTCTACACGTAAAGATTCAAAAATCGGTTACATTTGAAAACTAGGTATGTAAAATAAGTAAAGTACAATAAAATAGAAGAAACGTAAAAACTATATAACACCAAGGAAATTATCTTCAGCAGTCATTCTAATAAATAACAATAGTTATATTAAGCCTGTCATGAATTTAAAATTAAAAAAAATAATATACCGGTTATAGAAATTAAGTACCTGAGAGCAATTATTCGAAGTTATAACAAGAGCTATAATGAGTAATGTAACAATTGTAAAAGATTTTGTGTTGCAATGTACACCTGATTCATTGAAGGTAATAATTCATTAGTTGTGAATAATATGTTAAGACATCCAGGTAACATGATAAATAATGAGGAGTGTATAAACACGATAACACATGACAGGATACAAATAGGGCATACTATGCTAACATCAGACCACTGAGAAACAAGCTGAATAGTCACAACAGATAAATGGATGCACATAAGACGCTCATTGGACCAGTTGCTGCTTATGGAGGTGAGACGTGTACACTAGCAAGAAACAAGTAACACTGGGAAGGTTTGAAAGAAAGATTGTACGAAGTGTTTTTGGTTTAGTTAAAGAAGATGATGATGCTCGTCTGTCTGCTGCATGATGGTGCAGCAGATAGACGGGGTATTGAAGGATGAGGACCATAAGTTTCGTAAGAGCTCAACGAATACGAGTCACAATAGTCAATAGAACCGACAGACGATCATCGTATGCCAATAAAAATTCTGACTACACGGGTGTATAAGAGCAGACAGAACGGTCCACTTAGGATAAAATGATTTGCTCATGAGCTACAAAATCTTAGATAAATGGACGTGAGGATTTACACTGAGATGGCAACGGATATGAGACCTTGGAAAAGATTGGTGTTGCAGGCCTGGACTCGCATTGGGTTGTATTGCTGAAGAAGAAGAATATATTGTACGTCTGACGTTATAGATGGGAAACAGCGAGAGACAGGAAGTGCAAAATAATTTTAGAAAGCACAAAAGGATTATGTAGGAAAAGGGAAAAACGAATACAGACCTGGGATCAAACAATGGCAATACTAGTGTTAGTATTAAATATTATAAATTCTCTCGTAGGCTTATGCGATTGTTGTCTATTCTGTATTTGAAATCCTTTTCCTGTATGGACCGCGTCAAAAATGTTGTGTCAGACAACGCTTCACCTGTATTAGGCCTACAGTGGGTATCCTCAGATCATTATTACGATGAAGCTGGGAAGCAAACTCAGTTATATACTGAGGAGATGGCGGTGGGTAGTCAGGTAAGTGAACCCTGCCCTGTAGGTTTTACATGGCTTACATTATTTGCGCTGTCAGACAACTCTTGTAGAGCCAGGGTACACAGTAAACAATACTAAGTTCTGCTGACCATTACTGCTTCTCGTTTGATGGTATCTTGGTTTTTATTAACTTCTGTGGCTTCTAGGACCACCCAACCCATATAAATTAATAAAAACAAAGATAACATCAATACAGAAGCTGTATCACTTAAGACGAATGATAGGCAACACTTTATTTTCCGGCCTGACTGCACAGGACTTGACTGACCGCGAATTAATGCAAGTGGTGTAACACCTACGCGGGAAGGGTCTACTTACCGGACCACCCACCGCTATGTCTACGGTGTACAATTGAGTTTGCTTGCCACCTTCATCGTCACATAGACCTGAATATACCTACTGTAATATGGGTAAAACGCTGTCTATAGCGGGAACAGACTTGGAAAACATTATAAATTTTAGCAGTAAATTATCATAATAAATTGCCTAAAAGCTACTTATGTGCAAGTTGTTGCATTTTTGTATGTATATTGTAACATAACAAAATTATCACACTAAACATTTGGATTAATGCAACCTAAATAAAGGAAAAAGTTCCATAGTGAGTGAGAAGAATAAATTGTTTTAAGGATTACACTAGAAACTGTATATTAAATCTATAAAATGTTAATAAAAATGGAAAATAACAAAGAAAACCATTGATTAAAATAACCTACTATGTAAAAACCAGTTAAACCAGCAGTATACCCAGTAGATTGGGGAAGCAGTACAAAAAGGGAAGGACCATAAAAAAGGAAATAATTTGTCATGAAACCATTTTAATAAGGGAACAATGATAATAAGGTCACGAGGCAGAGAAAGCACAAGACCAGAAACTACTAATGTGATATGAAGAAGAGACAAAACATATCAAGATTCCCAACAAAGAGACCAGAACCAGGAAGCGATATGCCAAAACAAAATGTTAGTTATGTAATACATTCCATGAAACAAAATTAAAACTGATATATGTAGACCCAAACAAGTTACAAGATACAATCCCAGAAAACACAAATTGTATACTAGTTGTAAGAGTAATATGTTAAAAAATATATCAAAAGAGACTACCATAGTGTAGAACCCAATAAAGTGAAGTGAGGTAACAAAAATAAGAAACTACAGTGAGTATAGTGAGAAACATAGCTAAAAAATCGATGAAAAGATATTCAATGAAGTGTAAATATTATAAAAAGACTACCATGAGTGTAGAATAATACTAGTAAAACCATTGGAATCAAAGACAGTCTAAGGACTGACAACATTATCAGTAATAAGAGTTTTTTAAATTAGATATAAGAAATACTATTACCCATAAAATGTTTTCTTTAATTACAGTTAAGTAAATTGTGAGAAGGACAAAAATACCAGAGGACAGTTCATAACTGAGGGTATAACTAATAATAAGATGTTTGTTATTTATTGTTAATTAGATAATATTTTAGATATAAGGTGATAATAGATACAAGATGTTTTTTAATCACAGTTGAATTGTTTTCAAAAGAAACATAAATACAAAAGACAGTTAATGACTGACAGTATTACTAGTAATAGGAGTTTTTTATTTTCTAATTAAATTATGTCTAGGTAATAATAAGGATAAGATATTTTGTTATCATTTGATGATACAGTTAAAAATAATAGGAATAAGATGTTTTTGTTAAAATTAGGTGATATAGAGAAAATTGGGCATAAGATGTTCATGTTATGGTTCAATGATGTTATTAGTATAAAGAAAGTTTAGTAGATACAAGATATTCTATTGTATTTTAAAATCATGTCATTTAATTTTCCATTGTGTAAGTCAGAGAGGCAAGTAGGACATAAAAATGTAATAATTTTATTCAAAACAGTAAACCATGTATAATGTATAAACAGACCAGCTAAGACACCATTTTAGTAAACACAGAATGGCATATAAACCAAAAAATTATCTATCAAAGAATCAATCTATGTAATAGGAATAGAAGTCAATACATACAATACAGAAATTGAAAATATAATTAATACAGATACAGTTAATAGCAAATAGAATGACAAAGGAAAGGAAATTAACTTCTTTTGGAAACAGATAATGATAGGCCTATGATAGTAATCAAATCAGACTAAACAGTAAATTAATCAATATTGAAATGTTTTAACAACCAAATTATTAACAAAAAAGTAATTACGGAGTTATTAAGTATATTCCATGGAAATATTATAAGAAAAAAAAACAAATAAAAACCTTTAAAACACTGAATTTGTACAAATTATGAGGCATACAATCATTATATAAAATTGTAATTTTTGGGATTAAATGAGCTTGAAACAAACCCAGCTATATATCAAAAGATGTAAAATTAAATAATCAATATTACTGAACAGTTAGATTTATGTAAAATTAAGAAATATTTGAAATACAGTAAAAAATAAGAAAACTTATTATGTATAGTTAGATGATGAAACAAGTCTCAGACAGATATTTTTATAGTTAAACAATATGAAGAGAAAAAAGACATAGCACAAATTGCCCTAAAACGACGACGTTGCGTCTAATTAGTCTATTGTTAATCGTAAAGCGGAATAGTTGGAAATGTGTTAGCGGAGTACTGAAAACAAAAATAATTTGGATAAAACCAAGTGTGGTTATGTGGCGTGTAACGGAGATGATCTAAAAAGTGAAATAACCTTAACTATAAATTTCTAACACTTCACAAATTTCCAAAACACAGTAAGAACACCATAAAACTCAACACAAGAAATCGACAGCCATTTTTAACAATTTTTGGACCAAATTCACGGAACACCAATACACATATTCGAACACCGGACACTACACAAGAAATCCATCCAGAAATCGACATCGCAGACGACGAGAGGACATTCCACACTATATTCCTGGACCAACACCACTTCGCAGAAAAGTTAACATCATTTTATTTCTGCGGGAGAAGCTCTGTCAATTCCAACAGCATCGCAGTTAAAATCGAGTAGACGGCGGCCATTACTGGATTCATCACAAAGACGGTGCAGTGCCTCCTGGAAGGGAGTGACGTCATTTCTTCGACTTGGTTCGCAATTTAATTTTTTTCTAATTGATAATTGTAATAATAATTTTGTTCTATTTCAGCTATTACTATTTAGTTTAAGAATACGTGTCAAATGTATCTTGTTCCTTGCCCTCTGACCATTTCGACTCGTTAAAAGAACCACAAATCTAAACTTGTAAAAATATATTTGTTGATTTTTTTTCACTACCGACTGTAGCGAATATTAGCCAGTGCCTGGGACATGCGCAGTTTGACTGGCGCATAATTTTGAATGTTAATAAACGCAAATCATTACTCAGTTACCAGCATTGTTTTTATTTCAATCATTAATGTTACTATTATTTTTTATTAAACAAAAACATAATTTACAGTGAGAGAATAGATATATAAGGAGATTACAAACCAATTAATTAATTAATTATTAATTAATTAAATTAAATAATTCAATCAAACTCAATACAAGAACAAGAAAAAATGTTTTCACAATTTTTAAATTTTGGTTTATTTGATATTTATCAATCAATCACACCCAGTTATAACCTATTTATATTAAATCTATTCTTTGTATTTGGTGATTTCAAAGTGGAGCTGTATCATCGGGGTGTTCAATACCGAGATCCAGACAACACACACAATTCTTATCACCAATATCTTTATATTTTATTTATTATTACATTTGAAATTATATTACAAATTGACCAGCCTAAACAGTAATTACAGTCAGGGCAAATCAACACAAATCTACGCACAATAACTATATAACTATATATCTTGAAATTTTATTTTTATATATGTAATATTAATTATATTACAAATTGGCGTACAACTTAAGGGGCTTTAAATAGGAGGTAATAGAGTTGTAAAATAAGGACGATTGCCCAATTTCCTATTTTTAGCTTGGCAGCGGTCAATAGGTCGGAAGAGGGAGCGAGATGCACAGGAGAGCTACATCAAGGAAAAGGGCTATGGAGGCCGAGCAGGAGATAGACATGGAACATAAAGAGGCGACACCAGTGGAAGATGTGGAGTCAATGTTACCGCCAGCAGAACCAAATAAGCCTGCACCACAGAAGGAACAGCCGGAGAAATCCACCGCAAAGGAAGATACAAAATTTGATCAAATGATGGAGATGTTACTCAGAGACTTTAAAACGACGAAGGAAGAATTAAAGGAGAAGATGGAGGAGAATAGTAAGAAGATGGAGGAGGAAATGAAGAATGGTAACCAACGATTGAAGGAAGAGTTGGGCAATAAAATTGGAGATACTAGCAAGAAGATGGAGGAGAAGATGGAAGCAAACAGTAAGAAGATAGAAGAGAAGATGGAAGAAAATATTCAGAAAATTGAGGAGAAAATGGAGGAAATAAAGACTGACAATAAACAGTCGAAAGAGGAATTAACCCAGATAAGCCAAAAACTGGAAGAAACTAACAAGAGGATGGAAGAAACAAATCAGAAAATGGAAAGCAATAGTCAGCAATTGAGAGAAGAATTGAAGGAGACGAACCAAGAAAACATGAACCGGTTAGACGGAAGAATGGAAATATTGAAGGAAGAATTGAGCCAGAAGATAGCTGAAAACAATGAGACAATCAGCAAGAAGGTAGAAGAGGAAATAACGGTAATCGAACAAAAGGTTACCAGAGCTGACGAAAGATGGAGTCAAACCGAACGAGAAGTACAGAGTATCAAGACAGAAATAAATACGAAGGTTAACAACATTGAAGAAACGACTAGGAAGACATTGGAGGAAGGACTAAAGGAAACACGGGAAGACTGGGAGCGAGTGCAGGACCGATTCACAGAAAAATGCGACGGCATTGAAGCTGCTGTGACCAGTATCAACAGTCAGGTGCGACAGAACCAGACAGATATAGACCTATTCCATAGTCGACCGACAAGCATTACCAGTTGTCCCAACAGTGAGAATCGTGAAGGAATTAACTTCAGGTTTTATAAAAACAAACCAATGGAGTTCCTAGCAAGAATCGAAGAATACTTCACCAAACACAGAGGTAATCGCTGGAGGGAGAATAAAGAGGTGCTTGACGAATCGTTCAAGGAGATAGCAGACAATTGGTGGATGGCGATAAGAGACGAGGTGACCGACTATCAACAATTCAGAAGGCTATTCAAAGCCAAATATTGGTCTGAATCAACACAAAATATCGCCAGAGACGGGATCTGTCATGGAAAGTACAACCCGTATGGAAACCAGACTTTAACGGCGTACTTTTTGGGAAAGGTGTGCGTGGCCAAACATCTAGAGCCCCGAATACCGGAAGAATGCCTGGTCAGCAAACTCTCATACCATTATGAGTAGGATATTATCAGAGCCAGACGAAACAGTCAAATAAAGACGGTGCAAGCCATGACCGAGCTTTTAGAAATGTATGAGCACGAAGACTATTACCGTCAAAGTCGCAGGAGATATGAAAAGCCGGAACCAAGAAGTAACAACAATAATTTGAATAATAATAATCGGCAGAATGTGGGTAATAATAATAATTATAATTCCGCAAATCGGAATAATGCCGAATACAATTATAACCCCAGAAATAACAATAATTTGCCTAGATTTAACAACAATAGTAATAATAGTAATATTCCTCGAATGAATAATAATAACAACAACCACAACAATAATAATAATAATAATAATAACCGTCCGCAAAATAACAACGGTTATTATAATAATAATAGTAACTATGTTCCAAATGGTCAGAGGAACCCCAACCTTTCTAATAATAATTATCATGGTAATTATAACCGGAATTACCCGAATGGAGGTAATAACAACAATTACAGGACATATCCACCCAATGTTAACTACATCCGAGCGGAAGGCAGTGGACACAGGAGGTACCAGCCTCAACGAAGGAGCCGATACTACGAGTACGAGACCTTCCAAGGAAGTCAGGGAAGTAATCGGTACAGAGAGTACGAGCCCAGACGTAGTTCCAGCCTGGACAATCAGCGAAGACTACCTGTAACAGAAGCCCAACAAGACGATCGAGCAGAACCAAACGAAGCAGTCTCAGGACTTCAAGCTGACGCTTCCAACGGCCTAATCCGTAATGAAGCGGAACATTTAAACGAACGGAGGCAGTAATAAACTCCAATAACCCTTTACTGCTCCAATCTGCTGGGTTTAACCAAGTAGGTATGAATTCGAAGAAAAACAGAAAAAATTTTACCATAATATACAGCAATTATTTGAAAGATATCCGTAAGGACCTATTAGAAGAAAGCGAGCTTAATATTAACAATAATGATAATGAAATAATATACATAATTGCAGAAATCGAGGGTATTTCTGTTCCTATAATGATAGACACTGGAGCCAATGTCTCCATAATAAATCGAAATGAGTTGGACCGGATACAGCAGGAATGCCACAAAAACTTACCGGTACTACCTATTAATAATATTGTACTTGTAGGAGCTACCGGCCGACAGAACAAGACCATAAGAAAGCAGGTATCCCTCAGTGTCAAAAGTCAGGGCATTAGTGTGGATATGATATTTCTTGTTGCAGCCGGATTACCTTTCGACATCATGATAGGATGTGACATATTGCGCCGAAACTCAGCAATTATCGACTTGTGCCGAGGAAAGGTATCACTCTTTGCTGAAGGTTCAACCTGGATAGCCAATTTAACTGATAACAAGACTTTAGACTCCAGACAACTTCTCGACCACCAAAATAAGGTGAATTACTTGTCCAACTACTCAACAAACAACAAGCCAGTACATCAGGATTCGGAGGAAGACCTATGGCAACAAAAGATTCAAGAGATACGTAACTTCCAGTGCCACAATACTAACGAGCAATTAAAGGAAAACCAGCTGAATCAATTGATAGAAATATATGAGAAATATCGAGCTGTATTTTCTGACGAACCTGGAAAGATCCGGAACTACCAATGTTCCATACGATTCAGAGAACCGGTAGAATTTAACCGAAAGTCGTATCCAATAGCACAATCTTTGAAAGAAGCCGTACGCTCAGAGATCCAGAATATGATCCGTAGAGATATCATCGAGAGCAGTCAATCGCCATACACTAGCCCAATTGTGGCCATACAAAAGAAAAATGGGAAGGTAAGGCTTTGCCTTGACGCTCGTGAGATAAATAAAATGATAATAAACGATCGTACCTCACCTGGCGAAATTGATGAAATTTTGAAGAGGTTCCACGGAACACGATTCGTTACCACCTGGGATACCGTACGCGGCTATTGGCAAGTGGAGTTGCACCCAGCAAGCCGGCAATACATGGCGTTCATCTTCGAAGGGCGCAATTATCAGTTTAAGAGGTTGCCCTTCGGGTTGGTGAATTCAGTAGCGGTTTTTGTCGCCTGTATGGATCATATACTAGGACCAGAAGCGCTCCAATTCACGACTGTCTATGTTGATGATCTCCTAATAACATCAACCAACTGGGAGGAACACTGTTGCCGTGTGGAGTATGTCTTGAAGAAGCTTGCTGAAAATAATGTCACCCTTAAACTGGACAAGTCCAAGCTTATAGCTAAAGAAGTACAATTCCTGGGTTTCCAGCTAAACAGTCAAGGAATAACACCATCAAGAGAAAAGGTAGACGCCATACAACGATTCCCTACACCAAAAAACAGAAGGCAGCTACAATCATTTTTGGGCCTGTGTAACTATTATAGGAAGTTCCAGAATAATTATTCCGAACTAACAGCCCAGTTTCAGTACCAGTTATCGTCCAAGAATAAATGGCGATGGGGTGAAGAACAAGACGAAACCTTCAAATCAATTAAAGAGAAATTCTTAGATGCAGTAATGCTCAACCATCCAGATTTTAACCGACCCTTCTTTCTAAACTGTGACGCTAGTAACATTAGCTTGGGATCAACACTGTACCAAGAAGATGAAAGTGGAAACCATCTAGTAGTGAGCTTTGCTAGCAGAACGCTTAACCAGTGTGAAAAGAACTATAATGTGACGGAAAAAGAACTGCTAAGTGTAGTCTTTGCCTGCGGGAAGTTTCGGACGTATATCCTCGGATATCCAGTGACCGTTCGAACAGATCACAAGTCAATATCATTTCTAAGAAGATGCAAATTAAGCCATGGTAGATTGACCAGATGGGTACTCGCCCTGCAGGAATACGATATACAATGGGAGTATGTTCCTGGAAGTAAAAATGTAGTAGCCGACGTATTGTCGAGAGTGAATCTGGAAGAACAAACATTCGAAGGCGAAAAGGTGAGCATCTTGAAAATCTATAACATTATCAAGGACAGATCCGATTTAGAGAAGATAGTGCAGGACATCAGAGAACACCAGCAGTCCGATCCGAAGTTAAACTATATTAAACTTCGTCTCTCCAACCAAGACGACACAATAAACAAATTTTATTGTATACATAATGGGATTTTATTCATCAAGACATCCCTTGATGAAGAAATATGGAAGATCATGATCCCTACTACAATCGAAAAGGATATCATCCTGGACTATCACCTACGATACGGTCACATGGGAGCCATGAAGGTGATCAAGGCAATAGAAGAGAATTGTCACATAAAAAGTATCAATAGAAAAACGAGAAACTACCTCAAAACCTGTCTGATATGTCAATTGGTGAAAACTAAAATGAGAGAAAGGAAGGTATGATGATACCAATTACCTCACAAGCCAAACTGGAAAAGGTCTTTCTGGACATATGTGGTCCATTTCCCCGCAGTGGCGGACGCCATCGATACAAATATATTATTATTATGATGGATCATTTTACAAAATTTACAAAACTATACCCTGTAAACAGAGCCACCACTCTGAAGACTCTAGGAATAATAACAAATCATTACATTCCAGAGGTAGGAAGCCCGACATCCATAATCACCGACCATGGAACGCAATTTAAGGGTTGGAGGTGGAGAAACACTCTGAATACATTGGGCATTAAGACATACAAGACGTCTGTCTACCACCCCAGCAGCAATCCAGCTGAGAGGGTACTGCGAGAGGTCGGAAGAATATTACGGACTTATTGCTATAACCAACAAAAGAAGTGGCAAGAATATTTATTAGCGACTGAAGAATTCCTTAATTTGTCATATCACCCCGCTATAGGTACCACGCCATACACGGCAATGTATGAAAAACCGCCTCCGAGAGAAATACAAGACATAATAGAGTTCCCCAGGAGTCAAGAATACAAATTCAATCGAATCAGATTCTACAATAAATTGGCAGAAGACCAGGAAAGGCGCAAGAACAAATATCAAAAGGCTGTTAAGAAAATAATTAGCTATGAAGTCGGAGAAAAGGTACTGCTAAAAAACAGGGAATTACCCAGTACTTTGGAAGGCATTACCAAAAAGTTGTTACTGCTGTATACCGGCCCATACCTGATTATTAAAAACAATAATAACAATACGTATGTACTAAAGGATATCATTTCGAATAAAGTAAAAGGAACTTATAATCAGTTATCCATTAAAAAATATTTGGAGGACTCATAATTATGAGTTAAAACTATTATGAAGAAATTGTGAATTTTGATAAAAATAAATTACAAAATTCCAAAAATCAGTAAGGACAACTTACACCAAATATTCAAACAATTATTATGAATGAAAAAAAAAAAAGAAGAGAATTTTGAACGTAATAAAACTTCAAAATTCAAAAACATTAGTAAGTACAACTTACACAAAACATTTGAAAGATTATTGTGAATGAATAAAAAGAATTTTGAACATAATAAACTTCAAAATTCAAAAACATTAGTAAGTACAGCTTACAACAAAACATTTGAAAGATTATTGTGAATAAAGAAAAAGAATTTTGCACATAATAAATTGCAAAATTCCAACTTAGTAAGTACCACTTACACAAAATATTCAAAGACTATTATGAAAGTAAAAAGAATTTGAATGGAGGTAAAGATTTTCAAAATTCAAAACAATAATAAGTACAACTTATACCAAAATATTTGAAAAACAACTATGAATAAGAAAAAATGTAATTGAAAAAAAAAAAAAAAAAAACCATTAAGCTCATATCATGACTCATACAAATGATGAGAAATAACTCTGAAATATGAAAAAAGATTTTGTAAGAAAGAGATACAAAATTCTAAAGAGAAAGTAAACCAGAATATCATATGACTTAATCGAAACAACTTAACCAAACTCACAAAGAAAATAATTTAATAAAAATGGAACAATGAAAAAGGACCAGCTCACTAAAGACCAAATAGTGAGACCAGAAACCAAAAACCTGATACTACTAATGATAATGTTGTTGCAATAACCACTGTTATAGTGAAAGTGATAAAGAATTAATTAATGCTATACCATGAGCAATAAAAATAACTCAATGGATACCAGATGGTAGAAAGAGTAAATATAAATACTACTTACTATGTAAACATGATGAAATGTATATTATACCACATACCTAAACCACCTGATATGGAATAAACTTTAAGAGAGAAGAAGAGTCAAGTGTATAAAAGTATTAATTAATATAAAATATTATGAAGTGAAGAATCTAAAGATGTTTATTTTAGTCAAAAATGACTACTTTTACTGTTTATTTATTTTTATGACTGGATGTAGAAAATGCCATCAGTCTTATGTGTTGAGCAGAGATGATAATACCTCTGGACTCAATTGAAGTATTGGACAGCAGGGATTGAAGCCAAAAGTGCCACTCTGAACTGTTCCAATTAATTTGTTAGGGAATGTTAGGGAGTAAACATACTAGTGAGGAAGCACCAAATAAGAAAGAATATAAAATGATAATGTTATACACAAGATTGAGGATCACTTATCAATGAAGAAAGAAACTAATGAAGGAGATACACATCATCTGAGAGGAAGCAACGGAGGGAAAAGAAGGTATATAAAGTGAAAACATGTAATCACGAAGGAAATATAGTAAATACAAAAGAGTTAGTAGTAATTATTTCATCCATACTAAGAGTATGATCTAAACTAATCACTTTTACAGGAGAGCATATGTAACATAACAAAATTATCACACTAAACATTTGAATTAATGCAACCTAAATAAAGGAAAAAGTTCCATAGTGAGTGAGAAGAATAAATTGTTTTAAGGATTACACTAGAAACTGTATATTAAATCTATAAAATGTTAATAAAAATGGAAAATAACAAAGAAAACCATTGATTAAAATAACCTACTATGTAAAAACCAGTTAAACCAGCAGTATACCCAGTAGATTGGGGAAGCAGTACAAAAAGGGGAGGACCATAAAAAAGGAAATAATTTGTCATGAAACCATTTTAATAAGGGAACAATAATAATAAGGTCACGAGGCAGAGAAAGCACAAGACCAGAAACTACTAATGTGATATGAAGAAGAGACAAAACATATCAAGATTCCCAACAAAGAGACCAGAACCAGGAAGCGATATGCCAAAACAAAATGTTAGTTATGTAATACATTCCATGAAACAAAATTAAAACTGATATATGTAGACCCAAACAAGTTACAAGATACAATCCCAGAAAACACAAATTGTATACTAGTTGTAAGAGTAATATGTTAAAAAATATATCAAAAGAGACTACCATAGTGTAGAACCCATTAAAGTGAAGTGAGGTAACAAAAATAAGAAACTACAGTGAGTATAGTGAGAAACATAGCTAAAAAATTGATGAAAAGATATTCAATGAAGTGTAAATATTATAAAAAGACTACCATGAGTGTAGAATAATACTAGTAAAACCATTGGAATCAAAGACAGTCTAAGGACTGACAACATTATCAGTAATAAGAGTTTTTTAAATTAGATATAAGAAATACTATTACCCATAAAATGTTTTCTTTAATTACAATTAAGTAAATTGTGAGCAGGACAAAAATACCAGAGGACAGTTCATAACTGAGGGTATAACTAATAATAAGATGTTTGTTATTTATTGTTAATTAGATAATATTTTAGATATAAGGTGATAATAGATACAAGATGTTTTTTAATCACAGTTGAATTGTTTTCAAAAGAAACATAAATACAAAAGACAGTTAATGACTGACAGTATTACTAGTAATAGGAGTTTTTTATTTTCTAATTAAATTATGTCTAGGTAATAATAAGGATAAGATATTTTGTTATCATTTGATGATACAGTTAAAAATAATAGGAATAAGATGTTTTTGTTAAAATTAGGTGATATAGAGAAAATTAGGCATAAGATGTTCATGTTATGGTTCAATGATGTTATTAATATAAAGAAAGTTTAGTAGATACAAGATATTCTATTGTATTTTAAAATCATGTCATTTAATTTTCCATTGTGTAAGTCAGAGAGGCAAGTAGGACATAAAAATGTAATAATTTTAATCAAAACAGTAAACCATGTATAATGTATAAACAGACCAGCTAAGACACCATTTTAGTAAACACAGAATGGCATATAAACCAAAAAATTATCTATCAAAGAATCAATCTATGTAACAGGAATAGAAGTCAATACATACAATACAGAAATTGAAAATATAATTAATACAGATACAGTTAATAGCAAATAGAATGACAAAGGAAAGGAAATTAACTTCTTTTGGAAACAGATAATGATAGGCCTATGATAGTAATCAAATCAGACTAAACAGTAAATTAATCAATATTGAAATGTTTTAACAACCAAATTATTAACAAAAAAGTAATTACGGAGTTATTAAGTATATTCCATGGAAATATTATAAGAAAAAAAAACAAATAAAAACCTTTAAAACACTGAATTTGTACAAATTATGAGGCATACAATCATTATATAAAATTGTAATTTTTGGGATTAAATGAGCTTGAAACAAACCCAGCTATATATCAAAAGATGTAAAATTAAATAATCAATATTACTGAACAGTTAGATTTATGTAAAATTAAGAAATATTTGAAATACAGTAAAAAATAAGAAAACTTATTATGTATAGTTAGATGATGAAACAAGTCTCAGACAGATATTTTTATAGTTAAACAATATGAAGAGAAAAAAGACATAGCACAAATTGCCCTAAAACGACGACGTTGCGTCTAATTAGTCTATTGTTAATCGTAAAGCGGAATAGTTGGAAATGTGTTAGCGGAGTACTGAAAACAAAAATAATTTGGATAAAACCAAGTGTGGTTATGTGGCGTGTAACGGAGATGATCTAAAAAGTGAAATAACCTTAACTATAAATTTCTAACACTTCACAAATTTCCAAAACACAGTAAGAACACCATAAAACTCAACACAAGAAATCGACAGCCATTTTTAACAATTTTTGGACCAAATTCACGGAACACCAATACACATATTCGAACACCGGACACTACACAAGAAATCCATCCAGAAATCGACATCGCAGACGACGAGAGGACATTCCACACTATATTCCTGGACCAACACCACTTCGCAGAAAAGTTAACATCATTTTATTTCTGCGGGAGAAGCTCTGTCAATTCCAACAGCATCGCAGTTAAAATCGAGTAGACGGCGGCCATTACTGGATTCATCACAAAGACGGTGCAGTGCCTCCTGGAAGGGAGTGACGTCATTTCTTCGACTTGGTTCGCAATTTAATTTTTTTCTAATTGACAATTGTAATAATAATTTTGTTCTATTTCAGCTATTACTATTTAGTTTAAGAATACGTGTCAAATGTATCTTGTTCCTTGCCCTCTGACCATTTCGACTCGTTAAAAGAACCACAAATCTAAACTTGTAAAAATATATTTGTTGATTTTTTTTCACTACCGACTGTAGCGAATATTAGCCAGTGCCTGGGACATGCGCAGTTTGACTGGCGCATAATTTTGAATGTTAATAAACGCAAATCATTACTCAGTTACCAGCATTGTTTTTATTTCAATAATTAATGTTACTATTATTTTTTATTAAACAAAAACATAATTTACAGTGAGAGAATAGATATATAAGGAGATTACAACCTCAATTAATTAATTAATTATTAATTAATTAAATTAAATAATTCAATCAAACTCAATACAAGAACAAGAAAAAATATTTTCACAATTTTTAAAGTTTGATTTATTTGATATTTATCAATCAATCACACCCAGTTATAACCTATTTATATTAAATCTATTCTTTGTATTTGGTGATTTCAAAGTGGAGCTGTATCATCGGGGAGTTCAATACCGAGATCCAGACAACACACACAATTCTTATCACCAATATCTTTATATTTTATTTATTATTACATTTGAAATTATATTACAAATTGACCAGCCTAAACAGTAATTACAGTCAGGGCAAATCAACACAAATCTACGCACAATAACTATATAACTATATATCTTGAATTTTTATTTTTATATTTGTAATATTAATTATATTACAATATCGTACGTAATTTATCATGTATATGTTCAGAATATTTTGTTTACAGTAAATGTTATATACATTCACGCAACACAAATATTTATGGCTTAGAAGAGTGCAACCTTGGAATATGCTGTCAGACAGAGCACTAAATCCTTGACAGTAATAACATCCATATCCCTGTATGAAACAGTAAGGTGCAGTCAATACGTTATAGCTATCAGCGGGATATTGTTTATGTGCCTGTATAGCCATCCAATAATTTTATGTGTTCCTTCCCCACTGAAAACAATCAATTTTGTTACCTAATCCAGTAAAACTATCATCACTTTATACTGATAGCTTTAAGTGTATGTTAAAGTCTAGTCTGTAAACAGCCTAGTCAGATTTATCGCCAACAGGCACGATAATAGCAAAGTAGCAGCAGGTTACAGAAAACTGATCACTATTTACCTTGTTAATATTTATTCAGTATGGAGAATATAGAAAATCAATCTGTTAAATTCGTTAGTGTAACTCAATAATTAAATTTAATTGGTCGGTCATTGAGTAAAACTAAGTACTCGTAATTTTCCATCCATAAGCTTTGGTTTAGATTTTTCCTGCACATCTACACAATAACATTAGGATACGTGTTTTCTCATGCGAGTTAAACATTGTACGTTTAAACACGCCCGGTTGAATGTCAGAAATTGTGCAAAGGCTGCGTTCTTCAGTGTACCCTATTCGTATAATAAAATAAGTTCTAACATATTTTCGTATGATCTATACACTAAGACCCTGACCTACTGTCTAACTAAGATCTGGTGTAATAGAATTTCTATCGTTTACCATCGTTTTTCCAAATGTCTTTGACCTGAAGGGTCTGCAATAAATTAAGATTACGTAACAAAATAACGTAGTTGTGTGTTTGAATATAATATATACACTGTTCATTGAATTCTTTGAACACATGATAATATAAACTGGACTTTACGTAACTAAAGCACCAACTATGAAACATAATCTTGGATGTACAGTATAAGACGAATAATAGCAGTGCAGATTTTAAAACAAGATAATGGATGATATCTCCTTAAACAGACAAAATACAGTTAATCCAGAACATGTTGAAGATATCTTGGTCCTGATTGTCCTGGAATAACATTGGCCATGCGCAGAGGCGTATAAGGAATCTGGGCGTGAGAAAAATCTGTATTATTTACAACAATTAAATCTGTTATTTTGTTCCGACTTTAGTTCTGGTAAAATATGTATTCGTTAAAAAACAGAAACTTAGTGAAGAGAAGCGTGGAAGGATGAAAAAAGAATTCTGATTGAAACCAAATGTTGAAGGACACGCAATATAATTGATCACCTACTAAGCCATTCAAACTTGTTATCACCATGGTTGACAGAATGATAAAGGGCTGCAGTGTTAGGAAAACCCGGACATGAGTATATTGTTATGACGGGCTTCTTGATCGTCGTATGGTAAAGTGGAAAACAAAACGCAAGACACTAATTACGTCACTAATCAACAGCTTTATTTATCACAATTAAACAGTTTGTTATCAACAAGATAGTCTCTTACAACAAATCAAATACAAATTGTTCACAAGGAATAATAATGTCTACTAATAGAGTCTCGCACAATTATAAAACACATAACACTTCGCCACAATACTTCGAACCGCACTGGTAGAAATAGCAACTCAAACTGAACTAAGCGCCGCTGAAGTGTGGTTTTTATACCCCGCTGAGATTTCAGCATATTCCATAATATGCGTGTACTAGAAAACACTAGAACATAATTGATTGCGGCCTTGAACACAGCGCGGGCGGACCGGTGTGATCTGGAAACGTCTCGTTGCGGACGCGTGAGAAGTGTCGCATAATTGTTTTTCGTCTCAAAGTAGAAGCAATACTACGCACAGACACATTACAGCTGGACTCCGAAGGAATAGTCGAGAAACACGTACCATGTTCTGTAATGTCGGAGAAAACGATAGGAGGAAAATAGTATGTGATTATTAAGAGACTGTCGTCGGAAGGAAATGCATTGCAAGTCCAACAGCCTCTGGGTTTAGGAGAAATAAAGTGAGTCTGAAGTAAAGAAAAAGAAAAAGAAAAAGAAAAAGAAAAAGAAAAAGAAAAAGAAAAAGAAAAAGAAAAAGAAAAAGAAAAAGAAAAAGAAAAAGAAAAAGAAAAAGAAACCAATTTATGTGAAGAACCATAAAGTCAATATTGGTAAGCATAGAGTTTTACATAATCAAGTAATGGTAAGAGAAGAACGAGTTGAAATAAAGTTGATTTAAGCTTTGATTAATCTTATATACAATAGAAACCTAAAAATTACTAACTGCAATTATAAGGCTACATATTATTTCAGCTTTCATACTTTCATAGAGCCAAAATAGTCAAACCTCTTTATAAACTTTGCAATGCCCCTTACACTGTGTTCATTTGGAAGTAAGTTAACCAATAACTTTTAACCTTTCTGACCTGTCAATGATCTGAGCAGATGCTAACAAAGTTAAGTTTACTAAAACAATACAGTAAGATCGATTAATACAGTAATATCAGAAGAATGGAACAATATGCAATCCCTGAAGCAGTGGCAGAATGGGAGCCGGATGAAAGAGATCGTAGAGAAATCCCAAGAAAAATTAGAATACTTGTGAATGTAAATAATTGTGTGGTCAAGGATTGTCGTCAACAGAGAATAGGAAATATTGTTTACGGAAATATGTAGATGTTTTGAACTTTGAAAGCTCCTTAAATACGTTTACTAAATTATGCAATGTCTTAAATTCGATGAAATATGTTTAACATATCTAATATATTGCAACAGAACACAGGATGATAAGCTATGTTGTTTATATCAGAGCACATGGATGACTAGCATTTTCTTGTTTAAATTGGTTTTATGTAATATTTTGTCTTTTCGTCGTAAGTTTTGTATTGAGAAATGGATAAGCATGTAGGGTATACCAAACTCTTCATAAAAAGGCGTTCTCTATTGTCATGTATATTTTGTGTGAATTTGTGCGCGTGTGCGGGTGTGATAATGTGCGATCGCTATAGCTTCAATGGTAGTAAACCGATTGACGTGAAACGTTGACAAGGAATTATTTAGGTAAATAGCTTGAATTTGTGTATACTCTGAGGTTGATAAAAATTTTAGAAATATGGTTTTTTAAGTGAAGAAAAACTCAATTGTAACTCTTATCAATGATAGGGTAATAAAATTTGTAGATAATTTCCATGCAGGAATTTGCCAAATTATACAAAGTTTTTCATGAAATTTGTATATCTGTTTGTTCCATCTATCATGTGACTTGGGCTTAGCCTATCAGAATACACTAAATTCAGTGAGATTCGTACGTTGTACAGTTAGGATGGACACAGTCTGTCTGTAGAAGTTGCAAGGGGAAGTTGTGCCCGGTGAAGAGAGTTGTTCTCTTACGAACGTCGAAATATCATATATAAAATAAACCGTGGTAATTCTTAACGAAGTTTCGCGTTAAGAACCGAGTGGGTAAAATATTTAGATAAAATTTAAAATATAATACAGTGCTGTTTTGTGTAAGTTAAGATATCCGCTTAGGGAATTTAAAGACACTTAAGATATCGTGGAAGGTGTACATTAAACGCACCGCATTAAGTAATACCCAGATTAATCCTGAGATTAAGAAAATATAAGATATAAATTAATAATAAACTGTACGAGTGGAATTTATAAGCATTGTGAGTGAACAATTTATGAAGAAACTAATTAATGTTAGCAGTCAAACATAACAACGAGACTCATTGAAATATCGCCGCTGGAGCCGCCTCCCGTAGAAGAGGACGACAAGACGAAGAGGACGCCAGGACGAAGAGGACACCAGGAAAGAGTAACGCTGTAGAAGAGGAAGACGAGACGAAGAGGACGCCAGGACGAAGAGAACACCAGGGAGGAGCGACGCTGAAGAAGAGGACGCCAGGACGGGAAGCGACGAAAGGAGAGGAGGACGTTGCAGAAACCACGTAAAATCGATTTATATTATCGAACAATACAAACAAATATTTCTGTTATCAATACATGACAATTTATAATATAATATACATCTTTAAAAACAATATTTGTGTATAATAAATAATTTTTCATCTCCTCCATAATAGACTTGTTTGTGATTTTTACACTCTCACTATATCCTTATTAGTATAATAAAATTTGATCTGTTGCAATATGTATTTGCGTTCCTTGGTATTTTGGTAGTAGGAAGCCTTCATCACCAGAAAAATATTTGTTAAGTTGTATATTATTGGGGAGCACATTTTCAGTAATATCATAAATTATTTTCCTGAATTATTTTTTGTTTTTATGGAAATGTTTCTTAAACAAACATTTCACTTGCCTACAGAAGCTAAAACGGTGTCTGTCTCTGCAACTGTCAACAAGTCCAGTAATAGTACAGTCACTGAAGCCGAAAAAAATATAAATTACAAATTAAGTGGCTTCTACAAGATTTTTTACATAGGGCTAGATAAAAAGGTAAGAAAGAATTAAAAAAAAGTTTACAAAAATTCAGTGGCGGGTTTTTGAAAAAAGAGAGGGGAAGGTTCAAAAATTCATTTTTCGTGATTATCTTAAAAAATATTAAATTTAAGAGAAAAATACAAAAGACCAAAAAGAAAGAGCACAAAATTCTTCATAAAAAGGGCTATAAACTTTTTTTTGTCAGGGAGATAATTTTGGTAGAAAAATTAATTCAAATTTAGCCAAATTTTTCACAAAATGGATTTTCACATAAAATACATGTTTATTTAATAGACATGCAATTTTTTCAGGAATATACAGTAAGTTTAAAAACTCATTATTATTCACTTATGTATATATTAATATGTATAATGTTTTACTTATTTATCACCCATTATATAAAAATGTTATTAAAAATGCACTTTATAAATATATTCAAAAATAATTTTGCTTCCAATCATTGAAGATTTTGACAATAAAATAACTTTTAAAACACATTTCTTATTTATACAAATTATAAATTATTTACTTATAACTTATTATGATTTACAAAATTATTAAAATATCGTTTTTTTTTCGATTTTTCGGTATTTTTCACAATTATCAAGGTGGAAAATAACTTTTTGTACATTTATTATTAGTTTATAAAATTTAATTATAACAGTTACTTTTATAATGATAAATATATTTAAAAATCGATTTCTTCTCCAATTTCTCAAATTTCTTGAAAAGATTCAGCAGTCAAGTCTTCTATTTCTATTTCTCCCTCATTATAAACAATATTTGAAAAATTTGTGCACAAATTAAATTCACAGTTTGCACAAACCGCTGAACAGTACAATCCACTTTTTCTGCAACTGCATAATTTTCCACAATCTTTTTTGCAATTACAGATCATTTGCAAAAGTGACTTCGGTAAGGGTAACTGTGTCATTTGTATTGGAGTTAACATTTCATTTTTAACGCTCGAAACCCATTTTCCAGGTAAAAGATCGTTGCCAAGCCATTTTTGTGTCTGTAAAAATGTACTCTGAAAAAACGATATTTTGCGGAAACTGCAGTTGGTGGTAATGTTGCCAAATTCACTGCCCTTTTCTTAACTACTGCCTTTGTAAAAGAAATATATCTAGGTTCATTAATATCTTTGAGTTTTTGTGAAGCATTATAAATATTCGATAAACATATTGCGACAATACAAGCATAGGCTGTAATGCGCATATAAATATTTAATTTAATTTTAATAATATGTAATGGACGAGCAGGTGTGAGATTGGAAGCTGCCTTTCAAGCAGGAACCAACAGGTAAACATCACGCGATTACCGCTGCATGTGTGTATACAAGTAAATAGTGTTTGTGCGTGAAGCCTGTTTGATCCTGAAAGTTTGCAACCTCACCCCAAGTCAATGCTAAATTAAGAATATATTTAATATTAAGCAAACCATAAAAGTTAACGAGATGGTAAAAACTTCTAAAAATGTGTAACAATCAGACACAAGTGCAGTGCGAATTTTACATAATTCGGACAATCAGTGCGAATCCAGTGCGATTTTTAAAGCATTATAATTACACTAGTGGTGCGAGCATCATGAAAATTGCACAGCACATAGGTCATTAAATTAGACAATATTTTATCGCCGTGAAATCCGCGTTAAACAGTGCGATTGGCGAAAAAGTGCAATTATATGAAATAGGACGAGAGTGGGGCCCATCAAGCCATGGTTCAACTGTCGACAGGCTGATTCCTGAATCGACAGCTGCAGTTTTCTTGGTGAATATAAATAGAAGCCCAGGAGAGCTAATCTCACTCTTCTAACAGTGTTCATTCATGGCGGAACGCTAAGTCCGTCAGAGACGCGAAAGTTTAATTACTTTGGACAGAGTTAGACAATATGTATAACACCAATAAGACTTTGTGTTAATCGTAACTTGTAAAGTAATACGATAAATATTTCGATTTAACATAATAATGAAAAAACAGTAATTAAAAAGTAACGTAACACACAAATCGTCAGAGGTCTACAAGTGATATACATCTAGGAGCACTACTCCAGACCGAGGACGACAGCACTACATGGCATAATTTCCAGACGTAAAGGACGAGTCATCGGACTTCCGAGAGGACCCGGAAGAAGAGGAAAGCATCCAGGACTTCCGAGAGGACCCGGAGGACGAGGAAAGGATCCAGGACTTCGAGACTACGCTGGAATCACAACATCAGGGACTCAGGAACAGGACAGGGTATGCTGAGGAACCGCTACAATTAAGGTGAAAGAAAGCCATGTATTCCTCATAACAAAAGACTTAATCAAAGATTGATAAACATTGTCAAAAGAAAGACAATAGTTTCAAAAAATTGTAATTTATAACTTATAGATGTAAATGTCTTGTATAAAAATTATAGCATAATTTTTGCAGTAATAATTTATTGAAAATACGTAATTTTGAATTGTAGAGTAATTATGAAAGCATTGTAGAGAAATTATGAAAGCATAATTTTTTCAGTAATAATTTATAAAAAATATTTAAATTTAAATTTGTAGAGAAATTATGAAAGCATAATTTTTGAATTGATAATGATTGAAAATATTTTAATATACATTTGAAAGAATAAATTAGATTTGTTCAAATAATGAACAAATAGTTAACTTAGTTCAATATTTTATATTGAAAGCACACATTTAGACTGTGTAGTCCAGACAATATAACATATTGAAGAAATATTTTTTATTATTATAAAAATGAATAATATTATATAAGATTTATGTTTGTGACGAGATTACAGCAAACAAAGAAATTTTGCAACCATATATAATGAATATCATATAACGAATTAATCATTATTTGTATAGTATTATTTCTTGATATGTTTGTTTAAATTAATAAATGGGAACATTTTGAATTTCCTAAAAAGGCTACCATTATTATAATTACACTTGATCCCCTAATTATACACGTACACGTTGTCAGAATTGTTATTTACTATTGTATAATTTTATCGCACATGAGCGTGCGCCCGACACATATACATTTAATAACGTTGTATCGTTGTATAAAATTGGCGCTCCAAGATCGTTGGGCTCCACAAATTTAAATTATATTAAATTTGCAACAGTGTTATTTACCGTTGTATAAAAATTGTTGCTTCCAACGTGTGGCTCGATCCATTTAGCAATGTGTACTGTTGTAATATATGTCCACTTTTGACGATAAATTCATGTGACTGATTTGGCTGTGAAAAAACTTGTACAGCTGCCGAAAGTTCTGGGTTTTTCTTGCTTTTTATTTCAAAGGACTTAAAAATACTGTTATTTCCTTTAATATGAAACACGAAGTTGTGTCACACTCTGTCATTGCATGCATAAATAAGATGTTTTCTTTACAAAACAGATATTTGTTGAAACTGTTAGAAGAAAAAACTTTTCTTTCATTTTTGCCTTTTCCCAGTTTAAGGTAATAGATAATCTTCGTTTTGGGAGTTAATGCTGTCGACAAAACTAGAATATCTATGTCATCTGCGACTACGACTACATTTTTGAAAACGTGTTCTATTGCGGTTTTGACAATCAGTAAGTCAGCATCATCAATATCTTGTTTAACAAGTAGGCTATATTTTCTTTGCTAAGGAATTTGCTAACATTGAAATCAAACGCTTCTTATTATTTATATTCGAAATAAATTTGTCTTGAGTCGTTGTAGCATTCATGTTTTCAGTAAAAAGACATCACAACATTTGTTTGAACGACGAATTCGTTCTAAAGCTTTAGTGCTTCGACTGTTATTAGCGTACCCATCGAAAACAACTATAATGTCCGAACCGAAATGACTTTGTACATATGTTACATATTTGTTTAAATATATTGAAATGAATCATTTTGATTCCACTGAACACGATGAAGGAGCATACCACCATCAATGACATATGTATAATGCCAGTTGCACGTCATCATTAACAAGTACTTCAAATAATGTTGATTTTTGAGTTTTTCGAAAACATCCTTCATGAAATAACGAGATTGGATAAGGTGCCAGTTCTAATTGAAGATAATTTTTTAACTCATCGTCGGATTGTTTTGTTACACAAATCCGTAGGAAATGTAAATTAGGATCTATAGGATCGATATTCTCATAGGAAAGCTGTATAGAAGAACTTATTGATAAAATAGTTAGAACTCGAACTTTCCGATCCGGCAACGGTTTACACTCAAACACTTACAACGTACAAGCTTGTGTGTCTGCTCACCGCGCATCTGTATTGCGCATGTGCCAGCTGTCCTCGCTCTCCCTAAAATTCTTCAACTTTCAGGGTCTGTTCTTTTTATAACCATGCACGGACATAAATTCTCACTATGTAGAAGAGAAACCACAAGTACTGTAGTTTTACTTACAATACATACATTTTAATATTTTTTGTTTGTTTTTAACTATTAATATTAATACGCGCAATGAACATGTTTTTACATTTATTAATAAAAGTTATATTTATTTAAATTTATCTAAATTTTAACAATTCTTTACACCGCAGTCTTATAGAAGACATTTTGACCAATACTTGTTCATAATTTTGGTAAAAAATATTTATTATGAAAATTTCTGTAGAAATACTTGAGAACTCAAAAAAATGATAAATTTTAAAACTCGCTCATATTATACCAATAAATCAATACTAATTTTTATTATTTTTTTCGAATATGGATATGTAAAGTTCATATTGTGAAGTTTTTTTTAAATGTAAATACATTTGTAATAAATTGTTAATATGTTTATGCATTAGTTGAAAAAAAATAAAAACAAAAACGTTATTACTTTATTTTAAGTATTTATTAATAATTTAATTATTTTCTTTTCATTTTACGTAAACGTACAAACATGTAGCTTTAAAATGCTTTTCGATTTTTGTCTCTATGACTATTATAATGGATTTTATTAAACGTTGTATGTTGCAATGTCAGAAAAATTACCCTTCCCAGAAAAATTAGCCTTCCCGCTCATCGGGGCGGACTCCGACAATCAATTTTTTCTAATATTTAAATTCCATTTTTCTCACAAATTATTGGCCTGACAAAAAAATAGTAAATAGCTTTTGTGTAGAGAATTTAATGCTCTTTAATTTTTGTAATTTGTCTTTTTTTCGTAATTTTTTATTTTTCAAGATAATTTTTAAAAAATCATAATTTTTTGTACGTTTCCCCTCCTCTTTTTCGAAAAACCGCGACGGAATTTATGTAAACTTTTTTTAAATTGTTTCTCAAACTTTTATCTAGCCTTATGCAAAAAATCTCGTAGAAGCCACTTAATTTGAATTTGTTTCCTTCAGTGACTGTACTATAATATCAACAACTTGTAATAGTTTAATATTTTGATGTTTATAAAGTTCATGTTCATAATTTAGCCGTAGACCGTTTATAGCCATCAGTAACCGTAGGCATTTTCAGTTTTTGATGGATGTCATTCTACACACCATGGTGCATAAAATAGTACTACAAAGCACTTTATTTTGAAAATTTTTAATTGTTTTAATGTTGTATTTCTTTGTGTAACCCCAAAGCTGTAAGCTACAACCCAAATTGATTTCAAAAGTTGTTTACACAGAAATATTTTTTATGCAGTAATACTTTCAGTGTCTCCCAAGGAAAAAAGGTCGATGCGACAACAATATGTATGTGTACGTATAATTCATTTATGTATAACTACCTCTCCAGTGTAAGTATGGTAACTTTTATGATTGTGTTGTAAATATCTACCCATTCTGTGATTCATAAAGGAGGTTAAGTAAAAAAAAATGATGTGATCAGAATATAACTTAAAAAATGATAAACAAATAAGGTTTATAATGTAGTGTCAGTATTAAAAACATCACCCTGGGCACTGATGTTGCGTAGTAATTTCTACGTAGATGTCTCTACTGTCACAAACAGATAGGTAACTGTAAATAACACAGCAGCATCCCTATGTCTGAGCATCACAGTGACGCAAAACGCAAAGTAATTTCATTTTGTGTATCAATTGCTTAAGTAAAATTGTTTTTCGTCAAATAAAAAGCAAAATGTATTTGGTACATTAAAGTTTAATGTATTTTGAATACTCACATTCGCGGAAATCTCTCCAACTTGACATAAATCAGCCGATTATATGTTGTTATTTTTTTTTACTTGTAACGGGTAATTGTAACACTAGACGTGGTTTAGGAATTGGCTGGCATACCTGAAACACAATATCATATCAAAGTAAGAAGATTTTTTCGAAGTTAACACAGCTTAGAATACGTAGCCATACCACGCCAACATAACATTAATTATCATGTTATAATAAATAAGAAGGAAACAATTATCATAACTTATACCAACGGTTAAAGGTAATCATGCCAAAATATAGTGGCGAAATATGGTTATTTTTTAATTATGTTAGGGCTTTATTTATGTTTCTAAATAAAGGGCGTTGAATTTAATAATTAAATTGAATGGTAGACACAATTAACTATGACTTAAAACTTTTTGACCAGATTATAAGAAAGTATAATTGACACCGTTAAAAATATCTTGGATGTACGTATCCTATTCTCAACAAAACACCAATCAGAAAATATAGGCAGAAAATATTTACAGACCTTTGCACTAAAGAGCTTACAGTTTTTTATATACTAGTTAAAAGAAGCAGTACAAATAGTTTCTTGTTAACAAATGTCGATAGATACTGGTAACACAACGCATCAAAGGAAATACATTTGTATGATTCCGTGGTGTTATCAGCATTTTATACCACCAAACTTTAAGAAATTTACAAAATTTCTTTTATTTTATGCAAATCCTTTTCTAAAATTAATAAACCACAAACTCCAGCTCCACAATAAAGCAATGACTGCTTCTCTAGTTTAATAAAATCCAGTAACCCATTATATATTATTTACAGTAATATCACTAAATTATCTCTGTAAAATATTACGTTACTGAACCGCAGTTGAAAACAAACACTTAACAGTACTGAGATTACAACAAAAATTATACGCTACTAAATGATTCGTGTGTAAGTATAAAACACATTCTTCTAGTTCATTCACACTTTTCTAAAAAAAATTGCAGTCAGGGTCACTTGAGATACGATGTTTAACGGCTATGAGAATTCGCTTGTTTCTTTTCTATAAGTCCTGCTGTTAGTAGTGTTCGTGAATTGTTTAAAATAAAGAAATGCTAAGTGATATGCAGCTATATTTGTTACGACATCCAAATATTCCTCACGGTGCCAAATAATTAAGTGGAAAGTTAACTTATTTATTAGAAACAGTGTTACGTAATGCGGAAAAAACGTTACGCCATTACGGAACGTTCTGGTACATTGGACAATGTTGTTCTACTCTTTTGCCGCAGCTGTAATGCGTACGTGACGCTTAACATGCCAAGCAGTATTACGTAATGCGGAACGTCTCGTGCATTCGATGGTGTCACTCTAGAAGCTTCTTGACTAGCCCAACGGTGTGTGTTTCTGCCATGGCCGCGCTAAAATATTCTCCAGAATGTTCACGTGTTTGTTAAAAAACGCATATTATGGAACCCTGCAGACTATAAATAGCCCATACCTGCCGCTTAGAGTTCAGTGTTATGTCGGGCGATTTGCACAGTGCGTCGCAAGTGGTGTATTCGTGAAAAGTGATTATAGGGCGGAATTCTTTATATTTGATATTATTATTGCGTGTGGACAAATCTAATTAGAATTATTGTACGAATTGATTATAAACTGTTATTTGTGATTTTTATAAAGCTGTTATTTATAAAGCTGGTTTTTAGTGACATCATTGGTGTGTTGTACTTCGTTTTCCACTGTACCACACGACGATCAGTAGACCGTCGTAACAATATAATATAGCAAACATTAAAATAAAGATTAAACAGTTTTTTTTAATATCAAACTATTTAAACAGTTTTTATTTAAGCATTTTATAGGCAGAAATGTTTTCTTCCAACGTCTGTCAACTTCGGTTTATAAGAGAACTGCAATGTTAGTTAAGACGTTACTTATCCACAAGTAGTGTTATTAAATCTTTTATTTACAAATGAAGCCAAATATATTAACAGGTTTAACTGAACCTACAGACACGCAAAAGATCTATGTTATTAAAGATTTTCATGTTTTGAACATATGTAACTAATTT
Source organism: Magicicada septendecula (assembly GCA_034769895.1). Taxonomy (NCBI): domain Eukaryota; kingdom Metazoa; phylum Arthropoda; class Insecta; order Hemiptera; family Cicadidae; genus Magicicada; species Magicicada septendecula. The sequence continues at coordinate 280,626,029 of CM068369.1, read as the reverse complement.
TGAATTCTCTCTATAGTCACAAAACTGTTTGTTCATTACCTCATAAAAAGTAGCAATCTTCTTGTCATAACTGTCATAATTGCCATATTAGATTAATGTTAAAACAATACGTAACTAATTACACTACAATTTCCGAAACTTACGTTACTGATGGGGGAACTGATCTAAAGCTTACTTATTGTGATCTTCAGTGACAACACTTTTCTAAAAATATAACTGATACCGTCTTGAAATAACAATTTTATGTATACTTTAAAATTCAGAAATTATTTTAACTCGTAAGAGGCGCAATTAGGCGCTGAACAAACGTAAATCATTCGAGAATATATCTGAATGTATTTTGTTTTACGAAAAACATATACTTTATTAAGAACAGGTTAAAATACAACTGAGAACAACTTGCGTGTTTTGTGAAACTCAAAAACGCCCCAAGACTCTTCCGAACACTTTCGGTTAAAGTAACATTTGAACAATACGTTTTACAGAATTATTGAAATTATACCTATAAGTACACACATAAGTACTTTAGTTGTAACAAAATAGACTATGACCTTAAATTAATAGATTGTTCTGATGAAGTCTTTAATTTCCAATTTTATTCGGTAAAATTATTATTTGTAAACACGAAACTCATAACGATTTGCATATCACCCAAGACTTGTAACATATGTTGGTATCATCTTAAAATAAAAAAACACATCTGCTTTCGTAAGTAAAGAAATAAATTAAAATGAGAAGAACAATTAACCGTTTAATGAAAGTAAATAATTTTTAATAAATTTGCGTGTATTGCAAACTTTTAAATACTCTTAAATCTTTAGACTTTAAGAACAGTAATTAACCATCAAGTTAATTGACGTAGTAAACCACTTATAAAATGGTTGCCTCGCTCATGGAGTAAGGGCATAGTATTCAGTTAATTGAAGAAAATACGAGGCGTGTTGTTACAGAATTATAGCCAATCCTGATAATCAAATTAATAACCGAATTAACTTGGAAAACGGAAGTAGTTAAGATGGTTTAGTGTAGCGTCACGACTTTAAATTAAGCAAATTAAAATAATTGCCCTAATGTGAATAATTAATACCCAACAAAATCAAATTAACTTAATGTAATGCAGCCGAGTTAAGTCAGTTATTAACTACACACCCTTTTACAATATAATTTTCCAGAAACTTCAGATTTAACGCAATTAATTGTATGAATTTCTTTACCCCAGTGTTTAGGACCACCAGTTTAGAAGTGGTTTACTGCTTCAATTAACTTGACGGTTAATTTCTGTTCTTAAAGTCTAGAGATTGTTAAGAAGATTTTAGGGTTTACGAAACACGCAAATTATTCTCAAATGATTTACTTTCGTTGAGCGCTTAATTGTTCTTCTCGTTTTAATTTGTTTGTCTGCCTCCTAAATTACGCGAAAAGTTTTATATTCAGACGGCATTCAAAAATAACTTTTTTGGTTTAGAAAGTTATAAATTTTCTACATATGAATAAACTCTGTGTGTGTGTATGTGTGTGTTTGTGTGTAGTACCTGGAAAGCATATTTAGACTAGATTATTTATTATTTAAAATGTTAGGCGATTTTGCAGTTTTGTGATAATTATAAAAATGACAAGTCAATAAACGTTACATTCAAAATTTTACCTCAACAAAAATAACAACATACATGCCTTGGGCTGAATTTACTGTTTTTATATATTCACCAGATTAAAATAACAACGGGAAGACTGAAATTTAGAGTCAAAGTTCACAGATAACGAGTACACATACTAAGGAATGTGGATGACGTATCTGTGATTGGCGAAAGTAAAGCAAAGACTTGCAAAGATGTACAAAATAATTGATTAAGTAATGAACAGTAAAACATGAAGGCTACTAGACAGAGAGTTCAAAAATCCTAGCCTGTAGTAGGAATGTAAAAAGCGTAAGTAATATGAAAATTGTTAATATCCTTCAAACGTAACTTAAATATTTCAGTGCTTAATGACTATGACAATACCCAATAGATTGGAAAAGTGATGAAAGAATATAGTTAACATCATGAGTCCAAATGCCCTATTTCAGAAAGAATTATAACAAATATTAACCATAATAAAAGTACAAAGTTGAGTTGTAAAATAAAAATAGTAAGTAAACATTAAATAATTTAACGTGAAAATCAAAGATAAGAACAAATATAATAATAATAATAATAATAACGGAATAGTGTTGATAAAATAAATGTTACAAAGTGAAATAAACTAGTGATAATCGAGAAAGAAAAGTGATGTGAGCATTAATGACTTGAAAGTAGAAAAACGTAAACCTGTGAGTATTATAATAGCTAATAAACAATGAATAGGACCCACAGATAATAAACAAACTATATGTTACAAGAAGTAATTATAGTTAGGAGTAATTGAATAGTTTTATAAAAAATAAAATGTTTCTCATCAGTATAAACAAATGTTTGTTAAATACAAAATACTGATACTTCCTGAAATGTTTAAAGGAAGAATTATTTTTGTTATAATGATAGTAAATAATCCAGTGTTACATTTTAGTTATTTGTGTTAATGGAGTTATATTTAAAACTATTAAGATTAATGGCAAACACATAATCTGTTATACTATGCATAGGTAAAGGGAATTATGTACTGTATACTGTAAGTATATTCAATATGGAATACTGATACTCACCTAATGTTCAATTTATATTATGTTTTGTTATGATTATAATTAATCAGATGTAATATTACAAGTAATGAGTAACAGGACCAGGGAAAAGATATGTTCAATATTGGATACTGGCATTGGCCTAAAATGGTTTTTAAAAAAGAAAGAGTTATGTTATATTGTATAATGATTATAGCTAATCAAGTGTTATAGTTTAGTTAATTGTATTATGGTAATTATGTTTAACACACTTAAAATTAACCATATTAACATAATCAGTTGTAATGAATGAAGATAGAGAATTATTTATTCTAGGCATTAGGCCTATATTTGGGAACAAGAAAATTGTAAAATTTGATTCAAAAACAATAACATTTAATGAAATAATGCATGTAATCCTGTTAGGTTTAACAGTAAGAGTATGGAAAACAAAAATAGATATAAAATAATTAGTTTAGAGTTAATTTACAAAAGAAAATCAAATGTTAAATGTATGGATTTGTTATTATTTGAAGAAAATTAGTCATGTTGGATATCAAATTAATTTGTAAGGGAAAAGCAATACAATGATGTTATTATATTTAGTATTACAGTTAGTATAAGGAAATTATGTTAATTTAAAAATTTTTAGTAATTTTGTATAGAAGAACCATAGTCATATTTAACAATGTTCCCAAATTGTCAACCAATGAGAACGAGTGTTTGAACCTTAGCAACCAAGATCTCTAGTAAATAAAATTATTATTCCATTATTTTTGATGAGTACAGACTAAAAAATTGCAGACCATTGGGGAGAAGAAAAAATATCTAATATAAAAATGATTGATGGAATACTGGACCAGAATGAACAATAAATAATAATCACATTGATTAAATACCACAATATTAAATTCATTAATCCATTATTAATTTCTGAGGAGTAGAGATTAAAAAAACTCTGCAGACCATTGGAGAGAAGGAAAAATATCTAATATATAAAATGACTGATGGAATATTGAACCAAAACGATGAGCTATGAATAATAACCGAAAAAATTAAATACCAAAAGAAGATAGGAGTGTCTAATTGACCAACAGAAAACGAGCAGTACCTAAAGGAATCCTATCCGGACTGAAAATATAGAGAATTGCTAAGTATACCTTAAATACAACTGTAACATTAACACGAAAAGGTAATAAGTGAAACTACACTGTTAGTACTAGTTATCACTCACTGATCAAACACTTGAACTTCCTTTTATTTAATGAACACTTAGAACTGAAAAGTAATCTCACTGTTATAGTAATTACTTATGTGAAGAAACTTTAAGATTAAATATTAGTTAAAATCAGTTAACCTAAAAAACACTATTTTCATTAAATATAGGTTATAACTAAAATTGTAATTATTTCACAACTTGTATAATATTTGTGTGTTGATTGTAAAATTTTGAACTTTTATTAGTATATTTAATGACATTTTCTGTAGCCTCAAGCAAGAACTTCACGACCTGAGATATTTATAAAAAGTAAACAAGAGAATCCCATGTTGGAAACAGAATAGCCAACAGCGAATAATTAAACATGCCGGCACAGATATCGTTATATAATTTGGAAGGATTTGTAATATATTAAGGAACATAAGAATTGATAATAAAAACATTATTGAACTTCTCACTGTATATTTGATTTTTTTATAATCTTTACTATAATTTGGGTTTCATTTCTCACATAATAAACATTACAAATTTTGGATGACCAAGAAGGGTTGGTAATACCTGTTTGGCAAAGAATTCAAATTTGAACGTTAGAACGGGTGAGTTTAACTCTATAATTATTATAACGACAGTAAAGAATTTAATTTCGTTACAAATTGAAGCAAACCAACGGAGGGCATTAATTAATTAATATACCAGATAAATATCTCGTTGCAATATACACCTGGTCGCATTAGTAGGTAATGCAGTAAACTCCACGTGATGCGTACGTGGCAACCTGTCGGACGTGCTTCCAGCTTACGGCAGAAATGTCGTTCCCGCATCTGCACCACTCTCACCGCTGTTGGGTCAAAGAATTCTTCTTCAGATCAGTGGCGAATATAGAATATATTTTTGGGGGGGGCCAAGATTAATGTAAGGTTAGTTAAGTAATTTTAAGTAGACACCACATGATACTTTATATCAGTTTTGCTGCTCATATTCAGAGGGTAATTTGCGCTGAATGCCCCTTTTACTTTACCGAGATCACGCTTCTTTATTGTTGACATTAAGTCATAAAAAATATATCTATTTTTAAACAAACCAAATGATGAAAAGATCTGTTACTATATTTCAAACATTGGTCAAGATTTTAACAATGTCTCATCTGTAAACACTTATCCGAACTAAAAGAGTGAAATACGTGATTGTGATTATCGTGTTTGGAGGGGTTCTAGCTATAAATATTGTTTTGTTCTGTCATGTATGTATAAATTGCCAAGACCCCTATTTTTTCTTTTTGTGTATACACGCATATGTGTGTTTTATCAACTATCATTCAAAAGACTGTTTTGAGTATTGTTTTGGAGAGACCTTAAAAGAAGGTTTAATAAAGTGACTGTTTGATAATGCAACAAAATTTGTTTTATTAATCGTTTATCCAACTGACAATAAAAAGAATACATAAAAGAATACTTAAAAAGGAACTCCACTTTTTATTTAGACCAATGGTTATGAAACAAAGTCCAGGTTTCTTGGTACACTTGCAAACTTATCAAGAACTTCATCATCACTAACTATAATGTCTCTGTGGATAGAAAGTAAAGCAAGCCCGTTAAGCCTACTTTCAGATGTGCTGTTCCTTAGGTAAGTCTTCAGTCTTCTCAGGCTGGAGAAAGTTCTCTCTACGGTTGCGACAGAAACTTGAAGAACTGCGAGTAATTTCAGAAGGGTATAAATGTTGGGGAAGAAAGTCTTGTCACATTTTTCTAGAGAACTTATAGCCGTTTTTGGAAGATTTGAAGGATTTTCCTGACTCCACTTTTCTTTCCACAACATGAACTCACTTTGCACAATCTCTTTATGTGACAAATCTTCTTCATAGAAACCAAAAGCAGCCTCCAATGAACCGAAATCTGTTATGATACACAATTGTGGAAGGATGTTTTGTAAGGATGCAACTGTTTCCTTGTGAGATTCAAAGCGTTCTTTCAGTGAGTTACAAAAATCGTCCAGGTATGGCACATAAACAGCTCGTCGATAGTATTCTTCTTCTGTGGTGTAAGGGACGTTGCTACGTGCTGTTTGAAGGCGGCAAATACTTGGAATCTCTTCCTTAATGTCAAGTTTGGCAGCGAATGACTTTACTTGATTATACAAGGCTTTAAATGAGTCATCAGGATTTGCCTTCTCCTTCGACAGAAGGTGTAAGACACTCGTAACGTTAGTCAAGGCCTGTGGAAGATCTATATTTTTGTTTTGAAGCTGCTCAGATAAGTTATGCGTGGTTGATAGCATCCGGCTCAAAACAAAAAGATTAATAAGAAATGCAAATTGACTAATAGCACTACTTAGAGTGTGAGCCTTAGAAGCTGAGTCACCTAATTCCTCTTCTTCTATTTTGCAAAGGGAGAGAAAGATAGGTTCCAAAATGTCTTTGAATAAAATTACTGAGTCGTGCCTTTCTACCCATCGGGTTTCGCACAGTGAAATAAGTTTCTTTTCCTTTTGTTCTGGACAACTTCAGAAATCATTGATTTCAATATTTCTGTTCTTTTGCCTGACATATGAAAGAATCCACAGACTTCTTTTATGACACCCATACAGTTTCTTATAGAAGGTATTCTGCTCGCATCTGACAAACACAAATTTAGAGTGTGTGAAGAACAATGTGTATACAGGGCCAACGGTAGCTTTTCTCTGATGGAAGCTTGTACTCCTCTGAATTGCCCACTCATCGTGGCAGCGCCATCGTACCCTTGGCCTCTCATTTTGTTTAGATCAAGCCCTAATATTGACAAGGTCTCCAATATTGTGTTAGCCAAACCTGCTCCAGAGACGTCATAAACGGGGACGAATGTCAGAAAATCTTCTCTGATTTTGAAAGTTTGGTACTCTACGTAACGTACACAGAGAGAAAACTGTTCGATTTGGCTGATGTCAGTGGTTTCATCTACTAAAACGGAATAAAAAACAGACTTTCTGACATTTTCTACAATTTTTGATTGTATTAAGTGACCGAATATGTTAATAAGTTCGTTTTGAATGAAAGAACTTGTGTACATCGTCTTCCCACCACTGGTCGTTAATTGGTCTTTAAGAATATTATCTCCACTGTTGGCTCGGTATCTCAACAACGATCGAAAATTCCCATCATTTTGGTCCGGTTCTTCAGGGCTTATTCGTCCAGAGTCACGATGACCCCTTAGAGCTATTTGCTGCCTCCCGCAAAATCGTATTGTTTGTATTATAGGGATTAGCCGTTTTCTATTATTCTCAATATCCAGTCTTCTTTGGGCATTTACTTGATTGATAACACTTTCAGCCTTTTTCTTAACTATAGCTTTTGTGTTTTCAGCGATCAAAACATATTTCTTATGATAGGATAAGTTTTCATGTTTGCTAAACATTTCCCTGGCTTTTTTTAAATTGGTAAAAGCCTGAATAACCAACGCCCCTGCTACTTGGTGATCTCCTTTCCCTACATTTTCGGTATGGGAAAATAACACGCAGTACTTGCAAAAAGATCCAGATTTTTCCTCTGAATAAGCTGACACGTAAATTCTTCTAGCCACTTCATTTGAAAAGATCTAGTATGGTTTGAACTAGTAATGGAGGGAAATTTGTATCCAGGCTGAGGTTTCCAAACATTTTCTAATAAAAATTTTTTTTTTCGTTTGTGAAAGACTGAACGGAATTGTTTTGACAATAGTTTCCAATATCATAGATATTTTTCCTTACTTGATTAGGCCTACTATCCTCCATAACCGGAACTACATTAATTGAGCTCGAAGTAGCGGCATCACAAGAAGCAATTCTACCAATGCAGCCGACTTCAGCATTGTCACCGTCAGGCCTATTTGCACTTTGTCCTTTCGTAACACTACCGACTTCAGGACTGTCACCAACAGGCTTATTGACACTTGGTTTTTTGGCGACAAAGTTTTGAATAGAAGCTTGCCTCTTCATTACAATTGTGGTTCACTTACGGCCAACTTCAATATGCTGATAAAGTACGTAAACATAAACACTTAAAACACCACCATACTTCAGTACAACAGATGTCGAATAAACGTAAACAACAAACAATGGCTGCCACTGAACTGTTCAGTTGTCCGCACGCGCAGATGGCCGGGCGGGAGCCCGAGTCGGACCGAATCAACCCGAACTGGCACGAACTTCACACCACTACCACCCCACTCCCCTCACCAATACGGGGAATTATCACTGTCTGCCGCGGCGATGCCTTCGCGCATGATTCATTAAAATAATTCAGATTACGTTACTTATTTTTTCTTTATATTCATTATTTCGGGGAGGGCCCGGGCCCCCTGGGCCCCCCCCTTATAAACGCCCCTGCTGATACATATATTTCTATTCTTGATTTTCATATTTTTCTATGAGTAATAGTTAGTCATTTATCTGTGTATTTTATGTAACCTTAAATTCGTAGTGACAGTCAACCAATGAATTTTTCCGGTGAAGGGTTTGTGAGGATCAGTCAAAAAATATAACACAAATTTTAACTTATATGTGTCGATGTTTCGACAATGTTTATTGTCATCATCAGGACACGTGTATGAATCACAAAAGAAATGTCAAACATAACAGAACATTTGAGTGAACGTATTTGAGTATATTAATGTGTGTGCGCGCGTATGTGTGTGTCCTTATATATATGTGAAAGAGTTGAGATAGTTTGTTTTACATCAGCAAATGTTTTCTTTAAAGACAACGAGAAAATTATATCACAGAACTTAATTTATACAGTATTACAATTTAAATTACTCATAGGCTAATGTAATGGTATTTGTATTTAATTATAAAAGCACTTTTTAATTTCAGTACATTAGAATAGAAAAGCTAAAGTACCTAACAATGACAAAACACTCTTTACTGATATAGATTCAAGTAGTATAAACACAGCTATAAGAAATTAAATATTAACGTAGTATTTAAAAGAAGCAGTGAATACTAGTTATTAAAACATACAAAAGTAAAAACTGTAAGAAATTTCTAAGCTATACATGAAATTCAATGCTACAAATATGGCAAGATTTACCTCGGACAAACTATAATAAAATACAACGAAGAAACGTAAAGACCATCTGCCAAAAAAGACAGCAGTTCTTTTCAAATAGAATTGTCTATTCAGCATAATAATAGACTGCGATGGTAATTGTACAGGTTACAAATATATAATACCACTTCGCGTATATGGTAATGGCCCATATTTTAACGCCATCCCCAAGAATTATATGTACACAGAGTTTATATATTTGAAGAAGACCAGTTACTTACCGACAAGGTATTATATAAATCTAACGTTTTATGACTGTGAAGGAAGAAATGTAACGTTTAGAAAAAACGTTGAGAATGGAAACGAGGCTGCACAGCAAGTAAATCCAACAACTAAAGAAATAAAAAAACAAAGAGTTACGTTTAGTATTATGAACGCAGCGAGACCGTAAAGTGGATTTCACTGGCATATTTGAGAAGTTTGATGTTGGCGGAATAACTTCATCATGAATTACTGATTACTGAATAACTTATGTTACTGATTACGAGTTTCTATAAACAAACTGTAAGCTGATAGCTGTGAGCAATAATAAGCTAAGACAATAGACGAGGAGATATGAGCAGACTTGAGGATACTTTAGTGTAGAAAAATTAAAAAACAGTACAGGCTTTCTTAAGAAAAGAAATGCCTAAAACGTTCTTTAAAAAACGATAACCTACATGTAGCTTATGTTGAGGGTGTTGAGCATATTATTAGATAATTACGAATTCAGTCACTCAGTTGGCCATTATGAATAAAATTAAAAATAATGAAATCAACTTTTAGTTCACCAGTTCCAATCGTCCTGTGACTGCGCACTAATCTAATCACGACGCGTTTCGAAGCATCTAATCCTACCTCATTCATCAACATGAAGCACATCTCAACACTCTGATGTATGCGTATTAATTTTATCCATACACCTTACTTGGGTACCAGTCAACATGAATCAAAAATTAAAAGGAACTCGTCGCCACCATAACCATCATCATGATAATTTCACTTCCTTCACGCGTTAAGCACCATGACCTATTATATTCTCTGACCGTAGTACGTCTCACAATACACGATCACCAGTCGACCGTAGCTACCAGTCTAGCACCTGGGAATAGGTATTTTCTGTGTTTTAGTGTACGTAACAATTCGCGTTGTTACTAGCTAAGGCCCGCCTATCTCAGACTGTGTGGTTGGTCCAAAAGAAGCCAGACGCAGTTAGAGCGACTCGACTTTGAGCCAAACATACAGAATAGCTTGACGGTGAACGCCGTACAGAAGCTCTCTTCACATCTGAGAAACCTCGCCATCAGGACTGTGATGTTTAGTGGTCTGATATTTTCATTTCAATATTAGAGTAATGAACTTCACAGTAAAGTTTTGCAGACATTGTTATACTTAATAAACGACCCTTGTTTATGGCTATTTTGGATACCCTGGAAGTCTCCTGACCTAACACATCACGGTCCTATAAAAACTTGATTGATGTGAGGGTACTGCAATAGAAAAATTAAAGTATGTTCTACGTTTTTACGAGCAGGTATTTCAAGGTGTAATCACGCTACGTGATACGACACAGCTGCTAAATCTGTATACACAACTGTCCTTAAATATTTATTATACACACCACAAACAAAACTGCAAGTGGCACATAATCTTCATGTACAACGTTTCCAGTTGTTATTGCGTGGTTCCGAGCAAAGTGGAGTGGCCGTTACAGCGACTACTTTGAGCAGCACGATAGCCAAGTCAAGTGCCACTTCAAAAGCTGCTGCTGACACTGCTTCAAATTTTATTATCGGATTCAGCTATAATCCGATCCTTATCAAGTACAACATATGATTCAGATGTTAATTTACGGCCACAGCCGTTACGCTGCCCTGCAAGGAATAGATAAATTTTACCCGTTCCTATCTGGTTTCGAAGTAAGGTCAAGTCCTTCAAGTACTATAAAGTCTATACAAAACGCAAGAAAGAGTATTAAGTAAATCAATTTAGATCGTAAGCTTTCTTTGTTTCCATTGTTAATAACATCCGCTTTTTCAGATTAATGTTTTATTTTGCCAAAAACAAACTTTTCGCACATACTACGATGAGACCCGTTGTAGTCGATCCACTCAGGATTCTTCATCACTGTCTGAGTGAAACGTTTGTTGATATAATTAGTTGCAATTAGATGAAGCAATATAAGAAATATACTGACAAATATAATATTGCAATTTGAATGTGACGAACTGGAAGCCTTTTCTTACAGCCATGATAACCATAGTTAACCATAGTTAACCATAGTTAATAGTTAATTATCCGAATTCATTAATTAATTAGAGATTTGCTTTCAGGAACGTTTTAATATTTCAAAAACATATAATTTCTGCATAAAACGTATGCATAAAATTGAGATTTACCGTACAATTTACGCGAATAGAGTATTATTCGTGTAAAATGGATTTACATTCTTAGCCTACTGGAAGCTTGTTTCAACTTTGATTTTACATAATATTTATTTGTAACTAACAGTAAAAACGCACACAAACTTGTGTGTTTTGCCGACCTGTCAAAGAAAAGGATACTTCAGTTGCTTCTACAAATAAAATCTACTATTTGTGACAGTAACAGAGAGATTAATGTTAAGTTAAAATTTAAACTAAACAGATTTGTACTGGAAAATGAATGATTGATGCGGATAACAACCTGACGCATCGTAGGTAAAAGAGAAACACGATATGCTTGTTCAAGACGGGAGGACTACTCGTTTCACTAAGATGTCGGTAAATTTTGTTTAAAAACAAGGGATTTTCTTAAATTTTTACGTTTTTCTCTCTAAATGTGATGTTAATCGCTTTGGTGACTAACATTTGAATCTAAATTTATAATGAATAATATGATTATGTAAACGTATTAATTTAATTAAATGTTTTTCATCAAGAGCAAGTAATTCAATTAATTCCAGTAAACGTATGTCTGTCTTATTAGATCCAATTATATACTGGATATTATTGATATGCAATCAAAAAGTAATCCTATAAATCGATTTATTGAAGTAAACGACAAAACTCAGATGATGTTGCAAGAAACTTTGCAGTCATGTTCATTTTATATGAGCCTTCAAAGTTTTGTTACCAAAAGCCACGCTTTTAACGGAACATTCAGTTTTCCTTTACGTGGCTATAAACTTTTCAATGCAAATACAGCGCAAAAAGTATTCCTTGTCACAATTCATTCCTCATCTTGTAAAAATGAATTAGAATTTTATGTGCTTAATTTAAAAATATTTGCGCTGAACTTTTTACTTGTGTTTCCTTGTTTAGCTGAGAGGAAATAAATATATTGCCTTTTCCATCACGGTAATTTATATATTGAAATAGCTAGCTTTTCCGTTACTCCCTATGTTATATATTTGTTTGGTTAGTTTGGAACCTCATGTTCATTTTAATTTTACTGGCGCTTCAAAACGATTCCTTGCAGCATCCTAAATATGGAGTGAAGGATCTGATGGCTCAACGTTTGACTTTATTCAGTAAATGTTGGAAAGAATGTAAATTCCCCAAGACTTGGTTGCAGGCAAAAGTAATATCTTTATTTAAGAAGGCGCAACAGAACTGCTGTAACAATTAAACAAGAATTAGCCTCTTAAATACATGTTATCTATATCTATAAAACTAAAAGTCTGAGAATTTGTGGGTACTGAGTAGGCCTACAAATCCACACCGTTACACTGATTGGCACCAAATTTTGCACATGTAACCTTTAACACAAGCCGAAAAACACTGTCTAACTTGGAATTTGATATTTTTTCCGTTCGCACGATTTAGGTCCTTTTAATTATGCCTTTTAGTTGACGCGTATAAAGATGTCAACAACACCTTGGAGACCAGAATTAATTACCATAGTAACAAGTAAATAAACAAAAGCTATTTAACGGCATCGGAACTGTACATTTTATCCATTCCTACAGTATATTTTCGATGTTTTATTTAATATATGCGATTGTATCGATATATTACGATGTGGAAAAGAAGAAGTGTACTAATTGTAAATTGTCCTATTACTTAATCCAAAGCAAAAATACGTGTTGTTTTCATTTTTGAGATTAGGCGAAAACGGTTTTTGGTTTACTACTGAAATAAATAAAAGCCATGCTTAAGGAAAACATAACGTTTAATGTGTTATACAATGCTTCTAACACAGTAACACTTAAAATAAAGAATTTTCCGTTTTTAATTTAACAGATACTTTATAAATATCTCCAAAGGCTTTATAAATGGGTACTTTTAAATCTCCTAAGGCTATTGCACCAACATAATAATTTAGTACAAGTTAAAATAGTACTGAAGTGTTGAAAACAGCTTTGGAAAAAATCTGACTAATGAGTACAAAATTGTTATACGATGTGACAGAACGCCATATAGACATAGACAATAAAAATTATATTAAAATACTTGTTAAAAGTTAAATATTTGATTGCGAAGCCGCGAGTAACAGCTAGTAATTTATATTCACGAATCCTTAATCAGCGCTTTAAAGCTATCTCTGAGTCACTTTTATTAGAGAACAAATGGACGATCTTGCAGTGACAATGTTTTTTCAGTAAAAAAAAAATAACAGAAAGGACGCGCCATGAATTTAGAGACACAAGTATCCTTTATAAATTATTAAAAAAGCCTTTGACAGGCTGTGTAGACGTAGGTTGTGGGAAATTTTAATACGTAGGGGCTTTCCACTTCACCTCGGCCGCGCTATTCAGAGCCTGTATGCAGGGACAACTATCCATATAGATATAGGTAAGGGAAGATTACCTCAAGAAGTGGCCATAAATCAAGGTGTTAGACAAAGCTGTAGCCTCTCTCGAAGTTTATTAATATGTAGGCCTATATTCACGAAATTTTGCTAGAATGGATGATCGTCTGTCCTGCAGGATAAGGGATTACTTAGCACATTACTGTACGCAGATGACCGAATAATTATAGGGAAGAGTGAAATTGCGTTACAAAGGTCTATTTAAACTTGCATACAATTTGCCAGAAATACAACTTTAAGATTTCAAACACTAAGACAAAAATGATAGCCTTCCTAGGGAAGAACTTTATAAGAACAAAAATTGTAATTGATAACAGTGTTTTAGAGCAAGTATCAAATTTTAATTATTTGGGATGTGATATCTCAAATAAGAATGATAACGATATCGGAAGAAAGTTAAATAAATTTAGTTATACCTGTGGATCAATAAGACGGCTATTGAAAACTAAAACGTTGAGGGGGACACAGATAAAGTTCTATAAGGTCGTTGCTGTGCCAAACTTAATGTATGGATGTGAAACATGGACTCTCCTGGAAAAAGATATTCCAAAATACAGACATCGGAAATTACATATTTAAGACCAGTGAAGGGATGTAGTTTGAGAGATCGTGTACAAAACGACGACATAAGGAAAGACCTGAAGTTACAGTAGGTTCTACAGAGAATAAAGGAATACAGGCAGAATTGGAAGTCCCATGTGGAACGCGAGGTAGACACGCGTATTCCTAAACACGTTTTTGAATATAGGCCAGTGGGGACGAGAGATCGTGGAAGACCCTGGAAAAAATTGTCAGAGACTCTGTGAAGTTGGAGAAGCCATGGAGTAAAGAAGAAGAAGACATTTATTTTTAGAACATTTGAAGGTCAAACATGTGCCAGTTTTAAAACACTCCCTTTTTACTCGGTGAATTGATAAATGTAACAAAGGATATTGATACCTGAACAGATTTATGCTGTACCTTAATTTTAATTGCTGTCAGAAAGATTTACTTTTCATTAAAGTATACTAGCCTAAGCCACATAGTGAAGAAGAAGAAGAATACTATTAAAACAACATTTTACTTTAATTATTACCAGCAGCGATCGTTTAGCAAATTATAGGATGCTATTAAAGTTATTATATCTTTAATAACTCTCCAGACTCCGAACTCTCCTAAAACATTTCATCCAAGTGGCTTCAATAAGGTTTTTTGTTTCTTGTACTCACCGAAGTCTCAAACCACACAGCCAGACTCAAACTGTCCTGAATATTCGACTCACAATATTGTTAAGTAGTAAAACAAGGTTGTTTAATATTCAAGAACTGGAGCTAACGCGCGTATCAGTTAGCAACAATTTAAGGAAAATTAATCCTTTATACAACCAAGGATATACACAGATAATTGAAACAGGTAGAAAATCGATATAAATATAAATTTTAATCATAAATAAATTGAATAAAAGTAGTAACATACGCAACAGAAAGTTCTGGCTCATTCTCGTACCTACTACACTTTTATACACTTCACAGCGTTTGTGAAAATGAATATGAATGCAGGAGGTGAAAATGAATATTACATGCGAATGAAAATAAGTTTAGTTAGAACGTGTTTATATGTACGTAAGTTAGTATGAAGATACCTTAGTATGAACAATTATTATTTGTTTTACTATTACCTTGTCAATACAGAAAAACAGCTACTAGTCTTGAATTTATAATTACCCTGTCACGGAAATAACTAAGGCAAAGCAATTGTGCTGCAGACATGTTATTTAGTTCGACAGGTTTTCATGTTGTGGTCAATACTATACAGTCGTATAATAGAGCTGTCGTTTTTATCTGTTAGTGTATGAAGGTGAAGGCTGTGTTGTGTTTATAAAAACTATGAAAGGGGTCTGTAATCAGCAGTAATATCAAAGCATTGTGCAAGTATTGTAATAACGCTTTTCTACATTGAAATGTACTTTTACTTAATCGCTTATACGCTGGAAATTTAATTTGTTACTGCCATGTCAAGCAAAATGACAGTTTTGTTAACAACAATGAACTAAATATCTCAGGAAAAACATATTACTCACAACAAGAATATAGAAGATTTTAAGTAAGTCACACACACACACACACAAATCCTCTATTTGGACTGGTTCCATCGTAATATTTTTTTGCTTGAGTTTCGATCCCAGATATCTGGGATCGTCCTCAGAAGCTGTGAGTGGCGTTGGAAAGACCCTGTTGAAAGACATAACAACAGCAGGGTCTTTCAACAGCTTCTGATGACGGATCCAAGTTTCCAAGGATCGAAAAGTCAAGCGACAAAAATGTTACAAAGAACCAGTCCGAATATAGGATTTACCCGTAAGAAATCACCCACCGCTTAGAAGTTTTAAAGATTTCATATGTGTGTGTGTGTGTGTGTGTGTGTGTGTGTTTGTGTGTCTAGAAAGTTGGTAAAAAGTACATAACGAGAGTATAACTGTAAATTGTCTACCACGGTTAGTGGTCAATGTGGTTAAGCGTTTACTGCGTATACTGATAGGCGACATATTTACTCTTAAGGTTAATCCTTGTGCATACCTAACCCCACCTTACCCCATTAAGATATATGTAGCTGTGGTACGAAAAGCTACTTCTTCTTACTTCTCCTCTTATATTAAAGAGACGGCTGGATTAACTTCTTGCAGTACACCAAATCATGAAATGTGTAAATAAGTCGTGTTGTATACATTTTTGACAATGTGAAAATCGATTTGAATTTGAGAACTGATATCAATCAATTGGAATTATGCCTAGAACAAAGTATTGGAAGGAGTAAACATAATAAATGTGAAATGTGATTATAGGATAAGAAGGGAAGATATGAATATATAATACGAGGGACAAAAGTGGAGCAAGTGGGAGCGTTCTCATATGTAAACATGAAAGAGCATAGTTGTAAAATAACACGAAGCAAAAATTAACATAATCTAGAGAAAATATTAAATTTTACTATATTATGAATAACAATATAGTATATTTTAGTATACTTTAGTAAAATAGGGGATCCTGTACAGTAAATCTTTGTTATCAGAAACTACATAGCAGCACAGTCATTATAATAAATACTGGGAGAAAAAAGACTGAATCGGTATTTAATAATAGAGGTGTGAGAGAGGGCACAGTCTTTCTTCTACCTTATTTAATGTTTATTTGGACGATAGATGAGACAAACGTTTTTTAGTAGAAAACTGAGGTGAATGCAACTAAGGTAGCATTGTAAAAAACAAAGTTATAATTATTTAAATTGCTTACAATTATATAATTATAAATAATTATAAACAATTACTTTTTTATAAATGATTATATATATATTTAATAAGATAATACTTCACGAAATTGAGGACGTTCTGCAGCGATCTATTCATTCCTTGAACCAACTGTGTAGACATATAATTTAAAAATATTTTTTTGAAATGCAGGGGTTATATCTTTCAGAGCTTTTAGATGAACATACTCTGGTATTTCTAAAATACCAATTGATGGTACTATATTATAACTAGTATTACATTTTAATTTTTATGTTATATAAATTATGAGTATGATGGTTATATAAATAATAATGAAATAAGTGTCAGATGATGTGTTGAGCGACACTGAATGACAAAGAAAAACACTGAAAAATAAAACAAGAACAGACACAAAACTTGAATTTTATAAAGTAATGGCGGTACTTGTCGTTGCCTATGCTAGTGAAACCTGGACGATAACAAGAAAAGAAAAGCGGCAAATATAAACAGCTGAAGTGAAGAATTTTAAAGCAAGGAAAGAGTTATTTCCTGTAAGACCGAAATCAGAATGAAAATTTAAGGCCAAGATGAATACAAGATGAACTCTGTTATTTCTGTAAATAACAGAATAAAGGACAGAAATCGTCAGTGTATGGAACTCATTTACAGAGTGGAAGATCGCAAGGTAGTCAGCCCCAAACAGTGGAGGACACACCGATTGGGAGAAGTCTTGCAGAGGTAATTGCCATGAAGACGGAAGAGGCTATTACCCCAAACCATGAAGAGAAAATGGCAACGATGACAAACAAAAATAGAATAAGGCATTCAATAAAAGAAGAAGCTTGAGTTGTAATAAACGGAAGAAACACAACTAGTTAGACAAATACAAAAAATGGAATTTACGTAGCTTTAACAATTATATATTGGAATAGAAACAAATGGATCAAACAAGGAATCTTGTCAAAGGCTAAAAAGAGTAAGGCGTTCGTGCATTTGTAAAGATTATTTATAAAGAGTGCGGCATAAATAACGGAAGGCTTTTAAAATGAAATAAAACAGTAATTACAAAAAGTTAATTTTCTTTCATATTCTCAGCACAAACACGTCCGTCTGAAACAAGAAGAAATTGAAGTAAAAAAACAGAACGGTAAATAACATCATGTAGGCCTAAGTCTAGTCCTCTTTCGTCAACACACTGCTGGAGACGGTCTATGAAACTTCTCAAAGCTGACTGGAGCATGTATTTTGGAGTTATCTCACGTTGAATTACTGCCCTTAGTTCTGGTAATGAGCTTGGTTTGTCTATGTAAACATCGGGTTTCAGGCAACGCATATATCGAAAATCACATATCAAAAGATTGGGTGAACGGGGTGGGCACAAGACGTCCCCACGAAGGAACATACTCCTCAACACGTACGTAGGGTAGTTGCCCCGTATTTTGGGGACCACACTTCGGATCGCTTTATACCCCTTCTATATGTTATGGTATAAAGAATTAATAACCACTACACTCTACTGAATGAATGCAGTAACATACACAGAGGTTTCTGTGCTCTGAGCGATATGGCTTATCACTTGTGATTACGTTTGCTATTTTACAAATAACGTTAAAAAATATTACAGTTTTAGCAATGTATATGATATAACAGTAAACTCAAAGCAATTAACCAATATTAGTATAAAAAATATACGAGCCTTTAAGAGTTCCAATAATGCTCTTTACTATAGTATTAGATTCAGTAAGAATAACCAATTAAGGATTGGTTAACAAAAATTCCCATTGTCATTTATATAATATGGCAGCTGGATAGACCAATGTAGTGGATTATCGAGAGTATAGAAGATGATATTGTAAGTTGTATATTATTAAATAAAAATTAGTGTTTACTTTTTATGTCTTTCGTCAAATGTAAGAATTCCACGCCACTTTACTCTGCCAAACGTTTTAGACAACAACTCAAATAAAATTAATTGGTTTATGAGCAGTCTTCCACAGAAAGGATAAGAATGAAACGATTAATTCCGCGACACAACTCATTAATGTTCTCGTTATAGTGAGATGTATATTCCAATCATTTCAATGTTTTACTTAGGATTCCACATGTGTGAGTGTTTTAGCACATGAATGCGAGTATCTCCATCTGCAAAAAATGTGAAATAAAGCTACTACGGATAAATGTGTTTGTTTAACTATCACATTCTTTAGATGTTTGACTAAATAACGAGTAACTTGTGTTATAATACATGCAGGTATATTATTAATTATATCTGAGTATTGTGGTAAAATAATATACTTCATTGTACTATGTGGGTGTTATATCACACACACACTTAAAAAAAAGTGTCACACATACATTTAAAAAAAAATTGCCTATAAAAAAATAAATTGTTTTCTCAGCCACATAAACTACGCTGGCACATTCCTCCAGTACACAGTTCTAATTTATGATTAAGAACGCTGGCAAAAATGAAACTAATTGCTATTATTTGTTTACTGCTAGTTAACCCGCAACTGTTGACTACTTAAAAAAAGGATTTCAGTTAGCTCTACAGTAATCTGATATTTATATTCTTTATAGAATCACAAAATTGAAAATTATTTTATTTTGTTGATATTATTTCCATATTATTTTAAATTGCCTTTATCTTATTTTATTCAATTTTTGGCTAAAAGCCAGTTGCAACATTACACGCGACAGATGTAGTGGTTAGGCCTAACCAAACATAATAAAAAGGTAACATTCATGTTTCGTAATGCTATCCAAGTCACTTTTATCTTTATAATAAATGATTACCTTGTATGCGGTCCGCCGTGTGACTTCTCGAACTTGTTTAACGTTACGCGTTTCAAGGCATATGCCTCATCATCAGACGTTTAAAAAACCAAAAACACACATATCACACAAAACTGCGTTTGTCAAGAAATAAAGTTGCAGAAACAAGCATATTATGTGCACGTGTTGTAGGGTGCGCACCCGTTCAGGTATTGTCTGCTACTGATTGGAACTCATTGAGCAGTCTCAAAGCAGTATCATACAGGCGGTTAGATACAAAGTTCAATTGTTCATTCAGAACAAACTCGCGACTGCTATCATTATTATATGCATTATAAATTTCCAGCTCCTCCAAAGCATTCATAAATATTCATGTGCCTTGAAACGCGTAACGTTAAACAAGTTCGAGAAGTCACACGGCGGACCGCATACAAGGTAATCATTTATTATAATAAAAAGGGAAATTTTATTTGGTAACCGTAAGTAGGTGAAGGTCTCATACCTTCAAAACGTTGATCAACTGACTACCATAGAAAATGGTGCTAAGCGTAGCTCTTGTACACATGGTTTTTGTCATAAAAAAGGAAGAAGTAATATTACAGTATATCAAGTATGCAACTCAGCTGTGTCAAAATGAGTTAAAAAGTGGCGAGGTTTCTATGAAAGATCTTTGAACGTTAATAGCCAAAGTCTGTTCTTACCTGACATTTTCAGTGAAAAGCACAGTTACCCCATACTACTAAATAAAATCAAAACTATATTACTCAATAAAGTAAATACAAAAACTTAAAAAGAAAACCAGAGCCTAGTAACACACAACGAAATACATAACGAACCATGTAACTTAATGGTTATGATGAGCCAATTATTATATTAAACTTTAGGATTACATATAATTTTTAAAAACGACTTTAAGATTTAAAGCGATTAATTGTGTAAAATTCCTTTAAGCCAATGCCTAGAACTACCGGTTAAGAATTGTTTTACTGCCTTAATTAACTTGAAAGTTAATGACTGTTCTCTGCTTCAAAAGCTTGCAGATTTTTAAGAGGATTTTTAGAGTTTATAAAACTGGCAAGTTATTCACAAACGATTTACATTTAGTAAGCGCTTAATTAGCCTTCTCGTTTTAATTTATCCTTTGTGTCTTAAAGTCTACGAAAAGTTATAATTTTATAAGAAGACATGCATATCTTCTTTACGTAATCTGAATTTCTGTTCTAAAAAGAACAAAGCAAAATAAATTAGAAAATATTATTATTAATTATACTGGTAACTATTTAATCTAAGTGGGACGTGATACGCCCACTTTCACGTTAAAAGTTTGAGCTCTGTTATGCTCACTCAGAGAAGATTTCGTCGTTGGCCATCATCGTCGGGTGCCTACTCGGAACACGATATTGTTGCGGGTGTAGAATTCCAGAAGGACAGCAGTAGCAGTAAAACAAATACCAACAGAAATCACTACGAATCCCTTAACACATTAAACGATTGAGATAGGCTTGTGAGGGTGGCTCTGCCGCTCGGAGTGTCTTCATTTCTCCGCTTTAAACATTTCCAACCGCTTAAAACATACCAGAGGCTTGTTCCCAAACTACAGAGGAACAGCTGTTGCCCGTCCCGCACAAAGCCAAGATGTTGTAGGCTCTGCGTAGAGCTGGATTTCTAGAGAGCATAATAATAATAATAATAATAATACCCCCCCCAGAAATCCAACCCTACGCCCGGCCTACAACATCTTGGCCTCTTGGGGGCGGGCATCAGCTGTTACTCTTTAGCCGGCAAATAGGGTACTGATAGGTGAGTTTGACAAGGTTGTGTGTACCGCTTGAACACACATCGTAAACCACGGTGGAACCGATCGTGCCAATGGGTGGATGGTTCTATATAAGTTATAACCAATAGAAAATGATTGTGGGGTCGTAATGCCTTCTTCAACAACCTCACGTTAGAGTCGTCAAGTTATAACAAATAGCAAAGTGAGTATGGGTTGTTATGTGTTGTAAAATGTCGGGCGTTACCTCCGCGCACTTTTTGTACTTACCGGTGACTGGATCCTTTGTGGTGATGTAGCCCTGTAACACAACTTAATACTATGTTTTTTGTGGGCGCCACTTGGAATAGTTTGTTCCAAGAAAGAAATGTGATTATTAAAGAAATTAAAATTTTGAATCTTACTTCTATGAAAAAATGTAAACAAGTCAGTTTAGTTTGAAAAAATAAGGTAAGTTTAATGATTCTTCAAAAAAAAACACAAATCGTCTGAAGGACTAACATCCATGAAAAAATTATAAAAATTGCAGAGTTACAAAAAAATTCATAAGTTATTATTATTATTGACAATTTTATTTCTCCAATCAAGTATCGGCTAGTATTTTCAATTTTTTTACTCAGTTGGAAAGCATGAGTTTAATACGTGAAAAGATCTTTACTCTCAGGAAGTGACTCCTTTGAACTACCAAGACATATCAATAAGATGCTTTACAAGAAAAATTAAGTGATTTGAAGGTGTGTGTGGCATGTGTAGTACAACTGTGTGACAAAATGTAACCAGGTAAAAAATGACTTTAATTTTGGTAACTCACGTTCCAATGGTTAATTAATCTCGCACTGGGCACTCCTCTCGGGTAGTTTTTCAATCTCGCCTCTTCATGTGTGCACTGAATTTATTTTAAGTCAAAATTGCGATCATTTACAATTTCCGCACTTTTTGTGAAACGGTTTGGCAGTAGATTTTCGCTCGAATCCCGCCGCTTACAGGTCAGCTGTTTCGCGTTGGTTCCCAAATTGGCCGTCGCAGCGCTGATACCCTTGCAGTAGCGAGAAAGGCTTTGTGTATGTAATACGTTATGGAAGTTTTTTTGTCAAGTTAGTTTGTCTTTGCGAACACAGCAGAATTGGTTCTCTATTTAAAATTTCGGTCCCTCCTGGGCCGTTGACGTTCTGGCTGGGTGATTTCTATTAAAATGTGCCGTGTTGCTGCTCTATTTCAGCAACACATTGGCGTAGATTCTTGTAGAGGTTAAGTCAGTCTGTTTGTCAATGTACGGGAAAAGCCTTTCTTCGGGTCTTGTGTCGATTTCTCGCCTTCGTTTTCGCCTGGACTGCGTTGATCAGTGTCGTGGGTGATGCGTCTGTTCCGGATTTCAAGCTTCAAGTGTTTTTGGGTCGAATTTGGTCTCTCTTTTATACTAATTCAGGCTGATTGTTTTCATTGACTTCCGGTATATTTGTGTAAAAATTCCTTCTAGATTGTTCGAGAATTAAGAAATGGAACATCATGGAACAAATTTAATTTCCGTCGAAGCTTTTAGAACAAATTTCTTATTCTTCACACTAAGGATATTTCAAAAATTACTCTGGTATTTGTCAAACAGTTTTACATTAGTACTCACAATTTGCATGCCATTATTACATTTAGATTCCCTGTTTTCAACTGAATCTAGCGATACTAATTATGATTTGTTTTTAGATAAATTAACTCTAATAAGTAACACAATATACAACTCTCACCTTGGGTTGTTGTCATTGAAATTCAATTTTTTAGAACAAAAAATTGTTGTGAAACTATTATGTTTCTTCCATAACATGAACACATAATATTACTATCTTCCTATAACAAAACAAACAAATTTTAACATATATAATACACAGATAATTTCAATTTTACGTGGCCCATGCCTATGGCCTATGTTGTTGTCAATGTTATGACACAATAATTAGTCTCTTTCTTTAACATATATAATATTTCACTAGTGTACACTCAGAGTTTATTACATTGTCTGTCTTTTGTGATACCTGGTTACTCTTTACACATATTATCTTTATTACAGGATAACATAGCATCATATTGGTTGGTCTGAGATGTTTTTTTTCATAGTGTGACAAATCTCACTCTTATAAGTTAAATTCTTTCATAATTGATCTTATTTTCAACTGAGTATGTTCGTTTTTAAGGTATACTGAAGTATTGTACCATTCTCTTTTATTTTTTGTCAACATTTTGTAAATATTTAGCCAGATATGACTATTTTTTGTACTGGTTGATTGGTTCCAGCCATACATGGTATAGGTAAATATTTTGCTAACTCGACTATTACAATGTTAAAGTTAGTCAAATATATTAGTATGGTCACTTTATATTATATTTCAACTTTCTAATGCAATTTGGTTGCATTTTGGCAACATTAAAACCATAAATCATACATTATTATATCCCTACCACATGTTTTTTGTTAATACTGTTTTTGGCTATTTTGACTGACTTTTATTCATTTGACAGCTTTCTTTATCTAAGATAAATTGTTCATTTTTGTCTGCTTGACAATTACATATAGTTTTTATTTCAATTTGATAATAATTAATTTTTACATGAAATCTGAGCGTTTGGTCTCAAATCCAACACATTAATATTTTTTGTCATAACAATTATATAATTTTTATTTTAACTTAGATTCTTTCTAATAATGTATTTAAGTCATTTAATACATTTATTTTATTAACATTACATAATATAATAATGGATCATGTCCATTCATTCACAATAAATAGTTCTTTATACTCTATTCAGAGTTACTAAACTTAATAATTAATTAACAATTAATTATGAAAATGAAAATATGACTCCATTTTGGTTGATCCTGATATTATTTGTCTCTCTCATAGTATCTTATGGTTTTTTCACTGTTATTCACTTTAATATTATATATGGGGTTTGTGTCTTAGTCACAGTCTGGTCGTTTTTCATGTTAGTAGTAATAATTATTAGACAATATTACATAATTTTTTTAGGGCTATTTGGGTTCGATACTGTCCACCTCACTCTCCTCTTATGATAAATTGCTATGTAAATGGTTTCCTTTATGGAACGTTCTGTGACGTTACAAAGTGAGACGCGAACGATGGCCTCAGGGCACCAAGACACACCCTGTTGTAATTAATTCTTGCCGTGGTACTTGAGGGCTCTGCCGCGGTGGTCTGTTACTTCCCCAGTATTCGTGGGAACAAGATTGAAGATTCTCAAAACAATTCTCGAGTTTAGGGGTCCCTTAAAAACCCTCGTCTTGAAAAAAGCTCTCCTCGGAGGGTAAAGAGAAAGAAACATTTCTCCACATTCGGCACTGAGAGATTCTTGACATCGACTGCCGCTGCGCCGGCGGTGACGAGGTGTCTTGTTGTGAGACGGAAGGAGGGTAACTATACGAAACAGTCCCTTCCTTATTGAAAAAGCTGTAACCAGTTACGCTAGATCAACCGTCCAGGATATCAGAAAAGCCGCAGGTGGACTACCCGTAGAGACCCTGAAAGATCAACAGAGTTCGCGGTTGCTGAAAATGCAGAAGATAGGGGACATAGAAGTGGAAGTCGTTCTTCATATTACCCTGAATACCACGAAGGGGGTGGTAGTGTGCAGGGACCTACTCAACTGAACAGAGGAAGGGATTGCGACAGAGCTCGCCCAGTCACGACAACATGGAGTCATAATATGTCGACGACTAACGATGCGTAGGGATGGCTCCCATCTGTGTCCCATGTCCTAACCTTCAACAGAGCAACTTTATCAGAAAAGGTAAGAGCGGGTATTCATAGGCTGAGTGTGGGAGCAGTCATCCCTCAGCCAATAAAATGCTATCAGTGCTTGCTTCTCGGGCACACTGCATCAAGATGTGCTCGGGTCAAGACGTGCCTCTGTGAGAAGTCGGCTCATGGTGATGATCTCTGTGCTGACCCAATGAAATGTGTCAATTGCGGTGGTCAACATTCATTTTGATCACTGAGCTACTTCGACACGAAACAACAAGTATGGCTACCCATACAGGACAAAGTCAGCTACGCACAAGCAGTAAAATCATCAGTGCCACCAGCCCCTATTTTAAAGGAAATATTACCTCCATTAACCCGGTTCATCGAGCGTTACTATTAAGAAACGTATACTAAACCAACAATTTAAAACAACTAAACCAAGACAATCCGGCTGAGACAGGCACGCAAACAGTATGGAAGGATAGTGTCGACGTGACTACAAGCAGACCCATACTTCTTCCGCCAAGGATGGCGGACACATACGTTGTGGCTGCGCCTGCAGCCACCTCCAGCGGAGGATACCGCCGTCCATCGCCCCGTCCTCCCAGATACACCAGGGAGGACTTCCAAAATCGGGGATAAGCCCTGTCCCCGATGACCAGGAAGTGAGCTCGGGATCGGAGTTCAGCTCGATTGCAGGTGCCAGGGATTTCACCGACCTGACGGAACTCGGCAATCTACAAAAAAGGAAACAGAAAGGCAGCCGAAAGGGAAGCAAAGGAAATAAGTATGGTCCGTAGCGATTGAATCTTCAACGTCCAGCATAGAGACCATCCTTCTGTGGAATATCAACGGTTGCACTTCGCATTACTGCGAACTAAAAATGCTACTGTCTAGGCATATACCGATGTGTGTGTGCCTGCAGGAAACACATTTGAGGTCACAAGAACATTTTAATATGAGGAGATATGTGACTCCAAACATATCTCCTCATATTAAGGGGAGATAGGGGAGGCGTTGCAACGCCTCCAAACATATCTCCTATAAGAGATAGGGGAGGCGTTGCTATATTTCTTAGCACATATATCCCGTTAGTCGTATTCCGCTCGCTACGCCTCTACAAGCAGTAGCAGTCAGTTTATTAGAGCCACTTGAAGAAGACTACCTTCTTCAATAACGATACTTACCAGGCTACCTGGCTATAACGATACTTACCAGATTCTGAGTGGCAATTAGAAGATCTACAGGATCTGGTAGAGCAGGTACCATCTACATTACTCCTTTTCGGGGACTTCAACGCCCACAGTCCCACTTGGGGTTATCTTAGAACGAACAGCGCTGGATTACGAACTAATGATATCGTGCTAAACAACGCGCTAGTATTTTTAAACACAGACGAGACCACACATTTCAACGTTGGAAGTTGTATTTTCGATCTGTAGCCCGTGTCTTCCTCCGCGTTTGTCGTGGAGAGTACTCCCGACTCTCCATGGGAGCGACCGCTTCCCTGTGCTAATTACAACACGAACGCCAAAGACCTTTATACGCACGCCGAGAAGATGGCTCGTGGACCGTGCTGATTGTACAGGATTCAGGATCGCCTGCACACCTACGAACGCGTGTGAAAGTATGGACGACGACGTACAGTTTCACAGCTGCCATGACCTCAGAAGCTTCGGAGCATCTCCCACGGACCGGTGGCCGTTCATCCAAACACCCGGTACCGTGCTAGAACAATGCTGTAAAAAACGCAATAAGAAGGAAGCGACGAGTCCTAAACAGGTATAAACGATGGCCGACAGCAGATAATCGCATCGCTTTTAAGCAACATCGAGCCGTCGCTGGTAGAACAGTACTCGCTGCAAAACGATCAAGCTGGGAAACCTACGTCTCGACCATAACACGGTCGACTCCAGTGACAGACGTATGGAAGAAGACCAGAGGGATCGCTGGCACATCAGTGTTTAAGCCAAGCACATGCATAAAGCACGATGGTGAATTGATTTGCAAACATGAAATTACTGAAATGAAATGAAATTACTGACACCTTGACTGCGAGATGTGCCGAGGTCAGTAGTACAGAAAGTTATGCTTTTAATTCCATCGATAGGAAAAATGAAGTCGAACGCGACTTTGACTTTGAATGTGAAGAGTACAGAAGCTATAACGCTCCATTCACGCTGTCCGCGCTGCGGGCGACACTGCGGCAGGACCGGGCGACATTCTTTACAGCATCATACGTCGACTGCCAGCTGTAGATATTGGCTAGATTACTGGCACTCTATAACCCCATATAGAAGGATCCAACACAATTGAAGGAGGCGCCCGTGATCCCGCTTCTGAAGGCCGGAAAAGATCTCCTGAAAGCAGAAAACTAGGGTCCAGTATCGTTGACGTAGTGTCTAGGAAAGTTATTGGAAAGGAGAGTAAACAGTCGGCTCACCCGGTGTCTGGAAAAATACGGCCTTCTGACTTCAGACCTGTGTGGGTACCAGAGACACCATTCTACTACTGATCAACTAGTTTATCTAGAGAACGCAAACAAACACATGGTTGCAGTATTCTTCGATTTGGAAAAAACGTTTGACAAAACGTGGAGATATAACATCACGCACTAACTTCACGATTGGAAGTTCAGAGGTAACCTGCCCAAATTTATCTTCAGATTTCTCAGAGACGACTCTCCGTGTTCGGACCGGACAATTGGTGTCGGCCCTCACCAACTGAAAATGGAGTACCTCAGGGATCTCTGTTGAGCAGCATGCTTTTTACCATCGCCATCAACGGGATCGTTGAGGGTATAGAAACGTCAGTTGGGAAGTGCTTGTATGTCGATGATCTTGTGCTGTTCTACTAGGGCAAAGCAACGGCAACAATCAGGTGAACAATTCAAGGCGCTATAGACACGTTGGAAGAAAATACAAACAACATAAGCTTTTCTTTGTCAGCAACAAAGACGACAGTGTCCATTTCAGTAGAAGGCGTGGGAGGCACGACGTTATCCATAAACAATGTCCGGCTACTTTATAGGCCTGTCATAAAATTTCTGGGCCTAACTAACTTTTGACAGACAACTGAGATGGAATGCACATATGGACGATCTGGCTGCAAGTTGCAAATCCTCGTTGATCGCAATCAGGTGCATCTCCCATGTGACCTGGGGAGCAGATAGAGAAGTTGTATTGAGCATGTACACGTCCTGCGTACAGTTGGTGTTATCCAAAATGGATTAGGGATGCGCGGTGTACTTTTCAGGCAGGAAGGAGGTGGTGCTTGAAAATCTGGATCCTGTTCACAACGCAGGGGTGCGATACGCAACAGGGAGGTTCCTTACTAGCTCTGCTCAAAGCTTATATTGTAAAACAGGAATTACGTCTTTAGATCTTCGACGTCAGTTGCTGTTGCTGATATATGTGGTACATAATAAGCACTACAGAAGTACATAAACCACGTGTGGCTGGCAAACAACAGACTTGCTAAGGTGTTCGACCGCCGTACTACGTTCACCGGACCAGCCGGCATTCGTGCACTCGAAATAACCCGGCATTACAACATAGAGGCGCCGATGGTTCAAACGTATGCTCTGTGCGAGGTGGCCCCCTGGCTGAAAATTTATCTCATGGCTTCGTGTTTGTGTTTAGTATTGTCCTAACTGAATTACTAATCCTAACTCGCTTAGGTAATTCCTAATTTTACCCATAAGGTTTATGAAAGTATACAATATCATATGATAGAAGAGAATCGAAATATAAACCTATTATTCACTTTTAAATCAAATTATTTAGTTAAAAATAATTCAAGTGTAATAACAAAAACCTTTAAGAATTTAAGGTTAACAATAAAAGTAATAATAATAATAATTGTTAATAATGGAAAATAAAAGATTAGAGAAATCGAATATTTGCATATCTAAGAACATGTAAAACTGTATAAGTACTAAACCTTCATAACTCATCCCAAATTTTAACGAGAACACAATTAAGGATAGGTATAAGTTGTAGGAAAGTAATAGGCTAATTCAAACTATAACAAAATATCAATAGACAAGGATGGCAACGTGGAGTCACAGTAAAAGAGGGAAACATCTTCTGCAGTCCGGTCCAAAGTAGCCATAAATAAAAAAAAATAATTAAACAACTCTATGTGTTTATCATTTAAACAATTAATGAAGGGAATACAAACAGTAACATACGCAAATATATACAATGCTTTCAGTTGATATATGATGTATTTATCAACATGTTCGTAATTCAAAAATTATGCATTATGCTGTCGGGAGTTCGCGAATGAATTTTACATGCAACTGCGTTTTGAAGGTAAGTATTTTTCTTTCTAACGTATTTACATATATGTAAGTTCGTGCCCACTTACACGTCCAGCGGTTATTTGTTTTACTATTACCATGTCAATACAGGAAAGCAGCCACTCGCCTTGGATTCATAATTATTACCGTGTCACGGCAGTAACTAAGGCGGAGCAATATTCGTGCAGACGTGTTATTTACGTAGACAGGGTTTTACGTTGTAATCAATTCATATGCTATACAACTGTATAATAGAGCTGTCGTTTGTCTCTTAATATTCCAGTCGAATGAAAGAGGCGGTGTCTGGTATTGTATTAATAAAACCGTGAACAATGACTATAATTGAATACTTAAAACATTTGTATTTTTTTTTAATTGAAGTTTAGACGCTTTGTATTGTAATTACACATTTAGAATTATTTAACGCCATAACCATACTGGAATACATCCTTTCCCCACATTGTGCAACAAGTCACCACCAAATTTATTGTCAAGTTATTCTATTTGTTTTTTTTTGTTAGCCTGAAATAATTTGTACGCTTTTCCAATTTTCGACATGATAAAATAACTAAAGTATCTGCTTCTACAAACACACAGAAAACTGCGTTTCAGACAACGTGGCTGACCGTATTTTGTCTTTTAATTTGTCGGTTATTTACCAGTATTAATTTTTATTGTGTAATTTTTACTGTTTTAGCCAAATCAAACAGTTGTTCTTAACTTGACCCGCGCATAATTAACTCTCGCATTCATCAAAAAGTTTGACATTTTACGTACGAAAAGACGATTTTATTTACCAGGAACATGGTGGAGTTGTTACTTCTACAGCGGCGACTCGAGGATTGAATCCGCCGGAACTATTTTTAACGGGTCACTCCGCTCGGTCTCAGCGCGGCTTTTGGTAGCAACTACACTTACATAAAACTTCGCCATCTTTCACATACGTTCACATGCTTTCACTATCTTGTACCGTTATGTTGCTAAACAAATTATTACTTTCCTTCAAAAATTGAGAAAGACTTGCATATAATATCTGACAGAAGGGACACTAGAGTTGGTAGGGACGACCCAACAAGTAAAACATCGATGTTGCGTTCGAAGGGAGGACGAATATGGAAAGCGAAATTGTACGGAAAGTAATTTGAAGAATTCTAGAAAGAAGAATATAACATGACACAAACAGAGTAAAATCACAAACGATCGACGGACATTTCTATGTGGTTAAAGTGCATTTCCGACAACAGGGATTAAATTTAACGGTAAATATTATGTGATAAAATGGACTTAAATGGCACTATAAATTAATTATTGTATAGGTCACTTTTGTATTTAAGAAGTTAGTTGGGTAGGCTGTATCATACTACACGGAAGGTAATGTGACCAGTTCTATGCTTTAACCAGTACGTAGCCAGTATCTATGTATTATCCCAGGTACTGGGCCCTTATTATACTAAAAACTGATTTCCGCATGCTGAGTTGAGCTGGGTCTGAAAAATGCACAATGCACTTGGTGCAACTGAAAGTCGAACCCCAGATCTCAACATTAGTAGCCTGGCACCATACCCATTGTAGTACCGATTTCCCAAGAAAAAATTGAAAATTATTATTTTCTTGAAAGTCTGTTTATTACTGAAGTCTTTTATTGAGGTCAGAGCAATAATGACAAACATTAATAAAGTGCATATTGAATTAGTTACTTCCCAGTAATTTCATTAGATCATCAAAATTTAGAAATTAACAAGTACAATTACAAATAATATTTGAATTCTCTTCTGTTGTTATATACTTATAACAGTGTTGCTCTCACTGTATAAACAATACTGAACGTCTTATTATATTAAATTTAGTTTTTTACAGAGTTTAAGGTAAAGGCAAAGCGTTTATGATAAGAGATAAATAATTAAGCGTTGTTAAACTCACAACATTTGAGAATAACCTCTAAATTTGATAAACCCTGAAAAATCAGTAGTCTTTACAAAGAAAGAAGAGACATTAACTTTCAGATTAATTAAGGCAGTAAACCACTTGTAAACTGGCGGTAACTGGTAGTGGTAAAATGACTGGTATAAAGGAATTTCATACAATTAATTGGTTTTAATCTAAAGGGATTTCTACAAAATTATATATAATCCGCCAATTTTTAATTTTATTTAGTTTTATAAGGGTATTAAAGTAGCTCTACGTCATAAATTTTGTTTTTAACGTCATTTGCTATTTTATAATTAGCTAACGGTTGCGGTCTAAAGTCACGATTTTAACACTATTCAGTTATATAATATTGACTTCATTTAGTAATATGGATAACCGTTGCTTTGAATTTGAAATGTTAGTGTTAAACAGACTTCGACAATTAAAAAAGTTTTTCCTAGGAACTCGCCAGTTGTAAACTCGTTCTCATCCTCTTGAGTTATTACAAACTGAAAATTTTAAAGAACAAAGTAAGATCTAAAGTCGTGTTATTTGGTCTCACTTTTCATTTTAACAAATTATACGTACATCTGACTGACCATCTAACTACATCACTACCGATAATTTATCGAATATGCGTGATTTACAGCTGCTTCGGATAACATAATTTTTATATTTAATTAACAAATTTATTATACTAAAAATTTCAGGCTGATATCATTCAGCGGTATGTGCTCATAACAAGTTTACCCTTGCGCCCCAAATAAACAGATACCGAGTTTGGTCTCAGTCTCTTGTGAAACTAATATCTGTATTTCGAATAACTGAAATAAAATACATTACGAGTAAAATCAAATGTAATCTGTGTAACGAAAAAAGATAACCTACATTTTGTGTAATATGTATTGCAAATAAAAACGAATTTCAATCAGAATGATCAATATTGCACACCACTATATAAAAATTATTCCGATTAGCGCTTTCAAGCTTCACAGCTCATCGTCAGATCAGGAATAGCTTCTGATTGTGATTTCAACCACTAACACAAATTTCTTCAAAAAACGAATTTACTGTTGGTATAATAATAAATATTTTACAATATAATAATGAGTTTTGGACCAAGAGTAATTGTAGACTGATACTAACCATTATTGCTACTGTTAGATGTTAATCAATGGAAACTAATGCAGACATCAGACAAGCGATTTTCATAAAAATCTCTCATTATAAAATGAACCGGTGTACAGTTCCATTCCCTAAAACCTTGCCAGACTTGTTAATTGCTTCAAGCAAGTAATTTTTCTCCTGGAAAAACATATTCATTGAAGTATCTATTTAAGTCGATGTAGACTCAGAATTAATTATGAGTCCCTATATACAACTGCCTTTTTTACTGAATTACTAACGTGAATAAGTAACACACTTATCAGGTTCAGGTTTGAATATTCTGTAGATTGCTAATGACTGGAAAATAGATGCAGTAATTATATTCACTGTTTGTAATAATCTGAAACTGTTTGAATTATTTCAAGTATTTATATTCCTAAATAAAGCGTGTCCTTTAACGACTATGTTAGTAGCGAAATAGTTATATTTTCTTTAGGTTACTATTGCTAGGTACGCGGTTCATTAAAATATTGTCACTAGATAAAGCAACATTACCTTTAATTGTTAAATTGTTTAAATTCGTTTATTTTATTAAGGAAACTGTTTCTAAGTATACAATGGCATAATTAGGAACTGATCCTGTGGAGGGACGGAAGACAGCTTGAAGTTTGAACATGGATAATTCACAGAGCTCAGTTCTAAAGTTTCGTTTTGTCGCCCACAACTACATTGCTTTCACAATTTTCTGAAACAGCTGTATGTATACATATTATGAATCCGCAGTGTTTGTTTGTATCACGCTTATTATTAATGACTCAGCTGTTACGTCTTTTTATTCACAACAATTATTTAATAATAATTGTAATATGTATAATATAAATACTTTTTCAAATTGACCACCTAGCCTAGATTGGTAGAGTGGTATTTCTTACATTTCACATATAATGTTTAATTTTAACCTGATAACGGCTGCTGTTCGTTTGAGTAACCGAAAAGTCGCTTTTAAACTACACTGTCAGTGATGGAAAAAATCGCTTCACTCAACTCTAGTATATAAGATCATACAACTGCAGTATATAAACTTAATGCCGGAAGTACTTTAGACTTGGCGTATCAATCTGGGAGCTAAAGAAAAACACAAAAAAGGGGTAGGTAGTATCGGGGTCACTACCGCTGAGGTTTTTGGAGTAAAACGTCTTACCCTGGTGGTGGTGCTACAACGGGGTGTTTGTAGGTTTGGTAAAAAAGAAATGAACGAACTTGCATGTCTTTTAGTTTATTTGTTTCTTACAGTGTTGACCAATTTGTAAAATTTTGTTGAGAACAGAACAGTAGTACAAGTAAGACTTACATGATACATTTACATCTCTACAGAACGTTAAGTCTATGTAGAGAACTCTCGATATTGTAATAAAACAAATATATGATGAATGTTTAAATAAGCTCCACGTTGGAAACGCCAATTTGTAATAAAACAAATAAATTTTTTTTGGTGTTTTATTAATTGTTTAATACAGTTTTTTTTATTTATTTATTTTTTTATTTTTGTATAAATAATTAATTTAAATTTTTAATCATTTAATTATTTTTATTATTTGTTATTATGTTAATGTTTAATTAACAAAAATACTGAAAATGCCTGGGTATGATTTGAGAAGAATTATTTGTTTCTCCGCGTATTATCTTGGCCAAATCGATTGCATGTCGCGGTCCATTCAGTATCTTTAATTCTTCTTCTGCTCGTTTCTTTCCCTCAGAAATTCTCGTTTAATATTTAATAATTAACGTATTTTAAATTAGTTCTCAACTAATCAATAAAACAATGGTTTAAAACAATAATTATATTTATTATGCTCAAAGTAATTATTCGACTTGCGTCGACTAATTCGAGGCGGACTAGAGACTAGATCCCAGGTCGATTATTACATATACAAAATTATTCAAATTAAATTATTATATAATAAGGATTCTTTGAACTGTAGAAATAGTCAGCAAAGGCAACAGAATTCAATACTTACATTTATAAAAACTTATTCACTAACAGACAATAATAATAAAATATAGTGTATAGAAAATTAAGATGCGAACCAGCTGATTGCTCTGACGTCACTCGTCCCCTCCCGGTTGAATATCGTTCGACTCGAAACGACAAGATGGCCGCCTTCACGAGTTGTTCTACGTTGAAAATCAAGCTCCGAGATTTCCTTCAAATAAAAGTAGTAGTTGATTAATTCCTCCTCCGTGATGCCGCTATTGGAATATCCACAAGTTGTAGTGTGTAGTCTTAGTTCTCCACTGGATTTCGTTCGGTAATAGGCGTATAACGTCAAATGGTTACTTCCAATCAATTTCTGGTTATATTAGGTTAAATTTATTTTTCAGTCGACTATATACGTGGTGACAGATAGATTTAGTGCTGTCGAATTTAGCTTGGTGATTCAAATGACTGTTATTAGCGTATTCATTAATTTAATATATATTCTTGTATCTTTTAAAATTTCAAAATATATCTTGGTTTGTGTTAGTTAAAAATTCCTTTCATTTTTTCTGAAATGTATTCTGACACGTCCGTTCTGCTTGGCGTTTAACAATCAACTAAACTCTATTTGTTTCTTCATATAGCAAATTCTGTAAGATTTTGGTCTCATTTCTCATTGTTCATTATCAGCTGTTTTCATAATTAATAATTTAATTTTATAGAAATATACCATAAATATATACCATATACCATACCATTTTGTACAATCACCATTTAAGTCAATTTTACACTCTGATTCTTTTAATCCCTACTATAGGTTGTTGTTATAATTATGATAATGTATTTGTATTCTGAATGGGATAATTTATATCAATTTGGTCTAGGTCCTATTAATTATTTTTCTCTGATTTGATTTACAGGGTCAAAGTTGAATTTGGCTTGGTCATCTATTTTCAATTTTCCTACCAACGTTATAATCAATTCACATTATTAGTTTTATATTTTCTGGTTCACTATTTATAGGTCGTTTGAATTACTATTTTGCCTTTCATTACTTCACAAAATTATGACATTAATTTATATTATTTAAATACAATAAGCACTTTCATACTAACATCTAGTGTCTCCTACTATCAACATGGTCTGTATTGTATACACATAAAATAATTAAATATAATAATTGGATAAATAAACAAATTAAAACCTTATCCTAATGATTGTCTTTTGATGTCCTTTTAAAACTGGTTCGGGGTGTTCCCCTAAATCACACACTATTTTATTTATAACTAAGTTTACATTATCTCTAATTATTTTGTATTGGATTATCTTACTTGGTTAGTTGTTTTTCTAAGTTGGTATAGCTAATATAGTTTAAGTGCTTTCATTTATGTGGCTTGCTGCTATAGAGTGTTCTGTCTCTAAAGTAGGTTTTTGGGTATCTTGAGATTTTTCCTTTTTATCAATTGGTTCTTGGCTGTTACTCCTTACTACTCCTTATCTTGAGATTTTTTCATTTTAATTCATTTGTTCTGGGCTGTTACTCCTTACTACTGCGTATCTTACTGGGTATTCTAATTATTTTACTGGGATAATCTCATACTATTTGTTTTTAATACATTTTGCTCTAAATTGAATGTTTTTAACTTCTTTGTATCGAGATTTTTTCTAGTTCTATTAAATCATTTTATTTATTATTGTGATTACTTCTTTCTGTTACTTTTATTTAAGTTTACTTTACTCTTCCAGATGGCTTCTTCACTTCTTTTCCTATGTGATCTTAAATTGTAGAATTAGGCAAAAACTTCGTTGTGCTACATATGCCCCCCTGTAAAAGTGATTAGTTCAGATCATACTTTGAGTGTGGATGAACTCATTGCTTCTGACACTTGTCTTTGTTATATTCTTTTCTTTGCTTACACTGATATACCTGCTTGATTATGGTTGAGTTCTAAGTTGATATGTATATTTTCTGTTTTTACTTTTTATTTTACTCTTATGAGATAGTCCTTTTTAATCTGATTTATCTTTTTATTATTAAATATATATATATATATATATTTCCATTCTTATTTAGTGTTTCCTCCTTGAGATATTTACTCCCTAACATTCCCTAACATGTGAGCTGGAACAGTTCAGAGTGGCACATTTCTGCTACATTCTCTGCTGACCATACTTCACTGATTTGAGCTCAGAGGAATTATCATCTCTGCTCAATTATAAAAAACTGGTGGAATTATCCTACATCCATTCATTAAAATAAAAATTATAAAAAGTAGTCCATTTTGACTAATAATAAACATCCTTAGAATCATCACTTCATAATTATTCAGATTATTTAATATTTCTATCCATACGTTTACCTTTACATGTTAAAGCTCGGTCTATATTATTTATCACTAGGTATATTGCATAATATCGATTTCATCCTCCCTTTTTTTTGAAATTCTGCTTTTTTGGTTAGTTGTTTGTACAACCTGTTTCTTGTTTACTTTTTGGGTAGCACATGTTTATTTATATAGTTTTTTCCATTTGTTGTTTAATCAATTATGTTATTGTTCATGGCATAATGTCTGGTTTTAATACCTTTTCCTTATCTGTTTTGGTTAATTGGTTCTCCTATTCATTCTTCTATGATATTACTTTCATTTTGGTGTTTCATCAACTTATAACGTTGAAAACATATAAACTATCTGGTTTTTTATTTACTTTTCACTTAAAAGTTCTGTAACATTTTTGTCTCGATAATTATTCCATTTATATGGTTGTTTTGAGTAGTCATATTTATCCTTCACAGTTGATAAAAATTTTTTTTTTGTCTTTTTGTAAAATTAGTTCAATCAATTTCTTTACCTTCGTTGCATTTATTATTATATTTTTAAAGCCTTTGATATCTTACTTCATTCCTTCTCTTTATCATTTGATCCAAAACAATGTCCTTCTTAAATATATTCTGTAAAATGTTCTTACTCATTTTAGAATTGAGATAATTTATTTATTTTCTTTCCTTATTTTATTCAAAATAATTTCCTTGGCATATACTATAAGATGGCCTTATTTATTTTTAGAATTTAGATGGTTTATTTTATTTCATTCAACATAATTTCTCTGATATTAACTGTAAGATGGTCTTACGGATTTTTGAATTTTTATTTTTATTTATTTGGTTCAAAATATTTTCTCCTATTTTAACTGTAAGGTGGACTTACAGATTTTTGACTTTTATTTTTTCTTATTCAAAATATTTTTTCCTAGATAAACTGTAAGATGGCCTTACTCATTTTAGAATTTTTATGTGTTCTCTTCATCAAAATATTTTGTTATTGACAATTGATTATACCTGCCTTTTATCTTTTGTGAATTAATATCCTTCCACTCATAAGTGTTATTTTGATTATCTTTAGTAATCACATATGGTCCAGTATACAACAGTAATAATTTTTTAGTAATCCCTTCCATAGTACTGGGCAGTTCCCGTTTCTTCAGTAATACGTTTTCTCCGATTTGGTATTTTAACACCTTTTTAATCGCTTTTTTATGTTTGTTATTTCGCCTTTCCTGGTCCTCGGCTAATTTGTTATAAAATTTTATCTGGTCAAATTTATATTCCTTGTGGGTCGGAAATTCAATAATCTCTTGTATCGCTCGGGGAGGTAGTTTCTCATGCTTTGCAGTATATGGTGTAATTCCTATAGATGGATGATGGGCTAGATTGAGGAATTCTTCGGTGGCTAATAAGTATTCTTGCCATTCTTTCTGTTGATGGTGGCAGTATGTTCTAAGTATCCTTCCTACCTCTCTCAACATTCTCTCCGCCGGGTTACTATTTGGGTGGTAAACAGATGTTTTATAGTTTTTGATACCTATCGCCAATAAAGTATCTCTCCATCTTTTACCTTTAAATTGGGTTCCATGATCGGTAATTATTGACATAGGTTTTCCTATCTCCGGAAGATATTGATTTGTAATTATTCCCAAAATCTTTAAAGTGGTTGCTTGGTTCACAGGGTATAATTTTATAAATTTAGTAAAATGGTCCATCATTATTATGATATATTTATCGATGGCGTCCGCCACTACGGGGAAATGGCCAGCATATATCTAAGAAAATCTTTTCCAATTTCTTCTGTGAGGTTATAGGTATCAATACCCCTCCTTCTTATCATTGTTGGTTTTACTAGCTGGCAAATAAAACAATTCTTGATATACCTCCTTACCTTACGATTGATATCTTTTATGTGACAATTTTCCTCCAACGCCATTACCACTTTCATGGCTCCCATGTGGCCGTATCGGATATGGTAGTCCATGATGATTTCCTTCTCAATATTAGTAGGGATTATTATTTTCCATATTTCCTCATCAAAAGATGGTTTAATAAACAACACATTATTATGGATACAATAAAATTTTGTGTGTCATCTTGATCGGCTAGACGTCCTTGAATACTACTTAGCTTTGGGTGAGACTGCTGGTGTATGCTGATGTTCCGTACCAATTTTTCCTAATCGGACCTGTCTCTGATAATGTTGTATATTTTCAGTATACTTTCCTTCTCACCCTAAAATGTCTGATTTTGCAAATCCACCCGTGACAACACGTCGGCTACCACATTCTTACTTCCTGGAATATATTCCCACTGTAGATTATATTACTGCAAGTGACGTATCCACCTGGTCAGTCTACCGTGGCTTAACTTACACCTTCTCAGGAAATACGAGGTCAAAGTTTTACCCCAATATGGGTTATATTTCCCATGACATATGTTGACTTCTGCTTGAAAACTACGTACTTCTCGTTCAGTCTGACTCCATTTTTCGTCAGCTTCCTTATTTTTTTCTTCTATCACGGTTATTGCCTCTTCTACCTTCTTGCTGGTTGCTTCATTATTCTCTACCATCTTGTGGGTCAACTCTTCCTTTAATAACTCTATCCTTTCGTCTAACTTGTCCATATTTTCCTGGTTAACCTCCCTCAATTCTTCTCTTAATAGTTGGTTATTCTCATCCATTTTCTCCTCCATCTTCTTGCTATTTTCTTCCATCCTCTTACTATTTTCTTCCTTCTTCTTACTATTTTCCCTTAACTCTTCCCTCAATTGTTGGTTGTCACTTTCTATCTTCTTACTGTTTTCCTCCATCTTCTCTTCCACCTTCTTACTGTTTTCCTCCATCTTCTCTTCCATCTTCTTACTGGTTTCTCCAATTTTATCACTCAATTCTTCTTTTGTGGATCGGTTGCCCTTCCTTAATTCTTCTTTTGTGGATTGGTTGTCCTTCCTTAATTCTTCCTTTGTCGATTCTATATTTTTATTTATTGATTCTGTGCTCTTCTGACTCCCTTCCCATGCTTCCTTGTTATCTTCTTCCATCTCTTATTATTTTCCTCCATCCTCTTACTATTCTCATCCATTTTCTCCATCATTAGCCTGAGCATTCCTTGCATTGCCACGTTCTCTGTTCTTGGGGGATTTCTGGTGGTTCCTCTTGTTGTGTGGGTTGGTTCGGTTCCGCCGGAGGTAATATCATCTCCCCATCTTCCACTGTATTTGCCTCCTTGTCCTCCATGTCTAACTTCTCCTCGGGTTCTGCCGCCCTTTTCTTCGACGTCGTTCTCTTTGGCATTTTTATTACTTTCCTGACCTGTTAACTGCTGCCAGCTAAAATAGTAAATTGGGCAAATTGTCTTTACTTTATAGGCCTATCAATTCCTACTTTTAGCCCCTAAAGTTGAGCACCAATTTGTAATAAAACAAATATATGATGAATGTTTAAATAAGCTCCACGTTGGAAACGCCAATTTGTAATAAAACTGTGCCGGTGTAATGCCGGCCGTTAATAAAATTTTAGTTAAAGTCGTATTTTAATTGTAAAGTGAACGAGGGCGGGCGAACTTTGTTCGCTGCAGTTGGCATTGCGCGCGCAGCTCGTGCCGAAGGGTCGTCTGGCTCCGTTGCGGACTGCCAGTTGAACTCACCGCCCCCACGGAGAAATACACTGGTCTGTCTGTCTCTCTCTTCGGACGTTACGACGCAGTTTTCTTTTTCTACATGGCAAGCTAAAGCGTAAATCGACTCCAGGGTTCTTGAACTAAGTCGGATTCCTGGCTTGCTGATGGCCGTACATCTGCCTAAGCTGTGAACCATGAACAAGAGCTTGTCTGAAGAGGGAGATGGGGACTCGTTCTCACTGTAACACTTGACTGCAGTGATAAGGTGATATGCACTCTATTATTTTCTTATCAAAAATCTTTGCATCCATGGGCCCACGTGTGCAGACTCTCTGCTGGAATGAGAAGCCGCTGTTCATGACTCTGAACTTTACGAGTTAAATTCAAGTACACCTTTTTTTATAATTGAATTACATAACGCTAAGTGCACTGCCTGTAAGTGTGTGCTGCACTGGGGGAGCGTGCCAGGGGTATTTTCACTTTTGCACATAGTACAGGTTGCTGACCATTCTCATATTAGTTTTTACAAAATTTTTTGAACAGGTTAGTTCTGTTCCGGCTGGAACAGAGATGAATATATTTAACTTTACTGTGGGTTCATATTTAAGGGCTGGGGGTTTTCCTGGTTTTTTTTCTTGGAAAGTTTTCTGGGGTTAACAAAAGGGGACTTAGTTTTTCTCTGACTGATGCTGGGGCAACCTCAGACATGTTGGAGGCCTGTCAAATTTTGTCAACTACATGCCGGCGCGCTGCCACAGATACCAGAGCACCACCACCGTATTGTAATTTGTTTTTTATTATGTATATAGCCATTCGGGGTTAATAGAAATAATTCGCTATTTTTCTGGAAATATATTAGTTGATTTTGCTCCTTACACAAGGGCTATACTGATTGTTTTTCTTAACTGGCAAAACACATATTGATTGACTTTCACTGGTAGTAACAGCTGTTTAATTTTCTTTAACTATAAAACATGTACTCATTATTTTTGGTAAAACATATATTGTCAAAATTCTCTGAAATAGTAAGGACCCGTATGATTTATTTCCGATTGTTAAAATACATAAGGATTTTTGATTCCTTCGGAATTTGTGAAGTAATATAACCGTTTAGAAATCTATAATCACTGTTTGAAATCAGGTGATGTAGTTCTGTCAATTTTTATTTGATACTGTGAAAGGAACTTAAGGTTCATACGCTCATGAGGGGTCATTGATCAGTGGAATGCTAGACAAATGGGCGGTCCGGTTTTATTCATGCGTTAAGTATTATTATCATCTTTTGGGGTGGCGTTTATGTAATTCTACAAAACGGGTTGTTGATTGGCAAATATTTTATCACTGCTGGGTTATAAGATTGTAGTTACATGGCCTGCTGGCCGGGTGCAGTCTAGGGGCAGTCGTGTTCGAATTATGTAATTGTGAGTTTGTGTGCCTTAGGTTTCTGTGTGTTATGTTGATCATGTCTAGCTAGACACAAGATGGGGGAGAATTTCATAAATATATATATGCATGTATAGTTACCTTGTAAACAGTTATATACACTTGTTATGATGTACCATTTTATATTTTATATATGTATATATATTTACCTTATGCACAATTGTTATGATGTACACTTGATTCTATATACACTTGTTATGATGTACCATTTTTATATTCACATATATATATATATATATATATATATATTTACCTTGTACACATTTATACACATTTGCTCTGATGTACAATTGATTTTATATACACTTGTTATGATGTACCATTTTTATATTTTTTATATATGTATATATATTTGCCTTGTACACATTTATACACATTGTTATGAGGTACACATGTATGGATTCTGTGAATACAATAAAGCTGTTATTGTTACATTAAGGCGGAGTTCATTGCAAGTCCCGTCATACTGGACCCGGCACACTTTTTGCTTCTCTGGGCTCCGGCCTAGTCCTAATTAACTTGTGGCTTCTCTTTCAAAAAAAAATTTATAATTAAAATTAAAGAAGGTGGTTGATATTCAAAAATATATAAAAGGAAAGAGGGGTGACAAATGGTAGCAGAGCGTGGTTTCGATCCACGGACCTCTGGATTATGGGCCCAGCACGCTTCCACTGCGCTTCCGACCATCATTGTCTCCGACAATGGA
Organism: Magicicada septendecula; assembly: GCA_034769895.1. Lineage (NCBI taxonomy): Eukaryota > Metazoa > Arthropoda > Insecta > Hemiptera > Cicadidae > Magicicada > Magicicada septendecula. Next base: position 280,583,416 of record CM068369.1, on the reverse strand, counting down.
CCACAGTTCATTTCGTGTGAGTTCCGGCGGATGTGTTTCGCCAGCGGTATCAAGCATGTAACCACTTCCCCGTATTACCCAGAGCCGTCCCATGCGGAGAGGTTCAACAGGAATCTCCGGTCCGCACTTATTGCCTATCACGCGGAGCAACAGGCTACCTGGGACCAGAACTTGAAGTGGTTGCAACTAGCTTTTAACACGGCCCTGCATGACAGTCATAAGGCCGTGCCTTTTGAGATCATGTTTGGATTCTCGCCCGCACTCCCGTTGACCAACTTGTGGAATATTGATGATCTTCTACCACGGGAGCCCGATAATGGAACTGCGGAGAGATGGAGGGAGGCTCGGAAGAATTTGCTGCGAGCGCACGAGCGGGTCCGTCGACGCTATAAACAGGGGCGAATTCCGAACCCTTTTCAGACCGGCGACTGGGTCTACTGCCAGAGCCATCCGATCAGCTCAGCCGCGGACAAAAGGGCCGCTAAATTGTGCTATCGTTGGTCGGGGCCATACCGTATCCTCGGGTTTACGTCTCCGGTGACGGCGCGATTAGAAGAACAGGGTGGTAATCCTAAAGAGATTACCACGCACATTTCTAAATTGAAATTATTTCGAAAAGGGTGAACGGGCTGTAAAAAGGGGGGGATGATGGCGGTCTCTGTGCGAGTGGGGATGTTGTCGGTTTTGAGAGGGTGTGCTCCGGGGGCAGCATTGAGAATGGTATGGTAGCGGGTAGGTGTTCCCCACAGTCCCAGTGGGGTTCGTCTACTTCAGGGATGCGCCCCTGCCTGCGCGAGCCTTGGTTTTCTCCAATTGTCCTTATGTCCGGAGGGAGCCAGGTCCTTACGTTCAGTCCTAGCCTATGACCGTTTAATCATCCTTGACCATCCACCTTCCGGTTTTCCTAACCTTACCTAGAGAAGAAAAAAACTAGAAAAGCAAAAAAAAAGGAGTTGGAGAGAGGATAGACAGCAAGGAGGTGCTCAGGGGCGGTTGTGCGCCTTGGGGGCCTCCTTGTTGTTCACATGCCCTTGGAGCACACATGTAAAACTCATATATATATATTGGATAGGTGCCATAGTCACAGGAGACATGTCTTTCCGTCGGGTCCCCAGTGGGGACCACCGCATCATGGGACTGTCATCGCCCCCTTTCCCCTTGGCCCGCGCGGTAAATGTATTGTGTAAAATGGGGAATAGTATGAGGGAATTATCCCGTAAGTACATGGGGCAGATGGCCCTGTTTAGGTGGCTATCGTGTTCTGGCTTGGGTGGACAAGCCTCAGGGGGTCGGAACTCAGGGAGCTCCCGAACTTTTCTTTTGTCTTTCTTCTCTGTCCCTCTTTGCTGTGGGCTGGCCCTGATCAGGTCAGCGTGCAGCTACCGCACACTTACACTCTACACGTCTTCTTTCCTCTCTTTCGTTTTCCCTTCTGAGCCTCTGTTCTCCTGGGAGCAAGTGCCGCCGGGCCAACTTACCCACGATGTCCACCAGAGTATTTTAAGAAAGGGGGTACACTGCAGGGTACCTTCCCGAGTTTGAACGTGGGGCAACCGTGTTGCCCTTTCGGGGTGGGGGTGTGCCGGTGTAATGCCGGCCGTTAATAAAATTTTAGTTAAAGTCACATTTTAATTGTAAAGTGAACGAGGGCGGGCGAACTTTGTTCGCTGCGGTTGGCATTGCGCGCGCAGCTCGTGCCGAAGGGTCGTCTGGCTCCGTTGCGGACTGCCAGTTGAACTCACCGCCCCCACGGAGAAATACACTGGTCTGTCTGTCTCTCTCTTCGGACTTTACGACGCAGTTTTCTGTTTCTACATGGCAAGCTAAAGCGTAAATCGACTCCAGGGTTCTTGAACTAAGTCGGATTCCTGGCTTGCTGATGGCCGTACATCTGCCTAAGCTGTGAGCCATGAACAAGAGCTTGTCTGAAGAGGGAGATGGGGACTCGTTCTCACTGTAACACTTGACTGCAGTGATAAGGTGATATGCACTCTATTATTTTCTTATCAAAAATCTTTGCATCCATGGGCCCACGTGTGCAGACTCTCTGCTGGAATGGGAAGCCGCTGTTCATGACTCTGAACTTTACGAGTTAAATTCAAGTACACCTTTTTTTTATAATTGAATTACATAACGCTAAGTGCACTGCCTGTAAGTGTGTGCTGCACTGGGGGAGCGTGCCAGGGGTATTTTCACTCTTGCACATAGTACAGTTTGCTGACCATTCTCATATTAGTTTTTACAAAATTTTTTGAACAGGTTAGTTCTGTTCCGGCTGGAACAGAGATGAATATATTTAACTTTACTGTGGGTTCATATTTAAGGGCTGGGGGTTTTCCTGGGTTTTTTTTCCTTGGAACGTTTTCTGGGGTTAACAAAAGGGGACTTAGTTTTTCTCTGACTCATGCTGGGGCAACCTCAGACATGTTGGAGGCCTGTCAAATTTTGTCAACTACATGCCGGCGCGCTGCCACAGATACCAGAGCACCACCACCGTATTGTAATTTGTTTTTTATTATGTATATAGCCATTCGGGGTTAATAGAAATAATTCGCTATTTTTCTGGAAATATATTAGTTGATTTTGCTCCTTACACAAGGGCTATACTGATTGTTTTTCTTAACTGGCAAAACACATATTGATTGACTTTCACTGGTAGTAACAGCTGTTTAATTTTCTTTAACTATAAAACATGTACTCATTATTTTTGGTAAAACATATATTGTCAAAATTCTCTGAAATAGTAAGGACCCGTATGATTTATTTCCGATTGTTAAAATACATAAGGATTTTTGATTCCTTCGGAATTTGTGAAGTAATATAACCGTTTAGAATTCTATAATCACTGTTTGAAATCAGGTGATGTAGTTCTGTCAATTTTTATTTGATACTGTGAAAGGAACTTAAGGTTCATACGCTCATGAGGGGTCATTGATCAGTGGAATGCTAGACAAATGGGCGGTCCGGTTTTATTCATGCGTTAAGTATTATTATCATCTTTTGGGGTGGCGTTTATGTAATTCTACAAAACGGGTTGTTGATTGGCAAATATTTTATCACTGCTGGGTTATAAGATTGTAGTTACATGGCCTGCTGGCCGGGTGCAGTCTAGGGGCAGTCGTGTTCGAATTATGTAATTGTGAGTTTGTGTGCCTTAGGTTTCTGTGTGTTATGTTGATCATGTCTAGCTAGACACAGGATGGGGGAGAATTTCAAAAATATATATATGCATGTATAGTTACCTTGTAAACAGTTATATACACTTATTATGATGTACCATTTTATATTTTATATTTGTATATATATTTAACTTATGCACATTTTTTATGATTTACACTTGATTCTATATACACTTGTTATGATGTACAATTTTTATATTTTTTATGTATGTATATATATTTGCCTTGTACACATTTATTCACTTTGTTATGAGGTACACATGCATGGATTCTGTGAATACAATAAAGCTGTTATTGTTACATTAAGGCGGAGTTCATTGCAAGTCCCGTCATACTCGACCCGGCACACTTTTTGCTTCTCTGGGCTCCGGCCTAGTCCTAATTAACTTGTGGCTTCTCTTTCAAAAAAAAAAATTTATAATTAAAATTAAAGAAGTTGGTTGATATTCAAAAATATATAAAATGAAAGAGGGGTTACAAAACAAATAAATTCTTTTTTGGTGTTTTATTAATTGTTTAATAAAATTTTTAATATTTATTTTTTTATTTTGTATAAATAATTAATTTAATTTTTTAATTATTTTTATTAGTTGTTATTATGTTAATGTTTAATTAATAAAAATACTGATTAATAACTACGTATGATTTGAGAAGAATTATTTGTTTCTCTGCGTTAAATAAATTGTTTTGGCCAAATCGATTGCATGTCGCGGTCCATATAGTATCTTTAATTCTTCTTCTGCTCGTTCCTTTCCCTCAGAAATTCTCGTTTAATATTTAATAATTAATGTATTTTAAATTAGTTCTCAACTAATCAATAAAACAATGGTTTAAAACAATAATTATATTTATTATGCTCAAAGTATTTATTCGACTTGCGTCGACTAATTCGAGTCGGACTCGAGACTAGATCCCAGGTTGATTATTACATATACAAAATTATTCAAATTAAATTATTGTATAATAAGGATTCTTTGAACTGTAGAAATAGTCAGGAAAGGCAAGAGAATTCAATACTTACAATTATAAAAACTTATTCACTAACAGACAATAATAATAAAATATAGTGTATAAAAAATTAAGATGCGAACCAGCTGATTGCTCTGACGTCACTCGTCCCCTCCCGGTTGAATATCGTTCGACTCGAAACGACAAGATGGCCGCCTTCACTAGTTGTTCTACGTTGAAAATCAGGCTCCGAGATTTCCTTCAAATAAACGTAGTATTTGATTAATTCCTCCTCCGTGATGCCGCTATTGGAATATCCACAAGTTGTAGTGTGTAGCTTTAGTTCTCCACTGGATTTCGTTCGGTAATAGGCGTATAACGTCAAATGGTTACTTCCAATCAATTTCTGGTTGTATTCGGTTAAATTTATTCTTCAGTCGACTATATACGTGGTGACAGATAGATTTAGTGTTGTTGAATTTAGCTTGGTGATTCAAATGACTGTTATTAGCGTATTCATTAATTTAATATATATTCTTGTATCTTTTAAAATTTCATAATATATCTTGGTTTGTGTTAGTTAAAAATTCCATTCATTTTTTCTGAAATGTATTCTGACACGTCCGTTCTGCTTGGCGTTTAACAATCAACTAAACTCTATTTGTTTCTTCATATAGCAAATTCTGTAAGATTTTGGTCTCATTTCTCATTGTTCATTATCAGCTGTTTTCATAATTAGTAATTCAATTTTATAGAAATACATGACATTTTTTATATTTTACTGGCTATAAATTATTTGTTTAGTACTTTTATGGAATTATAATTATATAACAATATTCCTGCTTTTATTGTATACAAGTTAATACTAAATTTGACCTATTTTGGTTTGAATTAACCTTCTGAATTATATTCCTTGAAATTTACCTCTAGGCCTTATTCTGATTCACATAATTACTCATTAAATGGTTTACAATATGTTTTATGTTACAATTTTCCTCTAATACGATTACTAATTAAACCATTGTAATTTACTTTTTCTACCTGGCTATTATTCTAAACATTTAACAATTTATTTGTATTTTACTAGTTACGGCATTATCTTGTACAATCCCCATTTAAGTCAATTTTACACTCTGATTCTTTTAATCACTACTATAGGTTGTTGTTATAATTATGATAATGTATTTGTATTCTGAATGGGATAATTTATATTAATTTGGTCTAGGTCCTATTAATTAATTTTCTCTGATTTGATTTACAGGGTCAAAGTTGAATTTGGCTTGGTCATCAATTTTCAATTTTCCTACCAATGTTATAATCAATTCACATTATTATTTTTATATTTTCTAATTTACTATTTATAGGTCGTTTGAATTACTATTTTGCCTTTCCTTACATCATAAAATTATGACATTAATTAATATTATTTAAATACAATAAGCACTTACATACTAACATCTAGTATCTCCTACTTTCAACACGGTCTGTATTGTATACACATAAAATAATTAAATATAATAATTGGATAAATAAACAAATTAAAACCTTATCCTAATGATTGTCTTTTGTTGTCCTTTTAAAACTGGTTCGGGGTGTTCCCCTAAATCACACACTATTTTATTTATATCTAAGTTTACATTATCTCTGATTATTTTGTATTGGATTCTCTTACTTGGTTAGTTGTTTTTCTAAGTTGGTATAGCTAATATAGTTTAAGTTCTTTTATTTATGTGGTTTGCTGCTATAGAGTGTTCTGTCTTTAAAGTAGGTTTTTGGGTATCTCGAGATTTTTCCTTTTTATCAATTGTTTCTTGGCTGTTACTCCTTACTACTCCGTATCTTAAGATTATTTCTCATTTTAATTCATTTGTTCTGGGCTGTTACTCCTTACTACTCCGTATCTTACTGGGTATACTAATTATTTTACTGGGATAATACTCATACTATTTGTTTTTAATACATTTTGCTCTAAATTGAATGTTTTTAATTTCTCTGAATCGAGATTTTTCTATTTCTATTAAAGCATTTTATCTATTATAGTGATTACTTCTTTCTGTTACTTTTATTTAAGTTTACTTTACTTCTTCCAGATGGCTTCTCCACTTCTTTTCCTATGTGACCTTAAATTGTAGAATATGGCAAAAACTTCGTTGTGCTTCAATATCTATGTCTATGCCGTCCGTCGTTGTCGCTTCACTGTCGGTAGTGTAAGACATTTTCCATCAAAAGCGTGTATCTGCAATGGAGATGGAGTAATGAGAAATTCAGCTGAATTTCAAGTACAGAGTGTGGAATAAACCTGTATATCTGAGCTGTCACCTTGGCACATTAGAATATCCTGAACTCAGAAGTTTAAAAGCTACGAAACTAAAGTGTTTCCACCTTTAGAGGATGGGTAACGAAGACGACCAAAATGAATCTGGAAATGGATGAAAGAATGGCGAGAAGAAGTCCGATGAGATCGTGTAATGTTGACGTAAAGGAATCGACGGCAAATGAGAGTGTAATTTTTTCAAAATGGAGCAAAATGAGCGAGATGCGTTTTAGATTTTTAAAATTATATGTAGGCTAAAATTCTGCGTGTGTGTAAAAAAGTATATCACAGTTATCTAAGCTTTTGTGAAATAGCCTCTCTTACAATTGCATAAATAGACATTAAAGTTAAAAAATTTTTTTTTTTTATATTGGATTTTACAATTAAATATTTATTTACTACGAAAAAAGAAGACTTCAACTAATTCCTACACTTCTTACTGTCAGAAATAGAAAACTTAATCGTAAATGATACTAAAACCTATTCAGAATCTTACTGGATCCTTTGGAACACAGCGTATAGTGTTAACACATAACACAAGTATTTTCTATGTGTGATAATGAGACAAGTGTAACAAGTCAATTGCCACTTGGAAAGCTACGGAAACCCTATTTCAAATGTTATTGTCAGTTTCAGTGACAAAATCCTCGGACTGCGCGCAGGCTGCAGTTGAGTTCTAAATTTACGATCCACTCAAGACAGTGGAAAACCGTACAGTAACCAATAACGGTTTTGACATAAATATCCCTATCTGAACGTAAAGTAATAAAATTTGATTTACATTTAGTAATATGTGTGGACATAACTTCAGATTTTGAAATGAATAACAATTTCTGATAGCTATATTTAAATGTCACTGGTCGAGGCGAAAACCGATTCACTGCCTTGCGTACGTAAAGATGATTTTGAGTACGAGTATTAATTAGGTATTGCGTACATGTAGGTGGTCTGAGTAAGGTTCTTATAGGCCTACTGTTATTTTTTAGAGTGGTGATAGCGGCCGCATGACATCACTTGAACATGACATGCGTTGGTTTTTACTACCTCGTCTCGATAAGTACACCACAAAATTAATGCAGAGCAGGCTTTAAGTCGTTTGTCACAAATACAGTCTGTATACTCAAATATCCCAAAGATGTATTATAATAATTTATTACTTTCAAAATAACTTTGGTACACATGAAGTATTTACAACGTACAGTAGGAAAGACTCGACAGGATAGAATAAGAATCCAAAGTGTACAATGTGAATAAGAACTACTAATGAAAAGGCGTAGGAATAAAACCACTCCAATGGTATGGCCATATCGAATGGTCAGCGAAACAATTTTCTTAGAGTGTTTGATATTAGATACAACGAAAAACGACCCACAGGTACACAAAAGAGCTTTAGTAAAGATAACATATGAGTACTAACACCGTGAGGTACAATAGGAAAGTGGTCAAATACTTTGCGCCATTCGGTCGTTGTCTATTTTCAATGCCCTAGAAGTTCCTGCGGTAGCCAGATTCGGTTTACAGTCAAATCTTACAATAAATTCTGAAACAGTGTAAACAACAGTTTGCCAGGTAACTTGTCCGGAGTGTCTTGTAATCAAATTATTGATTGTAATATAGCCGCACTGTAGAGATTGCAGGAAAGCAGTGACGCGCATTGTTTAAAATTTAGTTGGTTAAAAAATTCAGTTCAGTTGCATTTACAATTAGGTTTTGCTCATCTAACACTAACGTTTAGGCATCAACTATAATACTGAAACAGTTATGACACTAGAACGGAAAGAAGCATAAAAAACGACTAACAAAACTAAGCGTGTTATTTACTAGTAATGTGTTCATTCAACAAATAATCATGCAGTGCTTAATTATTTATAAATAGCACGTCAAATGATGTTGGGCAACTTTTCCCTTTTGACGAGGCAACGCTGACGTCGACAAGGTTTTCTCAACGTTATTTACAACCATGTATATAAAGACATGACGGTGGTAATAGTTCACTTAGTTACAAGTTGTTTTATACCCATCGACTATAGTTTAGTATTAGCAGTTTCTTAGAAGTCTGACGTACTGGCGGAACTTTTAGTTACACTTACTTAAAATTGAACTGTTATCCAAATAATAATGTTTAAATGTTTAAAATGTTATTCAAATTGTACTGTTTTGACAGGAAAATGTCTATGCAATGTAATAAGAATTAACGAATATCCGATATTATGTTCGGCGGATAATGCACGAGCATAAAAATCCTTGTATGTAATAAGTCGTGAAAGATTATGGTGCAGACTACTATTACACTGTTACTACGATATGTAATGTCAGAGTAACAAACTACACAATTTCAAATAATGTACATGTAAGGAATAAAGCGAAGTAAATTCAATTTTTTGAAAAATTTAACCGGCTTACTAAACTTAAGAAATTAAAAGCTACTATTTTTATCCAGCAACATTTCCATTCACAGTGAGAAAATTAGTAACTACGCAGGACAGTATTAGTCTTGTCTTTCCAAATTAACTTTCCGTTTTTAAACGTAACAGCAGTGAGGCGATTAAAACGTAAAGCATTTCAGAATAACTTACCAGTTTTATAAACTCTCAAAATCCTCTTATTAATCTGTACGCTTTATAAGCAAAGAACAGATATTAACTTATAAGTTAATTGAGGCAGCAAGACATTGGGGTTAGTACGATTAAATGTATAACATCTGAAGGTTGTCTCTACAAAATTACATTTAAACCACGAGTTGAATTTATTAACCGGATTACATTCGTTACAATAATTAAAACTAATTTGTTATGCGTGTAATTAGTGGTTCTATTTTAGACAGATATTTTTAAGATGAAATTACTTGTATAATCAGTACATTTGTTTTGTAGTTACATCGTGTGTTCTGCTAGATCAACTACAAAATTTGCTTTGACATTAATCTATTAACAAAACATTATTGTAAACAATAAGGTTAAAAAACTACTGTACACAAAAAGTGTATGTTCCCACAAAAGATATATTTTCTTTTCTTCTTCTTCTACCAGAAACTAGGTAGGCTGTTCCAGTTCCAAAGCTTCCTACACTTCATCAACGCTTCCTAAGTCTTCCTAGGCTTCCAACGCTTCCAACGCTCTAAGACTTCGTTGTCCTGCAGGCTTGTATTGCCAAACTTCCTTAGGGAACCTGCTATCTGGCATCCAAATCATATAAGCAATTCATCGCTCTTTGTTCTTTACAATACAATGTTGGATATTAGGAAAGTTCAACTGTTCACAATTGCCTTCACTGTAGATTCTATCTCCTTGTGTGCAGACTTTACTAGATTGCAAGGATTTCATCTCCGATGCCTGTATTCTACTCAGATGTTTTCTCCCGGAACCAAAGTTCCAAAACTACACAACAATACTCGCACAGCCATCAGCTTATAAAATTTCAGTCGAGAATCTGTTTCGAATGTGACGGCACTCGACGCATTGTGACAAATACTGATAGAAACTTAGCCAACTCGTAATCATATCACATTACACGTCATAAGTGATGTCACAGCCAAGATAGCTGAAATGCGACACCTGTTCTTTATTCTTATTATCCAATACAATCTTATTTCGCAAAGGGTATTTGCCCATAAATGCCATAGGTTTTGTTTTGTGCATAGATATTTTTAAGTTGTAATTTAAAAAGACTTGCTGTAACTGGAACATTGACCTCTGGAGATCGCATTTGTTGTTTTGGGTGAAATATTGATCACCCTCAAACAACACTGTGTTCATGTATGTTCTATTATTTAGTTTTGTTTCCTGATCCACTCATAATTTCTACTCTATAACTATGTCATAATTTTAACAGTGTTAGAGACCAAGAAGTTATGTAAGTTAAATAGTTACAATAAACTTATTTGAAATCAATCGGGACAAATTTACTGACATTTTCTGAGAGACAATTTAGTTTCAGAAAATTTGCCGGCATAAAATGAAACGTAAACAAAGCACTTAGGATAAATTTAAACATGATATCCTATAAGCAAATTACATCCAATGACTGTCATCAACGATTACACAGCCAACTAGGAAAGCAAGCCTGCCCAAATAGTCAACAATTGGCACCTGAGGAATGGATGATTTGACTTAAATGAAGTAAATAGAGTAACAAACACGTGAGGTAAGTATATGAAATAACAGAAACAGGAGTACGAAAAATGAGTAGCATTATCGGAAAGGTATAGAAACGTGACCTATAGAAAGTTCTCACAATAACTGTTGCAAACAACAACAAAACCTTATAGATACTTTTTCTGTTGCTGAAGATAACAGAGCAAACTCGATTTGTTGGAACCGTGGTTATATGTGTGCCTGATCTTTCTAACTTTGTCGAGAGTTACATAAAACATTGAAACATAAGCACATAGCAGTCGGTAAGTAAAGTATAAGGTAATTTAAGAAATGTAATAAACATAACCAGTTTGGAGATTAAAAATACATAAACAAATACTTCAAAGTATAACGTGTAGGGGAGGAAAAAGTACGACAAACATTAGTAGAAGGCATGAGACGTGTTATTATTTTTAGAGGTAACGACGAAATGTTCGTTGACAGAAAATCCAGTTATCTCATTTACAGCTTCCTGCTTAAACAAAACGACACTGCCTTACTGTACAATAGCAGTATTTCTTGGTGACACGTTTATGACTACTCTCACTTATTAATAAATATGTTGGAGTTTCATTACTTTACATAAAGATACTACATAATTACCTTTATGTAGTAGATGGCATTACAGTACCATTAAAATTTTAATTATTATACCTTTTGGTTGGTAAATGACCTGAAGATGGCTTTACTGCCGAAAGCGCTCGTCAATACCAAAGATAACATAGTGGTGTGTACAAATTTACTATAATTGTTATAAAAATTAGTCGTAATATTTAATAATTGAAACCTATATATTAGTGTTTAAGATCGATAATAAACAATGTGGAAAGCACATAACTACAGATTTTAATGAGACCGAGAAGAGAAATTAATGCAACACCCGTCACTAACTATAGTGAGCGACTGTAGATTAGGGGACGTGCGTTCTGTTTCAAAATTTTTGGAAACAGTAGAGAAATTTTGTTACAGTTACAAAGGACTCGGTGCAAAAATGAGATTTAAAAATTGTGGATATACTGAAGGGCTTCTTTCATTGTGAAAGCAACTTTTAGCTTTTCCAATTGTCAGTGACAAAGTTGAAACAAACATTAAAGTTGAATTCCGTTAAAGTGCATGTATCCGGATGACAATATATTCATTTTAAATTGTTTTTATTGTCGAGCCCCATTTCTGGTATTTATTATTATTTATTATGCCTGACTTCCCAAATAAGTGCCTAATATATTTTAGGAAGCTGAAAATTATTAAAGGCTAACAAATTAACCCCAATATCTGGATTCCCTCACACACAATAGAGAATATAAGTGAAGTAGTTTAAAATATATGTATATTTCAAATTTAATTAAGATTAATGTAGACAAATTCAGCGCTTTTTATAATCGAAAAGTTCTAGTGTTTAGTTTACTTTCTAAAGTATTGAACTATGTTGAGTGAATCTGTCCCCTCATGCAGTTTTAACTTTCAGTAAAGTGGAGAGACGGATAGCTAAACGCTTCTCTTCTTTCAACCTAAACACATTGGAAGGGAATCCACGATTATGGCAGCAACAATAGGAATGACGTGGTGGCAAGAATACTGCATAGTAATGTTTGTTGCACAGTTGTTCAAACTTGCGAACCACATGAAAATTACCGCCAATAGACAAACCAAATACTCCTACATTGCTCTTAATTATTAACTCCTATTATGGAAGTAAAAGTTTCAATTTTGTGCTCGCTTTACACAACTAATTGAAAGTCGAAGACTGTGATAACAGATCACGTTATAAACGCGTGGCCTGTTATAAATGGAAAATATAACATCTATGTTTTAAAACATGTGTATCTTTGACCGTGAGTATACTTCCTGAATACAAAAGTATTATTCCGTAATTATACACTCAAATGTTATCAACCTTTAATTTGCGGTTTCTCATTATTAATATTTTATCCTGTTACATGACGTACAAACGTTTATTCAGGACACTAGTCAGTATATCGCGGAGTTTTGAATTTCATAATTAATCACATGTATTAAGTAGTCAACAATAATCTTAACTGTATAAGAAAACAAATATTGTAACTTGTCGTTGTTTAAAACATTATTCGTGTTCAATAAATGTATTAATGTTTGTTACAAAAAAAATAATTTTATAAAATATTTACTTTTTTTCTTTGAAAGTATATTTAATTTCTTTAATTCAATTAGTTTATTCGTTTAATTTTGGTTTCCCAATTAATTAATGCACTGTTCTTTAAAACTTAAGAATTCGTTGAAGTCTAGACGATCCCTGTCAAACGCGGTAAAATTCTAATTTGAATAATTATTAAGTAATGTTGCGTTCGATTTTGGAATCGATTCACCCAGTGGTAGACTAACTTTGAGTCACCTTCTTCAATAAGTTATTTCAATTCTTACTATGTCTTCTTCCTGTTATTAAATGCTGAAAATCATTAAATTATATTTATCTAATAAATAAAACTCTTTTGCTGCATTAACTCTTAAGTTTTTATTTAATTATTTGTTTTTAAATTTGAAATGTTACTACATCGACTTTGTCTCTAGGGTCGAGAATTACAATCGTTAGTTGTGTTGAAATTTTTTACAACACTTATATTAATTCTAAGGTTTTTTGAACTATTAGAAAAGTCAGAAATGCCGTAGAGAAGTACAATACTTACAAATTAATCTTAAATTCTATCAAAATTTACATGAGAAACTGAATTTTCTTTAAGTAATATTGTACAAATAATGTCTACATAGTTACCGAAGCTCACTAGCACCGCGTGGGTTGGTTTGACATGAAAGCGTCACTTCAAAAAGTATTTCATCATGGCCGCCATCAAAACGTTCGTTATTGTATTAAAGTTCATACACCAATTTCCCTTAATATGAATGGAATTATATACAGTTTTTTACTGAAATAATAGTTATTTGTTCGTTTTCTTTCACTGGAGTGTTAATTAATAGTGTCTGTGATGTTTCTTCTTAGTGTGGTGTGATCGATAATGTTGGGTTATATGACAACGGTTTCCTCACCTTGCTGGTTGACCAAATATTATTATCGGCTATTCGTTTTGCATTGTGTTCCTTTATGTGTTTCTCCTTTTGTTTCTTATTATTGGTTTTCTGTCTTCTTAAATCTTCATTATCATTACTATTTTTATTAATTTTGAATTTTCTTTTTCTTTTAACCTTACACACTCAGATTTGAATTTTTAGTAAACATTCATTCTGCCATACATAGGGCTGACCCGCTCTTCTTTCGTGCTAACAAGACACTGTAAACGTTTTCTTTCGAATTTGAATAGTTTGGCCAATTTGTTCTAATTTCTGGTTGGCTAATTTGACTGAATTTTGGGGTCACATGACCTAGTACTTCTTACAATACATGATTTTTTACACCCTAGTACATATTACTCTCTATTTGTTAAATAGTTTATCTTAATTTAATTTACAGCATGTTATTCTTTGTTTTATTACAATTAAAATGATACCAAATATGGCCTGTGTATGTGTCATAATAAATGTTCTGTTTTTTTACAAAATTATGCTGTTTATGCCATTTGGGTCTTTTGACCATCACAAAATCATATTATACTTCTGGGATTGGTCATTACCTTTGATTTATTAGGGAAAACAATCTAAAAGTGGCAATTTTATTGTTTACCTATATAAATTCCTAGTGTTTTACACTTTTGGTTAATTTATTTATTTATTTTTTTTTATATAAGTTAATTTCTATGTTTAGTTGATTCGTTGCTTGTCTATGTTTTGTTGTTTGTGTATTGCTTCTGATTATATTATTTGTTTTTTAGTTAATTTAAAAAATCTTACAATTAAATACAAAATTCCTCTGAAAATTACAAATTACTCTCCTCCTTCTACGTTAACATTTTTTAACAAACTAGTATTTCCTTTTTCCTATTATCATTTGTACGCATTTATAATTCGGTTAAAAATGATTTTCAAATGTCTTTAATAACCTTCTGTTACGGAAATATAGCTGATGCAATTCCATAAACGATATAGACAGAGTGATACACTCTGTCGAAGTGATTGCTTTTATAAGTGATTCAAATTACGCAAAATAAAGGCGAACGAAGTATTATTTCTACAAACTCTCCCCCATCCTGTTTGCTTGTTCTGAACAAATGAATTGTTGTTTCTAAAAGCGTTAATTCTCTTAAGAACTTTCAGTAGCTGCGCCGCACCGTTGTACAGCCTACATACATAATTCAAGCAGCCTTAGTTTTAACGGTTCACAGCCTACAACTGCTGGGCTTACTCAAAACTGCACGCGCTGTTATTTACAACTCTCGTACTGCTAAAAACGGACACGTTTATCCACGAAAGCTGTATAAGAACAGAATAAAAATAATAGAAATTCGAATAACAAAACTGTCAATAATTGATAAACGTATGTACGGTGTACGTGTTTAATATAGTACAGTTTTAGTAAAGTTTTCGTCAATATCAATAGTTTCGTCAACTAATAATAGTTGATGACTTAAATATTACATAGTGTGTTAGCCATGAATTTCTGTGGCATGTGATTGCAATATACTGCAAAACCTTGAAGTTATGTTTAGTATTTTAGTTGATATTATTAATTATTGACGCTTAGTTAACGTGAACGTAACAAATAATTTTATTATATGATAACACACACACACACACACGCATTATTTTACTTAAGAATAGGCATTTTATTGAAATTACATTGTATTTTGGTAGTTTTAAGTATCGTCATCATATTCAAACAAACTCTATATTCACTGTTGAATTGTTATAAAATAGCTCTAAAATACATGTCACTGTGGTTGTATCAAAAGTTTAAACGAATGTTCAAATAATAGAATAATAATCGAACGTATAATAATATTTAGTAAATATGTATAGTTTATTTAATTAATAATAGTAATAATCAACAATGGTAAATTACAGTTAGAGGGTATAGTTAATATTTTTGTGAGTTTATCAGTTGTTTCATAACAACATAATAGCAAATATTATGCTGATAATTGCGATTAGTTTTACTCTAATGATAAACGTATCAAAATATGGTATAAATTTAATTTTATATATGTGTGTATATATACTGTAATGGACTTTCTAACTGCACATGCAATGTAGCAGATACTAAAGCATATGATAGCATACAAAGACAATATATAGAAATAAGTAAAAAGTACAGGTTTGAACATTGTAAATTAATTGATAATGAACATTGTACAAACTGTTAGATTTAGAATTTTTAGAATTGTAAAACAACTTTAAGTGCAGTGAAATGGTGCGTAAGTATACTTAGCCGTGTGTGTAGTGCGAATGTAGGTATACGTCATTATCTTTAGGGATATTCTTAAAACTTACGGTAATTTAAATAACTTTCGAGAGATGAGAAATTTTGAGACGGTACTTATATGAAAACGTTCTAATAAAAATACCTTACAACAGTAGTTATCTTAACAATTAGTAACTGATTGTTTTTCAAGTAGAAAGGCTTCATAGCCCATACAATCGGTCGTAAAATAATTCAGTTTTTTTGAACAAACCTTCTGAGAACAGGTTTGTTCTGAGACCTTCCTATACAGGAAATATATTATCGGTAGTAAGGTAAGAAGAAGGGTTTGCCGAAGACCCAATCAGATTACGAGGAATTTAGTTGATGAAAAATATGATAGACGCATAGACCAGTCTAGTCTCCCTTCGGAATCGACAACGAGTAAACGCTGCCCTTTTGACAATTGGTCTGCCAGTCGCGACGAACGCAAAGAAAATGAGTTACTGCGTAAATTATTATAATTCAATCCTATCCGTGAGAGTGAAAAATATTTCGTTTAGGGTATATAGATACTTCAAATTTACTGGAAAGCGTAACACAAGGAGTATCGGTTTGCGGTGTGAACTTGTATATAACCATGCACGCGAGAAATATCTACACGCCCAAAAGCGATCCTGGATATGGACAGAGTAAATTAACCCACGTATTCATCTAGATAGGATCAACTCGTCGTATGAAGGATCTGCGGTTGACATTAAACGGAAGTAAACTTCCATTTACTACAGACCCTACACGTAGAAAAACTTATTTAAAAGAAATACTATTACATCATTAAATACTTTATAGTTTAAATAAGAGAAGAGAAATGTTTTAAATAATAATTTATCTCACTGTACAGCAATTAAATTCTAGTCGTGTTACGAAAGTCAAGAGAGACAAATTAATTATTTTTGGTAAACTCCATTAATAGCGTAGTAGTTTGTCAGAAAGTTAATAGTATCAATAATAAGTCAGTGCCATTCGAATAATATCTATCTGGATTCCTTATTCTTGGTGACCCATATAAGTCGCAATGTGTGTGTAGATATATAAGGATTGAAGCTCACTTAGCTGTTAGGCCGTTATGCAGACCTATTACAGCCATATTCAGTAGCAGTTTACAGGCAGGTCTCGGTTTCCGTTCTACGCTCTACTATTCATTAGAAGTTCATAAATGAAACCAATAAGATTAACAATCTTAGAAGAGACATTGTCTACAGTGGTATTCGTTTCACAACAAGTAGCTTATGACTTATTAGACTAGAAACGCTTGCAGAGTTTGGGTGACTAGAGTATCTACTGTCACTGACTCTGCGCATCTATGAAGCCTTGTTTAATGTATGTTGTTTTAATTCTTTTATAACCGAACGATTTGTCCATTCTTAGCTCCTACTAAGGCTCAGTCTCGCTCTGAGACATGACAATGAGGAGAATAAAGACCTCAGTATTGAAGAGTGGTTTATTCTAAGAATAAGATAACAACAACAATAGTTATGTTGAATATAAATGAAAATAATATTAGATATTATAATCACTTGAAAATTACATCAGCAGTACAGCAGTACGTGTTACACTATACCGTAGACATTAAGAGAACTTATAACTCACGGAGGAACTTTTTAATATTCAGTAGCCATTATAGAGCAGAGGTTTCTCGTGCTTATCAAAGGTGATATAAATACTGCTAGTTACGTGTTTAAAAAGCTTTGTTGTTTTTATAAACAAAAAAGTCGTTTTTTATAGCAACCCATTTTGTTTGGTCATAAGGCATACGATTTAGCGATCACTTTCCCTGTTAGTAAAAAAAACAAGAACACAAAAATATTATATGAGCATTTGATACAAATTATTTCACAACTAAACTTTTGTTAAAAATAAAGTTAAAATTTAAGTGTTAGATAAATATAATTTGTTTAGTTTTCACAAGTACTGTAAATCTCTTATAATAGTTAACGCTCAATTAACGATTTACTTTTTATTGATTATTGTACTGTTGTTGATTATTCAGGTATACAGGCTAGAAGTTTTTAAGTTAAATGTAATAATACAGATAGAACACTTAAGAAGTTACAGAATTACTTGTAAATTTTAAACCTTACGTATAACTGTTTCAGATTTACAAATTCTAAGAGACATACTGTATGTGTATGACAAACAGTTTGTAAAAGCCACCAGTGTTACCGCCTTCTGTCGAGTGCAGTAGTACGGTCATAACATATTTAATTTCTTAATGTGGCAATGAAACAAAAGAAACTCCTCAGTTCCCAGTTGAAAGCTACCGAAGGCACTATTTCAAGTTTTATTATCACATTCAGTGATAAAACGACTTTTATCGAGTGCAATCTGCGACCGACTTCTAAATTTACGACACACTCAGACTGTATAAAACTGCACACAAACCAATAACTTTTAGGGATGTAACTGTTCCTCTGGACATAAAGTAACAGTATTTGATTTACATGTGGCAGTATGTGTGGACATAATGTCTAATTTTTTAATGGATAGTGGCTTCCTTATTCGAATTAAATACACACTTAGATTGCATACTTTTCTAAACATTGCGCGCCATATTCAGCGTTGTACTATACTAAAATAATTCAGAATTTAATGGATGTTTTTGACACACTGCGTCAGGCAGCAGAATTGTAAACGAATATACCTACAATTGTTTTTGTTTAAAAAGTAAAATTTATGATGACGCTAAATAGTAGTAAAAAGATTACTTTTAAACTTTACAAATATGGACGCTTGGATGTTGTATGAAATCCAGGGCACACAAAGTCTCTTTCACATAAAAATCTCTTTAAATCGTATAGGTTATGGTCTTTTTCTAAACACAATATAATTCTTATGAAAGTTCAAATACAAATCTTTAATTGGTAACAAACGAACTACCGTTGATTAAACAATATTCATAGGACAAAATTAGATGCAATATCTGCTCCAAGCTGTGTCTTTAGAACGCAAACTATGCAGGAAAGAGTTGAAGAAGATAGAAAACAACTTAACGAATAATTCAATACGTAGAAATGAAAATGTACACTAGAATATTTTTAAATGATAGTAAACGTTTAAGACATTTTTAATCATAACTCGGAATATCGTAATACAAATAAACGAAATAATTGTAATGTTAGTTCTTCATATGAAACATGTAGGCCTATGAGAACAGATATGGTTAGAAAAATAATAATTTTCTAATAAAGTTTCCGTCTTTAACAATCCTAATACAGTATAATTTAAGTTAGTATTTCTGCAATAACTGCTGTAACATATTTTGCGTAATGTGACTGACGCCACTTCACTTTCAATGTTGATGACGCCAACCATCCAACAACCGTCCGAGTTCGGTGACCATAGAGAACTTATTTCAAGTCGATTTCCCTGCACTAGGTTCGAAGCCACGACGCCTCACATTGAAAGCGAGTGCCCTGACCTCTTCTCCAGTGCAATTACAAAAAAGCACTCTAATACCTGTTATTTGGAAGAAACTCTTTATTTGTAAAGAGTTGTGTTTTATCGCTAAGGCAGTAAATGTTAAGGCATGTGCTTTAAAATTCTTGTTACGGCGTGTATTTTTGAGTATCCAATACTTTTATTTATTTTAGTAAATAGCTTCTTAGCGTGTGATTATTAAAGATGTTATCGTCTTGTGCAAACTCTTTCGATAGTATATAATAATACATTTATCACTTTAACTAACTCCGTATTGAGTGCTAAGAAGTCAGAATTTGCTGTCCACTAATAAGGTTCACGTACGTCATGCCATTTTATTTTATGTGAGAATTATCGGTATCATATATAAAGTTAAGCTCTCTATTGTACAGTCATTAGGATTAACGAGAATAAGTTGTAACAGAACCTAAACCTTAGTAGTGACAGGTTTTCTACATTACGCTTCAAATATTTATTATTTTGTAACAAAAGTACGTTGAAAGACACACCAACCTAAAAAACAAAATTAAGTAGAAATTAATTTGACTCCGTTATCATAGGCTGTAATATTGTGTTACTACAGGTACTGAAATCAAACAAGTGCTTAAATAATAAAATTTAGTTTTTCATTGTAAAGCATATATATTATAGACTCTCAACCTCAGTGCATGCAGAACATATGTGGCAGCAGCATATACAAAACATTTATAAACAAATATTTCGTCGAATTTGATTATTTTTGTCTGTATCAATTAATATTACAAACTATTAATGTTTAGCTTATTGAGAATACTTTTAAAGCCACCATTTTGTAATGTATCTGGATGTGAGCCGCCACCTTAGGCCGAGGCCAAAAAGAGCTGTAAGCCAACAATTCTTTCCAGTTACAGTTTGATTGCAAATGTTTATTTTGTAGGACTTTGTTTCAATTTATACTTTTTGAACTGAACGCTATTGATATCACTAATAACGTACACGGTTTAAATTTTCAGTTTTCAGACCCCAAGAATTGTTGTGTCTATAAGGTAATTTAGGTTATTTTGTTATCTGGAACGAATGTATAGTTTTATACTATAATGTCTTTATATTATTATTTTCGTCTGTAACATGGTTTTTTTGTGTTAACTACATTGTTTAAACGCACTTATTTTTATCTAATCTACCTTCTGTTGGCATTTAACACCACTTTATAATTTATAAGGTTTATTATAATACCTAGCTTTACATAATGCTTGTGATTCCTTGATCATGTCTATGTATGATTTTAATTTCTGTTTGTTACAAACTAATTCTACATTTTATATAATATGATTGAGTTTTGCTTACTTACACTATTACATACATAATTTGAGTTTAATTATTTTTTAGATTTTCACATACACTAGTTAATACCTTTTAATTTGTATTTAATATTTTACCATACTTTATGATTCTATTATTATTTGACATTTTCACCCACTACAATATGGCTGAAAGCTTCCTTGCCTGTCTCTAACCTAATGTTGTTATACGCTTTATAATTTTCAATTATTTTGACAAGGTTTGTGTACTTTAAGAATTTACAGCAATACAATACATATATGATTATATCCATATCAGCTCATAACTAATCTTGCTCGTATAAAATTTGAATTATTTCATACAATTGTTCTATTAATAACTTACTAACTCACATTATTATTTATTTAGAATAAATAATACTAATTTGTATTTTATATTTGTTATAGTTTTTCTTTACAACGTTTGACAGTTTTTTAATTTACCGTCATAATTTTTAATTATACTTCTGATGATGACGATAAATTAAAAAACTGTGTAAAAATTGTAAATAAAGAACAACAAAAAATATATTCTTATTTTAAAATATAAATTATTATTATTTATTATAAATTTATTATTTATTATTTATATAATATTTAAATATTTATTTATATTTAAATATTATTTATACTGTTATATAAAAGTCAAACAATCTAAAAGAAATATATCGTTGTATAAATATGGTAATTATTTAACATAGTAGAGTTTTAAAAACTGAAAGAATATCATCGTAATGTAGGATTGTTTAGAATCCTATAAAGAGAAAAAAGGTTTGAGTAATTAAATGAGCAAGGTAAATTGTCAATTAAGTTAAAAGAGTTACTTTGAAAAATACCTACACTACTTTAATGTTCTGAAACTTGGGTCATAAAGAAAAAAGATGAACAGAAGATACAAACAGAAATTAAATTTTCTGAGATCAGTTAAAAAGTGTAATATACGAGATCATATAAGAAATGAGGAGATAAGAAGGGATATAGATATTTTTGAAGTTAATGAGTTGATTGGAGAATACAGAAGAAAATGGATTCAACACATAGATAGAGCGGTAGAAAGTAGAATACCAAAGATGCCAAATGATTACAACCCTAGAGGCAGAAGAAAAGTGGGTAAACCTACGAAAAGGTGGACTGTAGATTAGTAGCAGCCCTAAAGCCTATAACCGTTAAAAAGATGATGATGACTTTGAAAAATAGGTAAAATTATTGAGTTTGTTGCAATCAGGCGAAGTAATTAGGAGAGACCAATCTGAGGTATACGACCATTAGAAATGTAGAAATCACTTTCAGAATAAATCATTGGGGGGTTGCAGTGGAGGGACGAGTACTGCAATGGTTTAGACTTATAACGAAAATGGACGAAAGGAAACCAAAACGCATCATGAATGAACGTCCAGGAGAAAGAAAACAAAGGTGAACACCAAAATTAAATTGTGAAAAGTATGTTGAAAAAGTGGAGACTAGAAAGGGCCTTATTGAATAAAGAACGTTTTGACAAAAATATGTGGGCGTTCATAAAGCTGGTGAAGAACCCTGACGCATGATAGTGGGATGATAAAATGTCGAATCGGAAGAAGAGTGGTTAAAAACTAAATTCAATGCAAACCGACGACAACGTAAAACGTTAATACAATGTCCGTACAAGGATTGTCATAGAAAATTTACAAGAATCGCTTACGTATATTGTCTCAAGTAATGTATTACTCACTTACGTTTATGTAAGACTAGAGCGTGACATAATCTTATTCATAGTGACTTCAAGAAAGCACAGAAAAACAAAAATTAAGTACAAGAATGTATCACTCAAGCCTTAGTGTTCAGTTCATTTTATAAAAGTCAATACTCATTTCATTAAATGTGGACGATTAATATCTTCAAAACGTTTAGGTGTATGAAATTGTAGTATCCATACTTTAATCTGTACCAATAAACATAAACGTGTCATGGTAATGAGAGTTGTTTTAAAAGTATACCGTATATCTAAGGAAAGGTCGAGAAAGATTGAGAAAAGGAGATGGCTGAGAAATAAACAGAGAATGAGCGAAAGAGAAAGAGATAGAGAGGCGATCAGGGAAATAAATGCAATTTTTGGCTAGAAACATATCAGTAAAGTGAAGATATTTACTTTATTTTTGTTTATCTCATTTGTATAATGGCATTCCTGGTTGAGAAGAAATGAGTAATACGATATTTGAAATTAATTTAATAATAATTGGAAAATATTATACATGTATTGTGGAAACTGTAATCCTGACGGAAAAATGAGTTTGCATAATTAGTTCTGATATCTTAGGGTTTTTCCGATATGGTGATTTAAATGTGACAGAACTCTGAGAGGAACGATTCAAGAAATAGTAGTCGTGATGGAAGGATATGGAGAGAAACTAGAAGTAGAAAAATATTAAAGTGCTGACAATAACAGGGGTAGAAGATATGGGAATAGAAATATCAGAGTTGAATACAGATATAGGCAAATAGGTACACTTAAGCAGGATATTGAGAAAGAAATAAACCAGCGAACAAGAGACTAGTAGAAGAAGTGTTTAATAGCACAAATGGAATTTTGTTTTGCGTAACACACTTGGATATGTAGAAGAGTATTGTTCTAGCGACAATACCTGTAACTATGCAATTATTCTCGACGGGTTGGACTGAAAGAGGTTGAATATTCTTGAATCCCAGCAGGTTATAAATATAAGCGCCGGCGGCCGGCCAAGTTCAATTTTAGACCAGCGATATTAGAATTCGGTTCGGAGTGATTGTTAGAATGACTTGCAGTTTAGTGATTATTTGTTTTACTTAGTGCAACACTGTAATAAGATAAAATTTATGGTGTGCGTTGAACAAATTTCAATTGATGAATTTTGTTTAATTTTTTGAATTCTAATAAAAGAAATGTATTTATTTAATTAAATAAATACTCACTTGCACTGTATTTAACTGAAGATATTCCATGGGAGACCTGGAGGAAACTCAACGAGTTATCTACAAAGGAATAACATGTAGAATTGTGTAGAATTGTATAAGAGCGTCTTTGTTTATTTCTTATTATAATTAGTTACGTATTTAATTTCTCACAACATTAAGTACGTAATTAGTGACTTCATCTGGTGTCAGTAATTCTGTTTCCACTGTACAACACGACAATCCGTGCGACCGTGGCAACAATATAAATGGAGAGAGCGGTAGTGTATGGGATACCAAAGGCCAGAAAAGGGTAGTGTAGGGTATGGGCAGAAATGGGTGTGACGATGTCGACTATAATTTATCTTCAGAGTTTCAACGTCTACACTGCCATTTACACTACTTTCCAGGAAGCTGCATATGTCTGCAGTCTTCATAAATATTGCTAGATGTATACCGATATTTAGCTTGGAGAAACCAAATTGACGTTAGAAATAGTAAAACATTCACAAGTTTCTTTAGAAGTTTTATCCAGGTTATGCTTAATTCGATAAGTACAATTATCGTTCTGCAAGTATGTGTTTTACCTACCTTACAGTATTTTATATATAAACTAGCTGTTTGATTTTGTGGACCCTGTCGATGCGGTAAGGTCTATAATCATTTCTAAACAGGTATTATTATCATTCTCTAATACCTTTAACTAGGCCGTCAAAAAAATCATGAGAAGTTTACACAAATTAACTAACCATTATTTACAGCTAATTGTGAACATTAAATTCCTTAATTGTAATAAATAACAAGTAAGAAAGTTAGTATAGTTTGGACTAATTTCAACACACAGTCTTTTACTTATCCGTTACGACCATTTCGGTTCTAACGCCCAGACGGACTATTTCAGAAATATGCCGTTATGAAATTACTACTGCTGGCTCCGTGCTCTATCCATGCATACTACACAAGGTATAAAGGAATAGGCGACGTAAGAAAGACCATTTACAGTAAACACGTGTAAAATTTATTTATCATTCGTGTTGCTCAATGGTATTGTCTACCATTATGTCTACGTAATGTTCAACTTAGTATTATCTACTGACTTTTCATGATGTATTAAGCAAAATGTAACATAATGTAATCGTAATACAGTAGTTGGTTATTTTGTTTTATAGATCAATTATATATTTTAACAAAATAAATTTGTCTAAATAATGTTTAATTTAAGGACAGCAGACCGCAATTTTGTGTCCGCTTTAGTAGCATACAGTCGTTTGTTTTATAAAAAAAGCTTAGATTTTAGAACTAGTATGCTACAAACACAGTACTGTGGTACTAACGTATATCATCCCACGTTAGTGTTTACTCGTATCCGCTGAAGATGGCAGTCACTGGTACTGCCGAAACGTCTGGTTTTGTCATAAACTTTGGACCACGGCCAAACAGCCCGGGAAATAATTTTAATTAAAATGACACCGGCCGTGCAAGCCTTCGTACAACAGAATGCTATATAATTTTCAACGGGAAGTATTTCACTTTACAATAACATTTACCTAGACACGTTTCCTTGCTGTGCTTACATTAAGTGGTATGCAGCCCACAGATTGCAAAGTGGGTTTCGTGTTCTAACGTTCCAATTACGTGCACGAAGAGGCATTTTTATGTACGTAAAATTGTTAACATACATTACAAGCAGTATCAAATGACGTACCAATTTAAATCTACTGTCAAGGTCACGGTAGTCGACCTTCTAAGAATTAGGCGGTGGAAGGGAAGTATTGAAACAAATAAAATAGCATAAGACAGGCCAAAAAAATAAAAAATATGACGTTACAGTATCAGCGGATGAAGTAGACACAAATCTATGTATATTGAAATTTGCTGACTGCTGTCTGAATACCATGCTGACTAACGTGAAATCTTCTTCTTATTCTTCTTTATTTTCGATATTTCTTGCTCTTCACCCCTTGTTGATTTTAACCAACTGATCTTTCCATTTCATTCTATCGTATATTTTCTTTCTCAAATTTTATTCGCTATATCTTTCAGGTCTTATGATACATCGTGTTGCCACCTCTTTTTCGTTTTTTAAACCTCCTTTCCAAAGTATAAATAAAATTGCACTTCGGGCTAAACCCGTCCGTTGTACATTAGAAGTTCGTGTATCCCCTTGACACAGGGACATTATTCTAAAAAGAATCCATGATTTCGACGCATCGATACGTCAGCAGGAATGAGAAAATACGGTGGGTTCTGTTCGGAGTAGGAGTTTTATTCAACCTCTTCATCGGCCTGCTCTGTATTCTTCCATGCATCAGAACCCACTCCAAGATTTTCTTTGGAGTTTCTAATTTGCCGATTTGTGCTGTGTGCTCAAACTATTCTAGACTTAGTAATTTTATCTACCTTACAACGTTTTCTCCATTAATTAGCTGTTTGAGTTAGTGGTTCATATGGATGCGGTAAGTTCTATATCCTTAAGATGATGGAGGAAAGACGAAAACTTAAAAAATCTACTAAGGAGGAATATCAGAAGAGATACAGAGTTTTAGGAAATACAATTAATAGGCGAGCGAAAGAAGACAAGTAAAATATCTGATACAAATATCTAAAGAAGTAGAAGAATGCAAGAATAAAAAAATTTGTAAATGATTTGTGGAAGGAAAGAAAATTTGTAGCTAAACATTGCACTAAGAGGAGAATAAACCATTCATAATATGAGCGAATTTACATACTTGGGCAGTAACATTTCAAAGGATGGCCGAAGTGGAAGAGATATTATTAGCAGGATAAACCAAGGAAAGATTGCATTTAACAAAAATTGGAGAATACTAACAACAAGTTGCATCTCCCTTAAAACAAGGAAACGAGTTTAAGTTTCCTAATGAGCTTTATATGGATCATTGTCATGTATGGTTGCGACAATAGGACAATAGGTATGAATGAAAACGGAAACTTGGCAACTTTGAGATATGGTGTTATCGCAAGATGCTTAAAATAAAATGGTATAGCAAAATTACAAATAAAGAGGTGCTCAACCGAATAGGCAATGAGACGTGTTTGTTGAAAAGCATAACTAGAAGAATGGTAGAACTTATTGGATATGCACTGCGGCATGAAGGACTACTGAAATTGGCGATGGAAGGAATAATAGAAGGTAAAGGATATAAGGGATGACCAAGGCTGCAGTATATAAAGCAAGTTATGGATGATGTAAATTGTGAAACTTATGAGGAAATAAAGAGGCAAGCACAAGATCGATCAAAATAGAAGACTGCTGCAAACAAATCTAAGAGTTGAAGACATAAGAAGAAGATATAAGCCACGACGTACGGAAATAAACAGTAACGAAGAATAAAAAAGTAAGAGTTTAAAACACTGATATATTAATAGTAATGGTTTCGAAGATAACATAAATTCTCAGGGAAACGTTTACTCGTCTGGACAGGAGGTAACTGCGATGTAACCAACACAGGATTAAAATATCGCTACTTTTACGTAGTATAAATTCATTCGTTTTTACTCTTAAACTACTTTATCAGATTCGTATCTTAAAAAACGTATCTCAGCTGTATGATAATATGCCTGGAATTTACATGCCAGCACTCACAAGTTGCCTCGAATTTATGTGCCAGCAGTCAACAGTTGCCTGGAATTTATATGCCAGCAGTCACCAGTTGCCTGGGATTTACGCATGCTTGTAGTATAAGTATTAGACTTTTAAACTTACATGCAAGAGTTCCGTGTATCTAGTTCTAATTACTGAAATACCACGTAGAAAATTATTTGATATTTTGTATGAACCATAGTTGTATGGTAAAATTAAAAACCAAAGATACAAACAACGCTTATATTATAAAGTAAAAATTTACAGATAGGCTACAGGTGGTATGATTCTTGCAAAACTTATTCCAACAAACTTGTATAATATAAAAAAAAGTCTCAGTTTAGTTTCATTAACCTAAGACTAATGTTAGACAAATAATAAGCACAGTAGTGCAGTGTTGCAGAGTAAGTACGATACGTGACAACGTAATTATTATAATAGCTAAAAATACTTACGTAGGTCAGTTGGTAAGTTGCCGGAGTGATACCTATACCTTAGCGGTAGATCTATAAATTTCCTATGTTGTAAAATCCATATTTTTTGTAAACACCCGTTAATTTTAAAGTCTTACTGGCAATTTATTAATTGTTTATCGTCTGTCTGAATTTTACATGCCACGCGTATTTTGAAAAGCGGGCAAAATCAAACATCATGCTGTTTCTTTGTTAAGCATGGTCTAGCGCCAATGGATATTGACAACAAAATGGTTAATGTGTTAGGGGAAATTGCGCTTTCAGAAACAATGGTTTGTAAGCTAGCTGTTATTTGATTTTAAACGTAATTGTACGAGCACTGAAGGTGATCCCCTCAGCGGACGCGCCAAAAGTGCAACAACTAAACGCGGCTCCCACATTGCACAAGTTCTTAGTGTAAAATATGATACGCACAATTACGTGACAAGGTTATGGTTTCAGGAATGTCATCCACTTTGAATCGTTGGTCTTTCAATAGAGTCTATAATTATTTTTTTGTGTCTGGTGTTGTCGCACTTATTGGGCGTTCAAAGAGGTGATAAACTTAACTGCTCACAAGACCGTGTTTAGACTCGAGGACCCACTTACAAACAAATAGTTTTTGAAGTGCCAGTATCTCCTACTACATTTACTAGTTCGCTGAAAATTTCCATTGGTACTAAACCTTTCCTAACAACGAATTCAATCAGAGCACGATGTTTGATTTTGCCAGGTTCTCAAAACACACGTGACATGTACAGTGAAGCTGATAAACAGTGAATTAATTAGCTGATAGGCTTGGACATTAACAGGCTTTTACAAGAAATATGAATTTTATAACACATTAACACACAAAAAACTTTAGTTTTACCACCAACGTATAAATGTCGATCTGCGAACTTTTAGTCTGACCCTCGTACATTATTTCTAAATCTGCTCAGTTCACATTAGTTCCGGCCTTTTAACGAAACTTCAGGTTCAGGATGAACAGAGAAATTGTCTGCGACATTATAACGAAATAACTATTATATTCTCATGGCACAATTTTCTCATAAATTATTATTTACATGGCACAATTGGTAATTACGTGGAACAATCAGGACGTTCTCTTGCAACTTAACTTTTTTTTTCTTAATACTTCGAGACGTTAACAACAACAAAATTAAAACGATAATAACAATCAGACAATTAATAAAAGTTGTCTCTGAGAATATTTTGCCAATACTATACATTTTGATAACCCTTATACAAAATCTGTACGATTTATAAGCAAAGAACAGATGTTAACGTTCAAGTTTATTGAGGATATAAAGCAATTATAAGCTGGTCATCTCAGACACAGAGATCCTGAGAAAAATTTGTAACATCTGAGTTTTATCTCTAGAAATTTATATTAAGCCTGCGGTTAAATTTAGTTACTGGCTTATCTTGTCTACTGGCTGATCAGTTGTATTTTAAACAAATACTTTGCTATATGAAGTTACTTGTCAGAATACCACCTTTGTTCTGTAAATACCGCATGTTTCTTCATAGTCGATTTAACCTTTGGAGAGCCGTACAAAAATTCCTTTGACACTAATTCATTAGCAAAGAATTATTGTAGACAAATTGCTGGCTGCTCTCAGTCTATTACATATTGAAGGTGAATGAATGATGGTTTAAGTCAGCAAAACACAATTGGAAAATATTAAACGGATGTTTAATATAACTTGTTAGTTAAACTCAGTGTTTTAAGTACCCTCAAAGAAAGGAACAAAACTAATATACAATGAACATTATTAAAAATATTATTTCTTTGGCAGCACAACATTGGAGTTAAATAATGTAATCAAAACCATTTAAAGCCAGTGGAAACGGGCAAACGGAAAGGTTTTACTGAAACGAACTGAAAGTTAATCAGGGGACGTACGATAAGGAGAATATCTTAAAACAACATATATTGAAGGCAGCGAACTACACTACTACTACTATTTCTTTTCAAGGTAGGAAAATGCCTATGTACCACCAGAAGAAGTTGTGCTTCTTCTAGCATCTAGCAGCCCTACCCACATTCTGTATTAAAGACTGAAATTATTTGTGACGCGTAAGAAACTTGGTCAAGTGGAATTCAATCTCTTCGTATCTTCTATTTATCCAAACATCCAGTGTGTTGATAATTTTCATGGCCTTCTGCCATCGTTTCCCTGTGACCATCGTTCGTGCCATTTCTGCTTTGTTGTCATCCTTGCTGTTCTGTTTATTCTGGCCTTACGTATGCTATTCCTGCTGTCTCCTATTTATTTCCTTCTCCTACCAGCAGGTCACTATGGATCGTGCCTGCAGTTACCAATATTACAGCGTGTGAAAGGGACTATTATTACTACTATTACTACTTTCAGCAATATTAATATTAATAATAACCCCGTATTAATTAATAACATTAATAAACCATGTCTCTCTTCTTTACTCCCACGAAGAACATGGAATAGGAACTCAACAGCCCAAACCGTGGTAATCCACACTTTGGTAATGCGAAACATCTGAAATAAATTGTTCTAAATTTAGCGAAATTTATCAAACAAATTAAACGTAGAAAGCAGTGGCACTGTGGTCTGAAACAAGCATTACTTTATTAGTAGGCCTACTATTGATAATTTTAGCAAATTGAATGCTCCTGTAGGATGCAAATTCTACAAAAGAATGATTGCCTGCGATTGATTCAAACTTTATAATAAATGGCATTCATTGAAATAAATATAATAAATATTATATATATATATATATATATATATATATATATATAATTATATTGATATAGAAGCTCAAGTAATTTTAACGTAATATAAATTAACATAGTATAACAAATGAATCAGTAAACTACAACATAATGAACACTGGGTAAATACAAAAATGGATCAATAAATCATTTACAAAATGTTTTAAACAACAATAACAATATGTAAAAAAAATTGTCTGGCCTATACAGGTGAAAGGCATAGCAAAATATTCATTGCGAAATAGCAATTCGCGAATACATGATTACGGCTGCAGAGATTCGAACGCCGTAGAGGTAAGTATGCAAGTGAGGACATAGTTAACGGTAACACTGTTGTGTGCCTGTCTAATGTTATATGTAATATGCATCTGTTTAAAGGAATATTTTACCTAATTTATGAAAAGTAATGATAAAGATAAATGAAACAAATTATGGAAGCCGCTATATTAGTCTATAGATTTTGTAAATTAAAACATTTTTCTAACGTGTCAAGTAAAATGATCTTGTTTTATATTTTGCGTGCTTAATGACCAGCATCTTCATTAACCCGAAGATTGCCAACTTTGGTTTAGAAAAGCCAAACTGATTTAATTATACGCCATGGTTAATGGCTGGTATTAAGGCTTCAAGCCAAAAAGCTGAATAATTATTGCCTTAGCTTACCAAGACGAACTTGTTACCGTCAAATGGCGTTTACTTACTGAGGAGAGTCTCTTATTTACTTAATTTCTCCGTTGCCTCCTGTTATTCCTGAGTTGTTTGCACAGGACATGCAGCTCAGAATTTTGCTGAGCACTTTCTTCTAAACTACACAACTGCTCGTAATTATACAAAATAAAAATCTAACCAATTATTTTTGTATTTTCCTACGCCAACAGCTTATTTATGATATGTTACAAAGATGACGATGTTCGGCTATTTAAAATACAGAGGTTTAGATAAAATTAAATCACCCTCAATACTGTAACAATATTTACTACCTGTACCTTTATTTACCCTTGATCCATATGCTACAGTTGCTCTTAAGCACACCCGTTTATTCATTTTTTTATTATCTATAATTTTATCTATTGTTTGGGGTACATTGCACCATAGTTAAATTATATTATTGCACCTTACTTTTATAGTACCTTATTTTACAAAGCATTTCAATCTTTTTGAAACTTCCTCCACTTTTTTTCTATACAGTCGTGCAGTAACGTTCATATATTACCCAATATCAATTATTATATATGCACTTTACATGCGTGGTTATATCGCTCGTTTTATATACGTCTGCTTTCCATTATCATTTTTAATGGCTTAGCGACCTCTACAGATTAATCATCTGATGATGGGGAACATGACGTGAGACGCGTTGTGGTTAATACAAAACAAAGCTAAAGGACGAATAAAAATTGGTACATTTATATTCGAATTTTAACTTATCTATTCATGTATTTTGTTTCCACAGCCTGAAATCTGTTTTTTCACGTCTCAGTACTCCGAACCAAGTCGCATAGACCCGTGTTGAAAAATTAATGGTCTTAAATACCTTCATTTTCTTTTTAAAGGTTATCTTAAAGTCACTGTTCTCTTTAACCGCGGTCAGTTGCAACTAAATCGTACAAAACCCGGTAAGTTGCAACCGACGTGAAAATGTAAACCAGGTCAATTGCTAACCCCCCAACTGCGACCAAAATCATCATGGTATCAGCTGCAGACATAAACTGCATCTATCAAAGGCGTCATGTGATGAGGCTCACATTTTGAATGATAATGTGTAAGGCTGTTTCCAATGTTTATATGCTGTTGTAACCATTGTGCACACTTTAGTATATTTAAACTTACATAGAAAACCTATATAATGACATCCCTCTGCGTCCGCTTCGCTTGCCTGCATAGTCATTGAAATGGCGGGTTTAGCCATTGGCACAGCCTATCAATTTGCCGGTTACTAAAAGCATCACATATTTGCCGCAGCATTAAGGCCGTTTCACACTGGATGCTAAGCTAAGCTAAGCTAAGCTGTCTCACTAACTGCTCACAAAAATAGCGGACCATATATTTAAATGTAAGATTCACACAACATGCTAAGCTGAACTATGCCTTGCTATGTTTCTCACCTTTACCGGCCGGGAATATTTCACATCACACACCTTCAACCAGCAATAGCTGACCATGCGCACAACCCATGTTGGGCCACGTGTTGAACGTAAACAATTCTGAGTGTCAGACGTTTTGACGTTAGTTGTGTTGTGTGTGTTCAAAATATTAGCGTTGTTACTATTTGTGTGTTTATTTTTACATTTCGTTAGTTTAATTTTGTAATAATTGTTAATTTGTCGAGTTTTTTTAATGTGGATCATTACCTGAATGAGTACCTTAATATTTATTTGTACATGTTTAAATACATTTATTTATTATAACTTTTTATCTTTTATTATTCACATTATCACTATTATTTTTTTATAGATAATATAGTTTATTTTAAAAAATAGTAGTTTACCTACACAACATAATCATAATGTTATTCCTTCTATATATATTTCGTTATATTACATGCACATTACCTGCAATTCCATTGATACCCTAAATAAAAACATCCTTTCGAGACCAACACATAAACCAGATATATTACAATAAATAATTTTAAGTGTTTTAAGGTAAAACAGTTAATAAGAACAACTGTGTGATTTTTTTATATCATTTGTATGATTTGTATGTAGTTATTTTCTTACCTCAATAAAATAGCTAAGTTGACATCATGTCTTTGGTGAAATCCGTATCCTCCAATTTGTGTGGATCTTTTCGATGTCGTCTTTAATTATATTTAACAGCTTATAAGTCTTGTTTTTATCGAGTCTAAACTAATTAAGAAATAATACAAATCCATCATCTAAGTCATCCACGTCTAAGTCTCTGACTAAATGGTGAAATTAGCCGTATATTTTCCGTTGTAGGTTGGTTTATTTCGTGTACCCAGAACCGTTTTTCGTTTGTTTCTTCTAAAAAAAGATGCCCACAACAACAGCTTCTCTTCCTCTTCTGAATTCAGACAAGACACTTGACAGAGCGACATCACTATACTTCACAGAAGCAGACCAGAAGCAACACTGAATTCAGAGAGAAGTAGGAACCACAACTTAGCTTAGCATAGCAATCAGTATAAGACCAAAATAGTATAACATGACACAGCATAATACATCTTAGCTTAACTCAGCTTAGCGTTCAGTCTGAACAGCCTTTAGAGCACAATTCTTCGCCCTTTGACGAGTCGTTTCTCCACTCCACCCTCAGCTGAGAGGGTATCACAGATGAGTCAACCGCATAACAAAACTCATAATCATCTATAAGTTCCGTGTTTGGAACAAGAAGGTTTCTCACGAATTCTGTCAGTTTCGAAAAAGTGAAAGTACGGGTTGCAATTGACCGGGTAAGACCACACAAAAACGTCGTTTGGTCGTAACTGACCGATACCGGTCTTTCTGTTAGACCTGTTACTGCCATTTATGCGAATACCTATATTTAGTGTTAGGCTGATATTGTTAAAATACCACTAGGTACATAAATAACCAACAACTGAGTTTAGATTTTCTAAACGGATATCAACCATTTAAATATTTAAAAACTTATTTTTACAATTGCATAATAAAGATTTGCTACTCAAATTTAAATAAAAATATTCGGTCCTCTATTTTAAAGTCTTATCACAAATGTTATTAACTCGTTTATGAGTCTTAATTCAAGAATATTTCTACACAAAACAAGAATCCATCTCCATAACAAGAACATAAACAGAAGTTATATTTTAAAATATAGACTCATACACACATAGGGTGCAGTAGCAGAGCAGTATGAGGATTAGCTTTGTATTACATCGTTTGTCATGGTGTTGTGTGTTTGACCTGACCCGTACACCTATAGTCGAGGGAAACGATAGTCTAGTGGATGTAGGCCGGCCTCGATCAGTGAACAATTCGACACATGTTCTCGAACACCAGATATAGCATTATTTCATGTCACATGTAGCTTGTCACTACCCGTAGTAAAATATATATACTGATTTCTCTTTGGCGGTGAAGGTGACGATGATGAGATTTATATTTATAACACTAGAAGTAGACTACTGTTTTAACACTCATATGGATTTCAAGCCTTTCTAGTTCAGAACTAATATAAGAAATTTAATGCTATAAATGTGTGTTAGTGGTAAATATGAAGAAGTTTCTTGTCTCTTAAGGTACATGGAAAACTCAGAGGTTTTGTGAAAACAACATTTTTTACGTTATGTTTAACTATTTGTCGTGAAAATATTTATGATAATCATTTGTTGAAATTCATCTTAAAAGTTTTTAAAATTTTAAATTTCTCTTTTTTATTACCTTTTCTGTCTATTTGTAATGAATTTATCAGTATTAATTGCATACAAATTTTCAGATAAATTTAAAATTAATAATATTCTGCTATAATAATACACAAATATAGACTCTGCAAGCTAAACTACGAGCCATAAAAATTACTCACAATAGAGACGAGAGAAATTCAGTCTGGCAACTTTCCCATCGCCCTGTTTGTTTGTTCTGAATAAATGAATTGTTTCTAAAAGCGTTAATTCTCTTAAGAACTTTCAGTAGCTGCGCCGCGCTGTTGTACAGCCTACATACATAATTCAAGCAGCCTTAGTTTTAACGGTTCACAGCCTACAACTGCTGGGCTTACTCAACTCTGCATGCACTCCTATTTACAACTCTTATACAGCTACAAACGGACGCTAATTACTATTAAACAAAGTTTTGCATTACTGTCCCTAATAAGCAAAAATTGGTAATAATGATTCGAGTAAAGATAGTATCAACGTTGCGTGAACGTATAAAAATGTTGTCCTACGTAACAGACTTTTACTGGACTTTTAATAAAAGCTTAAAAACTGTACTGTTGTTGGTTCAAATATCACATCGTATTAGCTACGAAATTTGTCCCGTGTGATTGCAATACACCGTGAAAGTTTATTCAGTGTTTGTAATTAATCTTCTTACTTTATTTATGTTTAGCTAACATAGAGCAACTTGAATTATAAAATTTTCTAAGCAAATCAAGGTAATTTTAAATATTATTGTAATATTATTTTTTTTAAATCCAAGTGCATTACTCTGTTTATGAGTTCTTGTCTGCTTTAATATTTTGTTAATTTTTGAAATAAATTTATTGTTTATCGTTTACTGGATTATTTTTTATTAATTTGTTTATTTTATTAAGTTTAGTTTGATTAATAAAACAAGGATTATCAAGCAAAAACAGGTAGTCCCAGAGTTTACGGTTTTTTTAAAATATCGCCGAAAAATAATTCTTCTTAATAATTACAAATAGATTGTGTGGGTTCTTCGCAATCGATTTGTTACTCGACTCAGTTTTTATAGATTACCTGGTCTCTTCTATTGATTGCTTGATGTTCGTTACTCTAGCCGTATTCCTCTCCTTGCTTATCGCCTGCAAATCATTTATCGTAATTTACTTTCAAGAAATAATATATTTCATAAGTTAACAAATCAATTTATTTGATGCTTTTTAATCTCAGGGTAAGTTCAGCAGTTCGTGAATCGAACGGAATAGTAACCGTATCGACTCGCTCACCAAGTTCGACTCGAAAAATTACAATGTTAAAATGAAATACAATATTATTTTTTACTGTATATCAGGTCGTGCAGGGGTGCCCACAGGGGGGGATTCATAGCGCAAGTTGCGCTTTGAGAATTTTTGGGGGGGATTTTTTCAAGAATAACATTTTAAATCCAACATTGATGGAAACTTTTACCATGTTTGTGCAACAAACTAAGCTATTAGTAAAAAACTAAAGCAATTTCATATCTTTATGATTGTTTTAACGAACTGGCAGCATAAATGTCTCTACCAGTACAACTAGTAGTAAATTTTGTTTCGGAATTTGGAA
This sequence comes from Magicicada septendecula, assembly GCA_034769895.1. Taxonomy (NCBI): domain Eukaryota; kingdom Metazoa; phylum Arthropoda; class Insecta; order Hemiptera; family Cicadidae; genus Magicicada; species Magicicada septendecula. The sequence continues at coordinate 280,547,145 of CM068369.1, read as the reverse complement.
AACTGACCCTGGCAGCCTGCAGCAACATCCTGTCAATGAGACAGAAGGTACGTGAATAAATAAATCGCGAATGTAAAAATGTGTGCGTGTGCTAAGCTTGTAGACCGGCGGCATTGGGGGGACTTTTCAATTTGGGGGAGTGCTGAGACTTTTGGGGGGGATTTGCGCATTTGGCCTTTGGGGGGGGGATGGGCACCCCTGAGGTCGTGGATACTTTGAGCTGCTAATAAAGATCAGAAAATTCCTACAGATAAAATACAATACATCACAATTAATCAATTAACCCTCTTAATAAATAATAAAATAATATTAATTTCAAAAGTATTACAACTCTGCGTTCTGTTCCAAATGTCACTCGAAATGACGAAATTGTTTCAACAAAATGGCCGTCGGCCAGCGTCTAAGCGTCTCAAAATCTGCTCCACCTAATGTCTGTAAATTAAGTAATTTTTTAATATTTTTTATGTCCACAATGTTATTAAATAAAAGTTTGTTGAAGTTCACAAGTGTCTGGATTAACAGTGTTGTTGGTGAAACTCGTGTTATGTAAAGGTGTGATTGTTTTATTATTAGGGTTATTTCAATCTCACCAGATCGTTGATACAAACTTCGTACTGGGAACGTATTAGTTGGAGTAAATCGTCATCTTGTTATTCGGTCTTCAATTATTTATGTTAATATGTTTCGCCTGTTGTAATTCTTTAATATTAATATTAATGGTAATATGTCTTTAATGTTAATATATATTTGTATAAATTCTTTAATGTTTTTTCTTAATTTGGTATCGACATCACTTTATTTTTACTTTCGGTCATTAATTATTCAGCAAATATGATTCTCTGTTACATGGAGTTCATCTATACAGCTTGAGTTTCAACAATAGGCTAAACTAATTCTTCCGTTAAAAAACGGCTATGACCCGGCTTGCCCCGGCTTTTATGGGCTATGATTGGTTCACTTTCCTCTGACCCCGGTTACGTGGTTTTAATTATTTGACATATGTAAATTTTAAATCTGTCACCTCAAAATATTCTTTATTTATTTTTTGAGTAAGTTAAATTTGAGTTATATGATGTTGTTGTTTGGTAAAATAGAATTATTGTGATACCAAATGTGGCCCATTTCGGCCCAGTATCACTTATTCTAACACATTTACAAATTTTAAGTTTTTAGGGCTTTTATATGTTTTTCTTAACACTTCTTATTTCCTCCTTTGTTATTTAAATCTTCCCTAATAGGGTTGTACTTATTAATAACAATAATGTCTGATATTTTTACCTCACATATAACATTACATTTTTAAATACCTATTATTCATTTTCTTATAACAACAATAATATTGACAGTATGTCAGTTCAATGGCTTATCTTAAGTGTTAATATTACCTTCCCTATTCATCTGATTCTTACAATTATGAGATTTTATATATAATTTTGTTAGTCCCTTCCCAGTTTCATTAAGGTCAGGCTTCTATTTGATTTTATCTGGTTTAGTTAAGACTATTTTGGACATTTTACTGTTTAAGCTCAGCTCACCTCTTTTGACCTACAGGTGTAGCATTTTGCCATTCCTTTACAATGGTTTGTTAAATAATATGAGGTTTTACCATGTACCTGATTTTGATATTTCTAAACAGCTCTTATAACTACTGTTCTTGAAAAATTAGTAAATCTTTTAACAAACAAATCTAACATAAGAAACTTATGGGTATGCAAACCCCCTTGAACACTTACTTATAAAACAATATCCTGTGGGTATACAAAAATCCTTCCAACAGTTAATTGTAACTCAACAAAATCCTGTGGGTCTGTATATAAGACTTTAAGACCTTTAAAAAACTAATTCTAACATAATATATCATGGGTATACAAAATCCCTATAAATAATTAATTATAATATAATAACTCCTGGGTATATTGAACCCTTTAAACACATACAACTTTTATATTTACTGGTTCTTAATGGATGTTATTCCATACATAAGACCATGAACTCACTTTCTCCCTCCCCACTGTTTTTTAACATGATCTTTGATCATCACTATCTCCTACCTTGTACACTAATCACTGCACTTCCTTACAATATAAGTTTTTTTACAATTTTTCTTAAACTAATGCACATTTTTCTTACTTTCATTTATTTTATTGAATTGCATTTTCTACATCTCTACCTACTTTCTGATCTTATCTCTTTTAATTAGTATTATTGTTATTAGTTTATGTTGTACTTTTCTATTTACATTTTACTTGGCCATTAACCTGTTTTTAGTTTATTCTCTTTTGTTATATGTTATCTTTTGAGTTCTTTATTCCTTTGTCTTGTCTTGTCATTAATGTGGTCCTCAATGTCTTGTTGCTTGTCGAACTATTCCAGTTAGTTGTTCCATCGTTAGGTTTGTTTATACCTCTCACTGGCCATATCTATTGAGTTTATCACGTTATGAAGTTCTATCCTTCTAATTTTTATTATAATACAATATTACCTTGCTTTAACATTTATTTTGCTTCATCCCTTGTTTTGTTTTAGCTTGGAACCAGAATAAACTGCTTAATACTCCCTTATTAATAAGTTTCCTTTCATTTATTATTTGTTCTAGTACTTAGTCATTTATTATTTCTTTATCTGAATAGTTCTTCTATGCATGGTGGTGATATGTATCGCCACATTATCTATAATTGTAAATTACATCAATTAAATATTTATAATGACTTGGACAAAGCTGACAATTGCTTTAACACAAAGCTTATAAATGTAGCTTTTAATACTCACTAGCGGTTATAGGAGAGAAGTATATCGTGTTCACCATTAGTGACATCAGGACTAGCAGTTGTTATCATTTAAGACGGCTTTGTTGTTTTTTCACGTAGCTAATCGCGCAAGAAATAAGCCAACTTCATAGGTGAAACATATAAGGGCATACGCTAGTTATTCTATGCTTAATCTTATGTATTAAAGAAACATGAAAGTACAATGGACACTACGTTTTATACTTAAACGTTTATAAAAACATCTAGGTATCTAATTATATAAATTTAAGGTAAATCCTTTTTGCCGTTACTGCTTTAAGGTAGGCAAATGTTTACTTTTGCTTTGTCAATTTTTTGTTATAAATGGAATCTAGTTATTGATTTACTTGTATTAATTTGTAACAACAAATTATTAAGTTAAAACTAATGTATAGACAGTAAAATTAACAAAGTACAGAATAACATGTACATTTTAAATGCGACGTATACACATTTTAGATTTACACGTTCTCAGGGATATTTGTTGTTCAAATATGAATGTAATTCACAAACTCATACCATTGTTACCGACCCCCTATCCAGTGCAATAGCACGCCATAACACATTTAATTTCTTTATGTGGCAGAGAAACAAAAGAATCTACTCACTTGCCAAACGAAAGCTACCGAAGACAATATTTCAAGTTTTATTATCAGATTCAGTGGCAGAGGAACTTTTATCGAGTGCAATCTGCGACAGAGATCTGATTTTACGACCCACTCAGACGGCGTAAAACCACATGCGAGCCACTGACTTTTAGGAATATAACTGTTTCCATGTGAACGTAAAGTAAGTGTATTTGAATTAAACGTGACAATATGTGCGGACATAATGTCTGATTTGGCAACAGATAATGGTTTTCTACACAAATTAAATAAATATTTAAATCGCAGAAATTTTAAAAATTGCGAGAAATATCCCGTTGCTGATTTTACTAAAAGTGTCAATATAGTAAAGTATGTTGTTTATATTTGTGTTAGGGAATAGACTTTTAAAGTTTTCCTACATACATACTTTTAAAAGAGTGTGCAGACTCGTTTTTAATTTCGAAACCGAAATGTGTGTCTAACGTTAAATTATGATACGAGGAAATATTTTCAAAATGTGTCCATATAGAAGTTTGGAGGTATTGGGAAGAATAGATATGCGAAGAGATGTGGAAATGAAGCTTGCAGTCTAGTGAGTGGTACCGCATAAGCTTCCGAGGTGCTGGGTATGGAAGCCGGCAGTAGGTTCAGAAGACTGACGGGAGATGCCTGTGTGGACAAACTTCACAAAAATATAAGGCTGTACAGATAGAAAGCACATAGACACTTCCTCATAAGAAAGGTGCCTTTAAAACTTATGGCATATAGTATTTTTAGGGTCAAAAGAATTCACTTAGATAAACACAATTTTATCGTGAAATGGAATAAAAAGGTTTGCCCATATATTTTAAGGATAATTCAGGTTACAACATTAGATGAAATATACGCTTAAAGGTGAATTTTATAGTAGAAACAAGAAAGATATTTTTTGAAGAATATAATGCCTGTTAATGAGTATATCTTGATGCTGCTTTGTTACATACAAATGAATATTTAAGTTAGCTTTTAATCTGTGTTCAAGTACAGTCTTTATCTCCTTATTCTATCAGTGACAAGGCGAACAATCTCTTCGGTTCCCAAAGGAATACACACAATTCAGAAACACTCCCTAGGCCTTTTTGTACTTCGTTGTCCAACAGGTTTGTATTGCCAAACTTCCTTAGCCATCTTGTCATCTAGCATTTTATTCAGATGAACAATCCATCTCTTTTTGTTCTCTGGAATACGATCTTGGATATTAAACATGTTCAACTATTCACAAATCATTTAATTGTAGAGTCTACCTCTTCGTGTACAGATCGCAAGAATCTCATCTCCTGTATTCTACTCAGATGATTTTCTGCTAAAATCCAAGCTTTAGAAGCATACAATAACACTAGCACAGACACTACCTTATACAATTTTTTTGATAGTAAGTATATTGCCTACCTGAAATTTTAGTTTGAGTATGTAAGTTAGAAAATTATAGGGATTTATTGTAAAGTTAGTTTTTTATACAAAATACGTAAAATACAAACATAATTAGAAACAAAAGATTTAATTTTAACAAGCTGACCATCTTTACATTCCTTAAACATTACATTCGACTTGCCGTATGGAACTTAATTGCGGGAGGTTAATTAGGGGGATGGGAACGTGGTTGTCTAATTTCACTTTTAATTTGTCAAGCTCATGGTACAGGGTAACGTTTGGTTCCACATGGACGTCATGATAATTGATTGGCCCTCGGATTGATTCAAAACTACGACCCTCAACTTTGTGAGGGAGCGCGCTGACTACTACAACACTGAATTCCATTAATACTTGATGTTCATAGAAAACCGTTGTTGATATATGTAATGTAATGTATTATACTATTTAGACAGTAGTTCTTTAATGTAACCAATTTTCAAATTGGTTTCGTAGCGCCTATATTCAAAGAGAATTTTGTTCATTTTTATCAAATAAATGGTTGTACTCGTAATCTGTATCTAATACTTCTATACTTCTACTATATATTAAAGAAGTTACGTTATCGTGTAAGCGCTATTTCCTAGTATAAAATCCTTTCATCTAACTCTGTATAGATACTGCTAGCAGGTCAAGCTTGGCTCTAAGGAAAGTCCACTAATAATCTTCACGTACTGCAAGCCATTTTCATTTAATACGAGATTTACCGATGCCATTTATATAGCTAAGCTCCCTCAAATACACTCAGCAGCATTAACGAGAATAAGTTATGAAAGGAAATGAAACATGCTTTATTGACAAAGTTTGCACATTAATCTTTAAACAGTTATAATTTTATAATAAACGTAAGTCAAAAGATGTTAATTGATGACTCGTTGGGCACTTGGTGAAACATATTTGTCTTAGTGAAAGCTATCGCCATCTCTTTGACAATGGCTTAGGAAACCGAAACAGCTGTCAGAGTTAAATAAAATCTGTGAAACGTACCAGTATTTATATATTTTTTTTTAAACCTTTGTAAGTTAAAAGACTCGTCAAGCTAAAAGATTCATTTAAAATGTATCTTAATTTATCTGTGTAATACTAATAGACCCTACTCATTATTCATAATTGCATAATTAGCAAATACAATAATAACGAATTTAAGAATACAAAATAAAAAAAGAAATATGTGATAGTAAAGGAAATTATTTGTTATTAGAATAGTTTGTTTGTGAGGTAAATAATCACTTTAAAGAACAGTTGAAGTAATTTCATTTTTTAAATCAATATATTAAAACTGCTTAAAAGAACTAGAAGGGACAGAATTAAGATATACGACCATTACAAGAATATAAATTGTTTTTAACCAAAATTATTTGTTTGTATACTACAGAAAAAGATACCCCAATGGTTCAGACTTATAATTAGGATAGACGAAAGGAAACTAAAACAATACATGAAAGCAAAAGTAGGAAGACAACGAAAATATGGATAGAAATATTGAGAAGCTTGTAGCTAGAATAGAATAGGGAAGATCTTATCAGAAATGAAACGCTTCGTTCATGAAAGTGGAGCTAAGAAAAAGTGGTTGAATGAATCCGATACTTGACGTTAGCAGGAAGTGATAACCGGTAGAAGACAAACAGTTGTTGAAAATTGTAGTCGCTTCAAGTTATTTATTGTGCACAGAGTTAATTATTGTAGCTAAGTTACAAGAATAACTTAATATTGTTTGAGGATATGTGCCTCACATACATTTAAATAGTTTTACGCGCAGTAAGACTTCTATTCTGCTGAACGTCTGTGAAAAACAAGTGGAAAGCAAAAATTGCATTACTCGTGTCTAAATACTTAACACGATTTATTAAAAACCGTCTGTTAAAATTAGTAAAAATGTTAGTATTTTGACACATTGACTTACCTAAATTAATGGTTTATATTCGACAATTTTGATCAAATATGAACGTGCCATGAAAATGAGAATTGTTTCGCTAATGTATTACAAATTAAAGAGAGAGAGAGAGCTAGGGGTAGAGAAAAAGTGAGAGATGTGAACAGAGAGAGTAACAGATAGAGGACAGCTAGGTTGTCGGCTACAAATAGATGATTTAAGTAAAGGTGCTGTATTTGTTTTTAGTTTACGCTCACTGTATATTGAAATTCATTAGAATGAATATCAAAACAAATACTAAAGAAATAGAAACGTAAACTGATAGACATTAGTAACAGGTAATTTAAAGTTAATTAAACCGTAATTAAAAGATGATGAAAGTAACGTGGAAACTGTACTTTTAGGTACAGAATAATGTCAAGGCAATATAAATTCCTGACATCGATCTCAGCATTGATATAAGGTACTTTTAGCGGATATGGAAAATATACAAATATATTTTGTAACTTGGAAGTGGGATGGAAAGGTATTAAATGAAATTTGTAAGAAAATGACGAAAGGTGTAAGAAAATCGGAAGTGACGAGAGAAAATTATAACAAATATTGGGCATAGAAATAATACACAGGAATACACAGTTGGCAGATAAGCACTGATACTTAAGTTCAATGATGTTTAAAAGAAGTGTAAAGAAGAGATTATGAGTAGAATAGTCGTAGTGAAGAAAGCGTTCAATAGAAAAAAAAAACACATTTGCGTTGAAGAATAGAGTTCATCTGAAGAAGAGGCTGGTAAATTTTGTTAAATTTGTGACTCTCAGTCAGGAACATGAAAATAGAGAAAATATAGATATAGAGATATATAGATATTAAAGTGCTGCAAATATAATGGAAATTTGTAAACGGATTAAATAAATAGGTGGGTGGATAAATAACAGATAAAGAGGGGCTAAATCGGATTAAGGAAGTGAAACTGGAAAGGATATATCCCGTATCCAAATAACAACGTATATTGAAGGAAATTAAATGGAGAGAAATGGAGAAGAAAAGACAAATATAAGGTTATGTGTGACGGAGAAAAATACACTAGTCTACCTGTCGTCATGTACGAGGTTCTCCGACTCTTCTGTCACGTGTTAGTTGAAGGTCATTACGCATCACACTGTTATTAGATACGTATTCACTTACAGTTTAGTAATTATATTACCGTTACTAGTTATTCCATTTTGTTTTATGCATCAATTATGTACTTCATTACTCTTTTGTATTGTAACAGCCAGCTACGAGCATTCGAGTCCACTTTTGATAGCATGCGATTTTTAGTTTTATAATCAAAGTAATTACAGCAAAACACAGAGTACCTTAGAGTGTACAACTAGTACGGTACAGAAATTGTCAAGGCGGGGTAATTTCACTTTACTCACAACATATACATAGACACGTTTCCTTACTATGTTTACATTAAGTGGTATGCAAGCCATAGATTTTAGAGTGCATTTCGTGTTGTAACGCTCCAATTACGTGCACGCAGAGGGGATTGTATGCAAGAGTTAGAAACTCTGGGTATACACTACAACCAATATCGCGTAACGTATAAATTTAAGTCTACTGCCAAGGTCATGACACACGATTTTCTAAGCCGTAATGCAACCAATAGAAGTCAGGTGGCAAATTATAAACATGTGTGTGTGTGTGTGTGTGTGTGTGTGTGTGTGTGTGTGTGTGTGTGTGTGTGTGTGTGTTTAGAGATATGTAAAATCTAAGACTACGCTGTGTAAATTAAAGAATGCTTTTTCTTCTGTCTTTTTGGGCCCTTAACCATTTTGCGCTTTAAACTTCTTAACGATGATTGTCCATTTCAATGTAACGTGTACTCCTGTTTTCTAGTTTAACTTTACCATATCTTTACGGGCTTTTATCACATCACTTTTACACTCTTTTTCCGGTCTCCGCTTTAGACTTTCGTGTATTGGATTCCACGCCAAAATATCCTTTACAGTCTTTGTTACGTTCATTCGTCCTTTGTGTCTAAGCCAAGTTACTCGTAATGACTGTCTGTGTTACAATTTTCTTGGTCAATCGGATTTCGAATTTATGGATGGTTCTGATCCATAAGTTCTTGAAAGTGAATCAGAACAACAACTGCAGGTCTAAACAAATTTATAAAAATACAATATTTTAAAGAATATAAAATTAATATTTAATAATTCTTTTATTTTGTATCTACACACCTGTGCGTCTGAAAGCTAAACGATAAAGCAGGTCGAAAAAGCCATAGTCTTCTACACACGTGCTATACGAGAGAGGAAGAAGATGTGCTGTTCTTCTACATTAATAATTGCATATTACAGTAGAAAAGTGAAGCAGACTAAAAGATATTTCACAATATAAAATGCCGAAATGTTAAAAACAGTGTTACGTAGATATGATAATTAACGAAAGTCACTTCGTGACACTTCAAACGCAGAAACGCTCAAGAATGTTTCAGACATGCATTCCAGACGTTTATCGCTTACTCGGGGGCATTGTGTCAGCGCAAAGTGTACACGGCAGCACAGTGACAATTTCTAGCGAGTTCCAGAACGCTGGTAACTGTGGAATATTTCTCGACGCATATCGGGAAAGTGACAGATTTTCTCGAACCTCAGAAATAAAAATTATAAATGTATATTCCAACATTATAAAAGTCTTTCAAAAATTCACACAAATACATTACCATGTACTCAACGCAACATGAAGTGTGTTACACCGGCCAGGTCGCAGGATTTTTTTTAATTCTCGTTGCGTCACGTATATGTAGTTGCACAATAATTAAATAATTTTCAAATAGGAGTGAGATGTTGTTGACATGAAATAATTAATTAAAACCGTTTCAAAATAATCATTCTATGATTTATTAATATTAATAGAAAATATGCAAATATTAAAAAAATCGAATCTTAGATGAAAAAAAAAAATTTTTTTATAAGTTTACAAAAATACAATGTAACCTTCTATGCTGTTCATGACATATAAAATAAACAACTATATCATCTTACTAGCTAAACAGACATGTTAAACAAATTATGAACACCTTTTTTATTTCAGTGTGTCTGACTTTGACTCAAATTTTAAATAATAGCAACTCATTTACATACAGAAATAATATTCACCCTCAAGAATAAAATTAATTGTTGCTATAAACAAAATAAAAAATATAACATTTACTTCCAACCTACTATTTATTCTATTGACACCCAAATTTTAACATATAACAGAAGATAAATATTTTTAAATTTTCTTGTTAAATTAAATTATTTTCTTTAACTACTATTTAAATTTAAAACTTTAAGTCTTTACTGTTCATATATAAGTTTCTTTTGTGAGAGATCTTTTAAAAAAAAAAATATAATTTTTTATTCAGCACCTGAGTACTGCCGACGTTACCGTTGTGTGTGTGTGTGTGTGTGTGTGTCCTGTATCCTGAGAATTTTATGATGATGATGATGATTCTGATGCTGTGTTCTCTGTATCTACGGGTTGTTGTTTGTGATGGTCCAGAGTTCCTCCATAAGTCTTGGTGTGTGTGGTAAAGATGTCCTGATCGATCGGCAGACCAGCAGCGTGACGTTGTGTGAAGATATCTTGAGTCTATGAGACCGCCCCAAAATTGCCGGTGGTATTTATACTGGACGGCAATCTGACAAGTCCAGGACTGTTTTCGACCTGTTAGATATTGTCACTTCGTGCAAAACGTCCTTTTAATTACAAATCACTTTTTGGTTCATTTTCGCGATTTCGTAAACATACTCGTAGCACAAGCGATATCATCGTTTGCGTAATTTTTTTCTGGTCACTCACATATAACACACATATTAATTACTATTTAAATACACTAGTAATTAATATTAAATTACTTCGCGTCTTTATTATTGCAAATTTCTGCAATAGTTTTACATCACTATATTCGTTAAAAATTCCTTAATTTAATGGTGTTTTTATAATTGGGGCAAGCCTTTCTTCACAAGTTTAAAACGTATTAGTTAGTTTATTTTTATCCGGTTAAAACCTGATTACAGACGTACGCATCACTCCATCTTTGCCTGTCGTAGCTTGCGTTAACACACACAAACACACAAGCGCTGTATTCACTCGCGGGGGCAGGTGTAGGCTACGCTTTCTGACAAATCTTATCCTGCATAATAATGTTAAAAACTGTTCATCATATATTTTTCTATGCTAAATATTTACAATTATACCGCCCTGGGCAAATATGCAAATATATGTATTGTTGCAATACATATATATTTTTTTATATAATATATTATATAACATACGATATAATAATATATTGTAAAAATAATAATATATATCCAACACAATGATGGATGCATTGATTACAATTGAAATGTTCATTTTTTATTATAGGATTTCTCACCTGAATTCTGTAAGCAAATAAATACGGAGACCAATTTGAGAATGAAACCATGAACAATATAACATCACATACATATTTCATTGCTAAAAATTAAATTAAGTAAAGTAATTATCATGATCCTACTACTATTGTTATAACCGAAAACATGAGCTCCATTTTTGCAACAATAGTACTAGTAGGAAATCGCCTGTTAAAATTTAGTTTAAAATTATTAAAAAATGGAAAAAGGTAAGGTAAAAGTAGCAATTTATAATTTATAATACATTGTTTTTACAATTATCTGATTAGGCAGTCTCTAGGACTTCCGGTAACCTATTTTTACAACTTGGAACAAGTTCTACGTATTAATAGTTGAATGAACGAAAACGTTAAGTAGCAAATTATTATCCAAATATCTAACCTATAGATCTTATTCTATTCCAGCTCTTTCAAAGGCAAACAATTTTTTTCCTTAAGTAACCGAGTGCACGACCAATAGGGAAGCCAAAAAGGGAGAAATGGAGGAAATCGTTACAGTGAAGTGGTTGCGAGTCAAATGCAGTAGAGTGAAAGAATAAAAAGATGAAGAGAACGATGACGAAGAATTAACTAAGTAAAAGCAACATAAATATGCTGTTTGAATGTGTGACTTTTATATTTTATAGTTGTACAATTATTAGTTGTTAAATGTTCATTCTTCTGAATTATTATATTATACAACAAAAATATAAAATGCATTTTGGAAAGTGTTTAAAAGTTATTTACCTGTCAGAATAAGAAATGCTTCTAGAAATCGCATATTGGTCTAGTCTCAAAAAGACGACTATTATTGTTTAGTTTGTAATCAAATATGGAAAACAGTGGCAATAATAATAACAGCCATTTTACCGGTTCATTAAGGGTAAAGTAATGTGTACAGTAACAGGTAACGTAATATAATATGATAATTTCCGAATAACTAAACTTAATAATTTTACTGAAACACGCCCCCATCAAATCAACTTCACCAGTTTAATTTTATATTAATCTATATTTAATAGTACATAAGTGCCTAAAATTGAGGTGATTATGTAATGTTTTAGTGCACGCAAAATATCAATTAAGTAAAACGTTTGGAATAACGAAATTACTGTTTTGTTACCATACTTAATGGAATTAAATATTCTTTTTATTGCCGAAATTGAAAACAGAAAATGATCAGAGGCAAAATTAAATATGGTTTTAAATTGTATATTCGTTAGTTGAAACCGATTAATGTTACTTGCCTACAGTTCATAGAGAAAACTGTATTGAAGGGTAATACATGATGTGGCTTTATTTTCCTGCTTATTTATGAGTTAAATTATATTATGTACACTTACACACCATCATCATCTTAACAACACGGCACAGGCAAGGTGCTGCCTGTTTGGCCTTCAAAATCCTCCAGCTATTTCTTCCTGGGTCCACCAACACGAAATGCTGATGTGTCATAGGTTTGTATTTCCAGACTTGTTTGGCCAGTCTGGAATCTGACATTCTTTCTAAGTGTTTTTTCCACAGTTCTTTGTAATATTTGAATATTTAATACACGTTAAAAATTGTAACTTTTCTCTTATGGCCTCATTCTTAATAAGGTCAAGTTTAGAACACCTTTTAACTCTTCTTAAGAACGTCATTCCAAGTCCTATATTTTACTGTCTTGTTTCTTGGTTGTTGTCCGTAATCCACACCTATAAGACAGCACAGGAACTGCTGTAACTTTCTAGAATTTTAATTTTGTACCTCGACGTACACGCTTTTTAAATACGCTTCTTTGTCCCACAGATCGTCTAGAACTTACTTAACTTAACATCACTATCATAATTAGTATCATAGCCAATATCATCCCCCAAATAATTTAAGTGGCTCCCATGTTCTAGAATTCGATTACTAATCATTATTTTTGTACTTATGTGCTCCTTGTCTCGAAATGCCATTACCTTTATTTTTATAGTGGATATTTTCATATTGTTTGTAAATCTGATGAAGCTTAAAACAGTTTTCTGTAAATCAGATTCTGTATTTTGAAGTACAAGCAATTCGTCAGCAAACAACAGCACATTAAAATATGTGTCTCATAATAACTTAATACCAGTGTTCACTAGATGTTTCCATTTCGTTACCAGATCGTTAATATAAATGTTATAAAGAGTAGGTGATATACTGCACTATTGACTGACACCGTGATTGACAGATATTTGTTGAGATTTCCTTTAACAGCTATTCTTGTTCCGTTATATAGGTCTTGTGTAGTTCTTATAAGTTGCTGAGGGTATCCCCCGCGCTCTTTTAATATTTTGCACAACAAATTTCTATGTACTGTATTCAGGCATTCTGAAAGTCTACAAAATCTATATGCGTTTCTTTATTGAACTGGCGATGCTTCTCAATGATTTGTGTAATAATAAAAGCATTGTCTGTAGAAGATTTGCTCTTTCTGAAGCCGTTTAGTTTTTACAAAATAAGATGGTCGAAAATGATCTGCAGACGGTGGTTAATGATTGCATATATTTTGTATCCACTACCAACCAAACATATTCCCCTATAGTAATGATAGTCATTTCGTTTTCCTTTCGTAAAAAATAGATACCACCCGAGCAGTTAATGTGGGACCTTTTGTCTTTTCCAACACATGTTATAGAAATGTAATAATCTATATTTAAGCAAAATATCTCCGTAATTGAACAATTCTGCGTTCAAACCATCCTGTCCGGTTCTTTACGATTTTTAATTCTTCCAAGGGCTTCTTCAAGCTCGTCCATTGTTATTAAGTTTCCCTCGTAGGTAACCGAGTTGTTGGTTTCTATAGGCTTACTACTATGCTTGAATTTCACATTATCATTAAACAAGCAAGCTTTATAATGACCTATCCATTATGTTTGAGATTGATGTTTATGTTTGCTGTATGATTTTAATTTCTTATTCATTCCTTTTAGCATTTTATAGGCTTTCAGTTGTCTTCCATGAACATCATGTTCAATGCTCCCTATAAATTGACTCCATGATTCATCATGTACCTCTTTCACTAAACCCTTAGCTCTTTCCATTTTTCATAAATATCTCTAGTTTATTTATATTTAGCTGTAAATACATATGGTATGCCCTTTGCTTCTCTTCTATTGCTTTAGCAACTTCATCTTTCTATAGTGTAAGACCCCTTCTACTTCGTATCTTTTTCATTTTACCGATTGCCTCTTTTGCTGCTTCTTTTATACAACCTCTTATATTCCTCCAGTCGGTTTCTATATTCTTGCTGATTTAAACGAGATTGATAAAAAGCTTTAAAACTGTCATCCTGCAGTAGGCATATTTTAAATCCCTCCTCATTCGACTTAATACGAGGTTTTTCTTTCTCTTCCATCGCACTAACATGACAATCTTAGCATTAAGGATATAATGATCTAAATATATGTACACCCCTGTGTACACATGGACATTTTGAAATAATAAGATAATAATAATAATCTTATTATTGTTTACCAGAACATAACCAATTATACCCCTACACACTCTACCGCTTCAATTATTCTTACTAGTCTGTTCTGTTCCCCTTATACAGTTGTTCCTGTAAATGTTTCATAGGATTCCTCAGTTTCTTCTATCCGTCCCTCTTCTGTAGCACACAGTCCTACTACTGTTAGATAGTTGCGGCAGGTCTTGAACCGTACAGTTACATTCATTTACAGTTACATTCTCTTGCTGACATATGTATAGCTTTCAACTCTCAACTTCCATTTTTTATCTATCAATATTTATACTTTACTGATTGATCGTTTTAGATGGTAAACTCTACTATAGATAATTGTAAATCCATTAAGGTCTTAGTTACTCTTAATTTCTTCTTAGTTTATGGAATTATGGAAATATTAATATTTCTTCCCTTTAATTCCCTACAAAATTCTTCTTTTTTAATAATACTGCGTACATTCCATGTTGACAATTTCAGTCTTCCATTTATTCCAAATCGCTTACCCTTTTTGGGTTGCGGTCGTTTACTATTACCTTCGTCGGGCTGTGTTCTTTGAAAGCTGCGAGTAAATTAAATTTATTCTCCATTACAGGGAGCCAGCCTATAAATGAGTAAGTTATGTAGAGAAGCTGCATCCTTATGAGCCATGACTCCCGGTAATTTTTATTTAGGGTTGTTCCCCTCTCCTTTGATACTCCAACACCCAACTGCAAGACAGTAGTAAAATATAATCGTATAAGAATAGGACGCAGAATTACAGCAGACTAAACCGCTTACACATATCTCTACTTATTATTTGGCACCATTTGTCGTGTTGCTATCACCGTGGTCATAATTGTTTCCCATTGTCTACAATCTTATGTAACACGGTGACAATTTTTGTATATATGAATTCCTTTATTAAAGATTCGGTGAGAATCCCTCTTTTCTTTCGGCGCGGACTTTACTTTCATCATATCTAGGTAGCAACAACATTTTCCACGTTTCCAAAACATTTCAATAGCGTCTGAGAATTACGTCATAAATATTAGTATAAAATTATATTGCAGTATACAACTCACGGTTATTTGGACAATTAGATGTCTCATAAAGAGAAAATTTAGTTGAAGGCGTTTTGAAGAATAGTGGTGTTAGGAGGAATAAAGAATCCACTAAATTAATATCATTCATGTTTAATTAATTTATAATGTTAGGGTTTTAATAATGCTTTAATGTCTGACGAGTTCACAAGAGGTGGACAGGCTCTGTTCGTCTGCGTCATTGAGAAAGAATTATAGGCTCTTTTCCACATGTTTTGTAATTTTTATGAGTTTCAAAAAATTTCCAAAATGTCTTTTAATAGTTCATTTTACAGAGGTTTTAGTCACTGAAAGTTTCTTAGATTTTCTCATTTGAATTTTAATATTAAAATTTAACTTTTCTTCAATGTAAACTGAAGAACGATGTCCGTAACTAGAGTTCTGTCACCGGATGA
Source organism: Magicicada septendecula (assembly GCA_034769895.1). Classification (NCBI taxonomy): domain Eukaryota; kingdom Metazoa; phylum Arthropoda; class Insecta; order Hemiptera; family Cicadidae; genus Magicicada; species Magicicada septendecula. The sequence continues at coordinate 280,531,093 of CM068369.1, read as the reverse complement.
TCTTCTACACTAGTAATGAAGAAGGTTGCTTTTGGGTTGTTATTATATTCAAAATTTCTCGTGTTTAAGTCAATACGTGCGTGGTGTAACGGACTTACAACAGATCTAGTACTCCAGAAGTGTCTTTCCAAATATATGCGGACAATCTTCCCTATCACGTAAGTACTCGGTCTTAAAGTGCGGTGTCCAATTTCATATGCGTAGTGACGAACTGCACATTGGCTGTGGCGTGTCCGTTTGCTACTCCCCTGTGTGTGTCCACGTGTCTGTATAATGATGGTTCTGACTACGGCCACCTTCCTTTGTCAGATATTGTATTGTGCCGATACGTTCAGTCAAACCAAAGTCGAAGTTTTGGAAATTATTGAAAGCGAACTGTCCACTACTAAGCTTCCACGCCGTTAAAGCAAGTTTACTTATGAAAACATATACATACATATATAAGTTAAAAAATAAAATTTAAAGAAACGTAACTTAAAAACCTTTGTTTTAAAGTAAGGTACATTTTTTTGTTAACATATCCTTTCGTGTAAAACTGTCTATAATGATACCTCCTGACCTACTTCAAAAGAAATTCACAGAAAAATATTAACCGTTTTAGACCGACAATGACGTAGATGTCAAGCTGACTGTTGACTGACCCGTTATAGTAGAGAACAACTAAGTTTGATATACCAACAATGGAACGCGCAAACTGTGGACAGAAGAGTAAAGTTTTCATAAAGGCTTTTCACTGCAAAGGGGCGGACACAATAGCGACAATTCTCGGAACCTGGCAGCTTTCCCAGTTGTTCGGTTGTCTCGAGTAAATAAATAGTTTTCTTAAAACACTAATTCCTTTAGAAACCTGTAGTACCAGCGGCTCCATTGTAAAGCCTACTTGCATAATTTACGTAGTCTTACTTTACTCGACTCGAGTCACTACTGTCGCAATCGCTGAATTATTAACGAGAACAATAAGTTGTAATACATAGCAGCTAGTGTATCTCTTAGAGACATAGGAGTGTTTATATTTGCTGCTTCACAGAAACAACAAAAGTTTTGTTTACTACTGAAAGTTGTAAATCATGCTTACTCTTCTATTACTAGGCTAGTAAATTATAAAATGTAGTATTTGACTAACTTCAAATATCGTGACAAAATAATTAATATAGCAGAATGCGAAGTATAAATAATAATTTTTATTTCATAGCTCACTTAAAAATTTGCTCAAAAATAAAGCCCAGGCAATTAAATTTTTTCGACACCCTTATAGATTTGGATGTCATAAAATTTGTATTGTTTTGAAAAACCTTGTCCATGGTAAGGTTATATTTTTGGCATGAAAACAGAAATGCTATATAATTGGTGCTATAATACAACCTGTTTTAAAAAATAAGTACTTCTAACCATGTCCTTGTTGTCATTTTTAGTCACTATCTATACATACTTTATTCGGGAACTCGACTCGAATATAAAACGCTTAAAAAGCTTAGAGAACAAAACCTACGAAGCAAGAGATTATTTTTGAGTAAATATCCTATAATTGTTAGTCTGTTAACCTTATTGACCTATAATAGTATGTGCCAGAAACGTTTGTTACAATATGAAGGCGTATCAGAAGAATTCAAGCGAGCAAATTTTCATGTATTTTTACTGATGCGGAAGGGAAAATAACTTTGAAATGTGAACACCACATGTAACTTAAATATTTGTGTAGATAATTTTACAAGATACTATTGACTCTAATCTTGAGCGATTAAAAAGAACAGTTTGTTATGGTAGTTTATAGTAAGTGTACCTTGAGAAACTATAAAAACTTTCCCGTATAATGATGATTTAAATACGAGATATTCACTACGTTTACTATTGTATACTTACTATATATAAGTAACACGCGCGCGCACGCGCGCACGCACACACACACACACTTATATAAATTTATATATTTCATTATTGTTGTGTAATAATGACAATAATGTTATAATGTTGAGTAATAATAACTCAAAACTGTACCGAGTCAATTGAATGTATTAGAAAGAAACTCGGGCACTTTAAACTCTTCTTTCGTTTAAAAACTTCGGCGAGATTAAAGTTTTTTGGTACGTTAAGAAAGTGTAATAGATTAATGTCTTTAAAACTTGGTCCCTGAATTTTTATATTTAGAGCTGGACAATTGATTTGATTCCTGGTACGGTTATTGCTACGCTAGGGTGGTAGATAACGTGTAATCTCGTGATGCTTTGCACGCGCTGTGTGAGAAGTAGGATTACGCCATGGTCGCGATCCTTCAGATCTTTCCAAATGCGTCTACCGGATTGTTAACGGTAATTTAATTAATAATGTAATTTTTATACAGACTACATAGTATGTAACCACGCCATGCAAGCTGAGTACATATAGAGCGTTTTTTTGCGACCAGCGAGTCAGTTGGGATTTGGGATTTAGTGTGCGTTAAGAGAGTTCTTGTTGATGTGTGTTACGATTCAGTATAAAGTGATTACAGTGTATATTTAGTGCGACACTGAAAATAAAGTAACATTTATTGCCTGGTACCGTAGCGTGTGTTGGACGAGCTTAAGCTTAAAGAATTGTTGAACACGAGGGCTTATTGTTATTGTACATGTGTTCACTTATTCTGTTCCCTCTGCTCAAACAACATTACCGACCATAGCATTATTACCTTCCGTAATCGGGACAGGCGTGTACTCGTATTGCATGGAAACGTGTCCAGGATATTTTTTACATATAAACTCAACGGAGAGAAAGATGTTAAAAGCGAGCACTCTATGACTGATAAAAACGTGTTTGTCATTTAGCGTTTGTATTTAAAAAAAGTAATAAATTGCCTTCCACGAATCTAGATAAATACTTGTTTTTAAGGAAATAAGCATTAAGGTTATTTGTTTGGTATTTAGAGGGTTTAAATTCATGTACAGTGTTAAATAGGATATTTGTAGGAGTAGGTGCAAATTTGTATGCTTAGAGAATGTATTCACAGTGGACGTAAGGCTTTTATGTTCTCGTATTGTCTTCTAACTGTCATAAAGGGAGTACAAATGTATAAAATGTTATTGTGAGAACCAGCTGACGTAATATTGATCTTGACTAGCACTATATTCAGAGTTGTTTCCTTCCCACGAGTAGAAGTATATGGCTATAACAGTGAATAATTTTTATCACTCCACAAACTTGTCAACTGGCACTCCTGCTGCAAACAATGTTTCATGTTTTATTATCGGATTCGGATATAAAAGTCCGCTTGTTAAGTGAAATGTGCTGTTGTAACGTACACTTAAAATAGACTCAGTCCAAAATAAACTACCAATTTTGAAGTTTGTAGTCTTGTTACTTGTTGTGGTATTTACAGGGACGTAGCAGACTAGTGGATATAAAGACTAAAGATATTAATCTAAAGATGTTGGGTTCGATTCTTAGCCGCCTGGTCGACTCTGTCTGTGGAAATGATTACTCGGGATAACGTAATGTCCACACTACCTTCGTTGTATGGCGAACTGCTTCTATAATGCAGCCTACGTTGTCGAACTCCTATGCTGCACAAGCAGTAAAAAATGAGCTATACTTTAACTTATAACTAATAATTAAAACGGAGAGGAAAATTCAATATTACATAATTTTATTACATCAGGTTATTTTTTTTTTCGTATTCGTATTGTGATAATCGTGTTAATAACACTTTGTATTCGCATTAGGAAGACAACGCTATTACCTTTTTATGGACGGGGTAATTACAGATTTAGAGCTCAAGAAAGGTTATAACACGAGACATCAAAATGGTATGTTACGCAGATTGTAACAGTGCAGCTACGTTTCAGAAACTGCTAAATCAGTTTGTAGACCATGCATAAGTTTCACCCTTCTGACGTCCAGCGAGCAATCAAAGTGTACTGCAATAACCACATATCCCATGCAAATAAACAGTAAATATTAACGTCACATTAACCTACGTGTTATGTTTACAAGTGATGGGGCAACCAATAAAAGGATTACAGACCAAAATTACTAGAGCCGACATAATATCAGGATGCTTAGCACAATAAATTTGGCTCGACACACACCTAGACAAGACAAGACACAGTACCTAGAAGTATATGTCAGGCCAACAATATCGGAAAAATCAGAGTCGAGATATGATACATCAAATATAAAACTAACAACAGAGGTGTTAGAAATAAATCTATTATGATGATTATAAGCAAACATAAAAATGAGATGGGAAAAGTACTGCAAATATAGAATAGTAGATATGCAGTATGAAGATAGAAATACCAATTTGTTATTATACAAGATAGACAATTTTGGAAAGTGGATACTGACGAGACGAGAATAATCAAATGTGCATACTGATTGAACGGAGGGAAACAAAACGGTTTGAAAATCTATACGGACAAGAATCCAAGGAAAGAGTTCAAGAAAAGACTTAAGGAAATTATCTTCTCTTCTAATGGAAGCATAACCTCATAACCGAAAAAAGAAAAACGAAGGAGAAGAAGAAAAAGACGAATATTTTGTATAAGCATTGCGTGTTTTACACAAAGTGACGTGTAAACTCTTGGTTTCAACTCTATAACGAATAGAAACAGACTATGGTACCTATACAGTTTGCGCCTAACATTATTATCACAATGTCAGACGACAATATTATTTTTGGGAACATCTCCCAGACGTTTAAACATTCTGTGTAAACAGACACCAAGAAAAAAGTATAATTTACGAAAATTATACGAAACAAAATGTAAACTTTTTTGCTTTCTAACTGCGACTGAAAGAGAAATCATCCTTCTTCGTCCTTTAACCATCCTTCTTCGTCGTCCTTTTTGCTTGCGCTCGTTCTAAACATCCTGAGTCAAAAAATCAAGATGGTGTAAATGAGTATATGATGTTGGCTAGAGGCCTTATGCAGACCTCATGATTCCAAGCAATGAGGGGTTGGTTAAATGTTACACTTGATCAAGTAACATGCTAGGAAATCTATTTTTATTTCTTTCCTGTTCATCTTCTTTCTGCTAATCTGTCAAAAGGTGGTCCTACAAATTTTAATATTCTCATCATTTCAGATGTTGAGAAAGCTGCTGCGAATAAGCAGTAAGGTACCTACTGAGTCACCTACTTTTTCTTTGTTTCCAACCCTCATAATCTTGGATGATTACTTTGTTAAAACCGCCTCATTTACTTTAATGAATAATCTGGATCTGAGTAGTTTTCTGAATCCTCAACATCCTGTGTTCAAATATCTTTGAAAGCAAAGATTTTGTAGAGCATGTTTCATTCATGTTCCGAAAGTCATACTCATGAGTATTAGTTACAAAAATTTAGAAAAGTATTCAATTCTGATGTTTATTTGTTTACTAAGTAATTTTTCATATTTTTTATACTGTTTATAATCGATGTTGTTGTCATTCCTATGCGGCGTTTGACTTTTTCTTTGCAAATCCAAACTCTTTAAAATGTTAACACACAGATGGACCGTTTTGCACGTTAGCCTAACACGAGCATTGGAACTTATAAAACAGATTTTACAACAGATAAAGCAAATAAGATATAGATTAGCTATGATAGATTATCTAAACTTTAGCTTGAACACTTAACTCAAGATTTGTCAGTAAATTAAACGGAGTTCAAATCCAGGCGAGACATTACATCGATTCCATTTTTATATCAAGAAGCCGTAGCAGAGGTACAGCATGTAAGTAAAAAGATTCGTTTATCTTATTGCTTATTGTATTTACACGACTGATTATATGTTCATGACTTGCTGAAACCCTATCTTCAAAAAGAATTATAATTGTAAATGAGGAAAGCTACTAAACTTAAGCAGCACCAACACAGTCGGTTGTTGGCAGTTTTGCAGATTCTATGCGGCTTTTTCCATATTCCATATTCCAAACACCAATTTTTTAAGACCAGTATTACTAACAGCTTATTTTCAAATCGTATTAATATAATTCACTTAGTATCACCATCTTCGTATTTTCACATTTTAGAAAAATATTTAAATGCCCAAATAATTCATAAAATCATTACTATTATAATTTCCTCTAAGTGTAAATATATAAAATTTCAGTTTCATATGTATATATATTTTTATATTCAGTGAAAACGTATCACTCATCTTTTACTTATTAAACATTTTTTATGAGGTGGTAAACAGTCAGTAATGTTGTATGTATTCTCGATACAACTTGGAAGATATCACTGTTGTATAAATGTAAGCATAAATGTAAATGTGTAAAATAACTAGGCGAATTATCGTTCAATGGATTTTGTCAGGATACATGATAACACAGCAACACAGACGTAAAGCAGGTAAGAAACTATAGGTGACAAGAGTGAAATTGAATATGTGACCAATGGAAACAGTCGAATGGTAGGTTTTGGAGAAACGTAGCGTTAATGAGCAGAGAGAAAAACCGAGTCGTACAATTGTCTAGATCGTAGATAAATAATTCACCAAGCATACCTTAATGCAAGGTTACACGAGTTATGTAAAAATAACGGACTCGCATTCCTTTGCTGTGAGACCGAAATGAAAGTACTGAAAAAGATATTATCAATATTGAATAGACATTTTATTATGAGTTCCTTCAAATATAAATAACAATGTCATTAATAAACACTGGTGAGTGCTGTACCGAAACTACGTTTTAAAATGACTGTATGTAGTATAATTAAGACACTATTCTTTAAATTGAAAAGAATATTGCTACGACAGCACAGAACAATCTACGCGTTTATCGAATATGCCAGAAGGATCTCGATGTAAGCGTGTGGTGTACGTGCTACTAGACGCATTTTGCGAGAATTTTTTCGACTGTGCCGGGCTTCGCTCGGGCGCTCGGACTGTGTCAAGGCCTAGTAATTACGTAGTTCACGAGATATAAGACGCAGTTTGGAAGCTTCTGGTGTGTGAGCGTGACTATAAATACATTGGTTAGCGGCCTTAGTTTTCAGTTCCATGCGAGATTTTGGATAGTGCGGTTCGAGAGTATTAGTGCGATATATTTACAGAGCGGTTCGGGTTATTACTGTGTACGTCTCAAGTAGTTAATAGTGAAGCGTTGCGTTTTATATTCGGACGGTATAATTGTAATACAATTGAGTTTTAATATGTGTGGACATTTTATTGCGTGTGTACAATTTTCATTTGATTTGTTGTAGAGACTGTGTTGTTAATTACGAACTGTTTTACTGTAACAATTAAAGGTGTGATTAGTGACTTAATTGGTGTCTTGTACTTATTTTGTTTCCACTGTACCTACGACGATCGTATAGACTGTCGTAACAATATATTAAGCAGAATCTTTTTATTATATACGCCTAATCAAAGACTGGAGCGCTTACTTGAGACTCCAAGATAGAGCCCTGTAAGAAATAATATTTTGATCATCACCAACTCAAGAACACTTGAGACTTATTATAGTAACTAAATACCGTTTTAATTGCGGAAAATCAGGTTATTATGAAAGTGAGAATACTTCTACAGAGCATTGTTTAAATTAGTCATGATCAGCAATTAGGTGTATAGCATGAAATGATAGCAGCCTACGAATGTACTTGACAACGATGTGGTAGGTCAAAGATCACAAACTTATCAGGTTTGATAAACATAAATGTATGCTTAAAAATATATAACTTATGAATAATTTACATAATAATTACAACAAAATTACGTAAAATGGACACTACTATCATAGGACTGTTCAATGTTTGAAAGTTAGCTAGCACGAAATTCTAGCTATCAATAACGCAAATTATGAGATAGGTTAGAAATAATTAATTTTAAATGAAAATGATATGTGGTACATAATTGTAAATACAACTAATTAGATCGCAATGTGGAATACAATGGGTATGCTTACTAAAATCTTGAATTAGATAATCATTTATTTGTAAACTTATTAGTGTAACAAAGGAAATATTAATAAAAATAGTCTTGGTGAACTGTGATTCGTAGATGAATGTTACCTAAGCAATGTGCAGACAGAAAGATAGCGTTATTTAATGTCGGTCACAAACGTCATTAAGGTATAATTTAATTTGTTTAAATTACATAATATTTTTAAGTATCTACAACTTTTTGCTTCTAAATGACCATCGTGGTAATTAAAACAGAAATGTGCTACTAAACCGAAGAGAGCAGACGCTGATTTTAAGGAATTTCAAACAATGTAGAAACTCAAGAGGTGTATATTTTAACTTACATCTACGAGAGTTTTAAATTTATTTACAAAGTAAACTTTTTTACTGTACACGTTTTTAATTAGTTAATTTTCCATGTCATTAACGTTCTTGTATAATGCAATAAATACTCGTGTATAACTATGTTGCTTGTTGAATGGCTGCATTAACTATTAATTGTCAATTAAAACTTAACAGACACTTTGCAGCAGCGACACACTAATTCATACTAAGTAATTATTAGTATAAAACTTACAATAAGTTATTTGTTCCTTACGACTTATTAAATAAAGAGTGAACATTTAATATGACGTGAAAGTACTAACACCGCGTCCTATTATATAGTCTATCATATTGTAATCACTTTTAATTTATAATAATGTAACAGAGTGTGACGTGCATTTTTCATAAGTTTACGAACTAAAAATTGTACTAAAAGAGGGAATAACCTAAAAAAGTATACTATAAAGGATTGAAAATTAATGTTAATTTTGTATTATGAAGTACTTGATGAGTACTGTCTCATAATTGCTTTTTCTTTTATCATAGTTATATTATGTGCATTCTGTTTGGCATGTTTATCACTCAGAAAAAGTATAAATTATTACTTATTAATTAATACAAGCGTGTTTATTAAAGCAGAAATTATAGGTAATAAACATTTTAATCCGTTTTACGTTTATTAGTGTGTACTCATTATCAAGATTCTTCACCTCACCTTCATTATGTGTTCAGTCACCTAATATACTTCATGAGGTTATACTATGTTTCCACAACGATTCAATGTAGTGCACACTGATAAAAATCAAAGAAGTGAAACAATTGTTTTTCAAATCCACACTAGACTCTGTTAGTAGTACATAAATTTCTGCCGTTTGTCGAAAGAAAGTTTTAATTTTCAAATGATATCGAAACACTAACACCTTATTTAACGATATCGTTTTACAAACCGAGACGTACGAGTGGCATCTACAGTATAATTTTATGTCCAATCTTTCTAGTCTCTCACCTTTAATATAAAGTACTAAAATTTGAATAATAAAAATATATTTCATATTTATCTTAATTTCCTACTAGACCTATCCAAACGTTTTAAGAAGTGGACAAATTTTGGTTTATATATCAGAACAAAATCAAGGGCTGACTTGTTGAGAACACTTATTGTTACGGTAGCATAACGACTTACACCTATGGCTGCCTAGGGACCACTTCATTTAATGATCTCTCTCTCTCTCTCTCTCTCTCTCTCTCTCTCTCTCTCTCTCTCTCTCTCTCTCTCTCTCTCTCTCTCTCTCTCTCTCTCTCTCTCTCTCTCTCTCTCTCTCACACACACACACACACACACACACACACACAACCGCTTGCACTGTGCTATTGGAATGTCCAGAATATTCTAGAAAGTACTGTACATTTAAACTTAAATCATTTTAAAGATGAGAATCGAATTTTGTTATTATTTTTAAAAAAGTATTACCTACCAAATAGCTTTAATTTCGTTGTTTTAGTCACCTTTAACTTAGTTTCTGTTTGCAGCGAAACACAAATATTTATTTATATTTATATCCGCCCACTTTTCTTTTATTCTGGGACAATGAAAGTAAACATTTTTTACTTGCAGACGCTTGACCAATTATTTCGCTTTTTGTAAAGTTATTTCACCATATTGCAATTATTTCAAACAAATAATTTAAGATTAATAAGTTTATTATTTAGATTAGGTTATGTTATGATTATTATTCTAACTGTGAAGGTTCTTTAGTGTATTGATTACGGTTATATTTTTTTTCAGTAACTTCACTTTTCATCTCGAACATATCTTTTCTTAAAAACAAAAATACACTCTTTAGTTTTCGCAAACGTAATGCAATGTACGAGTCTTGTATCTAACTTACACATAGCAGTATTTTTCTTTAAACAATATGTTTATAGGGGGCTTATTCGACCTGTGGTTATTCCCAATGGATATTTAACCAGAGGTCCCGGAATCGGTTCCGTGCTAGTGTCATAATATCGAGGTGCAGATTTCAGCTCACAGACCATTTCGGCCTACGTAAGTAAGTGTAGCCAGAAGAATAACATCCTGAGGTTATGATTGGCGGCGTAAGCGTATTTCCGGCCACACGGCCTTCCTTGTAGCCTACGTATGCTGTACGAGTGAAGCTGAGAGCCAACCTTGTCTGTGACACTGCTCTGCAACTTTGACGGTACAGAAAGAACGCAGCATTCTTATATACATTATTGACTTTAACTTTTTGCCTGCTATTACGATTTAAATTACAAAACTTTTCAATCATTCATTTTTTGTTAATATGTTAATGTTGTCCACATGTTTGAGAACAGCAGTAAACATATTTTCATGCAAACAGAAAAGTAATTTTGTGCACGCTGTACAATAATTTTGTGCTCTATTAAAATAATTTCCTTGAACAATCTTTCTTTGTTCAAACAATTGCTTTTAGTTATAATTTTTTAAACCACACTAGTCCAAATTTTAAATTTGTAGTTAAATGTCTGCAGTAAATTATGATTTTGTTTAGGCTGATTAGTTTGCTTTATGATGAATCTTTTGATGCAACAAACACTATTCGAAACATGTGTGAAAAAATATAATGGATCTGTTTTATCGTTTTCTCTTTCGCATAAAAGCACAAGGATAGTCTGGGTTACGTGTAGTACCTGCTACGATCTCAAATTTAAAACTACGTGTACAATTTTAACAGGCCAGACATTATTTTAAAATGAATATCGATATCCGATCAGAATAGCTAATTAGAAATTAACCAGTTACAAATTGACAGTAGAAAATGACACAAATTAACAACAGACATATTGATTATATTTATAACACCTGTAACAACTGAATTTTTTACACACATACTTAGAAAACACATATACTCCAAGGAGGGTGTAGCGTTTTACGACAATTATCGTATGTTTTATTGCTGGAGAAGCAAGCATTTGTCTGTATAATTTCCTCATAAATACTCGTTTCTTTGTGGCAATAACGACATTCTCACGTGTCCGGCGAGTCATAGTAATGAAGAAACATCGTGCCAGATGCAGTTGGGCTGAAAGTGCAGCAATTGTAGCACTACAAATATCTATATTGCATGATTGGACAGTTGTTACTGCCGCTTACATTAAGCGCTGCGTGGCCAGTAACCAAGGGCAAAGTTAACACATGTTGCGCAAACTCTAATCATGTAATTCTAATCAATATTAATAAATGTAACATAATTAACACATGATAAGCTATTAATGATGATGAAGAAAGAGAAGGAGAAGAACAAGAAAATAAGGAGAATCGACCGTTATTTATATTGTAATGGTATAACTAATAATAAACAATAATCCATATGCCAGTAAAATTCTTACCTCCATTGCCATCCAAGACAAGACAAGAGTACTGCTACAAATAACTATGTAATAAATTATTTTAAATTTGGCAAATGAGAATGATGTTAATCATTCTCTTCCCAAATACAAGAGATATTATAATCACAGGAAACTTTAGATTAGCAAATGTTGAGTATTTACAGAGGCGTAATCTAGAAGCAATCATAATCTACCCAGCAGTTGCTGCATAATAGACTCACAATGACAGAAAGCTTACAATGCTTGCGAAACCACAAGCTGCCTTACAGGATAAACAGTGTTCGATGTTTCACGAGGATTGTTCAATAGAAACACGTTTGATCTGCGCAGCCGTGACTTCGTCGCCATGGCAACGGAATTCATTTGTTTATATTATCTGTTTAAGTACTAAAGGCGCGTCTGTTAAAAATATTTGCAGTTTGCTATTTTCTGAGCGTTGTTACTGGGTTGAAAAATGGCATCTATGATAGAAAATCCATCCAAAGATAATCTGCGTGCCGTAATTAAGTTTTGGCCGTTGAGGGGCGTCAACCAATGGAAATTTGTACGAGAATGAAAGCTGTATATGGTGACTATAGTTATTCTCATACGGCAGTGGTTGAATTGTGCGCAATAAATTTTGACAAGGAAGAGAATTCACTAAAAATTTGGCCCGTCCCGGACCTGCACGTGTTGCAGCGTCAGATGACAATGTGAGACAACTGAAAACTGCTTTACGCGCAAATAGGCGCATCATAGTTAGAGAACTTTCTCAAATGTTGAGCATCAGCGTGGGAACGGTTTATTCCATCATTCATAGTCTTGTCTATCACAAAGTTGCTGCTCAGTGGATTCCACGACTGCTTACTAATGAGCAGAAAAATTTGCTTTCGTCCTTATCATTACAGAATTTGATGCGCTACCAACATTAAGTTAATGCCTTTGTACACCAAATTATTGCCGGTGATGAGTCTTGGTGTTATCACTACGAACCAGAATCCAAACGTCAGAGTATGCAGTGGAAGCATGAACAATCTCCGAAGGCGAAAAAATGGCGGACCCAGCCTTGGCAGGAACAGTAATGGTGACCGTATTTTTTTATTAACAGGGTGTGTTGTTATTAGATTTTAAAGAACCTGGTGTCAACACCAACGCTGAGCGATACGCATACAGCTTAAAACGCTAACGGGTGAGCATCAAGAATAAACGTCCCGGAGAGCTCACAAATGGTGGTCATTCTTCTGCATGATTATGCTCGACCCCATGTAGCCCAGATGATTCAAGATCTGCTTGGTCGTATGAAGTGGGAAGTCTTAAAACAACATCCACATTACAGTCCCGACTTGTCCCCGTGCGAATATCATGTTTTTGGCTCATTAAAGAAATCACTAAAAGGACGGCGGTTCAAATCGGACGCTGAGGTAGAGTTTGCCGTTAGCGAACGGTTCCGCAAACAGCCGCAAGGTTTTTACCAGCAGGGAATCTACAGGTTAGTGCCACAGTGGGACTCATGACTCATTGTTAATGCAGACTTTAAAATTGTTGAATAAAAAATGCTTTACAGCCTCTAAATATGTTTCTATTGAACAATCCTTGTATGATTTGCCAGTAAATGCGGATAAAACAATACTAGGAAATGAACCAGATACATCATCTCGCGCACAGATAAACACGTTTCATTGGCATCGATCAGCAAGCGTATAACAATATCAATAAATGTTGAAAAGAGAAGGTAACAAAATATAATCGACTTCCGATGAACATAATAAGGTTATCACATTAAAATGTGTGGAAGTGATACCACTGCTAACCACACAAACGGGTCGTAGAAACAAAATTCTGGTAAGTAGTTTATTTATGCTACATTTAACTAACTTCAAAAAGAAGTGATTCTGAAAACGTGCTGAATATCCGTACGACCTTAACATGCTAGCAGAAGCACTGTGTTAGAGTTTTTCATTTAGACCGTCTAATGTAGAAACACCAATAGCGCTAGTAACAGCTGAGGGACAATGAAAAGAAAAAAAGTAAGAAACTTATAACATTCTCATATGTAAAGTTTTTATTAAACAATAAACTTGTAATTCCTTCATTGCCCGTCTGGAGCTTGTTTCCACGTCAGTTTCGTCTGCTTCTTCCCGAAGGTGTCCAGTTATGCATCTTCCTACACTACCACGCTTTCTGCGTTCTTCTGAAATGATCATATAGTACAAACCTTTTTTCCTCCATTCTGTCTGTGGTCTCTTTTTTAAAATTAATTTTTTCGTTAGCGGCTCTGTAGGGTAAGTTTTAAAATAAAAAAACTAAACTGTTTAGGACACCGACTCCTAAGGTTTGAAAACCTTCTTTCTCATTTAGTTTCCAGACTTCAGCATTATACAAAGTACATTCTACAAACAATTGGTTTATTCTGTTCGTCTTTCCACTCTCCTGCATTTTCTATATTCCACAACGCTCAATTCAGTTGTTGTGTCGTGAATTTTCTTCCTTTAAATTATTCCGTTTTCCTTATCTGTTTTACAAACTGCAACATTATTAAACATAGAAAACAACATTACTAAAGTCTGATACATTTATGGTAATTTAAGAAACAGATTAGCTTTTGATAAATCTGTACTTGAAAAAGTACACGTTTTTTCCTTTACTGTAACTCCGACTATTAGATATTCGGCTTATTTCTAATCCCATCTCTAACGTTAAAAATCATGTAGCTTCTGTTACCGTATGCTCCCTTTTACAACTATAGTAATGCCAATACCAACAAATACCACAAAATAATAACAATGATAATCTTAATAATATCATTGTTATTAACATAATAGGATGTTTATATTAATTATCTGAATTAAATAGTATTAAAAATAATTTAAAATTATAACATTTTACACTCGCCTACTTGCAACTTATAATATGGCCTACAGAAGTACAAGTACAGGGTGCTTTGAAGAATGTGTTCAAATTAGTGGATGAACTATGTTGGGTTATTAAACATATTAAGTTTACTCATAACACTTTAAATTTTGATGTGCACAGGTGATGTGGTTTTTATTTTAAACACGTAAATAAAAACCAAAAGCTCAACGTTGGATCTTGAATTTCTTACTAATTAATGTTATTCCTAATGTTAGCTTTACATGAATATAAATCATCAACACAACGAGAACAGTTAAACACAAAGGATTTTACTTAGTAAGAGAAGTGTGGAGGTTGAATGAAGTAACACGTACGGTGTCTGGCAACTTTCCCAGCTCTCTGTTCGTCTCGAGTAAACAAATTGTTTTCTTTAAACACTAATTCCTTTAAAACCTGTACTAGTACTAGAAGTACTGACTCGCTTGTGGAACCCGCCCACATACTTCATTCAGCCTTACTTTTATTTTCTCTACTGCTACTTCTTATTCTAAATTATATAGCAAAAGTTTCCGTAAAATATCTTTGCTACATTAAGCAATAAGAAGACCATATTATAGTTCCTCTTTATAATCTTCTAGGTATTAACAGCTTCAGGACACGTGTATAACACTTACACGTATCTCATAAATTTCGAAACGGCATCTAATTAAGTTGGTGTGTCTAAATTGTTAAAAATATTACAAGTTCCAACCACACACACTGGAGCAGCGGGCATTCAAAGCTGGCAGAAAATAAAAAAGTGAAATTTTGCTTACGCTTTTGTTTTCATTATTTTCATTAACTACACTATCCTGTGCACAACAAATCAAATATGCATGCACGGGAACTTCATCTCGCTCCAGCAGGTGGTGCCATCTTTCTGAGAAGACCACACGTATTTTTAAACCACCCTATTTTTCACCGGTTTTTATTCAGTGTAATACCAAAAGCGGCATATAATTATAATCTTTGTTCTCAGATTTTGGAGTGCAGGTATGTGTTATGAATTCAGTAATTATAATTAAAAAATAAATATTATCTGGTTTAAAGTAATGGTTTTAAAACTGTAACACTGTTAAATGTTTATTTCTTTAAAATTATTCTGAGAAACATGTTAGACGTTACTCGTGTTCCAAGTCGGATCGGATTTATAATTTTAGTTTTTATAAACCATATTTACTGTAGATTATACAATTTATTTTATTTATTGCTTATATTGTCTAATTTTTGTAGCACAAAAATCTTTTCAAGAGATGTCAATATTAAAAGTAGCAGCTTATTACTATTAATAAAAAATTAATTATTATTACAAAAGATATTTGTTTTTAGTAAATATTGTTAAAAATTAACTTACTTAAAACCAATAGAAGTTAAGAGTAACTGAATGTTACTATCGACCCCTACAGGAATTATGTAATGTTTAAATCGAAGGTAGAAGCCTAGAAGATGAAAGTCAAGTCCAGTAAAAGTTTAGGATTTGTAAATTCCCCAAAAACAAACAAAAACAACAATAACAAAAATAATATAAAAAGATTAATTGAAAGTGAAATATTTTTGTTTGATGTATATTTACTGTTTTGTTTCCATAGATATCTTATAAAACACTGTAAAACACTGAGAACTGAAATTATAAAAGATTTTACAGAAATTTTTGTAGCAGAAAAATAACTTGGAGGACCAAATAAACAAAGTTCAATCTTATATAGTTATAATTTAAGAGAAATCCTTCACAATGCGCCAGGGATTGATTTTTGCTATATTCGATCCTAAGGTTTGAAATGCTGCCATAGATAACGTCATCAACAAATAATGTTGTATATGTAGCATAACATAAAGAAATTTTGATAATGTTGAAATAAAATTAGTAAAATGAAAAAACGGAGAATTTAAAATTTAGGACGTTTCATTTTACATGGTTGCATACGTTTTTCGAATGCTTTCTTCATTCAAGCTCCAAATTATCAATCAAGAAATGGTAAATTCGCAGAAACCATAATGATTAACTATGCACGTTAATTGTGTATAAACCCAAACCAGAATTCGGGAGTACAAATGATGGAAACAACTGTCAGCTGATATCACTAGATTGTATTTAGAGTTGATCAGATTGATCGATAAAATAATGACACATATATCTAGTGTGCATGAAATCGATGTTACATGTTTCGAGACTTTTTTCACAATACTGCAAAATATTTTATTGGAAAGTATCCTTCGTACAATATGCTGCCTACGTTGCACAGCTATTTTATTTAAAGTCTACAAATAGTAGACCACAGCTTTGTGGTTATGGGTCAGTTATCACAGGATGCGCAAGAATCGAGTAAAAAAGACTTTAAAGAATGACGAGAGCATTATTACAAAAAAGACAATTGCGAAAAATTTTCAAACTCTTCTCGATTCATTTTATTGGGCTCGGCATCAGTAATTACAAACACGAGGATGTAACTAAAGAAAGACATTTGGGTTTGCCTCAAAAAGAATTAGTTACCACTCGTTAAGGTTCTTTAAAAAGGAGACATTGAAGACTACGGTGATAATGACGATTACGATGATGGTAATTTTAATGATAAAGATGTGTAATTACAACCTGCTAACGATAAATTATGTTAAACTTTATAATCAACTCATATTCAAAATTGTAAGCATTCAAATTTTCGTATTTAAATGTTGCTGTATATAATTTGTTTTAATAAAAAATAAATGCATATAATATATCTGTGACTTAGTAATATAATCACGTGTTTATGAAGAAATATTCTCTTAGGAATCCACTCGTAGTGTGTGTAATTGGTTACCAACTTTGGAAGCCCGTTACCCAAGTGTGCGACATTACAATGCTAATAATATAAATCTACACAAACACCGAAATGATTTTAAAGTTAATGGAAAATTATCAGATAAAATTCCTGTAACAAAAGGATTACACACAGGGATTCGCCGACTCAAATGTCCTTTACCTCGGAAAAAATTGTTGCCCACCTATCATTGTACTTAATAATTAGTTAATACTACTTCAAAAGAACCCTCCCTTAAAACTGTAATCTCTGAGAAATTTTATAAAACAAAAAAGTTTGATTTCATAAATTGAGAGCAATACTTATTGAAATGCAAACAGTAAGATACTGTATCAGAACCCCACGAAGTTTCGAATACCAGACGAAATCCCGATGTGATGTGTCCAGAATAATTTACATTAGTCGTTTTTCATAAGTAATTTAAACGTTAGAGAATCTCAATGCGTGGTTACTCACTGAAGAGCTGTATCAGCCCTATTGTCCTAGTAACAGATTTTGTAGTTGTTATTGTACAGTTTTTACAATAGTTATTTGTTTCAAAATAAGCTGATTGGTCTCTACTTATTTTAAACTTGACTAACCGTGGATAAAAATGTAGTTAGAATAATAGTCCATTGTAGCTGTATTTAAAATCTGTTGAATTCAACGTAAACGAACTTAAACGAACGCGAGAGTGCGCACACACACTTATGTTCGTATAGAATAAGTAGTCGAGGTACATGTCATTAGAACGAAGTCGATTAATTAATGATTCTATAATTTTCTGATAATTTACAGAGCTTTAACACAGTTTAATAAAAAATACAGAGTGATAATACAGTTTATAAAAATCTGTCTATGGAGACCTAAGTAAGTCAAACTAAACTTTTTGTTTACTTTACGATGAAATAAATTAATATTTAGAAGTTCTTTTTCTTTTATTTACTATGAAGTCGTTACTGATGTGATAGAGTCTTTCTTTTAAATATTAATTTCATAATTATACATAAGTAATGTAAGTTCACTTCCCTTTAATTGTGACTGCAGATCGTTCAGACGGTGAGCTGTTCCTATCTGAAAATCTGAAAATATTGGTATGGAGAACCATACATGACTTCCATGTTCTAAGATTTATATTTAAAATACTTTTCGAAATGAACTATTTCCATAGAAACTACTTCTTTCTTCAGCCATAACCACAGTACTGTGATCACCAACGTATACCACCTCACGATAGTGCACTCAATTTTCACTGACGATGGTAGTCGATAGCACTGCCGAAACGTCTGGCTTTTTAGAAAACATTGGATCAAGCCCAAACAGCTCAGGAAGGAATTTTAACAACAAACTACTTCTTTGTTGCCGATAAGGTTGTACACATGACATATAAATAAAAATTATCCCGTCCCCCTTCAACTATCATTTTCATTTATAGAAAATTACCCCCACCCCGTTCAACTAGCATCTTCATTTATAGATTTTTTATCTACGTTTCTACAGTGGATTATTAAAGATCTTCTTATCAGGATACTTTATTTATCAAAATTAAGTACTTTACTCTGCTACAACAAAAAATGTTTCCGGTAAACTACCCTTTCCCCGTAACCGATCTTCACCAAAATCAATAGGTCTTGAGTCCTCTACAACTCAGGCACATATGTAAAAAAATTATTTGATTCTGTTTGAATATACGGCAGTTATCGTTCGTCATAGAACAAATTAACCTTGTTATCACATAAAATGTTGCAGGTAAACTACCCCTTCCTCTTAACTGATCTTAACCAAAATCAACAAATCTTGAGTCCTCTACAATTCAGGGATGAATGCAAAATATTATTTGATTCTGTTTGAATGTGCGCTACTTATCGTTCGTCGTAGAAACAATTACTCTTGTTAAAATATTAAAAGTGGCAGGTAAACTACCACATTCCCTTAACCGATCTTCACCAAAATCAAAAGCCTATGAGTTCTCTACAAATCAGGCACATATGTAAAATATTATTTGATTCTGTTTGTATTTACGGCAGTTATCGTTCTTCATGGAAAACGTTCTCTTGTTACAACATAAAATGTTGCAGGTAAACTACCCTTTTCCCTTAACCGATCTTCAACAAAATCAACAGACCTTGAGATATCTATAATTGAGGAAAGTACACACAAAATTATTTGATTTTGTTTAAATATGCGGCAGTTATCGTTCGTCATAGAAACAATTATTCTTGTTAAAACATAAAATGTGGCTGGTAAACTACCTCTTTCCCTTAACCGATCTTCACCAAAATCAACAGACCTTCAGTCTTTAATAATTGATGAACGTATGCAAAAACGTATTTGATTCTGTTTGAATGTGCGGCAGTTATCGATCGTCATAAAAAAATTACCGTTGTTGAAACATAAAATGTTGCAGGTAAACTACCCCTTTCCCTTAACCGATCTTCGCCAAATCAACAGCCATTGAGATTTCTATAGCTCAGGATGGTGTGCAAAACATTATTTGATTCGGATTGAATTTACAGCAGTTATCATTCGTCATAGGAAAAACTACCCATGTTAAAACATAAAACGTTGCCGGTAAACTACCCCTTCCCCTATTCCAATCTTCAACAAAAACAACAGGTCTTGAGAACTCTACAATTCAGAGCTGTATGCAAAACATTATTTGATTCTGTTTAAATTTGCGGCTGTTATCGTTTGCCATAGAAAATACCCTTGTTAAAACAAAAAACGTTGCCGGTAAACTACCCCTTCCCCTTAACCGATCTTCACCAAAAACAATAGGTCTTGAGAACTCTACAAATCAGGACTGTATGCAAAAAATTATTTGATTCTGTTTGGATTTGCAGCTGTTATCGTTTGCCATAGAAAAAATCTACAGATAGCCATATAGACACACAGACACTTTTCGAAAAATGACTTTTTTCATGTTTTGAGTGTAGTACAATCAGAATCTGCAATAATCTCGAACACGAATTTTTTTTGCCATCACCATACTTCCATTTCCTTAAGGAACATGGAAGTAAAAATACGTTGGTAGATTTCCTCTGTTGTCGGCTTCAGGGTATCTTTCGAGCGTGTAGATATTCCTCAGCGTCACGATTACATACAGTTTCAACGAGAACAGATACTGTTACTGCTGCTGGTGTATTGGACGTAGAGCTTTTGACAAATGTACAGGGACACCGTGTGACGTCATGTAAACTACGCGCTACTTACATTCCAGAAACATTTTTGTACTACCTTCCACAAATATGGAAGCACATTATGAAAATAATTATGTAGCATTATTAAAATTAGTTTGGTATTAGAAGTTGCAAGGGAGGCGGGACTTATAAACTGCAAACACTAATAACAGAAAGGAAGACGAGTAGAAAACCGTCTTATGAGTCGCGATGCTTTCAATCTCGTTTTGCGTGCATGCGTCCGTGTTGTGTGTGTGTGTGTGTGTGTGTGTGTGTGTGTGTGTGTGTGTGTGTGTGTACATTATTTAGGCCTACCACTTTTAAAAACTAAACTGTTATAGCTATCAGCATGAACATTATAATTTTGCGTTTGTAGCAGCCACCTGGTCGCATTGAATGAACTTGTTACGTTATATTATAAATACATACTGTAATGACAATACTATTGGTCAAAATTCTCTACACTAAACTAAATTTAATAACTATTCACCTGCACACACGTTCACCCACCTGCATACAGACACGCTTTGCAAATTTCTTAAGTTCATAATGAGGCATTCATAATACTTACATTTAAATTTGTAAAACGTATGATAATTCTGTTTTACACATCGTTTGATGATAACTCAGAAACATCAAGAAAATCTCTTTCATCTATTGGCGTATCGTCAATATCATCGTCACTGTCACTGTTGTCACTTAGCCTTATAATAAATCAGTCAGAGGCCTCATCTCCTATATGATCTCGTTCCTATAATTTCTTGTTCAATTCGTTTTACACTTTTTAAAACTTTGTTCTTTCATCCCTTCCTACGCTACGAAAGTTTTCTTCTGCCACAGCCTTAACATCTGATAATTTGGAAGTCACGATTCTGCTGGGGACCCAGTTATTTACTATTCACTAAATCTTATCAATGGGATTTAATTCTGGGCAGTATGGTGGCAGACTCAAAACTGATTGGCCGTGATTACTTGCTATGTCATCCATTGTCATCTATCATGAAGGATTTATCGCGAGGTTCCTTCATTTCAATCAATTTATAAAGTTCAGGTTTGGTAATTGCGTTTTGAAAAATAACTTGTTTATCAGTCAACGAGTTTATCATTTCCGATTTTCTACTTGGGTACCGTACAGATAGCGTGTTATGATACAACGCATTGTCAAGCTCTATTATCGAATTTTCGGGCAAATTAGGCATTAACATCTCTTCATACCATTTGGAAAAGTTCGCAAAATTCATGTCAGAGTGATAATCTCCCCCTCCCCCTCTTTTAACATGTACTCCCTCCAATCATAGTGCACTTGGCATCTTCCACTGATGTGGTGCCACTGCGCGTGGACTATTCCACTGCTTTCGAAGTAACAGCAGTCCCTTATATTTGTCAAAAGCTTTACACCGTTCCAGTAAACTTAAATTGTCGATATCCCTAATCGGAATATCTTGAACTTTTGCGGATTAGCTCAGTAATAAAACTCAATACATCGGTATAAACTAGATTCGGGGATTGTGTTCTGATGACATCAAGGCAAATAAATCGAGAGCTCTGAAGTCTATCCCACAAAATCAGTGAGAAAGCTATAGTAAACAGAGAATTAGTTACTGGCGTCGCTTTTACATTAACTCAAGAAACTTACTTTGACACTCTACAGTAACGTAGTGATACAGGTAGACATTTTATGGCATTTGGTTCATAAATTTTACTATTAGGTCTTGTGTACTTTAAACATTTGAATAATAGTGCACTGTGTTAGTAAAGCCAAATATGCTAAGTAAAAATGCTAGTAAACAGGTCTAAACCATATTTAAATTAATTACGTCGGGAAGATGAAAATAAACCATTAGCAGAAATGATTTGTCTCTTACAAAATATGATATGAATAATTTATACCAGTTGCTCAGAAATATAAATATTTCACAGCGCAATATAAATAATAGTAATAATAAAAATAACAGAAGTAAAGCGGATAGCATTACGTTCAGCCCTCCGCCTTTATCGGGATGGTATCCCATGTGTTCATTTTCATAGGCTGAGTAGACGTGGGGGCTAAAAAGGTACCTTGATTTTATGTTGTGCTCGGGGATCATAATTATCCATTTTTAATTATTGTTAAACTAGAAGTTGGTTTTAGATAATACACACACACACACACACACACACACACACACACACACACACACACACACACACACACACACACACACACACACACACACACACACAAAGTAGGAAACATCAGTACTGAGTGGCAACAGACGTTTTATGAACCATACCAATGTATTTAGAATATCTCAAATGCCTACTTCATTGTTATTGATTGCTATAATTCTTATAGTAATAATGACATTTGCAGCAAATGTTAAAAACAGATTTTTATAATTCCATTTTAAATTAACATAAAACATGTTCTGAATACTATAAATTAAACAATTGTTTTCCTTATAAAAGTTAACCGCAAGCACATAACTATCGAATATGTCCGTACAAAGGATATTACATTCATATTAATGTTTATTACATTCCTAGGTTCCCTTGTAATCCATTCAATAATGTTAGAAAAATTGCCAATCCTTGGAATTCTCTGTAACAGAACGAATTTACATGATTGTGTCCTCTATATTTATAACACTTAAAGGAACATAATTATGTTTTAGTAAACTATTCAGAAATAATTGATAAAACAACGTACAATTATGTTTTTGATGTCGCTAAGTAAAAATTATTGTACAGCATTTAAAGGAGTCGAAAGGGTCTGTTTTAATGGGATAAAACGAATAAAATAGAGATATTTTCTAAATGTATTCTGACGATATTCAGAAATTAATTTTAGCGAAAACATAAGTAAAAAGCAAGCTAGTCAAAATTTTATTGGTACCTCATCCACTACAGGATGTGGATCACCCTGAACACCGGAAATGTGTTTCCATAGTAAACTAGTTGGAATAAATTGTTAAAAATTATTAAGAAGGTAAGGTCAAAAATAATGTTGAACACAGGCAAGTATAGGTAGCCAATTTGAGGGGTGCAAAAAGTTTAAAAAACGACCGCACTTTTTAAATTTACTTTTCTTATGATAGTCATGCATAAAGGGCAACATAAAAGGAAATGAGAAAAATGAAGTCACTGAAGATAATAGGTACACGATGTCATATATTTAACAATGATTTTGTTTGATGCTTAATTTTTGCTAATTCTCATGTATTTTGGGGTGCTGATTCTGAATATGTAGTCAGAATATCTATCAAACCCAGTTTTTTTGTAACTGCCCTTTTTATTTTTCAGCATGGACTCCATATGCATAGAATTTTGTGAACTTAATAATATCATATACTGAACATCCCTTAATTTAGCAGTTAGAATTACATAATGTTGTTCGTGATCTAAATTTACCAAAGTGTCAAGCATAAATATTGGCATCGATATTCAAAGGAAGGAATTTTTTACAGAAGAATACTAACGTAAGTGTTTTCCGGTAGAGGCAGTCTGAATTTGAACATTTCTTCTCCAAGTACGAGGACTTAGTGTACTGCAATGACTTGGATTTTTGTACCACCGTGAAGAATGGCGTCTATTTATGTCTTCAAAAGTTAGTTGAAAACAGCTTTATTTGAAAGCTGCTAACATGAAGGAGTCGTACAAAAACATGAAAATTTATTGAGCAGAATTCAGTATGAGAAATATTCACGGCATATTTTTGGAGATCTGAAAGGGATAGCACTTTTACTTGAATTGCAACTTGGGTACACTAACTTCTCTTGCTTCTTGTGCAAATTGGACAGCAGGGATAGGAAAAATCATTACTTAAGAAACTATATTTGTTAGACCACAAATAAGAAAAGTAAAAAATAATCTTGCATTCAAAGGAAGTTTGAATGACTTTAAGCTTGCTGCATGGAAATAATTCAAAATGTAGTTAACGACTTCCTGGGACACCATAAAAGGGATAACTATAGAGAACTTGCAACTGAGCTTCTTAACAACTACAGAAAGGTTGGATGTAGTATGTCACTCAAACTTCATTTCTTATATTTTCATTTAGATGTTTTTTTTAATAATCTTGGAACCGTGAGTGACGAACGTGATGAATGCTTTCACAAGGAAATATAAAAAACTATGCCCGACAGGAAAAAAACTGTTACCATATTTATAATCAGCGCTAACAATTCTATACGAATCAGTTATTCACTTACATTTAACAAACAAAAAAATTAAATTTTGTTCCCCAGTGTAATTTTGTCACCTCTAATTTAAGTCATACGCATTTTTTCTTAAAAGATATAGTTACTCGTTATCGAGAGTCACAGATTTTTTAGTGGAAAAACAATTGAAGCACCATTTTTAAACAATCATACCTACTAAGGTATTGTAAGTACAGGAATGAGAAAACTATAAAATTGTTTAAAGTAAAATGAACTTTATTTTTAATTCCGCGATGTTTTTAATAAATTCAATATTATTTGAGGCTTGTAACAAAAATGGCCACAAGCTAAGGATTTTATGGGGAGGTGGGGTGTGAACATCACATTTTTTAACTCACAATATTTCTAAAACCATCGGATTTTATAAGAAAATGCACGCAAACATTTTCTTAGAATTAAAAAATCTATTAACTGCAGGTATTATTTATTTGTATTTCCTACAAACTGAGAAGGGATGGAAACCACACCCAGACTAAGAACACCAAAAACAAATTTTAACTTTGTTTAGATACCTTGAAGAAGATATTGCAAAATGTTTCTTGTCGATTCGTTTTATTACAGTGAATTGCAAGGTAAAATGCTTCATTGGCTCCACTACTGTAATAAATCATTCTCTCTTCCTCCACGTAAGCCTATTGATAGAAAATAAAATTCGATAAAAATCATGATTTCCTCAAACAAGAAAATACGGTATTGAAAAATTTGACGAAATATTTTCTGTAACCATGGCATGATTTAGGAATCAGAGGTAAAGAAAAATCAGATCACTCAAATCAAAATAGGAAGAGGAAAAATTATTTCGTTTATGTTTTAAAAATGTGTGTGTGCCTGTGTGTGCATGCGTGCATGTGTGTCCGCGTGCGAATATTAAAATATAATGTAGATTCTCAGTACATTAATATATTTCAAATTCCTGTTTGATTCTAGTTTTTACATATAATATATTTACATTATAATTATCAACATTTATTCAGCAGTAATTTAAACAAATAGTTCTAATTTATATTTCAATTTGAGAAATTTTTTTTTTTTTTGATAAAATACAGTTCGTTTATTAACTATTTTTTTCAATAGTCTTGACGCAGATATGCAGGAAAATGGCCTGGTACTAAGATAGGAACTTGTTCTGGTATTAAATATGTATGGATTTATTAAATTAATAACTATTGTGAGGCTTAACAACTAAAGTTATTTGTGTAGAATGGCGGTTAAATTAATTCTGCATTAGAGAAAAGTGTTTGCTAAATCTTAGATGTCCCAATATGTGGTGTGGGTTCAATTCCTCCGTAGGTGGCAATGGAGATTATCAAACAGTAGTTTAATGACGGATTTCAGTTAGTCAATTCCGTGTGTACTTTCTGGCTTAAAATATTTACATAAGCGTTGCCTTCATTTTATGAAAGTGATTATTTTGAATTATTTTGATTTCTAATGAAATAAAAACATGCCTTTCTAATATGTGTGTAAGACCGACTTTTATTCATGTTGACGGCTGTAACACTAATTCGCATGCCTGAGTACCCACTCAATAAGCGATTCTTTCTTTTCCCCTGCTTTTCTCTCTGTCTGTCGCTACCTTTGTGTGCATCTATCCTCCACCTCTTTATCTCTCTCATTAATCTCGGGTCTCTTTATTAAGACAAATCGCTCCTCGTCAAGCGGTTTACGTAACATAGAATATCAATCGCATAAGCAATTAACATAAACATGTTCAGTTGATTACACTACAATTAGCTGTAGCTGATATGGTAATCAGTAACAGCAGGACGCTGCCCTGTATGTAGGTAGGTGAATACAACACAATCGTCATCGCAACGAGTAGTGCAAATAACCACAGTACTTACTACAATTATTCCGGTCTAAAAAAAGCAAAGTCACTACTCAGTGAAGCCAGGAATAAAACTAGCAATAATAATAACAGGCTTATTTATACACGAAATATAATTAAAAAAATTTTTATGTTAGTTATGTATATGTATATGTGTATAACATTACACATTACATTTTAACAAATACACCTGAACAAATACAAATCAATACAAAACATGACACAATATTAAAAGCACTCAACATCGAAAATACAGATAAACTAACACATACACCACAATCACACACAATAAAACCAATTTGAAGTACCAGAAGCCAACAGGAAGCCACAATAATAATAGTCAACCAACAACACATTTGTACTTCACCAGACACAAAAACCGGAAGGCTGAGGCTGGGTACAAGATGGTACCCGAAACATGTTCCTAATATGGAAAAAAAGGTATATCTTGAAGTAAATTTATTTATAAATATTAAATGTAATATATATATATATATATATATATATATATATACTGTGCTAATCACCTACGACCAGGTAAAAAAGTAGAAACGGAAAATTTGTTGTACCGCTTAGTATGTAGGTCTATAGGCCTACTGCGTAAATATATAAAAAATATATTATTCACAAAAAAACAAATTTTTTCCTTTTAAATAAAATGCCCCAGTTAGATGGAAATTAATAATTGTTAATCATGCATCAGAGCAAATAAGTAATGTTAACTACTTAGGTAATATCACTAAAGATGATTATACAGAATGAAAATAAATAAGCATCAAGTGGCATGTGGATCATTAAAGTACCATTATTAAACAAATAATTCAAGACTACGAGTAAATCAAGACTAAATAACTCAAGACGCAGTTATCGGGGTAAATAAGCTGAAGCAGAGTTCGGCGGTCATACGTAACATTAGGCGACACATAGGCTAAGTGAATGGGGTGTCAGGCAGGATGCGTATAAACGTGGAAGAAAGTCTGCCTACAACAAGGAAGTCTTATGTTGCAGTACGAATTGAAAAAAAAACTAAACTAGGCAGGGCAAGACCAGGATAGGTAGAACAATTACGGGTAGTTTCACTCTACCAGTGGAATAATGAAAGGCTTGAAATGATGATGACGAAAGTGGATAATGAAATACTGACCTCCATCACTCATCTTGTTTTGCACATTTATATAATGGGATAGGATGAATGTTAAAACAGAAGTTATCAGAATCAACGTTAAGCAGACTCAAAATTTCCGCTTTGTTGATGATGAAATTTTTTGTTGTTGTTAAAACTCTATTAAATTCTGATGAAGAGTTAAATAGGATGTAAGGAATTCTCAGCACAACCGGTCATATGTTGGAGCTCAAAGTTAGCTTACAAAAAGAAAAATTATTTTTGTAGAAATGCAGAAGAGCAGTGTATGGGCGAATATACGTTTCTCTAATGTCGTGTTCAGAATATAACTGAGGTCTGTTACACCTTCTTCGCCAAAAAGGACGACAATCGACATTAAAGCAACTGTTACGAATAGCAATAAATATTTTATCTCTCATCAGTGAAATTACATTCTTAACGCATAAATGGGTGGGTTCTGTTGAAGGACATAAGTTGAGGTTGATTATGAAGGTAAATAATAACATATTAGAGGAAAAAGGAGCTATTTGTGGTAACATGGACGCAAACTGTAATCTCATCTTACTAACGGTGCAGTCTGAGTGTTTCTTAGAGACTGTGTCAGTACGTGCCGTGCAGCTGAGGTGTCGCAATTGAGAACACATTATTACAAACAAATTGGGGCCTATGTACGAGGGCCAATTGTCCAGTCACTGCATTCTCGAATCCCAATGACGGGGTGTAACATGTTAAATTTATCAGCGTTTACATTGTACTAACGGGGCACTTATACGACCGTATGTTTGTTTGATATAAACAGTAATATTTCAGTTCTGCAATAAAACTGCAATACCAACTTGAAAAAAAATTACTTTTTTTGTTTGTGAGCACGTTCATTCACAGAGAAGCCATTTTGTGTTTGTTATTCCGTGTTGTGACGTGTGCTGACAATTTTCTCGTATTAGTTTCATGGTTTATTATAATGGATTTGTGTAAATCTCTTATCGAAGATGGAATTTATGAACTTTTGATTAATATTTATGTGGAATATTGATATTGTTAAATTCTGCTGTGAAAAATTTAAGACTTTTGAAAATTGTGTAATTTCGATGCCTTACAGTGGAATACATTTAACATGTTACTGAACACCTACTATATCGATAAAATAGGACTATATAAGTTCTAAGGCAATATATGTACATTGAAGCTAAGTAAAAATGTATTTTTAAAATTTGGTTTAAATTTACGTAAAAATTCTCAAGCCACAGAAATAGGCAGCCCTCCAAGATGGGCTTAAAGGCTTCCGAATGTTAATGTTCTGGCCGAGCGAGCTATATGTGTTTGGTGTCAGAAAAAATAACCTTGCTGCACAATAAACTATTTTGCGTCTAGGACGACATTTATGAAATCCTTTGGATCGTTTTGACATATGTGTGTGAGTCTGGACGGAGGAACACTTGAAGCAACGGAAATGTGTTTCCGAGGACTTGCACCAAACAATCTAGGTGAAAATGAAAAGTTAGGTGGAGGCGTTGGGAAAGCGGCGGTTTTGAAGAGTAAGGTGGAGCTAAGAAAAAATCGGCTTTCACAAACTGTGTAATAATTAAAGAGAGCAAAGTTTTGGGCATGTAATCAAGCATGACAACTTTCCACAAAGAATTCTTATAGGGAATTTATATTTTGAAAGAAGTAAGTAGGCAGTCTAGTTTGTCATACTTAAAGAACGTGATCACTGAGATGGGATGTGGGTCTTACGTGGTGATAGAAAGGTCTGCAGTAAAGAGAAATATGTTTTTGTTGCTACAGCGCCAAGTTTTTTCTACAGAGATAAGCACGTAACACGTGTGCATAGTAGAACTGACGTTATACAGTAATATGTACAACGATTTATAGACATATAAATAGACAACTTAAAATTGATATTTAGCAGTTTAATTTAATTTAATTTAAATTTTTTTATTTATAATTAAAGTTTTCTGTCTAACATAAAATGGAGATCAAATTCAATTTGCTTTCAGAATAAATATAAAACACCCCATACATAAATTTATAATTCATCTTTCCTTTTAAGCAACTTTTGTGATTCTATTTTCTTGCAATATTTCTATGTTACTATTTAATAAGAGATTATTTCTGCAAGTCTATTTTAAGCTTTATAAGTAAATTATAAGCTTTATAAGTATTTATTTCTCCCTTTTGTTGAGAGCACATCGATCATTCACTGTACTGTATATCGAATTTTTGTAAAGTAAATCAACAGGGCTGCAAGATTCCAACTGTCTTAGTCAAAATATTTTTTTTTAGAAGGATAACTTATCGTCGTATGGCACAATGGATAACAAAATAAAGACACCAGTTAAGTCACTAATTACAAGTTTTAATTCATCACAATTAGCAGTTTGAAACAAACAAGTTAGTCTCTGACAACAATTCAAGTAAAAATTGTCTACACGCAATAATAATGTCAACTACAAAGAATTCCGCACTAATTAAAACACAGCAACACTTCGCTACAAACACTCGATCCGCGTTAAAGAAACCCCTCAACGCCACTGAACTCATAAGCCGGATGTTATGGCTTTTTATAGGTAGCGCACGTCTCCTAAAATCTTCCATCCTTAATGTGCACGCCACTTAATGGTGACGCTAATGCGTATCACTTCTTGAAAAATCTAGAACAATCTTGAACGCGGCCTTGACTGAGGTAACATCTGCCACACATGGCGGGGGACGGATAAGGGACGCTCTCGGCTATCCTACGCGGCTCGATACGATTCTCGTTACAATATATAAGAAACTGACGTACGTTTCACAGAATATACAGTACCGGTACACGTGTTCTCAGAGATTTCAATAGGATTTTGAACAATTTCAAAATTAAAATTCATATTGTAAATCTGATGATACCGATTTATTCTATGATAGTGCGTTAGGATTTTCCAGATACAGATAAAAAGTGAAATACACTTACAGAAGTAATCTGCTATTGGATAATAAAATTAATCGATAAATATAAATTTTATACTGTGCACTGAGCACTGTGGTGTGTGTGTGTGTGTGTGTGAGCGCGCGCGCGCGGGAGTCTGTGTGTTTCTGCCTTTTGTTGAGAGCAGGTCGATCATTCACTGTACTGTATATCGAATTTTTGTAAAGTAAATCAACAGGGGCTACAAGATTCCAACTGTCTTAGCCAAAACATTTTTTGTTTAAAAGAATTATGGCAATAAAAAATGAGCTCCCTGAGCTGAAGAACTTGCTCACTGTTTTTAACAGAAAAATTGGGCTATTTGTTATTAAATAAACTTAAATTTTAAATAAAATTTCAGTTACAAATAATTAAGAAAACACTAATTACTTTAATACATTTTTTAGAAAAATAACGACTGGAAAGCAGAATATCATACAATAAACACTCAAATTCTCAATAAGGCCTACTGCTTTAATTTTTTCAGTTAAATTTGTAACTATAATGCCTTTATGTAAAATAATTTGGTGCTACTGTTTATAATTATGTATGTTTCCATCCATATGTATAGGCCTACATATAATGATGTAGATATAACTTATACATATAATAGTAACGTTTTACAAATATAAATAACTTACAAATATATAGATATTTTGGAAAAATAACTTGCAAGTTTTTTTAAAACTAGGAGCGTTGAGAAATATTTCTGCCAAATTATTAAAGACGCCGAGTTTGTATTTGAATCAAATTCTTTGTAACTTGTCTCCGCACACGGTCTTTTAAATTGTTTTAAATCTTTTAGTTTCTCTTTTGTCCTGTGGTAACTTAAAGTTAAAAAATTTTTATAGTAAGCGCTATATTTGAATTTTGGTAGAAATTCCCTGTAGCCTGATAGCCAGCTGATATTTACAATTTTTTCAAACTTTTGATTCCATTTTTTGACACTGGTGCTCTAAATTTTTAAATTGTGTTAAACGGTATATTATATTTAGGGGCTCAATAAATTTATCCTTAATTTTATTTATTTTTTTAAAATTTTGCCATTAATGCAGTTATATACAAATTTGAACTCACTTCTTTGTGTCTGGGCTCTAGTAAGTTACACCTTTCCAGAACTGAACATTATATTCAGGCTTTTATTAAAATCCTCTTAATTTATACAACATGCATTTTTCAATGTTTTCCAAATGATGACCCACTGTGATTGTGATTTGCCCATCCCCCCCTTTATTGGCGGAGGGGGAGGTAAACCTAAAAAAAAGAGTGTGCTGTAGAGTAAAAGTATGGACACGAATGCCAAGTCATACGAAAGTCCCATTCACAAGTTGTCGTGAGACAGACCCCAAACAAATAGATAGATAGACAGACAAATGCCGAACGATCGCGTTAAAACTGAGAACTCGATACGCTCTTTCAAAAGCGATTTCAATGATTTTTTCAAGTATGTTATGGGAACTCTCTTCGGTCCATCAATGAATCATGTCAAACGTCCGTTTTCAAGTATGTGTACCTAAGTGTTATGGGAACTCTCTTCGCTCCATCAATGAATCATGTCAAACGTCCGTTTTCAAGTATGTGTACCTAAGTGTTATGGGAACTCTCTTCGCTCCATCAATGAATCATGTCAAACGTCCGTTTTCAAATTTAAACGGTTTTACCGTGATTAAAAACAACTTACGACTGCGTACGGCCAGGAAAGATTGGGACCCATAGTACATGATATTCCTAACACATGATGATGACTAATAATAAAGGATTTTTTGTTTTGTATGGGTCTGTATCTGTATGTCTGTCTGTTCTTAAAGCGGATTAGTAAATTATTTATTAACAGTAACTTAATTGTTACTACCAGTAAACTATTTACTTACTTAATCCCAGGCGTAGAGCCTACCTCGTTAGAATAATTAATCTAAGTACACTTACAATTAAACGTGTTTTGCTAATTAATTATTTTGTTAATTAATCACCCAAGAGAAAATGATTTTGATCACACAACCTAGAATAAATCAATTATATTCGACTACGCAGTTACACAAGCTTCATCATCAACGCGACTGCTGCATATACTCAACATAAACTAACTTGAGAAACAAACACAACTTTACATATAATTACAAACCAGACGTTAACGCACAGAGATGAGACAAGACCAAACATGCCTATAATGTGTGTATCGCCGATTACGTTCACATCGATAGCTAACAAAACAGTTCACGACCAGATCGAATCCATGGCACTCATTTCAACGCTTATATTGTCGAAAATTATTAAAACTTAAAATAATTTGTAGTTTTGAAATTACTCTTTTGTCACTAGTACATATGTATTAAGAGCTCTGTTTTAAATTAAATATTAACTAACATGCTCGTTAATGTATTTTCTTGCAGAATTTCTTCTTAGGTTTTAAAGATTTATATTAACAACGTAAACTCAATATAAGCACATATATTAGATGAATATAAGTAAGCCGTTTTACACACACACACGCGCGCGCGCGCGCACAAAAATATGGTATTGTTTATACGTGAGGAGACCTAATAGGTTGTGTTAGGTTGTGTGTGTGTGTGTGTGTGTGTGTGTGTGTGTGTGTGTGTGTGTGTGTGTGTGTGTGTGTGTGTGTGTGTGTGTGTGTGTGTGTGTGTGTGTGTGTGTGTGTGTGTGTGTGTGTGTGTGTGTGTGTGTGTGTGTGTGTGTGTGTGTGTGTGTGTGTGTGTGTGAGATACCTAAATTAAATTAACCATATTACTTATTTTTTAGACTGTGCATTATACCTTGAATTTCTGCTGTAAATAGCTTACGTTGACGCTTTAATTAAAACAAAAACAGATACAATATTGTTTTAAAAACGATCTACCCCACTATAGTCGCCTGGATTCATTCTTATTGGATTGGATCCTAAAATACCACGAAGCATTGTGATTCGTATTCAGATTATCTGTAGCGCATTGTCACTCTGTCAGATGATAACATTTACGTTTAAAATCAATCTTGTTGGTTTAAATACAACAGTTTAAAATATGAAATGAGCGAAGAGTATTAAGAATGTAGCTAATAATTTTCATTTATATATGTTTTTGTTATCAATAAATGAAACCAAGTAAAATCCTTTCACCTATTTTAAAAACTAATTTGTAGTGTAATGAAAAACAAAGCATACTCACAAGTCGGCAAATGAGACGACAAATTTTCTCACAAACTAGTTTACATTAACGCTTGAAATGTGTTTGTTATGTAAAATATTTATTCAAAACTATACACTAAAATTAACGATGCAATTTATTTGTAAACCATTGTTTCCGTTTATCTGAAGGATACACTTGTCAAAGGTTTCAATGTGTGCAGTTTATTTTGTTGCATTAGTTTTTACAATAGCGTACCACGAGGTTTTGCGAAACGTCAAACGGTACGGATGTGATCACGCCGCGTCTGGGACGAATGTCCATGATTTACTGTTCCACGCGTTTCTTAGTTTGACAGAAGTTATTCGATTTCGGTGGAGATCGTGAGTTTCCGTAGCGGTTCGTCCGACGATTCCGTATAATGACAGCAGCCGAAAGAGAAACAGTGCCTTCCAGATAATCAAACAGTAATTACAAAGCGGCGAGATACAATTGCTGTGGGAGCACTACCATGCTGCTCCTAATTATAATTGTCCCGTCTAATAAAAAGGCATTTGTACAAGAGAGAGACAAAAGACAGGAACTGAGCTACGCGGCCTGACTCAACGCAAGCAGCATTGGGCATCGACAGCGTGACAGATGTGATAAACACGACACGACAGACATCTGTTTCGTCATTCAAATATCATAATTATAAATATCATAATTCGGCTCTCATACATAATTCATAACGTAAATATACCGCTATTATTCAACACAATGTTCGTTAATACATCGATACATCATACCGTCTCATGAACTCATCAACAAGCAACACAACCCCGCATCCGTAGGCAAACCCTAAAAACCCTTAATATGTTTTTTATCACTGAAAGACATCTAAACATATGTTTCTTTTTCAGTGTGGTACTTTGTACAGTCGTGTTAATAAAATAATATAGATGAACGTCCGTTATTCAAAACCTCAAATTTTCTTTATTGGAATGAAAATCCAGCATTATTTTAAAATTATTTCACATGTAAACTACATCCAGAGAGTAAAACTATTCTATTGTTTTCATTAAAATGGCAGTAATTTGTAAATTAACAGTTTATTATTTAATTTAAATTTTCAATATCTTTGGAGTATTTGGCTTTTTTATTTTTCGTGATTTGTTTTTTGACAATATTAGGCTACTCATATTCTAAGCTTAAGTAAAGCTTATTAAATTTGCCGAAAATTATACTGTATTCTACTGTCAAATCGTGTATCTTAGAGCATTTACAAAGTTTTAGGGAAAACGTGAAAATTATTTAATTTTTAACAAACATAAGAGGGTCAGTTGAAAAGTTAACGAATCTACATCTATAGCTTAGTGGTAGAACTAAATTTTCTGAGTTTGTAAGATTAATATTATTTACAAATACCTGTTAATTTCCAAGCATATTTACAAATTTATTCATTGTATATCAGCTGTTTATGTATCACTAGTGTGTCAAAAAATAGCCAGTATCCAGCATTTGTATTTGTATATTTTATATAGCCTCATTAAAATACCTTATTTAAAGCCTCATTAAAGCCTTATTAAAACACATTATAATTCGAAATCCTTATTTTGTTTATAATCTTTAAAGACTGAAATGTTTCCAAGGTAGTCACATAACATGAAATTCACAAATAACATACTAGGTGAAATAATTAAATATGTATTAATTAATGTAATCAATATAATTAATTAAATTATTAGATTAATTAATAAATCAAATGTTTTTTTCTATTAATGAAATGAAATTTTAACAATTCATTTATTTTAATAATTACCATATTTAAAAGTTAATCTCCCTCTCTCTCTCTCGCGCGCACGCACACACACATACACACACACACACATACACAATGAGGGACTGATTACGTGATGTTTCATGTGCGTATGTCTGTTTTAACTTCGTACTGTATAATATTATGTTTATATGTAATTATTTCTTTTTACTATTTATTTACGTGTACTTTGTTGAACTGTGTGGTTTAACATCACATAAATAATGCAGAATATTCATTTATAAATACTATAAGTAAATAAATAAATATTTATTTTTTACATTAGATATAAATATTTTACATTTCTCAGCTAATGCTGAACAGGTAGGTCAGTGAACAAATTATATAAAGGATATATAAATGGTAAATGTGCTAGGCGATGCTGCACCTTCAAAATTAATGATTGGTAAGTGGGCACTATTGTTTAAACGTGGTCGTACGAGCTCTCCAGCATTGCGCGCTCAAAAATTGAGACAACACCAAATGCGGCATTCTGTTTCCGCATAAAGTTTTTTACAACTTGCGGCACCCTGCTCCAAGATTATTACACAAAGTTCTTCAGTTAAAATATGATGGATACGCTAATTTGAGATACCTGTAATCTTAAGAATATCATGCACTCTCAATCGCTGGTCTTCTAACACCGTGTATGAAATTTTTAAAATCATATCTGGAGTTTCTTCAATTTTTTGGCGTCCGTATCAGGGGGTCAGCTTTGATGCTCATATGACGACGTTTAAAATCGAGTTACAAACCTTGATTTCATTTGATGGCGCAAAGTTTTCTAACACATTGACCATTTAGTTGTGAGTTTCCATTAGCGCTAAACCCCAATATAGCAAACAATTCAATCACAACAAAATATTTATTTTTTCTATGGTATTTTTAAAAACACGCGTGACACGTAAATTTCGAACAGCTGGTTAACAATTAATAAAATGACAGATATATGTGGACCTTAGCAAGTGTTTACAAGAAATAAGAATCTTACAACACAGGAAAAATGTTAGTTGTACCGCTAACCTAAAGATGTCGTCCCGCGAACTTTCCAACTGACCCTCGTATAGTAAAAGAAATTACGTGTGCGCGTGTGTACTTGTGTGTACAATTTCAGACAAGAATTGAAAATTAATTTTTAGTGCTAAAATTAAGAACTTTGTGACTTCATTATTAGGCAAGCAAGTCATCGCTTGCCTTTGTCTTTATCTCGTCATGCAAGACAAGACCGCTGTATTTTTTGCTCCCAGCGATAATGGTGCGGAAGGAGACAGAGTTATATATACCTAATGTTTAATTTTACTTTTATAACAATTTTACTATTTTTAAAATTATTTTACTGTCATTTTGTAACACTGATTCGCGTCCACGGCCACGTCCACAGCTGATCAGATTGAAAGTTGCAAATGTAACAATGTAGTGGCCAGCGTCACAAACATAACTTTTAAAGTTTAAAAAGCATTTTCATGACCTGGTCCATCTACTCTACATTTGAGGGCACTGGTATGACACGTATAAAGCGATAATAATTGATTTATCTTCTAAATCGGCTACAATCAGTTGTATTATATAATATATGTAGCTCAGACTTGGTCGCTTTTGAAGGGACGTAGTACACTCGCACAATTCAGCGGGGGTTGGACAGTTTTTCACGACATCTAACAGGTTTGTGTTTTCACTTTATCAAAGAGCGTAACTTGTCGCTTGGTAGTTAAATTTTGGTATAGTCGTAATGCTAACCAAATCTCCCTATTTGTAATCCGTACGAAGGCTGACCTTATTCAGTGTTCCATTCATAAAAGGGGTACTATCAACTTAACTGTGCCTATTACTATGGCCTGACAACGTCCCGATGACACAATTAATTAATATTCTTAATTAATACTTGCAATCATCTTTATGTAACTTTAGAGAGAGTGCGGAGAATTATTCAACAGGAAAGAGACTTTTATGTTTGTATAAGAGCATTACTATTTCAAAAGAAAATGAATAGAAAAATGTTTAATACTTCGAGGTATGCAATACAACAATTTTGTCTGGATTTTACAAATTCCTACATTGTTATATACGCAAGGCAAATAAAAGCATGTTACCGTAGTAAGGATCGTCTGATAAGAATACAGCATTTAGAAAACTGGGAAAAATATATTTTTAAGTGATAAACTTTACGAACATAAGTACATTAGTCGTTACAGATGAAAAGGTACTATTGCTAACACATTTTTCTCTCACTAAAAACCTCCAATGTGTTTCTAATTCTCCATAACAGACTACAGACAAATAGGCCTATATTTATATGGAATTAAAATATTTTTTTTAGAAATTAAATTATACAATGATAAATCGAGAGAAACAAGAATGTAATTTAATAATATTATTTTAGAAAGGAATTTCCTGCTTTTATTTAGAAAAAATGAATTCAAATGTGACCCTCTGCATTTTTGTTATGCATTTCATACAATAAGATGGAATTCGTTTGTTGCTAGGAAAAGAAATATTTCTGGGTAGCCTTTGTAACCATTCATATTTTCCAGGAATGTGCGCTCGATAATATGAAAACAATTTTTATTAATATTGTTACGACGGTCTACTCGATCGTCGTAGGTACAGTGGAAACAAAATAAGTACAAGACACCAATCAAGTCACTAATCACACCTTTAATTGTTACAGTAAAACAGTTCGTAATTAACAACACAGTTTCTACAGCAAATCAAATGAAAATTGTTCACTAAAATTAAAATAATTGTATTACAATTATACCGTCCGAATATAAAACGCAACACTTCACTACTAACCACTTGAACGTACACAGTAATAACTCGAACCGCTCTGTAAATATATCGCACTAATACTCTCGAACCGCACTATCCAATATCTCGCATGGAACTGAAAACTAAGGCCGCTACCCGATGTATTTATAGTCATGCTCACACACCAGAAGCTTCCTAACGGCGTCTTATCTCTTGTGAACTAAGTAATTACTACGGCCTTGACACAGTCCGAGCGGCCGAGCGAAGCCCGGCACAGTCGAGAAGATTCTCGCAAAATGCGTCTAGTAGCACGTACACCACACGCTTACATCGAGATCTTTCTGGCACATTCGATAAACGCGTAGATTGTTCTGTGCTGTCGTAGCACTGCCCCCTCCTTAAGCCTGTTCGTCCCGAACTGGCAAAGCGTCTCCTAAGTAATACTCGACCAGGCGATCTAGGTGGACGTCCTTGCGAAGGATAATTTTCCCGTTCTTCGAATTCAGTCTCGTGTGATCCGAACGTGGTGTGTGATCCCAGGAATGCGAGTCTTTTGCGCAACCACTAGTTTCGCTGGAATCACTCCCGTTGCTTCATGTAGGCCTACTGATGACCGAAATACCACTGGCTGATCCAAGTCTGTTTGGTCCTCGTCAACAACCTCTTGCGTAACCTCATCTTCAGCCACTTTACCCTCGGGCGCTTCTATCAGCTCAGAAACAAGCAAGAGTTTTGTCTCGACACCCATAGTTGGCTTTCCAATCACTTCTTTTGTCCTTATATTTATTTGTACTTCCTCTGCTAGTTCTTCCTCCATTTCCGCTGGCAACAGGGAGGGTTCCTCTTGACCAGAATTGTTGACTTTTTCTTCGACTAATGCCACTCGCTTAATCGAATGGTTGGTAGACCCTGTCGTTTTAGCCATGGAAAGCTTTATCTCCTCTTGGCCGACACACAGGACATTCTCTCTTAAGTCCACAACGAATCCGTAGGCATTCATAATGTCCGTGCCAAGAATCACTTCATCGACAATGTCTGCAACGAGCATTTGGTGGCTAAACTCAAGAAGACCCAGGCGTACACGTACGTCTACCTTTCCTAGCACCTTGACGGGGCTTCAAGTCACAGTCTTATTGTACAAGAGCTAATTAGAGGATGGCGGTTACAGACTAAGTCAGGGCGCACAATGGACACTGTTGCGCCCGTGTCAACTGTAAATCACTGATGTTGATTTACCATCCGCAAATCCATTAACAATCAAGTTTCCACTGATCTTATGTAGCGTAGAAACTGTGTGCTGTTCTGGGCCTTTACTTCTCCAATTGGTGCGATCAGTCTCTTCTCTCGGTATCTTGTTCTCCCAACAGTCTACCTGTAGGTGACCATGTTTTCCACAGTTGTAACATTTCGGTCTTCTGTCTTTTTCAAATCGTTGCGACTCTCTTGAACTTTTGAATTGTTTGTCCGACAACACTGTTTTTCTGCACCCATCGTAACGGTAATGTGATACAGGGATCTTTTGACTGCAACGTGATGGCACAAACCCATTAATGTAGCGGGACGCTGACTTGGCAGCTTCAAACTCTAGGGCGTGAACAAGAGCTTCTGAGCTATCTCGGTGTCTTGCTATTCGTAACACTTGCTGACGTTCACAATCTCCGATGCCATCAATAAATGTCTGCACCGTAAACATTATTCGGAAGTCTTCTGGTGCTTCAGGATAGGCCAATCTAATCAATCTGTCGATACTTGCTTCAAATTCTTGAAGACTTTCCCCGGAACGTTGTCGTCTTGTTCTCAACTGAGCGTAGCAAATGTTTATCACCGTAGCGTAATTCTAGAGCTTTTATCAACTCGGCATAGATGTTCTGGCTGTCAGGTGGCACTTTCTGTAGTAGTTCTGCCGCGGGTCCTTTTAATGAGAGAACCAGTAAAACAGCCTCGTCTTTCTCTGTCCAATTATTTGCGCATGCAGCAGCTTCAAATTGGCGGAGGTACGTTGCCCAGTGACTGCTTCCGTCAAAGGTTGGAGCTTTGACATGAACTGTCCCTACCGCAGGCAAAGTGACTTTCTCTATTAACTTATTTTCTGTGTCTTTTTCTGTCTTTATCACTGGTACAGTCTGTTCAGAAATTTGTTTTGGTTGAATCTTCATGCACTGTCGACTTCACTTTTAATTTGTTCTCTTATGTTTGCCATTGAGTTTTCTACTGCAGATATTTTACTTGACACAGATTCTTCTATAACAGATATTTTTGTAGACATCGATTCTTCAACAATCAAGACAATTTTTTCTACTTCAGCTATTTTTAATGTCATTGATTCTTGTACCACCGATATTTTAGTAACTTGTTTATTAAGCTCACCTCGTAGGAGACCCAATTCTGCGGTACTGTGTTCTTGCAACTGTTTCTGCATAACTTCAAAGAGAGCTTCCGATTTATCTTTTTGTCTGTCTTCTGTTTCTAGCATTAGTGCTTTGTGACGATCCGCAGCCTCTTCTCTTTCCTGTCTTCGTTCTTCCTTTTGTCGTCTTTCTGCTTCTTCCGCTCCTGTCTGCGTCTTCCCTCTGCTTCTTCCTGTGGCTGTCGCAGCAGTGTTAGTAAAGCTTCCATCATCTGACTGGAATCCATTTTTTAATTAATTACGAACTACACTCGTCTTGTACAAAGTGTCCACTGTTAACCGTTCTATCCCAGTTCTGACACCACTGTTACGACGGTCTATTCGATCGTTGTAGGTACAGTGGAAACAAAATAAGTACAAGACACCAATCCAGTCACTAATCACACCTTTAATTGTTACAGTAAAACAGTTCGTAATTAACAACACAGTTTCTACAGCAAATCAAATGAAAATTGTTCACTAAAATTAAAACAATTGTATTACAATTATACCGTCCGAATATAAAACGCAAAACTTCACTACTAACCACTTGAACGTACACAGTAATAACTCGAACCGCTCTGTAAATATATCGCACTAATACTCTCGAACCGCACTATCCAATATCTCGCATGGAACTGAAAACTAAGGCCGCTACCCGATGTATTTATAGTCACGCTCACACACCAGGAGCTTCCAAACTGCGTCTTATCTCTCGTGAACTACGTAATTACTACGGCCTTGACACTGTTCGAGCGGCCGAGCGAAGCCCGGCACAGTCGAGAAGATTCTCGCAAAATGCGTCTAGTAGCACGTACACCACACGCTTACATCGAGATCTTTCTGGCACATTCGATAAACGCGTAGATTGTTCTGTGCTGTCGTAGCAATATTCTTATGCCGTAGTCAACAGATGGAAATTTAATTTAGTTTGCTGGATTTACAAAGCTATAGAGCGTCTTAAAGCCAACATACTCGCCAATGTGTATGCATGTATGTGCCTGTGTTTGTTGCTGTGAATCGTAAACACTTATTGAACAAAAATTATGAAGATCTTTTATAGTCTTAGTTATAGCCTTAGTTATTAATGCTTAATTTCCTTTTGAACCGTAACTGTGTTCAAAATATGTGTTACACTAAAGTAATACATTGAAAGGAAAAACAATTTTCATGTTACAAGGTCTTCTATTCCTTCTTCTGACAACAGTTTTAGCTTTAATGGTCGGTCATTCTGAGAACACATCAGATATCCCTCGTGGTTGGCTCATCCTTTAAACATCGAATATGATTCTATCCCACCAGCCACTTCATCCAGATTATTTTTCTTCAGTCATCCAATAGCAATTCTGTTAATAATTCCCTCCTCTAGTATTACAGTTATATAACTGTTATACCTATTTAGATAATCCTATATATCTATACTTCCTCCTGATGATGCTTTTCCATAACATTCATATTTAATTTATCAACTTCAGTACCTTATCACTGCTTATTCAATTCCTTCATCAGATTTGTTGTATCCTCAACGTCGTAATGCAAAGGCTTCTACTGTTTCCTTGTTCCTTTTCCCTATTGTCTAACTTCCAGATCTATCCAGAACCACATTCTATAAAAATATATTTTAGAATTGTTATGGCTTAAATAAGATGTTCCTTCCTCAAAGTTAGCATCACATCTTTTAATGAATGTCACATTTGTTAAAGTTTTCTATAGCTAATGTCCAGAAGTAACCTTCCATTCCCTAAGATGATGTAACGCAGGTACTTGTAAGTCCTGACCTGCCTCAGCTTCCACCTCCCAACGAGATACCCGCTACTGTCATAGAACTTCCGACTATAATTATTTCAATCTGTTCCTGTTAATTTTCTTATTGTTACTACGGTCGCATGGATCGTTGTGTTGTACAATGGAAGAACATCAACTAACACCAGATGAAGTCTCTAATTTTAAGTTTAATTGAAGCTAGAAATAAACAATGGCACTCTTATACAATTCTTCAAATTAAACTTTGTCCAACACATACACCAGATTTCACCTTATTACAGCTTCGCTCTAACAGAACAACCTAACCCGCAAGTCAAACAAGAATCACTCTGAACGTAGTGTAATATCGCTGTTCAAAACTGAAATGTTTCCGGCAACTGGCGCTTATAGTTATACCCCGCTGAGATTTAAGAATTATCTGTCACTTTCCGGACGATGCGTCGAGAAATAATTGCGCATTTACAGGCGCTCTCGAACTCGCTAGAAACTATATCAACGTCCGTCCCTGTATAATGCCGGGCAGAATGATTGACAAACGGCTGGAATGCGTGTCTCGAACAACATCGTGCGTTACCGCATGTCAAGCGTCACTGAAGCACATTTTTATTTTTCTACGCAGCGTATCAAACTCGTGTAGTCTGGTCTTCATAGTAATCGTGGTGTTACTAAGGCCACTACGTCAAAATTGGTATGTCATGTGAAAATTTAAAAAATGCTAATTTCTACCTTCACCAACAACTTTTACACCTGTAAAATTTTATACTTTATAAACGAAAAATATTAAACTAAAAATACTGAGTTGGAAAATGTGAGGAAGATAATATTTATTTTTATTTTAAAAATAATTAGGAAAAATATGCGTACGCGCCCGTGTGTAAAGCTAGTAACTTATATTTCTTATATCATATCATGTATTCTCGTGTACAGTGTAGATAAAAACTAGCATCATTTAAGTTATTCTAGAAATGACGTAGTATACGAGTAAACGCTATACAAAGAAATCAAAATTCTAATGAGTCGGAAGGTAATAAAATTGTCGAATGTCCTGACTTCTGGTTTCGTAGTAAATTTAGTAGATATTAACATTTTTTCTAATCTTTGAAAACCAGGTAAAAAGTATATTGTAATACTTACAAAGCTTTTAAATGCCCAAACAGACGTTCGCAAGCATATTTAACATACAATTTCATAATTTACTTTTGCACATCTTTACGCAAAGTATTGATGAGATAATGACGACAAAAATTTGGGAATTAAAACAACTTAAAGTTTTTACATCTTTATTAGTGTTTGAATCATTGTCTTCCACTGATTTTAAGATATTCTTTAGACAAAAGTAACATACAGGGTATGTAATAAATTGCGTTTCTTAACAGAGATCTGTACAAAAATGTACTATTCTTTTGAAATCTACTGTTGACACAAAGCCCTTGAGGTATTTCTTCATCATAGAAAAAGCCACCCCAGAAGTTGTCAGACTAAAAATTTATTATAGTTCTTACGGTAAACCGTACAACCGTTTAGGCGACTCTCACTACCATCTTCAGCAAACACAAACGTCTATACAAACATCAAACTTAAAGAAAGTTAATATATACTTGACGAATTGCACAAAATGGTCCATATAAACATAAAGAATAATATGTATCAGCACACACACACACACACACACAAGAAATATATATCTTAGATATAACATTGATTAAAGTTATAAACGATTGTGTAAAAATATTGTTATAGACACAAACAAGAGTATTGCACACATAAACACTAATTTGGGCGGCGAAGGACCAGGGAGTGGTGTAAGAGGCAGGAGTGTAGACTTTT
This sequence comes from Magicicada septendecula, assembly GCA_034769895.1. Taxonomy (NCBI): domain Eukaryota; kingdom Metazoa; phylum Arthropoda; class Insecta; order Hemiptera; family Cicadidae; genus Magicicada; species Magicicada septendecula. The sequence continues at coordinate 280,486,974 of CM068369.1, read as the reverse complement.
ATTAAATTATTCCTTTATTAATTATTACAATTTTTTCAGGTGTGTTTATTTAAAAAAATACAGTCTAGACCTTAGCTTAAGTTAAATACATTAATTTCAACCATTTGTTTAGTATTACATTAACGAAACAAATATGATTCTTATATTTTAATTTCTGAAATAAGTTTTTAATGCCATGCCCTGAGAGAATTCAATTTGTTACCTACTTTGTTATTTTCATATAGAACGGTATCATTTTGTAAAATATATCTTACGACGTAAGAAGATTAAGTTGGAGTGCGCAGTGGGAGTTGATGATGCCAGTTAGAAGAAAGGGAACTTATTTTTTACGACAAAATCTCGTCTCCTTTGAATTAAGATATTACGACTACATGTACAGAAAAAATTGGGACAGCGACGAGTTAAATGTAGCGTTTAGTGAAGGGCGGAGAACGAAATTTATGGGACAGGGGAAAACAACATTTTCAACGAATCTCTCCCAGTCTGTCAAAAGGCGATTATCATAACGCGGAAAACGGAGATTATATGCATTATTCACTTGGCTTGATATGACTTAAAACAGATAGATTTTGTAACGTAATTTACAAAATAATAATAATATTAAAATTTGAAATAAAAAAATTTTATTTCAAATAAAATTTTGTTTTCTGAAAAATATTTGTTTCGTGTTTTTTGTTGTATGTATTTAATAATTAATTTTCGTAACTGTATTGCCTAAAAATTTTAATTATTTTATGATTGTTTATGTTGTTGTGTCACTTTCTCTGAATAACTCCTGCGTTAATATAGTTAACTCCGGTACTTGTCGATAGACGGTTCTTCTTCTTCTTCAATATACTCCTTATTCCTTTTTAAATACCGCCTTTCGGATAGTCCGTGATCCGACTTATTTTTAATTATATTTAAATTAAATTTCAACCAATTTGCAGAATTATATGATTTATTAACAATTATTAGAAAGATCGATGGTTAATCGATTATTGACAACAGTATCGACTCGTTACTCAGGGCCGGTCGATAAAAAATTGACATGAATAGTGTATATAAAATATTTGTTCTTTTACCGGTTATTTTATAAATAGCCAGAGAAGGGTAGGGCCATGAAAGTATAACACTTACAATTAAAAGTCTTAAAACTATAAATTACAAGGTTATTAATCAATATTGAAAGTTTATATATTATAATATTCGAACCAGTGAAGACTCGATGTTCATTTGTTCCAATTCGCATAGGATGCTGGGAAGACAAAATGGCCGCCTGACGATTGCGTAGGTTAACGTCAGTCACCTCGACAAATATTTCTTGCAATAAATGATGCCTTTCCACCGATTCCTCGTCACCGCAATTGTGGATATTCGTTCTGGAGTTAATTGAGAGTTCCTGGTGCAGTGTTTCTTAGTTCACTTTGTTTAAATGTGTGTGATAATGTCTACTTCACTTTGGTTAAATTGGTCGTACCTAACACTTCTTGTTTCGTCCGTAATAAATATTTGTGATGGTGTTAATTTAATAATTTAGGCGTATTTGGTTCTGTTTTATTGTAGTTTAATTGTTTTATTGTTTGTGCTCACTGCTTCTAAAGTTAAAAGTCAAAATTAGAAAAGTTACAAATTTTCACTGAACTCGATTTATATCTCGCACGCCATTTATGCTTCTTATATAGGTTAAACGGAGCAAAACCTCGTTCAAGTGTTCGCTTCAACGGATAATAATTAACTGTTCTCATTTCCTTCGTCTCCTGAAATTCTTAGCCAATTTAATATACATCATACATTGTTTCAAATTGCCTTGGCTTCCGATACATCTTTATTAAATACATTACATCACTGAAAATATTTTCAATATTATTTAATTTTATGAAATACTAAATACATAATCGGTTTCTTTAATCTATTTTGTTTATTTTGATACTAATTAATATAGTTTTACAAAGTTTTTATTTAAAAAAGTTATATTTCTTTCGTTTTGGAAAAGTAGGCTTAAATTTTTGTTTCCTGTTCTTGTCCAAATATTAGCCATTTTATTTGATACAATTATTATTATACTGAATCTCAGATTGATATAATTGTTTATCTTTCCTTAATTTCTTGCAATTTTGTCCATTAATTATTGTTTTTAAATATAATTCATTTATCTATGACTCCTCCTATGAAATTTTAGTTAATACATTTGCATTTTTATTCATAATTTTACCTAACTTCTGACAATATCTTTTTAAAGTATAAATTACCTTATATTACTATGTGATGGGTTTATCTTGCATAGATATCATCAGTTTAGTTGGTTTATAGGACTAGATTTGTCAATTATAATGTAGTTCAGATTTACTATTTGGCCTAGATTTTATCTGTTGTTACCTACAAAGTTTTTAATAATACAGTTAGTTTATACCCTTTTCGGACCTTCTATTCTAATATAATATTCATTAATAATTCCTTCTTTTACTACAATAACATTTGGTATTGACTTTAAACAATTAAAACATAACAATTATTTGACATTAAATATGGTATTTAAATTCATACCCTTTTTTGTACTGATTACTTACAGTAACTCCTAAAAACATTTTATTATATAAGAATGGTATCCACATTCAGACATTGCATTCCTAATTCAAACTATTAAACATAATAATATTTTATAAATATAAGAATTAATCTCTATTTCCAAACCTTATGCATAGAGTTCATATATGGTAATTGGAACCTAACATCTCTGTTCCGTTAATTTTTAACACTTACTTAAAACTATTTGGGTACAGTCTTATCTGTTTTTCTTTAACTTTAGGGATCTATCCCTTGTCACTTTATGGATTAACTCCCAGCTCTCTATTTATATTATTCACTCCATTGAATGTTATCACATAAATAGTGGCATTTTATTAGAAAGAGTAGTCATTGCTCTTTCACCATACTATTTTATTAAATAGCACTCATGATACTATATTAAAACTCTTAAAGTTATTTAAAGGTACAGTATTTAATGTACTTTCTCAAAGTTTATTTATTATAATATAATAACTTGCACTTGTCCCCTGTTATTTCTTGATACTATCACTAGTCATTTTCATAGTTTTATAATATCAAATTGTTTAATCATGGAGGAACTGTTAAAATTTGTCTTTATTAATTATACAATAACTTTCTTGGGTGCACTTCTACTTAGCACTTTTAAACACTTTTGTTTTTATTTATTTTACATGAGTTTCTGGTTTTTGGGGGTGTTATACTTTTTATAGTGACATTTACTTTCTTTTGGGGTTTTTGTTTTCTCCCTATTGGGTTTCTTTTGGGTATTGGTCGTATTCTACTTCCTCTATTACATGTTATCTTCAAACTTGTCCCTGTTCATTAGGTATATTGATTTGTTCTGGATATCTTCCTTCTTCATTCTTGGTTTCTTCAGTACCATTTTGTTATTATTATTTGTCTTTGTTCTGGGTCTCTTCCTTTTTCGTTCTTGGTTTCTTCATTATTATTTATTCTTGTTCATTCTGGTTCGTTTATTTGGGCTGGGTATCTTCCTTACCTACTCCTATCCTACCTGGGTATTATTCTTATTTTAATTTTAGTTTTTTGGGTTTTATTTTGTTGTACATTTATTTTTTGTTCCAGAGTTTTTCTTTATATTTACTTTTTCTTGTTATGGTGGTAATTTATTGTGATTTTTATTTGGTTCTCAATTGGATTTTTCTGGATATTCCATATAAATGATTTTTACTAATGATCATATGGTAATCTATTTAAGTGGATTATCTGTCATGCTACCAATATACACGGCTATATTTTATTTTGTATAAACAAAAATGTTGTATAGTAAACGATCAATTACAAAATTTATGTAAACACATAGTTTAGGCCTTTTAATGTGTCGCAAAAAATGTTTATTCCAACTGTCTGTAACTGAGTATTTTAATTTTGTGAAGTGAGTGTGAAAAGTGGTCAGAAGCATTCCGAAGTGACTACGTAACATATAGTGGTATAATATTGTTTGATGTTATGAAATAGCTATACTAATATGTAGGTGATCCAAAACAAAGCAGTAATATTATTATTTAAATAATAACATTCAATTCAGAAATACTGACTTGCCTGACGTTTATAGGAATGATTGTTAAGCTTTTCACCTAAGTAAAAAGCTTAAAAAGCTTGTAGGAATGAACCTACATGGTATATTTCCTGTAGGTAGTAGCTTGATTTCTCTACTGACAAGGTGTCACACGTGCCTTGGCTCTTGGTCTCTAGATTTACTAGCCTATCTCCTCCTGTCCTCTACTTGGGAATGCGGCCCAAGGGATTACAGACTCATTCGAAATTCGAGTTAAAAGAATTAGACATCAGATATACGATAAGACAATTGGTGAAAACCGTAATCATAAAATTTCTAATATAAGAAAAGCAATTAATTTTTATCATTATGAAATTCATAACAGTAACATAAAAGCCAATAATGAAAGCACTTCTGCCTAAAGCTGCGAAACATACACGTTAAGTAAAGACAGCAAAATTACAATAGGATAATGTAGACAGACTACTAAGGAAGATTGGCTGGATATTTTAGAAGAGCACATAAAATAACCAAAGAGCACTAATTTACAACTCGACACCAGAGCTCCAAAAATGGTATCGGTATGACACAATATTGTAAAAAAAGACTAAAACTACCCACCAAAAATTAAAAAATTGTCTAAAATGGTTGCGAAACATTGATATGTTAACAGAAGCTTACAAGAAAGTGATTGGTAAGAGTATTCGACACTGAACAAGGTAATTATCATCAACATGCCTAGAAGTTAGTACACGTCGTAACGAGTATTGCTCTTGAAAAAGAAAACAGTGAAGTTTATAAACATTTCGTGCTACAATATACTGTGATAGATTCACACTTGTCAAAAAAATATGATACCATGTTTTGTTAACTTTTGTGCATTTTGAATTTAGTTTGCTATAATCAAAATTCTTCAAAATGTATTGTAGTTCAATTGACAAATTTTTATCAGTTCGAAAACAAAAACTCTAAATATAATGTAGGGTTGTATAAAGAAATGATTTCGTAATTCAAATCTATTTCCTAAACTATTACAGCACGGAAAGTTAAAATAATTTGGCATAAACGGTAAAAAAAATTATTAAAAATACCTTTCTGCATTCTTTCTTGTAGCTGTCCTGCATACGTCTGATATATGTTACGACCACCATTACTGAAGCTTTTTAGCTTTGGGGAATCTCATCACTTAGGCCTACTTCGGGGAAACTTTTATATGTTAGGACAGTAATTCAAAAATCAGATAAGACTATTCATGATTATTATTCATGTCTGTTAGATAACTATTAGGAGAAATGATAATAACACTAGTACTTCTTTATAAAGTCGTTTGTCTCATGTTGAAAAATCATTTCCTTAAGCGGAGAATACAACGTATTTTAACTGAGGCGTAACTGTGACGAAAGCATAAATAAGTATTCATAATTCATATAACTAACTGGCTTCCGTATGAGGAATAAGTGTCCTCAAAAATGTAACTATTCCTTCAATATCACAAATGCACACATACGACACGAACACGCACACACGCACAAACACATATTCATTATTATGCGCCAAAATGATTCCGAGCTTAGACTACTTAAAAGCGCATTTTACTTGAATAATATTAGTTATTTTGATTTTAAAATTCGATTTTAGAAGTACTGCAAACAAATGGTCAGCGCAGTTGATTTTGTAACGGGATGTCGTTTATTGGAATCCATCTTAGGGTGGCTAGATTGTTACGGTCCAATCCAGAAGATGCTAGAGGATGTCACTCAGTTCTGTTGGATAAGAGTAACAGGTCTATTACTTTAGATGCACAGAGTTGTTCTTATTAGTTGTCAGCCACATTATTACTCTGAGTCACTTAGACTACATACACTTGTCTTTGTACGCATTCAACTCAAAGTGGTAACAAAGTGAACGTTGCACATGGGAAACATGTTTTCAATGCTGGAATTAAATAGACGCCACAGACAGTAAAAGAATCATTACTTTTATTACTTCTACTGTCAAAATCCTGCTTGATTCGGGGGTCGTTTTTGCGAACAAAAATCTATTACACGCTATTCATAAAAATAACGATAACCAATAATGTCGCCAAAGCTGCTAAATTGCTTTTAAAAAAAATACACACATGCCATCACTTCTTACAGGTTACGGGCCACAAACTAATCTACGTTTGAGAATCTTCAGAATACACAATTTTACTGCACTCTAGGCTTTTCGTTATAAAAATATTAAAATGTCAGTGTCTTGTTTGTGAAAATAATCTACTTTTACTCATAAACATACAACTAATATTTTCTATGAGGCGCTGAATTTGAAATACATAAACCTACTTAAGACTTCTTATGTATTACACAAATTTACTGTAATCAGTCAAAGGAAGAAAACTTGTACTTTTCAGCGCCGTTCCGTAATTATCGCAAAAGTAAAGTTACTGGTCAATTTTTAGTTCACTTTAAATTTGCTATGGAAACACGTTACTCTGAAGTTTTAATGCATTTTTAATAAGGTTAATTCTGAATTATATTTTGTAGTAGCATGACAGCATGAACTCAGCACTATAAAGTGTTATTGTTTCCTTGCAAAATAAAGTATAACTTCTAAGATCATCGTCGCAACTCTGTATTAGAATATGTTATATAACCTCATTTATCTAGTCAAAAATAAAACAAAATGTATAAAAATTTTAAGTACACAATAACTATGGTTTTTACAATCAACAAAATATGTAATATGAAAAATTCAAGTAATAATGATAGTTGTTGATCAAATTGTTGTGGACTTACATGTGAGAAGAGTAGCACATTTTTTGCTGTTTAACGATACATATTGTAATAAAATCTTCTTGTTGTAATAATCTAATTAATAGTATCTGTGTCGATATATTTTTGTTGAACGTCTCACGTTGTTGGGATTGACTCTATAATGTTCTATACTATTTGGTTCAGTTAATTAAATTGTAATTTAATATTTATTACCAATACTGTAAGTTATTTGTTGGTAGATTTATAACTAAATTAGGCGCCATATGGAAAATTATCTTAATATTCCATAAAGTTATGGCTTGGTATCTCACTGTGTAATTAGTTGTCAAAAAAATACCTTACGTTGTTGAAACCGATTGGTAACCAAATGCAAACCGGTTATTATGGTAATTGTTTATTAGTGAAAACAATATCTTACTTGGTTAATTAACATTTTTGACTTTAATTTCATTATTTTAGTTTAATTTTATGTGAATTCACTTATCTTGCCGAATAATTTAAATAGCACGTGGCGCACAAAAATTAAGTACTCCCACCTTAATCCTTAAGGCGGGTTGAAAACGCTAACCTTCGTAAATTGAAAAAAATTATCGATTATTAAAATAATAATTCATACTAAGTTGATTCAATTTCTAATTATTGTATTCTTTTTTTAACTATTGTTCTTCTCTTCTGAATTTAAATAAATAACATTTGTTCTTAATAATTATTTGTCCAGGCTTACTATAATTTTCGCTCAGTGGTTGGCAACACCTCCTTTCACTCAAGCTTAATACACTGATGATTCTAACTCAGTTCGTGAATTCTTTTGACTACAATAGCTATTAACAAAAATGACTGTTACGAAGTACAAAGCTTCACAATAATAATTTGAATATAATATAAACAAATAGGCTCTTATATCTAACAATAACAAAAAGTTCGTATATGCCGAACAGTGGCTATTTTGAGGTTACCCACATCTGGATATATTATACAGTGTCATACATGAAACTCAAAGAAATAATAGTTAAAAGGTTCAAAATTACTATGGTGTTAGTGTTCTTGTGCAGTGATAGTGTATATAAATTTGTTAGATTATATTAATATGATCAATTAAAATTCGTTTTAAAATTGTTTAACTATTCACACTATACTTTCCTTCACTTATACACTCATTCTTATTCACAATTAATTTTATATTTCACTACATGATATAAAACCCTTATGATTTTATAACTGATTTACAACACTTTGGTTACGTCTTGGTTATGTTACTGTTGTCACTCATCACATAACCTATCCGAAGTTCGAGTCTAACTATGTTTTCGCGTATATAAGTGACGCGGAGAAGCTGTTCTTTACACTCCGGATTCCAACGCAAGACTCCTGGCGTGGCGTCTACTTTCTGGCTTGTTGGCGTCAGTTTTTGGGTTGATACACATGCCCTTTGGGTTCATACACACCAAATATAAAAATTCCGATTGGTTGATAGCTAACTCATTGTCGACGATAGCGTCAGTCTTTGGGTTGAGACACTTTTGTTTTCTGAGATCATAATTAACAAAATTCTTAAAATTAACATAATTTTCTTATGCTAATTACAATTGTCAATATATTATTACCATTGCATTGCTTTCTTTCTTCTGATCAATTCAAGACCTCACATGATACGTTTCCTTACAGTATTTCTAAAATGAACAATTTTAATGGTTGGCCTATGTTAATACATTACTTCTAAAAGTTATATTATTTATCATATTTTTTGTTTTCTCGCTTGTATGTATGATTTTATGCTATTAACAAACATTTTAGTACTAATATTCATAATTATTAACCTTAACTTTCTATAAAACTCTCGACTTATATAATAGGCCTAAAAATGTTTTGTGTACATTGGGCTATTCTGGATCTTAACATAAAATTACTTATTCTTTGATCTAGTAACATATAATATTTCTTTACACATAGGTCATTGTCTATTACTATTTTTATACATGATAGTGTCTCTTTTTTTCTATCAAGTAGATGAAGGTTTTGGTTTAACATTTCTTTCTTACTAACTACGTTATTATGTGTCCATAAACAACAATAGTGGTTTCTGTAACATTATTGGCTTGTAGAGAGTTTATTTGTCACACTATATGCTACCAGTTTATTTACGTTAGATTCTCCCTTACATTTCTATCATTCTTTAATATACAATCGTAGTCTTTCCTTCCTACCATACACTACAACATTATTATACAAAATTAAAACCTTTACAATATTTTTATATAACATAATGATCTCTACTTAAATTGTCTTAATGTCTATTAGTTACACTCAGATATAATTGAATCTATATTTCCAGTATATTTTATACTGAATCTAGGTTTATAATTTTTTGTCTTACATTTCCTTAAGGTAAGGTTGCCAGTTACTGGTCATACTTTGTTCACAATACTTTATATTTTTATTATTATTTACACTGTGTCATTTCCACAGTTTAATTATCACTATTTATCATTTTTTCCTTTTTAATACACATAATTATGACCATAATTATCTGTTTTTTTTTATAACTCTATACTTATGATAACTACAAATGCAGTCTTAGGTTTGAGACCTAGCTGGACTGTTAGGCTTGTTACATAACTGATTTTTCTTAACCCTAAATACCTTTTAACTTCCATGTTTCATAAGGAAATGGAAGTATGGTGATGGCAAAAAAAAAATCGTGGTCGAGATTATTGCAGATTCTGATTGTACTACCCTCAAAACATGAAAAAAAGTCATTTTCCGCAAAGTGTCTGTGTGTGTCTGTGTGTCTGTCTGTGCGTCTGTATGTCTATCTGTCTGTCTGTGTGTCTATCTGCAGATTTTATTTTTATGGCAAACGATAACAGCCGTAAATTCAAACAGAATCAAATAATGTTTTGCATGCCTCCCTGAATTGTAGAGGGCTGAAGGTCTATTGATTTTGGTGAAGATCGGGTAAGAGAAAGGGGTAGTTAACCAGCAACGTTTTATGTTTTAACAAGGGTAATTTTTATATGGCAAACGATAACAGCCGCAAATTCAAACAGAATCAAATAATTTCTGGCATACCTTCCTGAGCTATAGAGTTCTCAATGTTTGTTGATTTTGGTGAAGATCGGTTGAGAGAAAGGGGTAGTTTACCGGCATCATTTTATGTTTTAACAACGGTAATTTTTCCTATGACGAATGCTAACTGCAGCACATTCAAACAGAATCAAATATTGTTTTGCATACATTCCTCAATTTTAAAAGACTGAAGGTTTGCTGATTTTGGTGAAGATCGGTGAAGGGAAAGGGGTAGTTTACCAGCCACATTTTATGTTTTAACAAAAGTAATTGTTTCTATGACGAACGATAACTGCCGCACATTTAAACAGAATCAAATAATTTTGTGCATACCTTCCTCAATTGTTGATAACTCAAGGTTTGTTGATTTTGTTGAAGATCGGTTAAGGGTAGTTTACCTGCAACATCTTATATTGTAACAAGAGAATATTTTCCATGAAGAACGATAACTCCCGTAAATTCACAGAATCAAATAATTTTTTACAATTATGCCTGCGTTGTAGAGGACTCAAAGGCTTTTGATTTCGGTGAAGATCGGTTAAGGGAAAGGGGTAGTTTACCCGCCACTTTTGATGTTTTAACAAGAGTAATTGTTTCTATGAGGACGATAACTGCCGCAAATTCAAACAGAAACAAATAATGTTAAACAAATAATGTTTTGCATGCATCCCTGAATTGTAGAGGACTCAAGACCTGTTGATTTTGGTGAAGATCAGTTAAGAGAAAGGTGTAGTTTACCTGCAACGTTTTATGTGATAACAAGGGTAATTGTTTCTATGACGAACGATAACTGCCGTAAATTCAAACAAAATCAAATAATTTGTTACATATGTGCCTGAGCTGTAGAGGACTCAAGGCCTGTTGATTTTGGTGAAGATCGGTTAGGGGGAAAGGGTAGTTTACCTGAAACATTTTTTGTTGTAACAAGAGTAAAGTACTTAATTTTGATAAACAAAGTACTAAGTTTTTAAAGTAAGAAATAAAGCAAATAAATAAAGTAATTAAGTTTTGATAATGAAGAGGCTAGTTGAACAGGGTGGGGGTAATTTTCTATAAATGAAAATTATAGTTGGAGGGGAGGGGAAATTTTTTATATATGTACTACGATATCGGCAGCAAAGAAGTAGTGTGTTGTTAAAATTCCTTCCAAGCCTGTTTGGCCGTAGACCAATATTTTCTGCAAAACTAGACGTTTAGGCAGTGCCATCGACTTCTCTCATCAGCGAAAATCGAGTGCGATATCGTAAGGTGGTACTCGTTAGTGACCACAGTACTGTGGTTAAGGCTGAAGCAGTAAGTAGAAATAAGTAGTTTCTATGGAAATATTTCATTTCGAAAATGATTTTAAATATAAATCTTAGAACATGGAAGTCATGTATGGTTCTCCATACCGATATTTACATTGAAAATGTTTATAAGGGCGTGTCGCACATTTGCGGCCGATCGCTGGTGCGTGATCGAAAATGAGAACCGGAAACTACTTCTTTGTTGTCAGTAACATAGTACACATATAAAACTTCGCTTATGAATGCTACTACGTTTAACTTATAATCTGTACATTGGTAAATGAAGAATGAATTCATTGATTGGTGAATGAAGAATGAATTCATTGATTGGCGAATGAACATAAATATATATATTTTTTAGTTTTTTAAGCATTTTCAATGCCCTTCTCTGTGCATTGCATTTGTGCAATGCCTGTAAATTTTTGTTTATATACTAAACATTACTTTTGTCAATATTATATTAATATATATCCACTCACTCTCCTAATCTATTGGGTAATTTATTATGTCAAAGATATAGTCTAGTCTTGTCCTTTTAGATGTCTGTTTGTCAAGTTATTTATTATGGGTGTTTACAAGGCTAATTTATGTTTTCAATCTATTTACGCATCTGTAACAATTATTCTTCATTTATTCATGGTTTATTGAAATAGTTATTATAATTCTTCCTTTATATAATTAATTTTTGCTTGATTTTCATTTGATAACTCATTCTCTATTGCATTCCTCATTCAGTTACCTATTATTTGTTTATTTAATCAAGTTCCCTAAATACTTTAATAATTCTCTTGAGTTTATTGGTTGGTATCATCTTGTGATGCTACAATATGGATTTTATGAGCCTTCAAACTTTAACTTTAAATTTTCGGATCAGTATACTCCCATTCAGTCAACATTTAAAAAAGCATGTTAGCTTTCTTCATTTAATTTCTACAAAATTAACTATCTTCCTTTCCTTTGGTATCCATATTTAGAAAATTACTGTAGATATAACAAATACAAATAACATAGAGAGTAATTGATCAGTGATTTGGGTATAAGTAACAGTTACATGAACTGCAAATTTCTAGATGTAAATAAGGAAAATCACTTGCTTTGCACGTTTCATCTGACACGTTAATGTGCAGGATTTTCTAATAGAAAAAAAACAAATAAGACATTACGCAATTTACAAATCACGTAAATTAAAACTTCGAAAAGACTTCTGTTTCTTTAATAGTTCTGTGTCCTGATACATAGGCCTACATTTTAATCAGGATTAACGTAAAAAGATGTTGACATGACTATTTCTTCACAAAATAAGAAGGGCAAGCCAGTTCACTAAAGCACGTTTATAGGTCTAAAGATATCTGTAGAAACAACTAAAAAGTATTCAAGAAAAGGTCGTATTCAGACGTTATTTGGGAACGTTTTGGGTTAGGTTAGCTTACGTTAGATTAGGTTTAATCTTATAAATTGTTCTTAGGTTTGATGTGATGGAGATTTAATCTTGAAATTTGTGATTAGGATGAAATCTGTAAAGACTAAGCGTAACTTCTGTGGAAGCGGGAAGTAATCTCTTGTTGAATGTGACGCTTCCATTAATATGGTTTCAGCAGAGTAGAGGGACACGTTTGTAGGTGGTGTAAAATGGTTAACGTTAATGGACGTTGTACACGGAATCGTAGCAACAGACATTTTCCAATGAGGTCTGTTACAAATTGTCATAATTCCGTGGCATCCCTTGTTAAAATGCTTGACGGTAGTGGACATTGTAGAAAAGTTCACAATAATAAACTGTTTTTAAATTAGGGCGTATTTTCATTAAAAATTTACAAAAATATTTTTGTTTTAAGCCAGTCGTTTAGATAAATTCTTTTTCCAGTTAAATAATTAGGTCAGGATTCCAAATGAAATATTAATTTTAATTTACTGTTTTTCCCTTTCTTTTTATTCATTCCTTTCACGTTAAACGTTTATGTAAATTTACTTTGTACAAAAGCTGATCTACATTGCAAGCGCTTTAATGAGGCAAAGGATGTTTCCATACGGCACAGGATAAAATTATCCACGGCTAGTAAACACAAACTAACAAGTGAAGCTACGCTGACATCGGCGTTTTCTTTAATGTGCAGATAATTTTCAGCGCACTGTAAGGTTGAGTGTAACGGTAAAATTTCTGCAGCGCTCAAAGCACTTGCACGTAAACATCTAAAGCATTCCACAGAGCTGCCTCTGTGAAATTCCTCATCACCGATGCTCTCATAACAAAAAAGGCTGTTTGCTTTGAGGGAGGGAAATATTAGGCGATTAATGACAGTACTCTAGATTATAAGATTACAAGTAAACTATAAATTTACACACACACACACACACACACACACACACACACACACACACACACACACACACACACACACACACATACATACACACACACACACACACAGCTAAAAAATTAATTTTTCTAAGTAAATATATTAATCGGTTTAGAATGTATTTCGAGTTATCCAGCAGCGACTAAGCGACTACTAGTACTACCATGGACTACCTATCGTCACTCCGTCAGTCAGTTCGTGGATGCCGCTGTTCCGCTGGAAGTAGGTAGTGTGACCAGACGTCGAATCAGAGATGTAATGTCCGTCGAGAACAGGTCACCGATGAAACCATAGTCACGTCCTGCACACGGAAACCATAGTGATGAACTATGAAGCAATCAGGCCGAGAACATCAGGTGGGTCGGATGAACCGAAGTCGCAAGAAGTTTGTCGGTTCGGCCGTTCCGCCCTATATCCGAAGTTTGACCGACCGCACCATATCTGGAGATTTGCCTGTTTTTTGGTCAAGACGACACGTTAGGACTATCTTTAAGTCGACCAGGAAAATCCAGCAGTTCGTGAGACCGGTGAAAGACGCCGGGGTGTATTGCGTGCCTGGCTTGTGTGGCCAGGTACACATTGGCATCACAAAGCATAGTGGACACAGTCGCTGCTGTTATTTGGACCAGCCTGAGAAGTCCGTAGTCGCCGAGCTTTTGCTAACGCAGACCATCGCGTTCTTTCCGACGAGACTAAGATCTTGTCCTCGGTGCGGAGTTACTCAGAATAAAGCTGTGTTGTGTACGCCTCGCTGTAGACACCAAGGCGCAGTGTTGCTTGTTATTTGCTATCAAGGTTCATGTAGGTTATATAAGGAACCCCATTTCCGAAGGAACTTATTGGTTTACTTTAGCTTGAAGTACGTTCGGTCTACCATCCCACGTCGAACTATTTTTGATTCTGAAATACGCCTCCGGTGGGCACCCAAAACATTTAATGAATAAATGTCAACACAAGCAAGGAATCGAACACAGCCCAATTGCGCTATAGTTTTAAACTCTTTAAATTAATGTCTCCAGCCGTCACTGGCTTCCTAACAGATTTGAAATGCGACTTTAAATGTTATTCGGAATTCACTCGCCCGCGCACGCACACACACACACATTCTATACATGTAAGTCGATGTGTTTCTTGTAGTATAATGTGTGCGCCCACGCGTGCGCTTGTAATTATATATGTGTGTGTGTGCGCGCGCGCGTGTATATATATATTTTTTTTGCAATGGTTCAAATTTAATTATAACTAATAAGGATATGGTGAGTGTGTAAAATTTACAAACACGTCTATTATAGAGGAGTAGAAAAATTATTTATTATACACAAGAATACGTATAGTGTTTTAAGATGTAGGCTATATTGTATTACAAATTGTCATGCATGTATATTTGAAATAATAGTTTATATTGTTCGATAAAAAAATATTGTTTGAAAAGAATGGGTGAAGGACAGACGGTGTTTCTACATTCCAACAAATAATAGAAAATAGCTATGACTCAATTGCTGCAACCATATTGCATTCGCATGCTCTGAAAAATCCTTAAATTCGTAAACAGGTAAAAAGTGTAATCATAAATAAAGGATTAGGATATCTCTGGCACCTAATAATAGCAACGGAGAGAATGAAAGTACTAGCGTAGTGGTGTATTAGGAGATGTAGTATGTGATGGTACCTTTACTTAAAAAAAGAATCTTTCGTAATTACAGAAATCTTTTATGATTATAATTGTCTGCCCTAAGCATAAGATCCCGCTATTTGGTAAATTCATGTTTTAGTGAAATACGTCTCTGGTATCGCTAATGCATCCGAGAACTCTTCTAAACGAAGCAGACTTATCTTGGCGGTTTTGAACCAGCGAGTGGGTCGAGTTATCAGTCAACATTGCTGCTACGATAATGTTGAACGCCAAGTTTCGCGGCGCCGTGGGAAAGCAACTGCTCATTAATCAAACAGCATAGATGATATTAAAAAGCGTCACACTTTGTGAACGATTATAACTCTTTTTGAAAACGGGTTAAATACGCGACAAGTGTAATTTAAAAATCGCTGAAACGTATAACAAATCTTGTAAAATTTTCTTGAAAATATGATGGGTTATATATAAAAGATATGATTAATAAATTATTTTATATTTTATTTTTTAATGGCTTAGAATCTTACAAGAACAAAGCTTGTGTATACATAGATTCTATTAACTAATTTTCTGTCGCATTATATTTTATAGGCGATATCCCACCCAGTAACGTTATCCTGTTGGAGATATCGTGTTAGGTTATTCAAGTATTTTATTCTGAGTTGGTTTGGGTTTAAATTACTGGGGAGATTTACTGCGCACATTGTGGTTGATCAAAATTAAATTTTTTGTTACTTTTCTTCATAGAATTATTCTTCTATAAAAAGTATGCTAAAGTCAGTAAATCTGGTTGATTTGATACGTAAGAAGAAACATATGGTAAAATCTTCGGTACCCTTCATTAACCTCCATAGGATGATATTCACCTTCGATTTGATTTGTTGCTCATGCATACGTTGCCGTCAAGGAAATGTCCTAAGTGCCACCTTTGCCTTCGGTGACCCGACCCACATGCTGGTTCGACGCCGCCAAGATAAGTCTGCTTCGTTTAGAAAAGTTATCGGACGCATTAGCAATACCAGAGACGTATTTCACTAGAACATGAATTTACCAAATAGCGGGATCTTATGCTTAGGGCAGACAATTATATTACTATATTGTTCAGTTATAGTAGTATAATTATGGGTGTGTAATGTATCACAGTTAATTTTTGCCTCCCTCACTTTTATTCCAGTTATTTAATGCATCCAAGTACAAGTTACTATTTTATACTCCCTCTCTGTGTATTATTACGTTAAAAAATATTATTCTATCTTATAATGCCTGCATGTGTGTTCTTATGCTAACATAATATTATTGTATAAAATATATCGAACAAGAAGCCATATATTTTGTGTAATATGCACGATATAGTAAAATATGTATTTGGATTTTATATAGTGTACGTTATATGTTGTACGATGTTTGTTTATTTTAAAAAAATATGTCTTTCTTTCTATATTTCTACTTTCTCCTTTGAAATAGTCTCCATCAGATACAATATACCTACGTCAATATTTTTCTATTACTAAAAACAGTTGATATTTTTTCTTGGCTGTAGTGTTGAGTTCAGTGTACAGTGTAACGTCTTTAATTGTGTAAACCTTTGACTTCCTCATTTATTTTCAATCACAGAAGAAGTGCCATATTCATTGAATACGAAGGACGCGGTATAATTACTGGTAACTTTGAGCAACAATTTCGAAGAAGCAATGATGCTTCTCCTTGGAATATATCATCTTTCCATAAATCTGACATGTACACGAATGGCTCCATACAAGCGGCATAAGTTCACAACGTATTGTTAATGATAAGAATTCATGGAATAGAGTGGAACGCAATCACACGGTTTTCATATTACTATCGTGACTTTTAACTAATACACGACAGCCTATAAAAGGGTTTTACCATGTAAACTACTTGTTCATTCATACTAAATTCACCAACTCCTTCTGCAAAATTACACCACACTAAAGCGATTTACTCGGTTAAATTTAATGCAAGTTCTTTTGTTTAAAACGTGGTATATATACAACAATATATTAAGTGTTATCTATACATTGTTTACCTATTTTATCGGATTAAAGTGAACGGTATTTTAATGGAAGTAGACAGTTTAGTATTAACTGAGGAGGATGAGTTTAGTATTATAACGTTCCTGAGGAGATGGCGAAACGAGAATTTCTTAACTGTGTGTTAAAATACATACAAAATAACAAAACTAGATTTCTTAAATTGTAATAATACTAATAAAATAAGTATATAGATGTGTGTTGATGATAATAAGCTATTGTGGATTATGTGACTCCGATGTAATCAAGCCCCTCTGTTTGGACTAGCCAATTTGTAATAAAATAAATAAGATTGATGTGTGAATCTGTAAGTTGTAAGGTGTTTAATTGGTGTGTAATTGGTGTGGCTCTCGACGTCTTACTGGCCTGAAACACTTCCTTAAGTTTCCCAGCTGGTCGAGTCCCAATGGTAGCAAGACCGGTCGAGTAGTGTAAAGTTGATGAAGAAATATATATGCTTGGCTTCTCCGAACGTTTCAAAACAAAATTTATTGTTTTGAAGGAAATTTAAAAAAAAATTGTTTATAAAAAAAAAATTATTTTAATTTTATTAATTAATTAATTAGGATCAATTAATTAATATAGGGCTGTGAAGTTTTAAACAGTGTAATGCTCTTCTGAAAATTTTTATTAAAGTTTTAGTATAATTTAAATAATCTATCACCACTCATAAGACTGTCTGTAAACCAATCGATATTTGTTTACCTTTCTATTTTTTAGGTTATCTTCACTTACGGGTGGTAAAGTCCTTGTAGATTATCAAATAGAATTATATTATTGGTAGTTAGTATTATTGAAGAAATAAAGAACTATTAAGTATTGAAAAGTATTAATGTTTTATTAAGTAACAGCAATATTGACTCTTATCGATTAGTATCGATTCTCAGGATATCGAAAAAAGTTACAAGTATATGTTATAAAAATTATATAGGGTTCTTTAAACAGCCAGTTATTACCAAAGTCAGAGAAATCGGGCTAATATTTAAAAAGTATAACGTTACAATCAAATTAATAGTTATTAATAAACACAGACATTGAATAATAAATTGTAAATATAATAATTGTTTTCACCAAACAGCTGTTCTGAACCAAGAAGAAGGCACTGAAATCGTCAAAGCAAATGGCCGCCGTGAAGTTAGTGAGATGTCATTCGTATATTGGACGTTCCAAATAAAAGATTTTCCTGTAGTATTCCTGTTCTGATGTCTGCGAATCTCTTGTTATATGTTGTGTAGTGACTGGTGTAGTGATTCTGGGTTGTATTTAGTGTATTCGTATAATTATTAGTTCAAACACTTTCCCCGATTCCATCACTAATTTGGGTTAATGTATTACACAGTTTTCTAGTGTTTTGTGGTGTTTTTCAGAGTAGATTTATATTGTTCTGTGTTATGGAGTGTTACTTGATTGTTTCTGTTATAATATGATAGTTTTTAGAAGTATTCCACAAGTCACTCGCGATTTCACAATAACGTACTATACATTCGCTTGGTATGTCTATTATAGGTTGACCAAATGTATGTCATGTTAACCGTTCAAAAACCAATAATTAACTCACTGTTTCCTTCAGTTTCAATTAAACTCTTAGCCCATATAATATTATCCTTAACATTGTTCAAAAATATTTTCACATCCTGTGTACATTTTACTATTTCACTATATGAATGCCTAAACTTTGGTTATTTGTCAATTTTATTCACTAGATTTGATTTAAATTAATCTTTCAGTTCATTCTGGTTATTTTCAGATTAAATAATGCCATTTTATAGTGTTTTCTGTCCAAAAAATAGTAATTTTACTTTCAGTTTGGGTATACTCTGAAGAGTCCAAAACATCAAGATTTACTTCCTGTCATTATATAAATTCAGCCATTTTATCAGTTATATTTAATATTAATAATCCTATATTGTATTAAAAGGTTCCTATTCCCTTATTTTCTGGTAATTAATTGAATTAGTTGTATTCTGAAACATTATTCTGAAATATATGACTCCCATGTCTAAATTTCTGAGTTTAGTCATTTTATTTTTATTTATAATTCTGAATATAATTTATTAAAATCTCTCTAAATGGTATGTGCAATTATATGGCATGATCTCAAGTTTATTTTGTCTAAACCCCTTTTGTTTATTTGCATTTAATTGAGCAATTTCTCTGTTTTGATGAAGTTTGGTTTCCATTCTTTTGGCCTATGATTTTTTAACAATTTTTCTTACAAAATAATTTACAAACAATATATGATGTGTGATACCCTCTCTGACTTTTTACAAATAGTATTATAAATTAAACATGTTTTCAAATTACACAAAAACAATTAGTATTGGTTACAATACAAACAATAGTTAACACAAAATAAAGAACATTTTTTTTTTAAAATAAATGGTTGTCTTCAAATCAGACATTTTGCAACAAAATTCCCATTTCCAACATGGAAATATGGTTTACAACAAAGGTTTTGTACTAACTAACATCTTAATTACTCTCTACTATTTACAAGTGGTAATTATTTTTATAGTTCTGATGTTAGTTGTTTCAGACCCAAACAAATGGCCTTATATCTAAAACATTTTTAAACATTCTTGTACTATATACATTAAAACCTTATATTTATATTCTTATTTCTAACTATTATTATAAGTAGGATTCTACAGTTTTTATACAGTCTTTTATACCTTGTCTTTGGGGAATTGTACCCTGTCATTAACAAATAAATAGTATGAACCGTTCACAAAGCACTATGAAATCTGTTTTTCTTTTTTCATGTAAAACAAAAATGTTATTTTAAACAGATTCATGTCTTATGAACAACATATTGTCACCGTACATATTTTAAGTCATTGAAAAATGCATATTTCATTGCATCCAATGTTTGTGATTGCCAAGAATGAAACACAAGGTTCATTTTTTATAATACCCAAAACTATCACTGGTTCACTTTGCACTTATATATTATGTTAATGCTAAATGGTCGTATAGTCTTATTAACATAATAAATTGGTTAGCGTTTTTTCAATGGAGATTTGTTCCATGGGTACTATATTATTGTTTCATCTTAGTTCACAGGAAACTTTTACTTTGTTCACTTCTCTCTCTTAAATTTATATACATGTGGTTTTTATTTCGTTATACTTTTGTTTTTAGATATATATTTTGGGGATATAGGGATTTGGGTGTCTTTTATAAGAGCATGACGTCTTCTTCAGGATGCTGCCCTCTTCTTCTTTCTTCAGTCTTCTTTTCTCCTGCCTTCTGGGACTGGTATCTTCTCCATCTGTTCTTGATGCCATCAGGTTTCTTGGGATCTTCTCCATCTACTTCTTTAATTCAGAAATACACAACCTGTATTGGTTGATCTTGGCTTATTTTAGGGTTTCTCTTTTATTTATTCTCCCTCGTTGTGGGTTTGGTCATATTGTGTACTGCTTTGTTATTTACTATTTTACCTTCCTGGGTTATACCTTGAAAACCTTTGGTTATGAGACTGGTTTTGGATGACTCATCACTAGTAACTCTTTTTATTTTAACTTGTATTTTCTTTATAATAATGATTTCTTTCCACAGTTGCTATGAATTAATCTATTTATATTAAACTTAATGCTTTCTTCCAAATTTAAATATTATAACTTCATTATTCTAATGATCAATTGCCATTCAATATTATGCAAACATCTGTCACGCTACAGATTGCTCTCCTCCAGAAGTAATTATTTCAGACATGTTTATGGATGAAATAATTTCTTATGATAATTTCATCATTTCTTATAATTCATTTTCTTCTCCATTTTTATATCGACTTTTTTATATTAGAGTTTTATTAATTTTATATATATAATTATTTGTTTTACTACTGATCCTTTTCGGGTAGTTAGTGTCTTCTGAGATATATTATAATTGTAATACATTTTCTTTCTATATCAACTTCGTGTTGTATCCTTGGGATATTAATTCCCTAACATTCCCTATCACGTGGGCTGGGGCAGATCAGAGGGGCACTGTACGCTACTTCTCTGCTGGCCATACACCACTTCTATAAATTGAGTACAGGGGCATATCCATCCCTGCTCAAAAAATATAATGCTGCTGGAATTATCTTCAGTCAGTCATCGAATAAATAAATAAAAAGTAGTCTCATTTTCGACTAATAAAAATATCTTCGGATTCTCCACTTCGTAGTCTCTCAGATTATCTCACATTTTCTATCTTAATAAATCTTCATAATCATTATTATACTCATTAAATATATATTTTTTCAAAACTCTTAACTTGTCTGCTATATTTATTTTAATTATGGTTGAAAACCTTTCTTTTAATAATTCTGGCTACTGTTTACAGTGTAACTCTCTTTCTTCTCCATCTGAATTCTCTTTATACTTTCTTCTGGTTACTCATAGTATTAGCATGGTCTTTATATATAGTCTTTCTTATTCATTATTTGAATGGTCTTAATATATTATATTTAATTTTTTAACATTGTATCTTTACATTAGATATACAGGTTGTTATATTGATCATTTTATTTAAACATTTTGGTTCTTTCCTTTCTCTTAGAAAGTTATTAATCCACCTTCGCATTCATTAACATTAATTCATTTATATCATATTTCATGTGGTATTGCTTCTCTTTGCATTTCATATAGGTCTTATTATTATCATTGGTTCAAAATCATCTTCTCCATATGTTTGGTATGAGTTGTTCTTCTTTGCTCTTAATTAACTGTTTTCATTATCGTTTCATAGGTAATTAGTCTCTTTGCTTCCAAATTTTTTCCTTCTCTGGCATATTACACTCTTTTTTGTTAGTCTTCTCTACTCCTTCAAATGCTATTGTGAATGTCTAGCATTTATTCTGGATTAACGTTAATTCTCTTTTCTGAATTAACCACTTTATTTTCTTCTCAATTCAATCATAATTGACACATAATTATTTTTTGGAACTTGGTTAGTTTTAATGTAAAATTCAAACTATTCTTTTTATTTAATTGAAAAATATTTCTTATAAATCCTTGTAATATGTTGATCTTATCTTGTTTCAAAGTACTGACGTTCTATCAACATACAAATTCTGTTTAATTCATTTATTCCCAGAATTGTTTCATTCAGACTTGTTTATAGTAATGTGATCTTACTATTATTTCTGAATATTTTGGTATTTTTCCAAATTCAAATTCTTCTTAATTATTTACCATAAAGTTTCCTCATAATTCAGTGGTAGTAAGCTGTGCTTGCTTAATTTTAAATTTTTTAAATTAAGTTCAAAATTCTCTCTCTTTCTCTTTCTTCCATAAAGTTTTGTTCTAAATTATCAGGTTGTAGTAAGAAGTACTTACTCAATTTTAAATTTTTATAAATAATAAGTACAAAATTCTCTCTCTTTCTCTTTCTTCCATAAAGTTTTTTCTTCAAATTATTAGGTTGTAAGTTGTTCTTACATATTTTTGAATTTTTTCAAATATTAAATTGAAAAAATTCTTCTTCTAATTCTCCAAAATGTTCATCTCAAAATATTAGGTTGTAAGATGTACTTACATTATTTTAAAATTTTTATAAAAAAATATATATAAATTCAAAATTCTAAAACTCACAACTCATTCTTCATAATATTTCTTCATAGAAGCTTGATTGTACACTCCTTTGATTTTTCCTGAAATGATTTCCCTCAACTCATATGTATTGTTATGCTTATCATTTACCACAACATATGGGGTTATATTGTACTCTACACTGGCCCATATTATTTATACTTTTGTAAGTTGATCTCCACTTTTTCTTTTCTTATAAATTTTCTTTTCTTTTATATACCCAGGAAGATGGACGATTTTCTTTACGTCGTTCCATTGTTCATATTTTTATTTATAATGTGCATTTTCTTAAATAGTCTTCATTCATAAAACCCAGTTTTGTTTCTATGTTTATTCTCCATATCATTTCCTTTCAATGATTTTTATTTCGTCTCCTTCAACGTTGTTTTTCGCCGTAGTCGGTTATCATGATTTCCGTCCCTTTTCTTGATGGTGTGTGGTATCTGTGTCAACCAGGGTCCATCATCTCGGTTGCTCTTCTAAAATTTACCCTAGGGCGCGACACTCGGTTATTATTACTGTTATTATTGTTTTTATTACTAAATTTATCATGATAATAATTTCGGTTAAGTTGGTAAGGTTTGTCACCATTATTGTTGGGATATGGATTTCTCTGACTGTATGGGATATTATTATGTTGGTATAAATTGTTTCTATTGTATGGGTAGGGGTTGTTATCCCTAACGCCGTTAAAATGACTGCTAAACTGGTCATTACGCGGTGGGTTGTTAAGGCCGTCGTAATTACTGGGTTGGTTCCCTCTATCATCATATTGTATACACCAATACTTTTCTGGTCCATGTTTTGTGTTACTTGACAAATATCTGTGAGGATCTTCATCTGGGTTATCACTTATTATTTGTTTATCTGAAACACCATAAGCTGGTTTACCATCACATATCCACTCTGAAGGAATATATTTTAGTCTAACCGTACCCTGGAACTGTCCTAGATGGCACACTAATGGAATACGTTCTGGTGATTCATCTGTGCCGCCATTACAGTCTGGTACGATATCACATTTCCATCTTTCTGAAATCCACTGTCCAGTTCTGCGCTGATATTGATCTTGTCCACATGTCGTATTCTGTTTGCCTCTGGTCCTTTCCCATTGGTACACTACTGTCTTGTGGTAAATTATTTTGGAAATTACTTCGATTCTCCTCCTATAATTCCTGGAATTCATGATGTCTTTGTCATAGGTAATTGGGATGTTATTGCCATCAATTAACCCATGTTTCATCATCTCCAACTCTTCCTTCGTTGTTATTACGTTTCTTGGATGCATTCTCCTTTTCCTCTGTTTAATATTTTCCTGGTTTCCGTTAATGTCAACTTCAGGTACTACCATTACTTGTTCCTGCGATTTATCATTTGGTATTTCTTCTAACTCTCTTTTGTTATCTCTTATTAATTCTTCCACCCACAGTTTATTATTCTTGATGATAATTTCCACCCTTTTATTGTTATTCTCTATCATCTGTTTTAGAGTACTTGTTCTTACTTCTCTCCACTTTTTCGTGACCTCCTCTAGTGCTTCAGTCTTTCGTTTTATTTTTTCCTGTAGCTCTTCCCTTCTTTGTTGTCTTCTTAGTTTTGACTCCTCTTTCTTAATCTGTTTACGCTCCCTTCTTATTTCTTTTCTCCATCGTTTCATTTGTCCATTCAATGATGCCGCGATTATTTGTACCCTTTTCTCGTTTGGTATTTCTTCTTTTTCTGGTTTGTTTTCATTTTTTATTCCTTCGGTCTTCTCCTTTCTTAATTCTTCGCTTTTTAATCCGTCCTCTCTCTTTTCCTTGATGTCCTCTTCCGGCTTCTTATTGATATTGTCCAGTTGGTCACCCAATTCTTTTTTCAAGGATCGGTTGCTCTCCTCTTCTTCTCTTTTTAATCTGTCCTCTATTATTTCCTCAGTCCTTTTATTCTGATCATCCATCATTTGTTGTAACTTTTCCATTATTTTGTTCAACATCTCCTCTCGTGTAAGTCCTTCCATTATGGTTGTCATCGTTCCCTTTTCTATTATCTTTCTCTGGCTTTGTAGCTGTTGCCTAGCTCCAACTAGTGATTGGGCAGATTGTATTGGCCTTCCAATCGCTAATTAAAGCCCCTAAAGTTGTGCGCCAATTTGTAATAATACTAATAAAATAAGTATATAGATGTGTGTTGATGATAATAAGCTATTGTGGATTATGTGACTCCGATGTAATCAAGCCCCTCTGTTTGGACTAGCCAATTTGTAATAAAATAAATAAGATTGATGTGTGAATCTGTAAGTTGTAAGGTGTTTAATTGGTGTGTAATTGGTGTGGCTCTCGACGTCTTACTGGCCTGAAACACTTCCTTAAGTTTCCCAGCTGGTCGAGTCCCAGTGGTAGCAAGACCGGTCGAGTAGTGTAAAGTTGATGAAGAAATATATATGCTTGGCTTCGCCGAACGTTTCAAAACAAAATTTATTGTTTTGAAGGAAATTTAAAAAAAAATTGTTTATAAAAAAAAAATTATTTTAATTTTATTAATTAATTAATTAGGATCAATTAATTAATATAGGGCTGTGAAGTTTTAAACAGTGTAATGCTCTTCTGAAAATTTTTATTAAAGTTTTAGTATAATTTAAATAATCTATCACCACTCATAAGACTGTCTGTAAACCAATCGATATTTGTTTACCTTTCTATTTTTTAGGTTATCTTCACTTACGGGTGGTAAAGTCCTTGTAGATTATCAAATAGAATTATATTATTGGTAGTTAGTATTATTGAAGAAATAAAGAACTATTAAGTATTGAAAAGTATTAATGTTTTATTAAGTAACAGCAATATTGACTCTTATCGATTAGTATCGATTCTCAGGATATCGAAAAAAGTTACAAGTATATGTTATAAAAATTATATAGGGTTCTTTAAACAGCCAGTTATTACCAAAGTCAGAGAAATCGGGCTAATATTTAAAAAGTATAACGTTACAATCAAATTAATAGTTATTAATAAACACAGACATTGAATAATAAATTGTAAATATAATAATTGTTTTCACCAAACAGCTGTTCTGAACCAAGAAGAAGGCACTGAAATCGTCAAAGCAAATGGCCGCCGTGAAGTTAGTGAGATGTCATTCGTATATTGGACGTTCCAAATAAAAGATTTTCCTGTAGTATTCCTGTTCTGATGTCTGCGAATCTCTTGTTATATGTTGTGTAGTGACTGGTGTAGTGATTCTGGGTTGTATTTAGTGTATTCGTATAATTATTAGTTCAAACACTTTCCCCGATTCCATCACTAATTTGGGTTAATGTATTACACAGTTTTCTAGTGTTTTGTGGTGTTTTTCAGAGTAGATTTATATTGTTCTGTGTTATGGAGTGTTACTTGATTGTTTCTGTTATAATATGATAGTTTTTAGAAGTATTCCACAAGTCACTCGCGATTTCACAATAACGTACTATACATTCGCTTGGTATGTCTATTATAGGTTGACCAAATGTATGTCATGTTAACCGTTCAAAAACCAATAATTAACTCACTGTTTCCTTCAGTTTCAATTAAACTCTTAGCCCATATAATATTATCCTTAACATTGTTCAAAAATATTTTCACATCCTGTGTACATTTTACTATTTCACTATATGAATGCCTAAACTTTGGTTATTTGTCAATTTTATTCACTAGATTTGATTTAAATTAATCTTTCAGTTCATTCTGGTTATTTTCAGATTAAATAATGCCATTTTATAGTGTTTTCTGTCCAAAAAATAGTAATTTTACTTTCAGTTTGGGTATACTCTGAAGAGTCCAAAACATCAAAATTTACTTCCTGTCATTATATAAATTCAGCCATTTTATCAGTTATATTTAATATTAATAATCCTATATTGTATTAAAAGGTTCCTATTCCCTTATTTTCTGGTAATTAATTGAATTAGTTGTATTCTGAAACATTATTCTGAAATATATGACTCCCATGTCTAAATTTCTGAGTTTAGTCATTTTATTTTTATTTATAATTCTGAATATAATTTATTAAAATCTCTCTAAATGGTATGTGCAATTATATGGCATGATCTCAAGTTTATTTTGTCTAAACCCCTTTTGTTTATTTGCATTTAATTGAGCAATTTCTCTGTTTTGATGAAGTTTGGTTTCCATTCTTTTGGCCTATGATTTTTTAACAATTTTTCTTACAAAATAATTTACAAACAATATATGATGTGTGATACCCTCTCTGACTTTTTACAAATAGTATTATAAATTAAACATGTTTTCAAATTACACAAAAACAATTAGTATTGGTTACAATACAAACAATAGTTAATACAAAATAAAGAACATTTTTTTTTTAAAATAAATGGTTGTCTTCAAATCAGACATTTTGCAACAAAATTCCCATTTCCAACATGGAAATATGGTTTACAACAAAGGTTTTGTACTAACTAACATCTTAATTACTCTCTACTATTTACAAGTGGTAATTATTTTTATAGTTCTGATGTTAGTTGTTTCAGACCCAAACAAATGGCCTTATATCTAAAACATTTTTAAACATTCTTGTACTATATACATTAAAACCTTATATTTATATTCTTATTTCTAACTATTATTATAAGTAGGATTCTACAGTTTTTATACAGTCTTTTATACCTTGTCTTTGGGGAATTGTACCCTGTCATTAACAAATAAATAGTATGAACCGTTCACAAAGCACTATGAAATCTGTTTTTCTTTTTTCATGTAAAACAAAAATGTTATTTTAAACAGATTCATGTCTTATGAACAACATATTGTCACCGTACATATTTTAAGTCATTGAAAAATGCATATTTCATTGCATCCAATGTTTGTGATTGCCAAGAATGAAACACAAGGTTCATTTTTTATAATACCCAAAACTATCACTGGTTCACTTTGCACTTATATATTATGTTAATGCTAAATGGTCGTATAGTCTTATTAACATAATAAATTGGTTAGCGTTTTTTCAATGGAGATTTGTTCCATGGGTACTATATTATTGTTTCATCTTAGTTCACAGGAAACTTTTACTTTGTTCACTTCTCTCTCTTAAATTTATATACATGTGGTTTTTATTTCGTTATACTTTTGTTTTTAGATATATATTTTGGGGATATAGGGATTTGGGTGTCTTTTATAAGAGCATGACGTCTTCTTCAGGATGCTGCCCTCTTCTTCTTTCTTCAGTCTTCTTTTCTCCTGCCTTCTGGGACTGGTATCTTCTCCATCTGTTCTTGATGCCATCAGGTTTCTTGGGATCTTCTCCATCTACTTCTTTAATTCAGAAATACACAACCTGTATTGGTTGATCTTGGCTTATTTTAGGGTTTATCTTTTATTTATTCTCCCTCGTTGTGGGTTTGGTCATATTGTGTACTGCTTTGTTATTTACTATTTTACCTTCCTGGGTTATACCTTGAAAACCTTTGGTTATGAGACTGGTTTTGGATGACTCATCACTAGTAACTCTTTTTATTTTAACTTGTATTTTCTTTATAATAATGATTTCTTTCCACAGTTGCTATGAATTAATCTATTTATATTAAACTTAATGCTTTCTTCCAAATTTAAATATTATAACTTCATTATTCTAATGATCAATTGCCATTCAATATTATGCAAACATCTGTCACGCTACAAAATTTCAGCTTCTTCTCATCTCATGAAAGCCGCTGCTCACCGCTTCATTCCTTATTCCTAACTCCATTGCATCTACTGCGATTTCTCCTTCGTATGCTTCTGTTGATCGGTTCCCGTACACTTGCCCTTGTTGTAGGCTCTTTGGGTTCCTACTGACTCCCATCCTTACAACATGACCAGGCCATCTCCAGCTTTGTAGTTTTGCAAATTCTGAAGTATAAATCATGATTAACTTTGATACTCCAAAATCTGTTATCCTTCACGCGTCCTAACATTCTTCCAACGATTTTCCTTTTACATTATTTGTTGTTTTCTTAGGTCTGTCTGTAAGAACCCATATTTCAGATTGACAGCAAAAGATTGCCTTTTAATATACCGTATTGTTGTACACTTTCATCGTTGGATTTAAAAAATGTATTTGGGTTTAACACTCTGCAGCAGGGCAATGTAAGTTGCAAATTTCTTTACATCGCTGTATTTCCTGTTTTTCTGGTCCACAGTTTTTAACGTTGAGTTCCAGGTATAGTTCCCTCGTGTGAAGTACTTCCGTTGATAATCAACGCTACTGTTACAGTTATAATTAAGGTTTTATCTCCACCAATGTAAGTATGGTCTTGACATGTTTCTGCATACGACATTAACAAACACTACACCTACAGAAGAATGATGACGACACAATTGGTCGGATTCACTGAAGGTGATAAGCAGCGGTTGATGAATGCCAGTTATTGCTATATCGGTAAACGGTTGCATTAGAGGAGACAGGGATTGTATGTTCATTACATAGCCTACTAAAGTTATGGAAAAACAGGTCTTAATAGACTACTACTGACGCGGAAAACTTAACAATGTTGCTAATTTTTTGTATCAAATCTTTTATAAGTTAATGTACATATACCCTATGTTATACTGTATGTAACAACATTAAAGTTTTCTATTATATACAAATTGTGTTTCAGAGAAAATTGTGTAAAGCCGTATATATTTGGCTGAGCGTAATTTTAAAATCAGACAACATGCTTGACGTCTACTGTGCTTTAAGTGGGACCTTACACCAAAAAAATAATTTTTTAGCAATGTTTGGTTTTTTTGTTCATTATTATAGCCTAGAATGTTCTGAACAAAATGATGTATAACATGTCCATGTTAAAAACGTTTAACCTTACTGAACAATAATAAAATGATTAGTGCGTTGAAAATTTACGTCATTTCTCTGGGCCTACTGAGCCCTGTATCATGAGTTTGAACATTCATAAACCATGTTTCATTTTTATATACACTCCTTTAGTTATACATTTGTTTTTACCATTACCATTACCTTTCTAAAACAATTAAAATCAAACTAAACCAAGTTTTAAAGATCTCTCTAATGTAGCCACTTTGAGTAATTACTGTTTGGGAAAGACACAGAATCCAAACGTATCATTAAACGCAGTGATTTGGAAAAGACTGCCAAAATCTATTTTTATTTGCATCACAAGACTAAAATTAGATTGACAGTTATGTCATTTAATAAAGGTGCAGTGGGAAAACTGGATGTGCTTAGTACGTTGGGATTAAAGTATAGTGAAATTGTAAAGTGGGTTTACGGCAAATCGACAGAATGCGGGTTGCGAAAAGCTGATAAGTTCAATGTAGATAAAAAAAAGAATAGGAAACAAACGAGAAAAAAAAAGAAAGAAAGAAAAAAGGAAATACACAATTATTATGGACCTGGTCTCTTATAAAGAGTAATGATGCCCACTATTTTATCAGCAATTCATTAAAAATATATTCTTTAATATATATGCTTTAATAAGTTTCCTGAAACATTGTGATTTTAATACACATATACTTTTTTCTTAGGAACTATAAAATACAGAGATTTGGAATATTTACTGTAGCTAAATTTAATAAGACTACATATGCGGAACCAGAATTATGATGAAATGTACTTAAAAAAATTAATAAAATTTAAATCTCTTAGGAAAAGCAAATTATTTTTTAATACATCTTAAAAAAATTAAAACTTATTTTTGAAATTACTTCAAAGTATAATTCTGCTTCCGTAGGCACAATAAGGTCCTAAAAGTAACTTGTGAAATTTCAGCTCCATATCTTTTATAGCTTCTGAGAAAAAGGTGCATAAAACCATTAAAAATAACATAGACGAAATAGGGTGTAAGGTGCCCCTTAAAAGTAAATTTGTGCTGCCTTATGTCAGAGTTTAGTATTTAATCCTATGGTATGTGAAAACTGCAATTGTTACAGACATGTCCTTACTTCGTGGAAAAAGGTGCAAGCACGCGTTGACAAACGTAAGTAGGACGAGTGGCATTATTGCGCGCTCTGGAATATTCATGAGGGATTTTACTGATTTACATGTTTAACGTGACAGAATGATCTTCAACTGTAAGCTTAAGTCGTCACTTATCTTGTCCGTAATGTCTTGATTAACATAAGGCTTTGGGAGATTTGCTGGCTGCACTGGAGCTGATTGGCTTAAAAGTTTGTTTTGAACCTTAGTTGTTACATTTCCTAGAATTAACGAGTTTATAGTGTTTTAGTAACCGTTTAATGAAACTGAAATGTCTCTGAACATGTCTAAAATGATAGCAAATTTTTATATGTCATTTTCTATAATTAATGTGTAAATTACTTACTGTTTATTGTTAAATCTAAGCTTTGTTAAAAAAAACAAAGAAGAATATAATATAAGATTAATAATATCACCGACTATCATTTGATATTACTGCATAATGTACAGTCAGTTAACGCTAAACAATATCGATGTAATAATAACGTGTTGTTACTCAGTTGCGCTGTCGGTTACCGTGCGGTGTATACCGAAAATTGTTGTGTGCGTACTTTGTGTAGTGTAATGTGTTTTGTGTTATGTGGATTTTAATACTTTTATTATATTGACGACTGTGCCATCGTATGATGGTATGAAGAGACTTTTTTAAATATTCTGAGGATGGGACAAGTGTCCCGAAACATGTCAATTGTATAAAGACATTTACTTAAGCCACAGACGGTGAGTTACATAGCGTTTAGTTGATTATTAAAACTAAATGAGTATTGACGTCCAGAGAACAATATTGGTTGACGTAATGGATGTAACGATTTATAAAAGAAATGTTTGATTAATCCACAAGTAACATCAGAACTCGGAACTCGTAATAATTAACTCGATAAACTTCATGGTATTAGTGTTTTCATAAGTTGTTCTTTATGATATATTTAATATACGTCATATTAAATAAGCGCAGAGTATATGCCTACAAGGCATATTTACTCACAAGTAAATACAGTATCAGATCTTAGAGTAGCAAATGTTTTCGAACGAAAAGTTGGGGAAAATTCATCTTTCTGTGAGAATTTACTCTGATGTGTACTTCTGAAACCATACCTGAAACGCATACTTTTGAATTTCCTATCGCTTTGGGTGTGTATGCATAAGAAGCTTTTTACGCACGGGAAAAATAACTTGAGCTTGAGTGCAAGAACAAGTCATAATTAAAAGTCCTATGTTGATCGGGAATAACAGAATACGCATTGCGGGCTGAGTTATCAAAGGAAAGAAATTTTATAACGATGTTGAATGCGATGTGTCGCGGAACTGTGGGAGAGGAACTGCTCGTTAATCAAGCAACACAACCATTTGTTACATATATCAAAAGGCGTAATGTCTTGTAAATGATTATGGCCTTCTGGACAACAATAATATTTTGAAAACTATTTAACTGGGTTAAACGCGACTGCAACGTGTCGTTTCATAAATGCTATTGTAAATTGATAACAAAAAATAATAATCATCTAATTTATTAAATAATTTTAATTAAGTTTTTGGACATAGCCCTCCATGACGTTACCATTTCCTCTTGATTTGATTACGCCTGTCGAATCCACACCAGGGTGA
This sequence comes from Magicicada septendecula, assembly GCA_034769895.1. Classification (NCBI taxonomy): domain Eukaryota; kingdom Metazoa; phylum Arthropoda; class Insecta; order Hemiptera; family Cicadidae; genus Magicicada; species Magicicada septendecula. The sequence goes on along the minus strand of CM068369.1, from coordinate 280,454,649 downwards.
CGACTCTTTTCAGATCATCAGTCCACCGTGCTAAAGGACGTTCTATCGGTCTTTTACTGGATCTCAATTTAAAAACAGTTTTGTGCCGTCTCGCATCTGTAGATGCGACCACATGATCTCCACATTTCCAGTTTCCTTTACCACACTAGGTCTACTTTATCAAAATATTTTATTCAAATTAGGACTATTGCAAGAATCCAATCGTTTCTCTTGGGATACTTCAACTATCCCAACATACGCGTATTTCCTTCATCGTTCTCCGCGTATTTTACACTCCGGAAATTAATTACTTATTTAAACTCCATTTACGCGCCTATGTAACAATCACATTGGTTAGAGTAGGCGCCAGTGTATAACAATAATTATTAGCTTTTTTATTGTATACGTTGTTGTGAACATATTATGTTCCCAGGAAGGACATACACGCTTACAAGTCGTTACACTTGACGCTACATTGAGTTAGTATTTACTGACTCAAGAAACGTACAGCAAACACAAACAAAATAACAGTCATAGGTTTTTGTTAACCTTATCGATTTATCTTAATCATATCCATGTCACTTTATCGACCTTTTGCATTCCTAGTAAATTACACCTATATATGTCACTATGATAATAATGTCTTAATTTTATTTGAATCTAATGGCACAGATTTGATCATTCCACGGAATTAATTGAAAACACGTTTGTAACATAAGACTGGGAATCTATATAATCACGTAATCTGAATTCTCTCTTATAATCTATAAGAGGTTATTTTTGACACTCAATTGCGTGTCAAAATATAACATAAATGACCGGATTAGTTTCAGGTTGCCAAATCAGTGAAAGGCTGGATTAAATAAGAAAGCATAAGTAATAAAATTGTGTGTCAGAAGTATGCAACGAAAACTAAAAACATTTTTGTACAAGAAGATTAAAAGACGAACGGAATCCTAAATAATCTGGAAACATCGACCGATAGGCGGGAGAAGTGTAGAAATATCGAGGACTACATGATGAAACCGAAAAAAGACGAAGTACTTAATCCTAGGCAAGAAAGTTTAGGACGAAAACATGTACGAAACTCCGAAGGTGAAATTACAGAATTGACAGTTCTGAACTTGCGTCGCTGAATGGAAAACTGCTTTTACTTTCGTATACATATCTGCTGACACATATTGTTTGTAAAATAGAAAGATGTTACTTTAATGTACATTCGAGGTAATTTTAAAAGTAGGATATGACCGACCGGCCTCACAATTTTTCCGGAAAAAAATAATTTATGTAGTGTACGTTGGAAAAGGGTTACAAGAACATTACAAATTTACCAAGGGTAAATTATCATAAATTTTCAGCGAAAATTGTTTTAACGGCCACGATAAAATTTATTCTTTGCGAAAACGTTTATAAAATGATTAAGGTATACGTTTATAACAAATTTTTTATAATAAAATTTTTTATCACTGAAGTAACAGAATTTTAAAGCTTTTCAAATAAACAATTTCTAGTATCCGCACTGTCATTATCAAACGATGAACACTGAAATTCGTTTAACCGGAGGCAAAAGGAATTCCGCCTGTAGTTCGTCAAACGTTATACATGCTGAAAAATGTTAAAGGTAACGGTAAATGTTTCATACCGTAAAAATACAAAATTTACAGCAAATAGTAAATATGAACGGAAAACACTTCTATTACCACCGGGGCGCAGCGAACGAAATACTCCACCATCTTGTTGGCTGAATAATATGTTGATTCATAACTTAGTAAAATAATTCATAATGAAATGGAAACAACATACTTCAGAAAGTCGTTAACGTCCTACACGTATCGAGAGGAAACTGGTAGCATCTGGCCTGTCAATACGTATAATTTCTGGACTCTGGACTATACATTTACGTATATAATGTCAAACATGACGACTTAAATTCAGTCTATATAAATCTACATTGCAAGGAATTCATGCAGACATAATGGGCATCAAACAATCAATTGGATAGAAATTTTGCGCTGCTAGGCCATGATCCAAGATCTCCTTTTGGTATAGTAGATGTTTCGTTTGTATAACCACAACAACCATCATCAGTGGAGCAGGAACCGAACTGGCGGCCAGAGTGGGACTAATTGGTAAGACAACTCGTTATGGTAGTTCTATCTATAAATTTCAATCGTTGGTGGTCAGTAGGCGATGCTATGAATGAGAATATCGACCAATCATCAGCGAACATTGGTTAAACGTTTGTAAATATAAGTACTTTTACAGGTTGAACTATCCGCTTAGTCCCATGCGAGCAGAGAAATATTGATTCCAGCGCCACTGGTATTGGTTGTTTGAGACCAGACGAAACGACTGGTATCCCACAATGAGATCTTGGAGCTAACAGACCGGTAGGTTAATCATATTGACACCGGCTGTGAGAGCTTTTGTACTTTTATCAAATAACGGCTTCTTTTATTTCGTTCATTGTAATTAGTGTGAAGTGATATTATGTATGATCTGATATTATGAGCTATTTAAAATATTATTGAATATTACATTTAACTGTTATAATTTAAATGACAGTTGTTGTTAGTGTCACTAGTATCAAATTGGTGATACTAGACAATGCACTATTAGCTACCAGTAACAATGTATAGTAAGTAGTAACCAGTAACAATATAGCTACCAGTAGCAAGAATAGTCTACAGATAGCGGTTAATAATATCACTAGATGGGCAAAAAAACGACGCAGTAAACTAAGTCAGACAAAATATACTCATGCTAACATCAGCAACAGGAAAATAGAGCACTTGTCTATTTTAAGTTTAATTAAGAAAGTTGTGTTAGTGGTTATAATCACAAACAGAATTATCACTGTTGCACACCACTATAGAAAAATTATTCCGATTAGCGCTTTCAAATTTCTCAGCTCATCGTCAGATCGGAAATAAAACAGCAGAATAAAACAAACTCTTCACACCCCCACCCACCCTACTGTTCACACACACCCCTGCAAACAAGCTATAAGTGAAATGTCCCTTCCCAAACTTCGAGCCGTGTCACCCCCGTCTGTACAGTTACATATTTTTCTAGCATATTCAGTGTGTGTGTGTGTGTGTGTGTGTACATTCTTTTCAAAACACAGTTGTAGGTTAGTAAATAACACAGTTGAAAGAAAGCTTAGGGAGGAGTTAGAAATATTGAAAGAACGATAGAAAGGGTTAGAAAACTTAATGAATACTAAAACTAAATTTGATAATGACGAAATATTTTATAATGTAATTAAGAATTAAAAGGTAGGATTAAGAAGTTGCATATATGGATGTTTTTGAAATAAGGGTGAGTGACCGCGCCCAAAGTGTGAGTGAGAAAGGCTTTACAATGTTAGGTTTAGAAAAGAATGCACACACACACACAAACCCAGATACACACGGAATGTGCTAAAAAAATATGTAACTGTAGAGACGGGAGTGACAGGGCTCGGAGGTTGGGACATTTGACTTATAGCTTGTTTGCGGTGGTGTGTGTGGTCAGTGGGGAGGGTGGGGGTGAGAAGACTTTGTTTTATTCTGCTGTTGTGATTTCCGATCTGACGATGAGCTGAGAAGCTTGAAAACGCTAATCGGAATAATTTTTCTATAGTGGTGTACAACAGTGATAATTCTGTCTGTCTATTTTAGTCAGTCATGAAATAATTCCACATGCAAATTTGTCAAAGTATTTGGGCATGACTCTAGACGCTAAGCTTACATGGAAAGCACATGTCAAGAAAAAACGTTAAGAACTTCGAGTAAACACAAGAAAGTGTAGTGGCTACTTTGAATTGCCTAACTCCAAGTACGTCTAAACTGTCATTGGATAACGTTTAGTGTGTAAGCAAGTTCTGAAAGCGGTGTGGGTTTATAGTGTGCAACTCTGGGGTTGCAAGAAAGTCCAACATTTAAATAATCCAATCTTTTAAAAATTCAGTGCTTTGCAGTAGGCCTATTACTGATACGCCGTGAAACGATGGAATATCCGTACTCGTATCTAAAAATATCTGTGGTTACTGATAAGATCAAATGGTTTCATTTTGTTTTAATTGTCTCCAAGTCACGTTACTAAATATTTAGAATTAATATTAGGCAATTACCTGTATTAACGTCCGTCTTGTGACTTATTTGGTTTTTCTCCTAAAACGACGCGTTTCGAGAATAAATTCTCATCATCAGGTTCAAATTCTATAAAAACATCAAATTCACCCAAAAGGGGTCGTCAACTAGTTAAAATACACAAACACAAAAAACACCACACATAATTCAACACTGACACAGTCACGGCACAGTCCGATGCGCATGGTCTCGTTGCCGACGACCAACTGTTCGTCGGTTCCATTCAGTTGGTCGTCGGCAACGAGACGATGCGCATCGGACTGTGCCGTGACTGTGTCAGTGTTGAATTATGTGTGGTGTTTTTTGTGTTTGTGTATTTTAACTAGTTGACGACCCCTTTTGGGTGAATTTGATGTTTTTATAGAATTTGAACCTGATGATGAGAATTTATTCTCGAAACGCGTCGTTTTAGGAGAAAAACCAAATAAGTCACAAGACGGACGTTAATACAGGTAATTGCCTAATATTAATTCTAAATATCAAATGGTTTGTAGCTTAATATGAACAAAACTTCATAAACATCAAAATAACAAAGCGCTACAACTTCTTGATAATGCCGAAGTTATTCGACAATTGCAGAAGCAGAAACCATTGGAACTGGTCGGCAGGATGGTGTAGTATATAATGAAAATGAAATATCTACAGACGAACAAAGCAAAAACTATAGTGAGGAGTGTGCCAATGGTGGCACATTCAACACACTGCCATCATATTTGTTAGAATAAAATTACCTGATAGTTTGTTAGTAGCTGCAATATAAATAAATGAAAAGAAACTAGCATGTAATGGAGTGTTGAATCAAGTGTCATTGGGATGAAAATAATAAATGAAACCTCTTATTCTATTTCCACCTCTGGTGCCAACTTAATTGTTTTACATCAAAGACTGCAACCGTTGTAACAACATGTTAATCAAATATGTATATCAATTAAATAAAATGTTTTCCCTTCTCATTTTTATAAATAGACTTACAAAATATTATTCTTGTCGATTTGTCCTTACAATAGTTTTTCCTATATTTTGGTAAAGGAATTCAAGTAGTGAGCAACGAGAAATCGGCAGCGTTAGCATGTCACCGTACTTGTACAAAGACGTGTCTGCGTCGCGGCGCTGTAAGAAGACACCTTTCCATTAATCAGCGAAGTAACAGCTGTCACGCTGTTACTGATATTAAACGACGCCATAGCGCTGTGAGAGATAACGTCACTTCAAATGACAGACGCATACTCCGTTGTAGGGTATGCACACATTTTTATTAAAAAATTATATTAAATCGTTATGTGACCGCATGCTTTGCTAGAATGACATACTGGCTAGAACATTATAAATAGGAAAATACCACTAACCAATCAGCTTATCGTTACTTGTATATAAATTAACTACTATATTCCCGGAACTACCCCTTTCTCGCCGTATCTAAAGTTGTAGTGGAACGGAAGTACATTCATAATTTCAGCTCACATTTCCCTTGACATACAGTAGGCCTACGTATTTCTTGTCTAACTAAGAATAAAATCACAATGTACAGACAATATTTGTTTTTACTCATTGGTTTATACGTATTTTAGTTGCTTAAACACATCGTTAACAGAATATCGTGATTTGTTACAGATTTTTGTTTTTTTAAGGACTTAAAAATTGTATACATTAATAGGAATAAGAAGTGTACAATGAGAAGAGCAGATCATTAAAACCTCATTCCTACACTGCGAAATATTCTATACAAGCGTTTTATTACTTTCAACATTTTCTGTCTTTTTGTAGACTGGTTTCGTTCTAGGTTATCATTATCTAATATGTTTAGTATACAATTAATGGTTGTTGGAAGACACGGGATACTATGCTTAAGGTAACGCTGTAGCCACTCCCACGTATCGTTTGCGTATAATGCGGTTGGAGACTTTTGTAACAAACTACTGATACAATTAAGATGTTAGTATGCCACAAAGGAGACATGACAAACTTTTTACATGTCTTTTTATGTGACGTTTGACGTTTATACGCAAATTTTAGTTTTTTTTTTGGTAAAACATATATATATATATATATAATTAAATTTTAACAGTTCGAGGAATTCGCTTACACGAGTTTTGTATTTAGTCCTGATAAAAACACGTACTAGGTACAGAAACGATTACTTAAGACAGCTTAATGATAGTTTAAAAAAAATAAGATTGTTTACAAATACAAAAGAACTTTAAATATCTTCCTGCAATTATATATTTAAGTCCTGCGAGTTTTCAATTAGGTCCCTATAAAATTATTGCTGCCAAGTTAGTCTGTGCCTTACAATATTGTTCTTATTTTCTGTTTTTGAAATATTAATAGGGACACAATTATTGATAATTATATATCATCATAAATATTAATAGTACATTAATAACTAAGTTAATACATTTAATAACTTAGCTTAAAAACAAGAACAAACAATCTATTTTAAGAACAGAGCAAATTCTATGTTAATGTTATACTAAATATTCTTAAATAAGTGCACTCTAAGTCAATGACGTTTACAAATTACTTACTGTTCTCTGTGCGGAAGCAAATCTGCCGACTCGCTGATTTATAACGCTCATTATCTTGACAGGCGCATACACTTAATTAATAGACTATTCGTCGAAACTAAAGTGGATTTAACTGGAAAACAAGATAATTCAGCGTCGTCTTGCGATTACCGTCGTTTAGTTTTGTCTCTACTTTCCAGGGGGTGTAACATTTAATGCATAGAGTGACTTCAATCCCAGTACGTCATATACAATTTCATACATTTATCAAATTAATGTTTGAAATACAATAATATTTAAAATTCAGGTCATAAATTACACACATCTGTTCTATAAGTAGATGAAAAATACTTTATATGTTAAGTAAACATTATTTGAGGACACATGGTCTTAGTCATCACAATCGCTTCAAAAAATCACTCTTCGTACACTCAGATTTAGTTTGTAATAAAACCGGTATAGGATTTATATAATTTTATAACGTTTTTTGACACGGCACATTAATTTTACCTGCTTCGATCTTATTATTAGAACTGTCTTATAACACCATTATCTGTTTTCGACACCTACTCATTAGTAACCTACTCATTAGATATTTCTCCAATTGGTGTTTAATATCTTTTTCTACACCGTTATTTTCCAAAGCTCCCTAAATATTCTACTTCTTTTTTTCAGTCTCCATGTAATCTAAAATAGCAAATCACAAAGGGACGACGACAAATTAACATGCTTGCTTTGGTCCTTTGTGGAGGCGGGAGATATATGGGGAAGCACATGTAAGGGCCGCCATGCTCTGACAGGACAAGCAAATATGATAGGTTGGTATACTGTTTTTGCAGCACAGTACTAGGCAGCATTCTGTATATGTTGTAATTGTTTTCCTTCTAATCTTATTCTTACACAGATACAGTGCTTATTTTTTAAACCTGGCACTGTATATGACCGACAGTATATGACTTTTATTCCACCATTTTAAAGTAGGACATCAGTAGTATGATGTGCGTAGTATTCTATACTCAAGGCCAGCCGGCTGGTATAATTTCACGGATCGAAGGGTATTACTTAAGGTTATTAGCATACAGCAACACGAACAGGACGCTTGAGGCTGCGCACTCAGTGATTGTAATCTTTATATATTCCGTTTCCGCATTTTAGTTTCAACTGGAATCCGCATTTCATTTCCGAACATGGAAGTATACTTAACTCATTGCAGGTTTGGTGAAGATAGCAAACATTCATTATTACTTACTCTTGCTTTTTTGTTGCGTACGTCACGTGGTCTTATTTCCAACCCATAACGTACAAATCATTACATTTTAATATAAGAAAAAGGAATATTAAAGTTTGTTTCTATCTACCTACTGACACTGCACATTTCTGTAGCATGAGCCACAACGGTTTCAAATTAACAAATTATGTAGTTTGTTTTTTCATGTGTTTCCTATTTTTTACCCGTAATACTCGTGTATGCGTTAGAAGGTGGAATTACTAGTTTTCTCTTATAGGCGCTCGCTGTTTTATCGCTGGTATTTCCACACTTGTTAAAAGTTAATATGAGATATTTACCACAAAGTACAAAAGAAACAAGATGATTCAACAGTGTAGTTCAGTACTGATGTTTCGATTAAATGTAACGGAGAGAATGGAACAGAGACAGCTAGTCTGCTTTCGAAAACAAGAATGTGAAAACTTAGGTAGCTGAAGCAAGCAGTGAAATGGGGACCAAGGAAATAAAGAAAAGAGAGGACCATTAAGAAGAATCTGGTATTAATAATGTAAACGGAACGAGGATTGGGAAGAGAATGTGAACTACCGAAAGTGCAAACTGGTGAACGAAGAAATGGTCTATTTAAAATAGACAAACTTTAATTAAAATAGTTCTACATATTCATATAAACTAAATAAGTTTATAAATTACTAAATATTCAAGCATAAAATATTAAACATTTTTTTTCCAAATCCTTTCTACGTAATTAATATTTTTTCGTAATTAATATTTTAACATTTTTCCTGTCATTCGTTCTAACGTACAATATTGCCACTAATTTCCACTTCTCACCACTTCTACAGTAACAAACCGTAACAGTGGGTAAGCTACTTATACAGTAACTTGTTCTTTTTGTAAAAAAATTCCTCTTCGTTTCTTCTTCTTTCTCTGCTTCTTTCTCCTCCTCTTCTACTCCTCCATCTCTTCCTTCGTCGTTTTCCTCTTCGTATTCTTTTTATTATTTGTCAATTATATTTATCTTCTGAAATGAACAATCAAGCCTATTCCAGTTCTATCAAGTTGATAGGTATACTGTCACATGCTCAATGTGTAGTTTCAATAAATTTTTAATGTTTTAACTTTGAATCCTGCCGTCTTTTTATATGCACTTTACCTTTTATCAAAACCGTGTTGACACTGTTTGTATCTTATTGTCTCCATTCCTGACGTTGCACAGGGTTTACGTTTTTATCAAGGCACCGCCTTCGCAATCAATTTATACAGCATTCTGTGTATATCCTATCAAATTTTCTAATGTAAGGTCATGGTTATTTTTCATGACGTGAGAGTTTGATATCTTCAGTTTTGCTTTAAGTATCAGTGTTTTATCGTTATCGATATGGTAGAAAATAAAATTTAAGTGCGACACACGTTCAGTAAGATTAAATAACTTTTGAGATAAGACATTTCCGTTACGAAAAGACATAGAAGAGGTCACGACTGCCCAAACGGATAGGAAAATCTGAGAAGACAAAATTGCTGAGTTTGAAAATATATAAAAATAAAATAGTAGGTTTCAAGAAGTTCAAGAGACTAGTAATCAGCTGCTTGTGCCATTACGATATTGTGGCATCAGAAGGCGTCTGCGTAATATAATAATACGGTGCGGTGGGAGAACACCGCCACATTAATCACGGAAGTTGTGTGACGGCGCTGTTACTGATATTAAAACATGCTACGGTTTGTCAGCGATAACGTCACAACAAATGACAAATACACGCGCCGGGGTGACATGCCATTCCGTAATTTTAATAAAATGTAACAAGCGATTTATTCATTGCTGTTCAGAAGCGGTGTCATAAAAGAAAGGATTCCTTCTTCTCCCTCTTCTTCTTTTTCTTCTTCTACTTCTTCTTCTGGTATCTGTCATGAGATCATGTGTCGCTGCATTTTGTTAATACGTGCTTTCCACCTCATTCGATAATCTTCAATTTTACAATATAAATAATCTTAATTCTCAACTTATCGTGTTATTGTTGATCACGTCGTTGTTACAGGTATTCCTTCATATGTCGCAAAAACCGCATCTAGGTTTCTTACCCACTATACTTCTAATTGTCTCAAATCTGTTGAGCTGTGTTCATTGACTTTATCAAATTCGTATGAACATCTCAGTTTAGTTACTGAAAGTGGCACGTTTGTGTTAACACCATCATTATCAATAGTTATTTTTAACTGTAGGTATCGGTGGTTTGCCCTGTATGAGATTTACTTTATGAGATTCTGTTTTATTGATGAGCATGCGCAATATGTAACGTGTTGCATGTGGGTAAGTTAAAATTCGACGAGTGGGTATATTGGTTATTTTAACATAATTACCTGGTCATCTAAATTTGGTAATGTATATAAAGTTGGCTAGCACTTACAAGATGTACGTAACCACACCCCTCTATATTTTGTTCACAAAATATTCGTGAAAGTAAAATAAATTTGAGGATAAAAATTAAAAAAAATTTAAACGAGATAAGCATTGATGTTAACACTTTATGTTAGTGTCGTTAAAGTATACACTAAACTCTAGATTGATAGTACGGGAACTACAATTCAAATGCCTCTGTTGTTCATTTTTAACGTTTTGGATCCATATGGTGGGATGTGATCACACAGCGTTATGAATTTCTTATAGATTCTTCATCCTATATTTCACGAAAAGAAATTTTCCTTCTTAAAAAAAACTTTTGGCTTGTGCTGTTTTGTTTTCGTTGTACTTTCTCCTACTTCTGCCCTTACGCAACTGCAAAGAACCCACTTTAATAATAGTAACATTCATTTTTCCAAAGGAATTTGAAATTTCAAAAATATTAAATGCAATTAACTATTACATTAACGAGTATTTACCACACGAACTTAGTAGTCGTAGAACAGTTTGTCCCCTGTGACACTAGTGGATTTTGTACTTGAACATGTCTTAATGTGTGAGCATCGAACTTCAGTGAGTTTTTTCAACGAATCTATGAAGCTTCCGCAAAACTAATGGTTGATATTTTATTTTACTACAACATAATTTTTAAGCTAAAAAATATGTGTTACTTACATATTTTTATGAATTAAACAATTGGAATATTGTGTAAATATATTAGGCCAATAATGAACTAAATACAAGAAAATGATTGAATAAGTATTCGGCTTCATCTCCCACCATGTGAGTACATTTTCTTTTATCATCAATACAATTATTTTTAATATTTACTTTTTGCAATACTATTTAAACATTTAGAATATGCTTACATTTTTTAAAATACAATGCTTTACTTAACACACGTGTATTTATGGCAGTGGGGAAATGTTGAGTAGCTACGTGGAGAAAAATTATGATGGACCTGGCAACACTGTTTTTTCGTTTCATCTATTTCGTTACACAATGAATCAGTTCTCTGTCCTAGAAGAGCAAGGTGTAGGGAAGTGAGTAGGGCATAATAGTGCTGTACATATAGTTATCACTTCAATAAGGCCTAAACTGAGTTGTAAATAATAAGTCTAGCTTAGCAAATAATTACTGAATACATTTTGAAAGTCTAAAATGATGACATCATTTATGATAAAAGGGGAACGATCAGGCTACTCGTTTAGACAACTAAACGGGTCACGAATGCGGCTGTATTGGATGGCAAGCGACTAAATAGACTACGATGACGTTCTTCTGTAGATGTGGCGGTGATCTTGTTGACTACTGTGGCGCAATTGATGAAATCACTAAAGAATAAGGATGAGGACCGATGTGCAGTGGGCAGACATTTTTTATTGAAGATGATGACGATGATGCTAGTGTTGGTGGTGATGTTAATGGCGATGACGGTTAGAGGAAGGGGTAATAATAGAAATGAAGGATAAAACTAACTGTAGGCCTATCTGCCTTGACTTGAATTAGTCTTATCAATTTTTCTATTTAAAAGTGATATTAACACAAATCCGTGATTATGTAAAATATTATATCATAGAGTTAATTGCCTGAGAACTGTTAACGGGCAGAAGAAAACAGGAAAGGGATTACAGTTTGTTTCGTAATTCAAGCAGAGAATTAAGCGATTTACATATTACGCTTGACAGGATAATCTTTAAGCCTCAACACACGCATTATGTAGTTCTCCGGTTTATAAATGATAACGTTATCATTTTCAACTGAATATTCATGAATACTGCAGTGTTGTGATCATTTAACGTTTATATGTTTCTAAGAATAAGGCACAGGATCTGACTGCTTTGAATTAGCGTAACCCTTTCCAGTTACAAGTTTATATTTATAGACTACGCTCACGATTCCAGAAAGTTCAAAATTAAAAGAGGCTTCTTGTGGTTTTAGATATTTGTAATCCTCCATATTATTCGACTGTGAATAAATGATATCAATATGCTCTCAATATCTCTTTCTTTCCTACTCAGTTTAATGTGATTTTTATAACACAAATGCATGTATACTTTAAAGCTGATAAGTGTGGTGTACATTCCAAGAGCGTCTAGGGCTTTTTGGACACTGTGTGACAGTTATCAAATTCCTAACTTTCATTTTTAGAAAATTCTACCATCGGCTTGGAGGTCATTGTCAGTGTTCCTATTAAGCTACATTTGTGCGAAAGGTTCAGTCAAATGAAGTTCAGTTTGACAGTAGCTTTACGCCACCCCTGTGTCACGTTTCTTTACAGTAAAGTGTAATTTAGAAACTCGTTTTCCTGAAAAGTGCCAAAGATTTTTCTCCCCATTACATAATGAACTGCTCTCAAGAAACATTTACAGTATCAACACAATAAGTAATAACTAATATTATTCCCTGTTCCAATGATTTCACGTGAAGACTAAAGACACATCATTTTTTATTTTGTCTCAAAATTTTCCATAAGCAATGAGTGATGTGTTGCTGAAGCTCACATGTTTCACAGTCATAGCTGAAATTAAATTAAAATCTTAAAAGAAAAAAAGAAAATTTCAACTACATCAACTTTGCAGAGTACAATACGCACCTATAAATATAAACGAATTAAGTTTCATAAAAATCTTGTTTACACGTATATAGGTTAATTATGTGTTATCAGTGGAAAACTGAATACACGGGTAAGAATAAGTAATTAATAGTAAACTGATATTTACCTCCTTGTGCTGTAGTAAGATAAAATTAGTAAAAAATTTACTTTTGTATAATAATTTTTATGGCAATTATCATCGACTACAGAACAACGTATTGTATGCATCATAAGGTACGAATAAAATTATATTTTTAACTCTGCACTTTGTTTTATTTTAGTTTACATAGAGTTTTAAAAACCATATGTGTGCACGTTCCTTCGGTTCACTCAAGTCTATTATACAGTTAATTAATATAGTGTCTAATTTTAGATTTTCTACTTAAAGCAAACTTTTACATTTACCCGATTTTTGTAAAATAAAAAAACTAAGAAATTTCGAAGACTAGGCTTACGCTATATAATGGGAAGAGGATTCAAAGAATATAAAAGTTTGGAAGCAGAGTTTCTATTAAACATCTAGGCAACGGGGGGGGGGGAAATATCTAAGCCAAATGTATAAAAGACCTTGCGATTCAACTTGATATAAAATTTAAACGTCACTCCTAAACTTGAACAATTGTGTGCAGTGATATGTATAAACCAGTAAATAATATTTGAGATTAAAGTAACTAAGAAAGAATATTTCTGAGAATCTTGCATATGTAAGTACATTTTGAGACTCGATTGTACAGTAGTTGTACCAGGCACAGATTTTTTGCAAGCTTATAAGCAAACTTGTACAGATAACGACTGTGCAATATTAATATAAAATTATTATTTTTATACATTCAGGAAATGTTTTAAATCGTATTGAGACACCAATAACGGTGCAACGACTAGTCTAAAATTCTACACTCGCCTCAGTAAAGTGAAGAATTCTTCAAAATAATTATTGTTAGGAGTGTATTTTTCTTCTGCAAATTTTGTTAAGAAAAGACTACGTGAGACGTGCTGTACAACGTTATAAATATTATGAATACAGTAACAAAAGGAAGTAGGTTACTTGCCATTTATCTATGTTTCTCAGGAAGCTTTTGCTATATAAATTCATATGCTGACAGTGATGAAGGAAATAGTATAAATGAAGAACTGCAAAACTAAGTGCCTTGCAAAATCTCCAGGAACGCGTTTTGCATTCAAAGTAATATATTACCGTAGTACTTCTGAGCTCTCAAGTTACAGGTCACACTAAAGTACTTTTCTTATTTCAGGTGAACTGTAATATTACTGTACTTCGTCTGAAAAGGGTTAACCTTATGTTAGTCATTAGTCATGTGAATATAACCTCAAACGCGCACGCGCACATATATATTATAACCAATCAATCCAGTATGGGTTACAAGCCACACGTTGGTTTCGTATGTTTGTTAGCCACACGTTGGTTGCGTCAATTTATAACAATCCATAGTCGTACCCGTTAAAGTCCCAAGTTGCCGGTGTCAATTTATTATTTTATTGATGTTATATAATTTTATTTCCGTTTTAGGCGCCAAATTGTTTTATTTTAAAAACAATTAAAACTATTCTCCTTATTTATTTATCCTTCTCCCTTATATTAGTTTAGTTCAACTCAACTTTGTCTTGTAGTTTAATTTGAATTTCGTTCCTAAAAAATAGGGGTTACCAACCTCTATTTTCTGATAAAAAATTGTCATCTTGGCTATATAAAAGAATAAAATGTCATTAATATTAAAATAAATTAAATATACGATTGAAAATAGTCAATACTGTATTATTTCTGTGGTGTTTTATTTCTTTATTTTTTAAACAAATGAAATACTTTTATAATATAATGTTTGCTCCAGCTTTAGTTTTTTACTTGCTCAGGGTCCATGATGACTAAAATATTATATTTTATTTTAGTTATTTTAAATTTGTTTGGTTTTTGTGATTACAGAAACATTAACAAAGATCTTTAGAAAGTACAAAACTTCGCATAAAACATAATTAAATAATATACAATTTCTTAAGAAATTAATTCTTAGGTTATATGATATGTGTTGGGTCACAGTTGGAGAATGTAAGTTAACAGTTCGTTTTAAGAGAAGATTACAATGTCAAATAATTTGATCACCGTAAATTAATAAGTGAATAATGATATAAACTGATTATCACTAGTTTATTGATTAATTGAATGTTTGAATAAAGTTTATTAGTGAGTGAAAAGGTGCCAAGTGTAGGATAGTCTTTTCTTATTTAGTTTTTAATTAAATTTTATACTTAGCACATTCCTTTACATCTGAGGTTTCACTCCATGTTCACTTTCTTTTATAATTTGTAAGATATATTGATTCTTTCAAAGTGATTTGAAATGATTTAAAGTGATTTGGTTTGAAATATTTCTTCTTCTCATACTATTAAAATACATAATATCATTTCAGTTCATTACAATCTCATTTCTATTTTTATTTATTTCTTTTACATAATTATATTGAGCTGCATGGATTTTTCAATTTTCTCTTCCCTGAGTCCAATAATAGACTAACGAATTTTTCTGTTAATGTTTGGTTGTCAAGGCACCAAGCCTATTCCTCCCATTGGTTGAAAACATTGTTTACATTGTTAGACATTGCTACTGATTTTTCTACAAAATTAACAAATATTTTAAATAAGTATAATCTTCTTATACTACTATTAATTCTCAAGATAATAATACTATTCTATTGCTCTTCTTTTACAAAATTAATTAGAAACCAAACATGAATATTTTCTGTTCAGTATTTACCAAGTTACTAGTTTAACAATTTTGTTTTTATTATTAATTAATTTATAACTAATTCTTTTGGTATATATTATGTGTCTCTAAAGTTATATCATTAAGCCTAATATTATTACCTACATATTGCCCTTAATTACTATTGTTATAATATCAAATTTTACAAATTTTTGTTTTTTACAATAGGCTTCTTATGCCTAGTCCATCTGATGTTCTTTAGACATTTATTATAACAGATTCCTTTGGTTTTGTGAAACTGAACTATTTGAAACACAAATACAATAAACTAAAATATAACATCTGATTATTCATAATCATTTTTAAAACAAAATACAATTCTTTTTAACATACTATGCAAATGCTAGTCTTTAATACATGACATACATTCCTACTCCCATTAATTATCATTCATTAAACATGCTTTTTTAACCTTATTTACTCTTTTTAACACAAACAAATAACTATAACTATTACTTAATTATTATTTCTTATTTTAAAACATAAACATTAATTCTACCTATTTCACTTTTATAGCGTTATTATGCCTTAGATTTTTCACCGTATACATTTATCATTTTTTCATGAAGCCTTATTTATTATTCACTTTACACTTTATTCCTACTACTGACTTTCAGTTAGTATAACTTTCTTGGTTCTTTTATACATTTAGCATTATGTTATTCACTTGTTACTTCTTTTTTATTCACTTTGAGTTAATCACATACCTCAACTTATCATTAACAATTGTGTATTTATTATATAATAGTCTTATTCCCTTTATATTTTAATAACAATATTTCTTATCATTACTCGATCTACAATTATGTATTGATAGTTTTACATTGAACTACTTACACTTTTATCTATAGCTTTGTACTTCCATTATTATATTTACTATTTTATTATTATGGGAAAAGGGGTTGTGTTAAGGTCAGAATGTTATTCATTTTTATCTTCCTTTGCAATCACTTGGGTTATGCCATCGTCTTAGCCCTTGTGTAGTTCCTAAGTCAGTATTGTGCTATATTCTAATAATTCTATTCACCAATTCTTTGGTACCTTGGTTTTCTTCATTCCTTCAATGTTGTAACTTATTTTTCTTTCAAATGGTAAGTTCTTCTTAATAGATGGGCTACTTTATGTAATGTTATATAATATAATATATATTATATTGCAAGGTTACAAGTATTTTAAAATAAATAAATACATTTCCTGACCACGTACCCAACGCAATTATAAAATGTTCACACCGGCCAGGTCGTAGGATTTTTGTGTTGGTGTCGTTAAGTATATGTGGTTACACAATAAAAGTATTTTTTAATAAGAGGAGTGAGACGTTGATGACATGAAAAAATTAATTAAAACATATTAAAAGAATCAATCAACGGTTTACTAATATTGCAAATGAATTACTTGATTATGAAAAATTGAAATTATAAGTTTACACTCTGTAAAACATAACAACCTTTACTATTCAGCACGCATTAATAACATATAATCTTAAATGTCTAAACATATATGATGAACAAATTATACAATAACTTTATATTGCACGGGTATCTGACTGTGACTCATTTTTAAAAATACCAACTCATTTATAATATAATATTAACTTTACTAAATTAAAATTTAATTGTTGCTATTAATACTTTAATAAAAAAAAATTAAATTCATTTGAAGAATATTTATGTTTTCTAATTTATACACACTCAATCTGTAAATTTTAACAAAAGAAAATTATTACTCTGAATATTTATATCATTTAAATTTAAGTTTTTACTATCTCATATTATGTGTTTTATGAGTTATTTACACAAAATATAATTGTTCATTTGTCACCTGCGTATTGTCGAAATTATCCTTGCATGTTTACGTGTGTGTGTGCATCCTGAATGATGAGAACGACAATGATGATGAAGATGATGCGTTCTCGGTTCTCTATGGCTTGCTGTGGATGATGGCTCTGTGTTTCTCCATCGATCGTGGTATATTGCAGATGCTGGTGATGTTGGTAATGGAAACGTATGATGAATTAACGTCAATCGGTCCAGACTTACGTACTGACGGCGTGTAAAGATGTCTTGAGTCTGACTTCGCCCAAAATTCCCGGAGGTATTTATAGTAGGCGGCAAACTGACATGTCAGATATTGTTTTTGACATGTTAAATATTGTCACTTCATGCAAAGCTTACTTTTATTTACTGATCACTTTATAGTCCGTTTTCGCGATCACGTAAACTTCGCCTTTACGCGAGTGTCTTCATAATTTTTCACTCGTCACTTACATATAATTCACTTGTGAATTACTATTTAATTATATTAATAATTACGATTAGTTCATATAACGTCTTTATTATTGCACTTTTCTACAATAATTGTGCATCACATTATGCGTTTAAATGTCCTTAATCTAATGGTGTTTTACTTCCATGTTCCTTAATAAAATGGGAGTACGGTGATGGCAATAAAAATCGTGTTCGAGATTATTGCAGATTCTGATTGTACTACCCTCGAAACATGAAAAAAAGACATTTTTCGAAAAGTGTCTGTGTGTCTATGTGTCTATCTGTGTGTCTTTCTGTAGATTCTTTTATACGGCAAACGATAACAGCCGAAATTTCAAACAGAATTAAATAGTTTTTTGCACACAGCCTTGACTTGTAGAGTACTCAAGACCTATTGTTTTTGGTGAAGATCGGTTAAGGGAAAGGGGTAGCTTACCAGCAAAGTTTTATGTCTTAACAAGGGAATTTTATATGGCGAAAAATAACAGCCGCAAATTCAAACAGAATCAAATACATTTTTGCATACAGCTTTGATTTGTAGGGTACTCAAGACTTATTGTACTTGGTGAAGATCTGTTAAGGGAAAGAGGTAGTTTACCAACAACGTTTTTTTTTAAATCAAGGGTAATTTTAATTTATCTTATGGCAAACGATAACAGCCGTAAATTCAAACAGAATCAAATAATGTTTTGCATATAGCCCTGAATTGTAGAGTTCTCAACACCTGTTGGTGTTGGTGAAGATCGGTTAAAGGAAAGGGATAGTTTACCAGCAACATTTTATGTTTTGACAAGGGTATTTTATATGGCAAACAATAACAGCCGCAAATTCCAACAGAATCAAATAATGTTTTGCATATATCCTTGTTTTGTAGAGTACTCAATACCTTTTGTTTTTGGTAAAGATCGGTTAAGGGAAAGGGGTAGTTTACCTGCAACATTTTATGTTTTTACAAGGGTAATTTTTTATATGACGAACGATAACTGCCGTAAATTCAAACAGAATTAACTATATTTTTGCATACCTTTATGAATTATAGAGAACTCAAGGTCTGTTTATTTTGTTTAAGATCGGTTAAGGGAAAGGGGTATTTTACCAGCAACATTTTATGTTTTAGCAATGGTAATTTTTTTATGACGAAAGGTAACTGCCGTAAATTCAAAGAGAGTCAAATAATATTTTGCATACGTTCCTGAATTGTAGGGAACTGAAGGTCTGTTGATTTTAATGAAGATCAGTTATGGGAAAGGGGTAGTTTACCGGAAACATTTTCTGTTGTAACAAGAGAAATGTTTTCATGGCGAACGATAACTGCCGCACATTGAAACAGAATCAAATATTTTTTTGCACGCATACCTTAATTGTAGAGGATTGAAGGTCTGTTGATTTTGGTGAAGATCGGTAAAGGGGAAGAGGTAGTTTACCAGAAACATTTGTTGTTGTAACAAGAGTAAAGTACTTAATTTTGATAAATAAATTATCCTGATAAGAAGCTCATAATAATCCACTGTACAAACGTAGATGAAATATCTATAGATGAAGAGGTTAGGTGAACCGTGTGGGGGTAATTTTTTATTAATGAAAATTATAGTTGAAAGGGGAGGGGAGAATTTTTTATATGTGTACTACGTTATCTGCAACAAAGAAGTAGTTCTTTGTTAAAATTGCTTCCCGGGCTTTTTAGCCGTAGTCCAATGTTTTCTGCAAAACCAGACTTTTCGGCAGTGCCATCGACTGCCATCATCAGTGAAAATCGTGTGCGAAAACGTGAGGTGGTATACGTTAGTGACCACAGTACTGTGGTTAAGGCTGAATCAATAAGTGGAAAGAAGTAGTTTCTATGGAAACATTCCATTTCGTAAATGATTTTAAATATAAATCTTAGAACATGGAAGTCATGTATGGTTCTCCATACCGATATTTTAGAATGTGATATGTCTTTGGTAACAGGTAAAAAAACGAATTCATTAATTTATTGTAAATACCTGTCAATACCTGATTTAATGACAAAACCAACAATTCGTACACGTCTTTCCCTCGTAGAACTATGCATGTCGGTGCTGGTACACACACACACACACACAAACACACACACACATACAAACGCTGTATTTACACTGTCGGGGAAGGTGTACACTTTCGACAGGCAACGGACTGCACTTTCCCGCATAAAATTGTTTAAAACTTTTCGTCGTATTCTTTTTACACTAATTATTTATAAAACATACCGCCCTGCGTAAATATGCAAATATATGTATTGTTGCTATACATTTACACACACATACACACATGCACACACACACATATATAACATTAGGTTTCATTAAAATAATTGTTAAAATATGTCTTTGTGAGTCGTCAGTAACTTCATATAAAACTTTACATAAAATCGGTTTCTTGTCCTTAGACCACATCGGTACTATTAACTTTGATAGCATTTACAAGAGTCACAGTATTGAAATAATTAAAATATTCTTACATCCGTCTTTACGTATATTCTGGAGATACATCCTATATCATCAGTACTTATCACTTTTTCAAATACAATATTGTCTTTATCTACACTAGGTAATTAAAAAAAGACATTTAAATATCATATCTTTATAATTGCAGTCATTTCATTGCCTAGATCGAAGGGTAGCAGTTTTTGGCTGTACTGGTACAGCAGCTAGTCCCATCATTTAGAAAAATTGGTATTATAAATCTAGCAAAACATTTAAAAAGCAACTGAAAATTACGAAAAATTTAAATTTTATTAGTTTTACAACGTGGTGACATTACTGACTGAACATACTGAAATCTCGTAATCAGTTTAGCAGTTTAAACTGCATCTAAAATTTATTCATTCTAAGGCGAACGACATTAGTTTAAATTTAATTATTTTGATTTTTATTCAAAAATTAAATTATTTACTTTTGTTTACATTGTCGTGGGGAAAATAATAGGCCAGCTATTTAGGATGTGAGTCTACTCTTAACAATAAGAAGAAGAAAATAATATTGATATAAAAAAATTATTTATTCTGAAGTTACGACTTGAATAACTGAATTTAAAAACAATACAAGTTTAATCCCACTGAGGAAGAGGAACATCACCTCGAAACGTTTGGGAAAGATAAATGAAAGTAAGTTCAATTGTGAAAGTTTATATATATAATAACAAGTTTAAGGATTTGACTTTAAGTACAAAACAAAGAACATAATCAAAATAAAAGTTACCGAAATTCAAAGAAGTGAACTGTATGGAGTATAGAGTTGCCTCACACATATTATTAAATAAAAAAAAAGAATTATATGTTTTTATTTTGTAATGAAGTTCAAACTCTTGACTCGTTAAGATCTCCCATTGCACTTCATAAGTTATTGTATTGCTCGTTGCAAGTCATCTTCATCTTCACACACCTTCATGAGCACTGCAGTATAAAAAGTTATGGTGACCAGGTAATATCGTGTATTTACTTCTCTTTGTGAACTTCAGTTTTCATCAAGACACATAAGCAAAAATTTAATAGAATGATTTTGTAGAGCTGACAACCAATTAAGAGATCCTCCACGACTAGCCTGCTTTCCTGCAAAGTGCTCAATTAAAAAAATCTTTTATATGATAGACATACGTAACAGGAGGTCCATCATGTTAAAAAAAATACATGTTTATTTATTTGCAGTAGCCCTCCCACTAAAGAAAAAATTTATTCTACAAAAATTATTAGGTATGTTTCCTCTTTATTGCGTTTTTATATTCTAAAAGAATTAATTAATTGTTATATCTATTGTAAAATAGTATACGAACTTCTGAGATCTTCCAGCACATCGTCTAACAATCTTGTTCTTGGTCGACCCATCTTTCTGATGTTAACACAATTGTGCCCTCAGGATTTTCTTTCGCTGACCAGTCATCTATTATATGTGACCTAGACATTCGCTGACTTCTTGCGAATCTTATGATGTCCTCATGCTTCAATAGACCATCTATCTCCTGTTCAATTTTTACTCTTTCACCATCATCATCTTTAACCGAGTCATAAACACGTCGTTTAACCTTTCTTTCAAACCTTCTCAGTGCTTATTGTTCCTTTTCTAGTAATTACACGTCTCACTTCCATAAGCAACAGCCGATCTAATGAGTGGTTTTCGGTTTAATTTGTGTTGTTTCGATTCAAACAGAAAATTTGTTTTAATTTTCGGAAAATATTTTCATTTTTGTATTGTGACAAACGAGCTTGATTTTTAGTAGATTACTGGAGACCATATCATACCCTATTTCCTGTTAACTGTACTACATTAGTTCCCTACATTAACATAAATGCAAAGTAAACAAAACAACACGGTTGTGCGGTTGTGTATTTCTCGTCTGTTGAACTGAAGTTATATTTAATGGCTAAATATTAATATAATTTTTAAATGTCAAATCAAAACAATGAAAAGGAACATATGGTTTTATTATATTTTACCATAACTGCATTATTTTTTGTAGTCTTCTTCTTCTTCTTCTTCTTCTTCTTCTTCTTCTTCTTCTTCTTCTTCTTCTTCTTCTTCTTCTTCTTCTTCTTCTTCTTCTTCTTCTTCTTCTTCTTCTTCTTCTTCTTCTTCCTCTTCCTCTTCCTCTTCCTCTTCCTCTTCCTCTTCCTCCTCCTCCTCCTCCTCCTCCTCCTCCTCCTCCTCCTCCTCCTCCTCCTCCTCCTCCTCCTCCTCCTCCTCCCCCTTCTCGCTCTCGTTATCATTCTTGATCTTGTCCTTGTTCTTCTTATTCTTATTCTTCTTGTTTCCCTTCTTCTCCACCTGTTCTTCCAGGATTAGGACCACCAGACTTGTATCGGTACCCATCGTTTCGTCAGCTTATCTACGTCCCTTGATTTTTCATATACATATTCTAGTTCAGCCACTGGTAGTCTATTCTGTGGCATTCTTGGCAGATGGCTACTATGCTAAAACCATTTATTTCATTTTATCGGCTCGTTCAGAGAAGTTTTGTACATTTAATTGTGTCCTTATATCATTGTTCTTTTTTCCGTATAAGAGTGTACACCTTAAGTTACTCCTTAGGAACTGAGCTCTGATGACTGAATAGTCTTCTCTTGTTTTCTTAAATCCCCACTTTTCTCAATGGCTTCCATTACTATCACTACTTTGTGGAACTGCAAACGCGTTTCCTTTCGCGTCTACTGAGTGTTCTGTCTATCGTTCCATAAATGTTGCTAAAGTTTTAGCTTATTATTTACGTCACTGTGAACATTCAGATAATTGAGAAAGTTAATTTGCTCTTAATATGCAATTTTCTTTTACTATCTTCTTTAGGCGGTGGTCGCCAATAAACTCCATTCTTTTTGGACCACACTGCTGTTACTTGGTATTAAATCAAAATAAATACTGCCTTATCTGCCTTTCATAGCTTGTCTTTACTTGCTTGGATTTTGACCATGTCATTAGCATAACGTCAAACACTCACAAATTGGGTCGCGTATTACTTTGTGAAAATCGTACACATAACAGTTTTACATATTATGTAAAATAATTGGCAGACGTATTCAAATCCGAGGTATAAAGTTGAAAGCTCACCAAAAACACACGCTTCTTTATTATGAAAACGGATCAACATAACAATAGCATATATGCTTCAAGAGTAATTAATATAAATCGTATTGATATGATCGACAGAAAAAATATACGTTCTGCTTTACTGAAAACAAGTACCCCATCACAGTGTTTGTTTTCCTTTTCAAAAAAAATATTGAGTACGACAGTATGTGTCTCTTTCTATACTAAATATAATTCGAGAATCTAGTAACTTGTTCATTCGAATGTTTCAGAACTTTGTTTGACTGATAATTAACATTATGCTAAAATATGCTAGTTAGGTATAAATGTTAGGTTCATTTATGTTAAAGTTTTCGTAACGGTCTAATTTTTGGCTATTAATTGACATATAGCTGTACGTTTCAGTTTGGCTGTCTAGCTACCTGTTAATTTTAAGTGTATATGACATGCTTTATGACAACCAGATTTCAGTACTATTATTTTAACATGACTATTGTACGAGCGAAGTTAGTTTTCAGTTTTATCTAGACCGTTTGACATTTGTTTGTACATCTACATATATATGTTTTATATTTATTTGGGGTACGTTTCAAGATAAATTTTGAATGTATTAACCGATTTTCGTAAAACTTGGCAGGCCTGTGTACACAATTTTACCTACAGGACCCTATTTTTGTTTAGACTAATCCCCCAAAAATAGGGGTGGGAAGACAAATATGGTGGTCAAAATTGTGGTTGCCCTTGTAAAATTACAAAGTTGCAAATGCCCTTGCAGAATTATCAAATTAAAGGAAATTTAAACCACATCTTATTATAGTTTTCTTTTTTGAAAATTAAAATCTTTTTGAACGACAGTGGATAAAAATGTTCACAAAATCTCAAAAATTCATGTGGGGCATGATATAACTAAATTGAAGTGAATTTTAACTATAATCTGAACGTAGAGAGTATTAGCTATAAAAATTTCAAACTTAGTTGAAAACTCACTTAAACTTAGCTAAATTTCATTTTAGCTAGATTCTAAAAGTAGGATTAAAAAATGTTTTAATTCTAAAAATCCGCCCGAATGTCAAATTAAAGCGAATTTTAAGGCAAATCCAATTGTTTGGAATGTTTCGTGTTGATTCTATAATTGTTTCATTACCTAAACGAAAAATAGTATATTAGTATATGAATTTTCGTAGTTTTTCTGATAATCGAAAAATTATCTAACATTAAAATTTATTGAATAAATAAATGTAAAATATTGGGTGAGTTCAGCAGCTCACAGAGCATATTAGTTCACTATATGATGGATAAATTAGAATCAATAATATTATTACATGAAGGAACATCGCTATAAATTACGAAACCGCCGTTCGATAGATATATGTGGTGTGTGTGTGTTTGTGTATGTGTGCGCGTGTTTGTGATGTGTGATATGTTCAAATAGTATGTATGATTTAAATTGTGTCTGTTGTTTAGGATGTTGTTTCTATGTGTTTTTGTGTGTTTGTGTATTTCTAGTTCTTCAAGAATATGTAGTTTTCTACATGTACATTGTAATAAAACGTATATTGACGATGAAGACTTCGTTAAGACCTAAACGTTTTCTCTTGGATTATGTGTTAACATTTATTTATTAAAAAAATAATTCGTATTTGTTTTATTTGTTTACTAAAATTCATAAAAAAAATTCTTTTGAATAGCGAAAGTGGTTTTGTTGATGTTTGCGATCGAACGTGATATCGAGTTGGCTATTATAGGTTATCTGCTTCACCTTGTTTGCTACGAAGTTCAAATCGCCAATATGTATTCACTCTTCTTTATTACCTAAAAATCCTTTAACCTTAGTTTATTTATCAATAAAATTCTCTTAATACCAATTGATTAGTTTTATTAAAGTTTATTTGATTCACATTCAGTTTGCCGACCCTTAGGTCGAAATAAATTATTGCCGTATCGACTCCTTTACTTAATTCGACTCTTAAAATATTTTTATTTTTATAATGTTATTTCGTCAGTTCGTGGGTTCTTTTGTACTGTTAGGAAAACTCAGAAATGCATACGGAAAGTACCATACATTACAATTATTCGAAAATCTTAGTAACCAATACTAGAGAGAGTTAATTTTATTTAAATGTAACAAAAAAAATTGGCTTCAACCTTCCACAAGCAACTGTAATGGAGTCTACACAAAACACAAAATGGCCGCTTGTTGACCAACTAATGATATGTGAAAATGTATTGATTGTCAGTTTTACAAATAAAATAATTTACATGAGTTGTTCACGTGATTTTATATTATATATTGTTTTCTTTCACTTATGTTTTTGGTGGAAAGTGTTAGTATCTTGGTGTTGAGAAGTTGAACTGTAATTTTACAAAATGTTTAACCTCACCCAATTGGAGAATCATTTATTCACTTTGGTATCTTCTTGAATATATTATTATTATTTAAGTTTTTCTTCTTTAGATTATTATGATTTTATTTCAATTTAATTTCTTCCACTTCATTTAAAGTCTGGTGTATTATAATTTTTTTATTTTACTTCCATGTTCCTTAAGGAAAAGGAAGTATGGTGATGGCAAAAAAAAACGTGTTCGAGATTAATGCAGATTCTGATTGTACTACACTCAAAACATGAAAAAAGGCATTTTTACTTCCATGTTCCTTAAGGAAATAGAAGTATGGTGATGGCAAAAAATCGTGTTCGAGATTATTGCAGATTCTGATTGTACTACACTCTAAACATAAAAAAAGTCATTTTTCGAAAAGTGTCTGTTTGTGTGCCTGTAGATTTTTTTTTTTTGGCAAACGATTACAACCGCAAATTGAAACAGAATCAAATAATTTTTTGCATACAGCTCTGATTTGTAGAGTACTCAAGACTTTTGTTTTTGGTGAAGATCGGTTAATGGGAAGGGGTAGTTTACCAGCAACGTTTTTTTTATCAAGGGTAATTTTTGTTTATGCCAAACGATAACAGCCGGAAATTCAAACAGAATCAAATAATGTTTCGCATACAGCCGTGAATTATAGAGTTCTCAGGACCTTTTATGTTTTGTGAAGATAGGTTAAGGGAAAGGGGTAGTTTACTTGCAAAGTTTTATGTTTTAAAAGGGTATTTTCTATGGCAAACGATAACAGCCGCAAATTGAAACAGAATCAAATAATTATTTGCAAACAGTCCTGATTTGTAGAGTACTCAAGAACTTTTGTTTTTGGTGAAGATCGGTTAAGGGAAAGGGGTAGTTTACCAGCAACATTGTTTTATCAAGTGTAATTTTTTTTAATGGCAAACGATAACAGCCTCAAATTCAAACAGAATCAAATAATGTTTTGGTTACAGCCCTGAATTGTAGAGTTCTCAAGACCTATTGATTTTGGTGAAGATCAGTGAAGGAAAGGGGTAGTTTACCGGCAACGCTTTATTTTTAACAAGGGTAATATTTTCTATGACGAACGATAACTGCCGTAAATTCAAACAGAATCAAATATTCTTTTGCATACGTTCATCAATTGTGACAGACCGAAGCAAATAATGTTTTGCATACAGACCTGAATTGTAGAGTTCTCAAGACGTATTGTTTTTGGTGAAGATCGGTTAAGGGAATGGGGTAGTTTTCCAGCAACACTTTATGTTGTAACAAGAGGACGTTTTCCATGAAGAACGATAACTGCCGTAAATTCAAACAGAATCAAAAATTTGGTACATATGTTCCTAAGTTCAAGAGGACTCATGGCCTATTGATTTTGGTGAATATCGGTTAAAGGAAAGGGGTAGTTTACCAGTTTACCAGCCACTTTTAATGTTTTAACAAGAGTAATTGTTATTATGATGAACGATAACTGCCGCACAATGAAACAGAATCAAATAATATTTTGCACCCATTACTAAATTGTAGAGTACTCAAGGCCCGTTAATTTTGGTGAAGATCGGTTATGGTAAAGGGGTAGTTTACCAGCAACATTTTATGTTGTAAAAAGAGAAATTTTTTCATGACGAACGATAACTGGTGTAAGTTCAAACGGAATCAAATACTTTTTAACATATGTGCCTGAGTTGTAGAATACTCAAGGCCTATTGATTTTGGTGAAGATCGGTTACGGGGAAAGGGTAGTTTATCAGAAACATTTTTTGTTGTAACATGTGTAAAGTACTTAATTTTGATAAATAAAGTATCGTGATAAGAAGATCTTAATAATCAACTGTAGAAACGTAGATGAAAAATCTATAAATGAAGAGGCTAATTGAACGGGGTGGGGGTAATTTTCTATAAATGAAAATTATAGTTGAAGGTGGAGGGGACAATTTTTATATGTGTACTCCGTTATCGGCAACAAAGTAGTAGTTTGTTGTTAAATTCCTTCCCGGGCTGTTTGGCCGTAGTCCAATGTTTTCTGCAAAAACAGACGTTTCTTCAGTGCCGTCGACTGCCATCATCAGTGAATATCGAGAGCGATAACGGGTGGTGGTATACGATAGTGACAACAGTACAGTGGTTAAGACTGAAACAATAAGTGGAAACAAGTAGTTTCTATGGAAACATTTCATTTCGTAAATGTTTTTATATGTAAATCTTAGAACATGGAAGTCATGTATGTTTCTCCATACCGATATTTCTAAAAGTGTCAGTGTGTGTGTCAGTCTGTGTGTGTGGCTGTAGATTTTGTTCTATGGCAAACGATAACAGCTGCAAATTCAAACAGAATCAAATAATTTTTTGCATACAGTCCTTATTTTGTAGAGTACTCAAGACCTATTGTTTTGGTATAGATCGGTTAAGGGAAAGGGGTAGTTTACCGGCAACGTTTTTTTTAAATCAAAGGTAACTTTTTCTATGGCAAACGGTAACAGCCGGAAATTCAACCAGAATCAAATAATGTTTTTCATACAGCCCTGAATTTTAGGGTTCTCAAGACCTGTTGTTTTTGGTGAAGATGGTTAAGGGAAAGAGGTAGTTTACCGGCAAAGTTTTATATTTTAACAAGGGTATTTTATATGGCAAATGATAACAGCCGCAAATTCAAACAGAATCAAATAATGTTTTGCATATAGCCCTGAATTTTAGGGTTCTCAAGACCTGTTGTTTTTGGTGAAGATCGGTTAAGGGAAAGTAGCAGTTTACCTGCAACGTTTTATGTTTTAACAAGGGTATTTTATATGGCAAACGATAACAGCCGCAAATTGAAGCAGAATCAAATAATTGTTTGCATGCAGCCCTGAATTGTAGAGTTCTCAAGACCTGTTGTTTTTGGTGAAGATCGGTTAAGGGAAAGGGGTAGTTTACCAGGAACGTTTATGTTTTAACAAGGGTATTTTCTATGGCAAACCATAACAGCCGTAAATTGAAACAGAATCAAATGGTTTTTTGCATACAGGCCTGAATTGTAGAGTTCTCAAGATCTTTTGTTTTTGGTGACGATCGGTTAAGGGGAAGGGGTAGTTTACCAGCAAGGTTTTATGTTTTAAAAGGGTAATTTTATTTATATGACGAATGATAACTGCCTAAATTCAGGCTGAATCAAATACGATTTTGCACACCTTCTTGAATTGTTAATTACTCAAGGTGTATTTATTTTGGTGAAGATCGGTTAAGACGAAAGGATAGTTTACCGGCAACGTTTTATGTTTTAAAAGGGTAATTTTATTTATATGACGAATGATAACTGCCGCATAATCAAAGACAATCCAATACGTTTTGCATACATTCCTGAAGTTTTAAGTACTCAAAGTCTGTTGAGTTTGGTGAAGATCGGTTAAGGGAAAGGGGTAGGTTACCGGTAATTTTTTATGTTTTAACAATGGTAATTTTTTTGACGAACAATAACTTTCGTAAATTCAAAGAGAATTAAATAATTTTTTGCATACGTTCCTTAATTGTCGAGGACTCAAGATCTAATGATTTTGGTGAAGATCGGTTAAGGGAAAGGGGTAGTTTACCAGCAATGTTTTATGTGATAACAAGGTTAATTTTTTCTATGACGAACGATAACTGGCGTAAATTCAAATAAGTTTTTGCATGCATCCATAAATTGTAGAGAACTCAAGGCCTTTTTGATTTTGGTGAAGATCGGTTAAGGGAAAGGGGTAGTTTACCTGCAACATTTTATGTAGTAACAAGAGAAATTTTCCATGACGAACGATAACTGCCGTAAAATAATAAAAACAGAATCAAATGATTTTTTACATTTGTGCCTGCGTTGTAGAAGACTTAAAGCCTATTGATTTTGGTAAAGATCGGTTAGTGGAAAGGGCAGTTTACCTGAAACATTTTTTTTGTAACAAGAGTAAAGTACTTAATTTTGATAAATAAAGTGTCCTGATAAGAAGATCTTAAAAATCCACTTTAGAAACTTAGATGAAAATTCTGTAAATGAAGAGGCAATTTGAACGGGGTGGGGGCAATTTTCTATACATGAAAATTATAGTTGAATGGGTAGGGAATAATTTTTATATGTGTACTACGTTATCGGCAACAAAGTTGTAGTTTATTGTTAAAATTCCTCCCCGGGCTGTTTGGCCGTAGTTAAATGCTTTCTGCAGAACCAGACGTTTCGGCAGTGCTGTCGACTGCCATCATAAGTGAAAATCGAGTGCGATAACGTGTGGTGGTATACTTTAGTGACCACAGTACTGTGGTTAAGGCTGAAGCAATAAGTGGAAAGAAGTAGTTTCTATGGGAACATTTCATTTCGTAAATGATTTTAAATATAAATCTTAGAACATCAAAGTCATGTATGGTTCTCCATACCGATATTTTATTTTTTTCTTCAAGACTTTATTCCGTTATACTTTTGTTATTCTAGACAGCACATCGGCGACCTTAATAGTTTCGTGTCTAACAATAGAGTGACTATTTTGTCTTATGTTCTCAACGATATTGACCAAAATTTAGCTGATTTCCTATTGGTCAAACGCCGGGTCAACGAGTCATGGGACCGAAATTATTTAAAATTTACAATTTTTTACTTTCCACTCCAACTTGTGCCCTATTTAGTATTTAATAAATCTTAATTCGGTTAAAATAATGACATTCCTTGTAAAAATACAAATACTTTATATATCATATGCTAAATGTGAGTGCCTTAATAATTAATTTAGGAACTTACAAAATTCCATCTTTATGGCCATTATACTTAAGTTCTGACACTTTCCTTATTCTAATACAATTATATTAAACTATTAACATGTTGCGGTTAACATTTAATTTAGGCCTAGTTTGGCATTTATATCATCTCTTACTAATTTACTTTACTGTTGTTGTTTACTGGAGGTTTACTATAATTGTTAGGCAGAACTTGGCCTGTTACTAATTACTGTCGCATATTACAATGTTTCACTTTCTGATATTAAGTAGCCTTTTGGGCCTTTACATTTTGGTTATTTATATTTAATTCATAACACAACATACAAATATTAATTACTGTTCTGCCTATATACTATAACTATTTTATAACACATTATATAAACATGAAAACAATATTGTGCCTCTATGGTTACACTCTAATTAACTAAATTATAACATCTTATTGGGTAGGACGCTGTCACCTAGCTTGTACAATAATAACAGTTTGTTTTGTCTTATCAGTAAGACTATTTTGTTTATACACTCTTCCATTACTATTAAACAGTTATGGTATGTTGACTGTAATGGAACAAATGACAGTATTTATCCTGTGATAAACATCAATAATAATAATAACCAGGAAATGGTTATTAATAACATTAATATTGAAACTTAAAAATATCCTCTTAACATTAAACATTTTGGATACATTACTATTAATGTCACTTTCATTTACTTAAATCTTACCACCCTTATTGAGTGTTCATCTCCAAGGTTTTGGCTACCAATCCCTTTACACTTTACTTTTTTTTTTTTTTGAATCTCACTTTGCTTTCATTTCCGTGTGACTATATTTTGTTCACTAGCACTGACAGTAAACTTACAGTACTGTTTGTCTATAGTGACTGTTGTTTTACAATTATTTCCTCTGTATTTTATCACAGATTGCCTTTATAACACTTACTTATTACTAACATAATTAGTCTATTCTCATTATCTTAATTTACATTTTATTTTACCCTACCTTATATGGTACTTGTTGCGGTCGTTTGTCATTCTTAAATTACCTAGGCGTTTTATGTTAGTTTTATGTAACGTATTGAGTCCTTCAATTCGTCGCGTTACAACATGTGTACGTGTATAATTTACATGTTGTTGTTTATGTTTGTGTATGTGTGGTTTGCCTCAATGAGGTGGTTCTGAAGGGTGGATTCAGTGGTGGAGTTTACTGCCTTTTTGTGTTCAATGTATCTCCTTTTGAAGCTACGTCCTGTCTGGATATGTAGAATTTGTTACATCCTAAGGAGTTTAGTTTGTATACACCAGGTAATCCAAATTAATTTTGTTCTTTGTGCTTGTTATTTGACAGTGTGTGTTCAGTTTTGTTTGTAGTTCTGTATGCGATTCTGTATACTGCTTTTATATATTTGCGGGCTATCTTTTTAGTGTGGTCATTGATATATGTTAGTGTTCTGAATTTGTTGTTTTCTGTCGTTGTCTGTTGTTTGTTTTGTGTAAGAGTTTATTTATTATTGTTCTATTGTATCCGTTGGTTTCTGCTAGATATTGGTTCGTGTTTCATGCATTTTGATATTCTTTGTCATCTATTGTATTTACTAAAAATGGAAAGATTATTCTATTTAATACTAGTACAGGAGAGTAACTGATTTATCGGATTCCTCTACTGTAAAAAAACTCAAGGTATTTTTGTCACTTCAATCGTTTTTCAGTAAGAGCGTAACATATTACGTATTTTACGTTACTTAAAAACAACATAGATTCCTTGAATAGAAAAACGCAATTTATCTAAAATTTAA
This sequence comes from Magicicada septendecula, assembly GCA_034769895.1. Taxonomy (NCBI): domain Eukaryota; kingdom Metazoa; phylum Arthropoda; class Insecta; order Hemiptera; family Cicadidae; genus Magicicada; species Magicicada septendecula. The sequence continues at coordinate 280,422,364 of CM068369.1, read as the reverse complement.
GTTTAAACCTATACGTGGACAGTAATTTACATCGAATTTAAACACAAGCAGAAAAACTACTACTATGTAAACTTTTATCATCGTTTTTTATCGAGGGTCGTACAGATTGCCGATGGCCGATTGCAGTTCGCGAGTCCCCGTATTGGAGAGACCTGTTCTGAACTATGTCGTCAGAAACGCATACCCTGCTGGCTCTCAGTGCGTAAGCAAGGAACGTGGAATTTATTATATGTAAGTATATAAAGAATGCTTGTGCTGTAAATAAACCGTTTCATTTATGTAATTGAAAAAATAAGTTAGGAAGTAATTTGCATAGAACACTCATTGTAATGCATGCATTCAAGGCTCCTTATAAAACAATACAAATTATGAAATGCTAATAAAATTCATAAACTTGCATAGATTATTACATACAATTGATGTACAAGCGCACAAGTAAAAGAATATGACTATGTTAACGGGCAAATCGTGCTGAAAAGCAATAACAGTGTTGTCTACAACATTGTTGAACCGTGTTTTATAAGAAAACGCATTCACATTGATATTCCAGCTGACGCTTCCTGTCTTCTAATTAGGTTATTTACTGTCATCTGATACCAACCTCTGTTTCTTCACAAGGAAGCTTCAAGAACATTATTATGTAATATGCTCAGTAATATGCTTGACAGACTAGGAATCTTACAGTAGACTAATAGGCTACGTTTATTTTGTACAGTTCATAGTACCTACAGCTGGCTGAATTGTGTAATCCTTATTAATTATAATGTACTGCTGGGGGGGGGGAGGAATAATTGGCATCCGTAACGCTTCTGTAATGCTTGTTAGTAGTGCACAATCAGGAATGCGAGCGCAAAAGTCGGCCGTACTCCTGAACTCGTCAATAGTACGCAAAAGGTAAGAGGGCCTGGACAATTCAGTCAGTTGATTTCTCTTCTGTGAATTCAAGAAATACAAATTTTTACCAAAAAAGTGTGTTAATGAAAGCATTCTGGCGGCACTCACACATTTTGACCGTTTGTTTTATCTTTAAAATATTTGGTTATGTTTGTACAGTTTTTATTTGTTAAAACGTTGCGTGCCGGGATAATTTTATTTTATTTACTTAATGACTTTAAAAAAATTATGATAGTGTCTATTAAAGAGTTGTAATTAAGAGAACCGTTGTGAGACTAGTTGTATTTAACCAAAAGACTGTTAAAATTTATAGGTGTCGATGGCTCTGGCTTTCAGTAATTTATTCCACTAATGTAAAGTCGCAATCCATGTGATGGTCGTAACAATAATCTTGCATCAACATGTCGTCAAACGTAGATTAACACTGCACTTCAAGTAGGTGTTTTTTTTTATAGTAAGAATGGCTGCTAATTTAAATAATACGAGTGATAATTCTGTTTGAGAAAATGTATGGCTAAAGGAACACGTGAGATGTTAACAAATGAAGGAGTGTTGACAATAAGATATTTAGTGTGCTTTTTCATTCATATTAAATTTTTTAAGCAATCACTAACCCTTCTAAAATGTATATCCACCAAGCTGGTCCAATCAAAGTGCTCAGTATCTTTCACTCCGAGCACGTAATATTGTGTGACGGATTCTTAATTTCTTTCAGTCTGACGCCTATTAACTATAATAATACGACTGGCCCAACATTACGATGATCGTCATATGAAAAATTATTTGACTCTATAAATGAATGACATTTCTAAAATGAAACACTCTCTCTCTCTCTCTCTCTCTCTCTCTCTCTCTCTCTCTCTCTCTCTCTCTCTCTCTCTCTCTCTCTCTCTCTCTCTCTCTCTCACACACACACACACACACACACACACACACACACACACACACACACACACTACTAGTACGCCTGCTTGAGTATTGTGTTTTTAAATGTATAATAAGTATTATAAAGACACCCGTAGGAAAGTCGTGTGGCTAAAGCATCGTAGCTGCATTTGCAAGCCCCGGCGTCACATACAAGAGTTAAGAAACAGGCAAGGATGCCATCCACAAATGTAAACAAAGAAAAATGATTATCATATTTTTATATTTAAAAAACAAGTACGTATTTTATTTGTTTCGATAATAAAAAATTCACAAAATTTTATATCTCGAAATCATTTCTTGAAGAAGTTTTAAATTTTATGTTTTAATAATATCCAATTTGGGAAAAACAATTAATTGAAAGTTATGCAATTTATGCAATTCATGTTACCCAATTTATACAATCTGTATGCGTGTGTGTTTATGGTAACCTCTTGGTTCGCGATTCATGTTCCTGTACGTTGTTATGATTCTGTTCACTTTAATATACAAATATATACATATCAATATCATCCTAGCATTTTAAGGATTATGATTATTTTCTTTATGACCATATGTCAGGGGATATGACTAGTATGAGAATTACTCATACTAAAGTTAAAGTGCTCATACTCGAACTCATCTTTCAAGTTATGTGAGTACATTTCAGTTCCCGTCGGAGTCGTATGGAGCATTGAACTTTGGAACATATATTTTTAATTCAACTCATTCTTTTAATTTTTCATAATCTCTAACCTTTCAACCACTCCTTCAATTAATTTAGCTTCACGTTAATCCTTATTTGGTATTGTGTTATTGCCGTCTAACAAGATTATCCACTAAAACTAACCACGAAGAGCAAAATTTAATACTGCATCTATGTGTATTTTCAGAATGGTCTGTCATTAAAAAATGATTAGCCACTTTAAATACTTTTATTTGCACTTATATATGGCAGACAATAAAAAGCCTGCACTCTGAGAACTAAAATACGTCATTACATATTAAATAAAATAAAACATGTTAGCACTTCACTTAGTTAAGTACATTATATAGACTGTAGACAATATACGTAGGGAACAAAACTAGTTACTACCTACACCCAAAAATATGGACCGGTTCTACTCCTATAGCATATCAGTTTTCATACAGTCTGAATGTTGTTATATTGGCCTATCATAACAAATTATTTATTATGTACACAAATGATTATAACAAAAAGATACATACATTTATTAAATGGTTCACATACAAATGCTTGTTACATAATAAAAACAGTGAATAAGGAATTTGCAACTTTCTGCTTTTAAAGGGTTGTGTTCCTATTCTAATATCACTTTTGCAACACTACTCCTTCTACTAATATTGAATATCGTGCACAGTTATCGTCAAGCTTAGACTTTCTATAACTCAAATATGTAATAAGTACGTGACATATTTTATACGATGGCGTAGTATAATATTGCCAGTTAAATAACAAAAGAAACTACGTTACTTGGCATTTATCTCTGCTTTTCAAAAAGCAATATTCTCTGCTGTACTTATTTATATGCTGACAGTGATGAAGGAAATCATATGAGTCAGAAACTAGTGTGTCTACAGAGTGTTGGAAAACCTGCAGCAATGTATTTTGCATTTAAAGCAATATACTATTATAATCTTTTTACACTGGATCTTATGCTCCACGGCGTACTCTCTGCGAATGTGGTTGTAAAACGTCTTGCAACTGTACAAAACAATTGCATTTAACAATTTTATATCACTCATGATTAACTCGTTGGAGTTAAAGATAAACTCAAACTTCGTCAAGAGATTTACGCTAGAAAATAATGTTATGGGTTTACTGCAAAAGTATAGAAAACTGTAGATACGAAACCTGCCTTGTCTTCAAAGTTCTCGTTTTTACATATTTAACGTTATTTCATAACGTTAGACGAGACACATCACGGAATGGTGGTGACCATACGTCGCTATTGTGAATCAAAACACTTTAATTTTTTTTTTTTATTAAAATTGCAAATATAAAGCAGACAACCGTTATTAGGTCTACTTTTCTCATTATCAAAAAAATAATAAACACAAAATTTCCGAATACTGCATTGGGTTTTTTTTTCTGTTAAACGTACAACCATAAAGCCTAAATGACAATTCATAAATATTTATAGGCTTTTATGGAATACTTTTCTCCAAATACACACACTCTAATACACTAGAGACAGATAAAGCCGCATAAAGTTTTGAATGAAAAATTTAAAAACAAATCATAAATGTAAACAAAATTATAATTATAGTTGTAAAGAATCCAGTTTTGTGTGTGTCACATTTATATATTTCATTACGGGTATGCTGTCTATACTTTAACGCGGACGCGAACGACTACATGAACAGAGGTACTATTGAGCAGTAATACTACGTACTGGTTTGCCTAAGATTAGCACGAAAGACAGTCAAGATGGATATAATTTCTCCGCTGCAAAATTTAAATTTATGCCGCGTGGTGACTGGATCTAACACACTAACACACTAAGACCGCAGCCATTTTATTTATTAAAGAATACAATAGACGGAAAAATTATTAATTCGCCGATTAAAGCTGATAAATCAATGCTCGTTGCTGTCAAGACAATTGTTTTGGAAGCAAACGTATCTCACAGTGAAAGTAAAAATTCCATTAATCGGAAGTAAAATACAATAGGCATAGGATATTTTCTCGTATCATAGTCTAATATGGAAAGACATGTCTAGACAAAACATCTGCGTCTAAACAGGAAGCTTGAGTACTTTTCCTGTTTATTCTTCTCCTGGCCATTCCTGATTGTACGTTTTTTGCTGTTCCCACTAAAATATTACAATTATTATCAGTTATGAGTAAATTCATTGCTTACATAAGTGTTGTAAACTTTTTTCAAACTTACAGAATACAATTATGAAGCACTTCAATGTTTTTACAGCAGTGATTCTTCACAGAATGAAAGCATAACGTTGAGACTGGTTGATATATTACGGTTTGCCTTAATAAGGTAGGCGTGATAGTACACCTAGGTTCTAATACAACGGATGAGTAAGTCCGTTAGGCTCGACCTTGACATATTGTAACGAGAACCATATCGAACACCCTAGAACGTCCTCCATCCGTCCCTCCTTAGCCAAGCAGGTGTACCCCCGTCAAGGCAGCGCTCAAGTACGTTTTAGAGTACTCTGGAGAACACGAATGAAATAAGCATTAGCTGGAATGCAGTAAGGAAAGAAAGATATTCTGGACCTCTGCGCGACCTATATAAGCAGAGCGTTTGACTTTGTTAAATCATTTGTGTTTAGCGATTTTCCTTAGTGCGGACAAGTGGCGATTTATTCAAGGGCGGCAAAGTGTTACTGTGTTATAGTTAGTGTGGAATTGTAATAGTTGACATTATTATTGCAGGTTTACAAATTTATCTTGAATTATTGTACGAGTATAATATGGTTGAATAACTTATGTAGTACAAACTGTTATTTGTGATTAATTAAAGCTGTTGATTAGTGACTTCATTGGTGTCTGTAGTTTGGTTTCCCCTGTACCATCCGACGATCAGTGAGACCGTCGTAACAATGTGAACGGAAAAATTGTAAACGACATTGACAGAATTCAGATTGTGTAATTTCTTTGACAATGATTATCTAAAACTTTAATAAACCGACAAGCCTCTTGTTTTTCCTTTATATACGATTTAGATATTAATATACTTTCTCCTACGTATCTTACAACTATTGAACTATTAGAACAATGGACGAGAACATGAAAGGTGGGTGCTGATTACAAATTGAAATGGCTTTACACTATCAACATATTTATATTCATATGACCAGATTCTGTTATCAGAGTCAGATAAAACGCTACAAAAAGTGTTTTATGATCTTGACAAAATAATCAATTGCTATAATTTAAGTGTATCTACTGAAGAGATTGAATTAATTACTTCTTGTAGTAAACCGCCAATAAAATGAAAGGTGGACTTGAATAACTGTGTTATGGAATTGGTGAAAGTCTTTAATTATCTATGATGTGATATGAGTTAATATTATAATTGTGACATAGAAAATAAACTATGTTTGAAATAGTGTGGTACTACTTTAAGAACACTCTTAAAAAAATGTGAAGGGACACATACGGAAATTTTATAGAGTAATGGCTGTTTCTACTCTGCTATTTCATAGTGAGGTCTGGACTTAAAGAAGAATGATTACAAAACTAATGATTTATAAATGATTATAAATGATGTTTTTTTGCTTTCAGCGGAGGGATTTATATTAAGAGGTGGTAAGAGAAATGGTGATATTAGGAAGGGACTGAGTATATTTTCAGTAAATACAAATATAATAAAGTATCGTACCGGGTGGAAAGAACATTTAAATGGACAGCCGGATGATAAGATTGCCAAAATGTTTGGCAGTGTACAGTAAGAGGTAAAAGAAATCCAGGACGCCCGAAAGTAAGATAAACACAATAAGCCTGTGAGGCGGAACAGGCATAATCAATGCCTAATCCCTGGAGTAGATAAGGTTGATGATAATGAACGTAATCTCTAAGGGGCTATCTATTATTCATTTGAATAGTCTGCACTGTAACGGTATTATGTTAGTAAATGTTCTTTTCTCTATTTCACATAATTAATTATAGTGTGCTTGTAAATATTTAAAAGTAAATGTTTGTGTGGAAAAAATGAACATATAAGGGTCTTTGGTGTTTAAAATGAAGAAACTTTTGGGGATGTAAAAATGTAATATCACTTCATTAACTTCATAGTAAGCATGCTCCTACAATCAAGAAAATTTAAATTTAACTAAATTTTAAAACAATTTATGAAATAGTTTTAATCTGTATATATGTAATTAAGGGGATATGGCACTGAAAATGCTAACTTCTATATTAAATATATTAGACATTTCAGGCTACCTTTATCTGTTTTGTAGTCATAAAAAATGACCATAAATGGAAAAAAAGTTGTTTTTTCTAATTAGTATATACAGTCCGAAATTTTTTTAAAATATATGTAATATATAAAATTTGATATAACGCATGTTCTAATAATTGGATTTTCATGAACAAAGTGCCATTTTCTAGGTAAGGATATCCTCTAAAAAGTTAGGTAGAATTATAATTGTAGCTTAATATTTGAATTTTATACAGACAATTAAAATTTATTTTTATAAAATCTTTACGTTTAAAAAAATGGTATCTCAGTTTCTAATAATGTGACATACATAATTCTACCTAAATATTTAGGTCAAATACCCAAGAGTGAATGGTAAAAATTTGAACCCTGTAACGTTAGTAGTTTTTGAGTAATATAAATTTGAATATTAAAAAATATGAAAAAACTGATTTGCGGAAATAACGCGTTGAAAGTTACCTCGTTGAATTTGACAAGGCATTGAGATATATAGAACAATAAATAATTTTTTTACAAGTTTTAACATTAGTTTATTTCTAAGTTTGACATGTACTATAACATTATAAATTTTTATAATAGTCTTATGTATATTTTACATTTTTTTATGTCATAATAAGTATTTAGGCCTAGGCCTGCTAAATTGAAAAACTGTATATACCGCTCATTTATATTACTTATATTCTTTTGTTTGATGTTTTGTCTTTTTTCGGATGGTCTACCCATACTTATAATTCTTAATATAATAATTAAACACGATATTGGTATATTCACTCACTGTTTACAAGCAGCAGGACAACACTACTGAGAACATCAGCTGACTGTTTTTGTATTTTGTTGTTCATGTCAGCTGATTATAGTTCCAGTGATGACTTGGTTAGTGGCTAACAATCAGTATGTACATATATATGCATGTAGTTCAATATAATAACATACTTAGAGCAGAGTTTAGTAGTGTATAGCCTACTATTGTGTTCATTACTGAACAAATTACTCGCCAACCGCCAATTTCGCATTTTGTTACGGTTATAAAAAACTATAAAAATATGACACTTACTACCTTCAGAAACATGTTTCATCACATTTTTCTGTTTCCTAACATTCCATAGATTTATAAAAATAATTTTAAAAAATTGAAAATTTTGAATTTTTTGGTGACATTCAGTGCCACACCCCTTAATAGGATAACACAAATATTTATTTTAAAATCCATGAGTTTAATTCCTGTTTACTTTTTCAAAAACCATCGCTGTTTTCTTAAGTCTTAAACCATATTAATTGGTATTGTAATGTTTTAGATATGTTCGCTAATTTATTTACTTAAGGAGTTGTAAACCAAAAATTGCAACTCGTACGTTAATGCAATTGAAAATATGATTTTTGCCGTTACTTGCTTCCCCAGGCTGATTTGGGGTAGCTCACCGTATTCTCCTTATTGTAATCCTATGATATCCATCTCACTGATAACGACGTCTAAGCAGGACATTCAAACTCTGTTCATTTCCTTCAGTTTGTGGCCCAGTTTAGGAGCCAGGATGCCATCGTATCTCCTGTATATTTACTACGTGGTCATTATTACACGTCTCATAATTATGGAATCCATTATTATTCAAGCAAACACGGCCTATGCAAAGATTTCCCCACTTTCTACACACATAAAAATATGAAGAATAAAAATGGTACTGCGATGTCTGGCGGATGGATGCAGAACACTAGGTAAAGAAAGTCTTTCAGGCGGCAGTGCTTAGCAAGAGAGACAACGTAGCCGGAGGACAACTTGGAGGAATGCCGTTCACGAAGACATCAGAAGGCTGGGCGTCCGCCTTATTGAAGACAGGCTTCAGTGGTTTCTAATGTTTCTGTGTTCCGAAAACTATCTTGGTCTGCCTGTCCACAAGAAGAAGAATATTGTTCATTACACACTTGTTTGCTCCGTAATCACCCGTTTTCAACAGGTTCAATTTTAGGTATCTCACGTCTTTCAATATTTTGCTTACAACTCCCGAAGTTGCTGTAAAATACCTTTTAATCTTTCAAGGTTTGGAACAATAGTTAAACAAACTTTTTAAGGTAGTACAGCAACTTATTGTTTTAGATTTTGTTTTGCTATACGTTAGTGCAAACGTATTCCCCTCTTACCTTGCTCTATGTTGCTGTTTATGTTTTTACTACTACTTCCACAAGTTCTTAATTTCACCCCAATATAAGTCTAGTTTGTCATTTGGTTTATTTCAAGGCAAATGGTAAGGAATGCCATGAAATCATGTATCATGTATTCAACAAAAAAGAAATGTACTTTGCACAAGGAGTGTTGGGAATGCAGTTTGCATATCGATTATGTAGGAACGAGACACGTACACATCAAACGCCATTGTTACCTTAATGAAACCTTAGTTTATTCTATACAACGTATTATATTGGGTTTACTGCTAACAGAGAAAATTGCATTAATATGTAAATCATGCTAAGGAAGCAATGGTGTCGTCTGCTGTACAGCGTTTGAGCTACATTATAAAAGCACATACATTCTATTGTTACGACGGTCTAACTTATCGTCGTATGGATGGTACAGTGGAAAACAAAATACAAGACACCACAGCGCGCTGCCGCGCGAATCCTGCAGGGTCTAGCTAACGCGTTGGAATCACGTACGCACACACATTACAGCCGGATTCCACTGGAACATTCGAGAAACACGTAGATTGTTCTGTAATGTCGTATCAATATTACTATTTTTCTTACTACTACCGTATTGTTATTATATTTGTCGTAGTTCGTTGCGAACACTAAGTATTATGCAAAATACTAGTAATAAATTTGTTGTAGCACACTCATATACAAACACATTCTTACGTCATTATTATTACCGCCATTATAACCATCGTCAACGCTGTCATTATTGGTAGGCCTACTATTCTTCCCACCCCTGGGCGAATGCTACTTCGTTCACCCTGCAGTGATCCAGTGTATCTTCTACAGATTACACTGATTACATTCTTCACACTTAAATTTTTTACATTTACTCAATAAAAAACTGTAGTTATTTTTTATGACAGTACCTTATGTGTAGTCACATTTTCTTACCGAAGTACCTTATACTGGTTATTTTTGTACTGCTGGTTTGTGTACGTAACACAAAAACTTCGCCGTCTAGGCAGATTTATGCCACCGCACCAGCGGCAGAGGATGACAATAAACTTCCAATATATTTGACGCAAAATTCTCATTAAAATAGTTTTAGGATAACTTGTACTGTATACACGTGTAGGGTTGTAAAAATTTTCTAAAGTTTTCATTTTATAAAGAGTTATTATAAAAATTGGAAGCCAAATAATGTGTTGCTTACCATTGTTTATGTACTTTTTGTGCTATCAAAGAAGACTCATTATTATTTTATCACATTATTTTGACATAAGTCTACAATATACATATGAACAAATCTTCTCCTTCTTCTTCGTCCTCTTCTTTATCCATGTATGTTAAATCTATTACGTAGTCATTTAGTGTTTCTATTCAAGTCTCAATAAACAATTTATGTGTATATCTCTTCTTAAATCTCACCCAACTACTTTAACATTCGCCTAATATTTAAAATATCTCCATGACAGTCACTATTTATCCTTTCCATTAATATGATCAAAAAGATTTATTGATTTTCGGTTTAAAATTTTTGTATCGAGTTCTCCCCGTATGTCGGTGCTTCTCGCTGTGTTATTTATGATCTAGCCAACGCTGTCATTATTGGTGTGCGTACTATTCTTCCTACCCCTGGGCAAATGCTTTATAACAAAATTGCTGGTTTACATTTTTTAATTTATTTTAGTTGTTAATCAAACGTCCTCTTCTAAAAGACGCTACAGTATAGAATATCGCCTTCAACTCTGATTGAGCTTTGCTTTTTAACGTTCAATTAACTTTAAAGTAATAGTCTGTTCACTTTCATATTTTTGTCTTGTTTTCAGTTTGTGTATTTACTAAAGATGGCGCTGTTTAGCAAATTGAATGTCTAGACGTGTTATACTATTAATAATTTCAACTATCTTTTAATAATTTCAACTTTGGGGCTTTTTGCCTTTCTTGCGTGTTCCGTTTTTGAACACTCGCTTAGGAACTGACAAGTTGACGTCGGCTGCGGATTAAAAAAAGGGATTACAGTTATTGGATTGAGGTCGAAAGTTGCAAGACATTTCCACTAACCAAGCTCCTAAAAGTAAATAAACACCTCTATTAACATAGATTGTATTCAGTCAATAAGTGTAATAATCACTAGAGTGGAAATTATATGTTCACGAGCTTGAAGAATTTTGTCTCTAGTATACAGCGTAGCCAAACACCCGCAGCGTACTCGTCCGTTCTGTCACGTTGACAAATTGTAAAAGGTTTGTACAAATAAAAGTTAGTATAAAATAGGCTTTAAATGTAATGACTTAGAGATTGAATGACACATTACGACGAATACATAACGAATCCAACCCTACAAAAATTGTATCTTTAGGACGCCTAATAACTGAGATAAAGAAGGTTAAGGAAATCTATAACAGCTTCTTAAAAAACTAACATACAATTTTAAAGCTAAGGTAATTAATTTAGGAATGTTCGAACTCCATTACTTTAAAATTTTTGTGGTGCTTCAACTTACAGTTTTTGTAAAATATTTCTTCAAACGTCAACTTACCTCCTGAACGACGAAAAATTGTTTCTTTTTCTGTTATTAAGTAAATAACATGAGTGTTAAAAGTATTTATCTTCATTTTTCAACGTAAAATTAAACCAGATTTTTTTTACGATTACTCCATTACAATCCATCTAACCGTTATTAAGATATTTTATTTTTAACTGAAGTAATCATACTTTCCGCATACTTACTTGTGTTTTAGTCTACGTGCCTTTCTGCATATTAATATGTAATTTTAAATATATTCAGCACTCATAAAGTTTGTTTCAATATTTATTTTTGATTTCCGTCCCGTTAAGGAAAGTCATTGTTTTCATTGAACTCATGTCAGTAAATTTCATAAATCAATTCAACATTTAGGACAAACTACCTAATATCAAAAAAACAGTAACAGTAATCTTAACAATAAAAATATACATATTATGTATGATTACAGTGACGATAATAATAAAAACAATAAAAATACAATATAGACAATAAACTTTTTATTTTACTTACCAATTACGACTATAAGGTATGGTGTCGGTTCTTTGAAATCATAATAAATAATGTACGTATGGTGTTCACCGGCATCTGTATTTCATTCATTACTCTCACTGTCATTGTTTTCAGATAAATTTATTATGATGTCTCCAATTACGTTATTCCTAGCAGCTTCTCTATTGAAATCACCTAGCATTATTTTCTTAATATGATAGACACATCTTTCCCAGTCTTGTGCACTTATGCTATCTAAAGCCGGATGTGCAAAATTAAGATTGTCTACCATTTTAAAAGTTTTATTTTGATTGCCACTCGTCATTTTACTTGTGCCCTTATTAATTAAGTGGGGTTGTACTGGCAGTGGCAGGGAGGTGAGTGAATTTCTGAGCCGTGTTCGACGGACGGAGGTACCTGTTGAAGAGCCATTTCATCAATTCGTTCGTTCACTTTGGACCGCTATGTTGTTTCACATTCACTGTAAGTTCAAATCTGGTTTCACACTGCAAAAATGGAATGTTTTTTGAATTAAACTAGTTTTTAGTTTTGATTTTTCTTGAGGATATATTTTTATATTCATTTATTTGCACTGTTCATTATTATAATATAACGTTGCGAAACGCTCGCAAACACCCGCAGCATTATTTTGGTAAATAAATACAGAAACGTTTCTTATAATAAATTAAGAAACTCGTTCTTAAACCATACTTTAAAAAAACTTGCATCTATCTTAGAAGACGAAGCTGAACTGCACAAAAAAACCAACTTACTCCTGTTCAAAAGGCTCCGTATTCTTGGACACAGCATGCAACATACATATTCTTTCTCCGTTTCCAGTAAGCACCTTTTACCGCCTCCCGTTGTAGAATGATGCCAAACAAAATTAGAAAAATTATTTTGAGAAACCCAAATTTCATCCAAATAAAAAATTGATCTCTCATCATTTTTGACTAACTGATGTAACACTGCCAGGAAAAGAAAAGCGATCGATCACATCTGTCACTTTCTGTAGATTTTTCCGCTATTGGATATTCGCCCTTATCATAAAATTCTATAACTAAACATCGTATTACGTCTGTATTGAAGTCAGACAACTGCGTAAATGTACATGTTTTCTTATTTTTTATTTTTTTTTTTAAGAAGAAACGGAAATATTTACATGTTTTTGCTTCTACACGTGTCTTTTGTACCGCCGTTCTATCGTAACCACTAGTGTCACTAATTAGTTCTTAAAACTTATTCAGGTCTTTCTTTATTAAAAACACAGGCTCAACTAATATTGCTTGAGACCTTAATAAAAAGAATTTATAAACGTTATAAATTATATACCCTGTCTATGTTTTTGAATGTCAGGGCTTAAACAGACTTTGAGGGACTAGCTTGACTCATGTCCATTTTAAAACAAAATCCTCGCTCGTAACGCTCATTATAATCTACGCACTAATTACACAAAAATGTTTAGTAACTTCACTAAAAAAAAAACCGACTATAAGTGTACACAAAATTATAATTATGCCTAATTAATAACGATTAGAGTCCGTTTAGTGGTATTTCAAAAGAGCGAAAAAACGGAAACAACATTGTTGACACAAATCACCGTGAATCTGACTAGGCAACACTGGCTGCGCTGTGTTTCCAATTTGTCTATGACTTTGAAACGTTTCAGTGCAGGCACACACCGTTCAGTGTAAGGGGTGTAACTCAACGATCAGTAACGTTTAGCAATGCTGCACACGTGCTACAACCATTGCAATATTCAAGCTTGTAAAAATATGATTTCTACTCTAATAAAAATAAACTCTCTGTCATAATAATGTTTTTATTATGAAATCTGTTGCCCAAATTTTAGGTATTAATAATTGTACAACGCGCATTACAGCAAACATACAGGTACTTAGTAAGAATGTTTATAACCATTATGTTATGTATAAGAGAATATTTACACATATGTTTAAAAGAGTTTCATGAATAACAGTAGGTACGATATTTGAACTTTTATATTAATAGAATTTTAAGCTAGTCAAACAATGCTACTGTCTTATACAAAAAAACATATATTTTTGAATTATAAAACTATTTTTAATATTGAATCAGTTAATTAAGTTGAGTCGGTGGAACCCGGACTCATCTAACAGTCGTCTTAAGTAAAATATAAATTTGCTTTAAATTACCTATAGCCTACATATAGTTCATATCCATACCATAGCTACCTAATTTCTAAAAAAAGCGATTCCGTACTTTTCTACGGGAGATGTCTATAGTTCCAAAGCTCTGTACAGGGTGTACAGATGAATGTATATTGGTTCTTGGCCCTACTCTCTTCTAGCTTACCTAAAATTAAAAGTTAAAAGTACAACACAGGAAACGAGATGACATGTGATTCCTAAAAGAAATATGAATCTAAAAGTCAAAGGTGGCTGGTATAATGCCTTGTGTTAGCCGACTCCAATCAACTAGTGTTATAACTCTTCCGATAGAGGTGATTTACACGTCTTCTACATGGCGTCTCTAAAACGTCTCTGTTGTTCACTTGATGAGAAACCTTTCACTAAAAGTTAATGATGTTTTTATTATTGACATTATTTTCTTAAATACGTGAACGTTCTGAGCAAAAGTAAATAAACGACCGTCAAATTATTAACCAAGAACAAACGAGAATCTAACAGAATAAGTTATTCATGTCCATGTCAATAACATGGACAGTCTATCTTTCCGGCTAATTGAAACCTCTACGCCATCGTTCGTACAACAATTAGTTCAATTTGAAAATTAAAATAAAATATATAATATTGAATAACACATTTATAAACATTGTATGGAAGGTGGTAATTATAGACAATAATTATTTGTGTAACTGTTAAATCCTTAAATTTTAATAACTTTCGTCTTTTAATAACTGTAGAAAATTTTAATAACTTATATTTTTCTACAAATTATAGGGTAAATTGCACTCAACGTTTAGGATAATTCCTTGATACAAACGTACTTTTATTTTATTTATTTGTTTAGGATGCTTCCTGTATAGACCTGTCCTACTACAAAAGTTAGGAACCCTCGTACCCACTACTCCTGCATACAAAACACACACACATACACTCATATATTAACACAAAAGTTTAAACTTATGGTAATTAGAGAAATCAATGACGTACATAGCTTTACAGTACCTATGTTCTACATACAAATTATGTTTTCCTGAAATGCCTTACATTCACAAAACAGTATTTACGACCTATTTAATTTATATTCATTTAGCATTAAATTTATAGCCATTTGAAATCTACTACCACGCCCACTCGAAAATTGAAAAATTGCAAATATGCTTTATCTTTTAATTTAATTTTTAAAACTCCGTTATAATCAAAAGCACAATATTAAACACGCAAATTGAATACACATAATAAATTACACTAGGGTATGAAGATAGATAAGCAGTGGTATTAATGAATAAATTTTGCAAGCGTGAGCAACATATTGGAGTTTAAGTGTACTTTACAGTGATGTATTATTAAAAACTTTGTGCAGCTGGATTATATTCTGTGAATATTCGTGTTCATATATCCAACTATAATAGGCCTAACACATTGAATTATAAAAACTCATGGAATTTACCTAGACGCTAGGGTATCTACCTCGAGTTATTTGTAATATTTAGCATCGATTTATAGCAGTACAACAATATATTGAAAAAATCTTAAGAAAAAAACGTTCTTTGTAAACAGTGGTCGGTTGCCTCACTATGACAAAGATCCCTATCTTTTCAGAAAATTTAACAATTTGACTAACATGTTGATATCAAACCAAATTGTGATAAATATGTTTGATTATTGTTAATATAGGTTATTATTAAATTTTGTCATATCAATTAATTTTGAACAATAACAAGAGCTAATAAATTGAATATAAAATAATTTTATGAAATAAATATAAATTATTAAAAAATTAAATAAATAATAATATGAAGACAATATGCATGGTGTTTTTATAGATGTTTTGCTAATTTAAAAAAATACATTACTCAAATTATATCAATAAAATATTTGAAATATAGTTAAAGTTTGTGAGCTAACGTTTTTGGGCAAATTCAATTATAAACAAAATATTAAAAATAAGTTCAATAATGTAAAGAAATACAAGTTCGGCTGACATATTTTCGGTTGCAAGATAAGTAATTCCACTTTCACATATGTATTTATATTAGTGAATTTATATTATATTTATCACTCATGTATTTATGTTAAGTACACGTGTATTTCGTTACCACGTGCGTTTCCTGCAATGTAATCTCTTTCAACAAATTTTTCAACAAATAATATTATGCTAACGAATGTCGTTTAGATATCACCGTGTAACCCTGTAATTCTGATCACATCTGTGATCATTGTGTGTACATTCTGCGTCTATAAAAAGTGTTCTTTCTAATAATACCAAAATAACTCTAAAAAGAGTAGGGCCGTAAATGGTGTGCCTAATAATCGATGAGAACGGAAACGATTTGGATTCACGGTTCATAAAATTAAAAAATATACAAACTTAAAAGTACTTCTACTTAAGCATTACTGGCAATAGAAGATGCAATGAGGAATGAGTACTAGAATGACAAAAGGAAAGAGCGGAGTAAGACAGTTACCTGGTGTACTATAACAGTGATAAATAATGAAGATCACTAATATAGTTACGTAGAACGCCATCGTGTGGCTTATAATTATGGTATATTAATAGAATAAATGCATACAAAATAAAATAAACAGAAATAAACTATTAGGCAAGAATAGGGGGGAAGATAAATTAAGTAGCAATTTTGTAAAAGTTGAAAAGCGAATTCCTTTAGATATTATGAAAGTCACAGACATTATAAATTGGGTTGGTACGGACACTAACAACAAAAAGCAAATGACCTTTTATTGACCGAATTTGGGCCTAGAGTAAAAGAATGGAGGAGAACGGACACAGATAACACGGCGAACTGAAATTACGAATAAAGAACTCAGGGTCAAGACTTGTAAGTTATGGAAGCAAGAAGCAGCAGAAGAAACTGATGAAAACTCGGTCGTGTATGTACTCCTCAACAGTAGAAATTAATTATGTGTATTTTGGAAAAGTTGAGATATTTACCAGTTTGGAAAAAAATTGACACCAAATCTATTTAACGTGAATATAGATGATCGCCTTAAAGAATGGGGAAAAGTCAGAATAAATTCAGGTAGATAGATTAGTCGCAGCACATACCTCAATACAGTGTCATTTATGGACAACCAAGTTATAATACAAGATACTGAGGAAAAGGTACAGTTGTCTGAGTATAATAAACGTTACCTGCTCACTTCTTTTACAGTATGAATATATCTTTGAAGAAAAACTAAAACAGTGGCCAGTTTTCTGGTAATCATCACATAAGAATTGTCATAAAAATACTATTTTATAACAGGTCTCATACTTTCATCAATGAGGCTGTGACCTTTCGTACATCGAAGACAGAGAAATCAACAACAAAATAACAAAATTTTAAATGATATTTTGTACAGTTATAAGAACTCTTAAGAATAAGACATAAAAAAAAACCCCGCTAAAATTTTATAAGGGATGGCAGTTCCCACACTGTTGTATGGTTCTGGTTCATAACGTTGAGCACCTGAGAAAAGAGGTCTTAGACAGATAGAGGCATCAGAAATGAAGTATCTTAGGTCTGTAAAAGGCTGTGTTAGGGGAGACAGGATAGGCCTACATAATACAGTCAGGAAAGGACAGGAAACATTAAACATTAAGCCGATTTCACGATGGTCAGAAATGCATAAAGAAAGATGGAAAGAATATGTATCCAAAATGAAGAAAGAAATGATTCTAAAGGAGACCTTGAATTATTACCTGATGGATAGACAGAAGAGGAGTTAAAAACCCTAAAAATAGATGGTGAAGCCGGAACAGCAGAATTGTCTAACCCAGGAAGGGGACGAAAAAGATGCTTACATTTTGTTCTACACAAATTATAAGGATTTTAATCTGGTTACATTGATATCAATAGGTTTTAATTGACGCCATAAGAGGCTACTGTTTTCTTTTCTGAACCTAATATTCTAGGCTTACCAATAAAACAAGAAGTTTATGACAATGTTCGGTAAGAGTTCACGTCTTACATACAAAGAGCTTTGTGCTATACAACGTCTTAAAACATTACGAATACGCCATAACAAAAGGAACTAGGTTACTTTGCCATTTATCTCTACAATTCAGTAAATAAATCTGACAAGATTCTGCTATTTCACTTTGTATGCTGACAATAAAGAAAAATAACATATACGAATGAAAACTGCAAAATCTACACTAAGACGTGATTTTCACGTAAAATAATGTATTAGTCTTAGAGTCTCACAATTGTGCTTTTGCATATGCTACGCTGAGGTAACAGATAGTACCGCGTCACTGAGTGACTACGTGACCCCTTGCACGTACATTTGCACGACAGAGTCACTCCGGATTGTTCGAGATGCCCCTTCGAGACGTTACTCGACTACTCTATCGGCATCGAGGCCCAAGGCGGCGGAGGTAATGTGTACTGGATTTAGTGTTCAGCAATATTAGATTGAGGTGCGGATTGTTTGTTATTATAAATTGGGGATTAGGTGGAAAGTGATTATTGCATTCATTTTTACAAGACTGCAGTAAGGTTACATTTTTTGTTGTGCGTTCGACACATATAACTTGAATTGTTTTATTTTTTTTACTTCTAACTGTTGTTTGTTTCTAATGACAGTTCGCAATTAGTAACTTTATTGATGACAGTTGTTCTCTTGCTCAGTACAACACTACGATTGGTGCGACCATCATGACAATATCAATCTTCCCACGACTGCAGTATAATGTTATTATTCTGCCTTTACTACTGAGTAACATACAGTATTGTACACAACGTCTATATCATAATCGCTGTAGACAGTTGCAGAGATCTTTACAAGCGTTACTTAATAAACTGTTGCGTATACACTATACTAAATATATTAATATGTAGGTGTTAAAACAAAGCAGGCTCGGAACTAACGATGTTTCTGATTATACAAATTTCTATATTACTCACACTATTTACATCTAAGAGCTTTCTTAATAAGTCGAGGCCAAAGAAATTACAAATATCGGTATGGAGAACCATACATGACTTCCATATTCTAAGATTTATATTTAAAATCATTTTCAGCCAAACAGCCAGGCTGTGTCTTACCTGCCTTTTTATTGCTGTATTAAATGAAAAATATTATATTACATTAAAATGAAAAAATTATAATTTTATTGCCTGGCAACAAAATTATTTTATTTTTAACAATTACCATTGTTTCAAAAAGTTTAAATAAATTTTCAAGTACTTTACTCTTGTTAAAACGTAAAAGGTTGCAGGTAAACTACCCCTTCCCCTTAACCGATCTTCACCAAAATCGAAAGTCATTGAGACCTCTACAATTCAGGGACGTATGCAAAAAATTATTTGATTCTGTTTGAATTTGCGGCTGTTATCGTTTGCCATAGAAAATACGCTTGATAAAAAAACGTTGCAGGTAAACTACCCCTTTCCCTTAACCGATCTTCACCAAAAACAATAGGTCTTGAGTACTCTACAAATCAGGGCTGTATGCAAAACATTATTTGATTCTGTTTGAATTTGCGGCTGTTATAGTTTGCCATAGAAAATAAAACGTAAAAGGTTGCAGGTAAACTACCCCTTCCCCTTAACCGATCTTCACCAAAAACAATAGGTCTTGAGTACTCTACAAATCAGGACTGTATGCAAAACATTATTTGATTCTGTTTGAATTTGCGGCTGTTATCGTTTGCCATATAAAATACCCTTGTTAAAAAAACGTTGCAGGTAAACTACCCCTTTCCCTCAACCGATCTTCACCAAAAACAATAGGTCTTGAGACATCTACAATTCAGGGCTGTATGCGAAACATTATTTGATTCTGTTTGAATTTGCGGCTGTTATCGTTTGCCAAAAAAAAAAAAAATTCCCTTGATAAAAAAAACCGTTGCAGGTAAACTACCCCTTCCCCTCAACCGATCTTCACCAAAAACAATAGGTCGCGAGTACTCTACAAATCAGGGCTGTATGCAAAAAATTATTTGATTCTGTTTGAATTTGCGGCAGTTGTCGTTTGCCATAGAAAATACGCATGATAAAAAACGTTGCTGGTAAACTACCCCTTCCCCTCAACCGATCTTCACCAAAAACAATAGGTCTTGAGTACTCTACAAATCAGGGCTGTATGCAGAAAATTATTTGATTCTGTTTGAATTTGCGGCTGTTATCGTTTGCCATAGAAAATACCCTTGTTAAAAAAATCGTTGTAGGTAAACTACCCCTTTTCCTTAACCGATCTTCACCAAAAACAAAAGGTATTGAGAACTCTACAATTTAGGGCTGTATGCAAATAATCTTTTCATTCTGTTTGAATTTGCGGCTGTTATCGTTTGCCATAGGAAATACCCTTGTTAAAACATAAAACGTTACAGGTAAACTACCCCTTTCCCTTAACCGATCTTCACCAAAAACAATAGGTCTTGAGAACTCTACAATTCAGGGCTGTATGCGAAATATTATTTGATTCTGTTTGAATTTGCGGCTGTTATCGTTTGCCAAACAAACAAAATTTCCCTTGCTTAAAAAAAACCGTTGCAGGTAAACTACCCCTTTCCCTCAACCGATCTTCACCAAAAACAATAGGTCGCGAGTACTCTGCAAAACCGGCCTGTATGCAAAAAATTATTTGATTCTGTTTGAATTTGCGGCAGTTATCGTTTGCCATAGAAAAAAAATCTACAGACAGACAGACAGACAGACACACAGACACACAGACACACAGACAGACAGACACACAGACACTTTTCGGAAAACGACTTTTTTTCATGTTTTGAGTGTAGTAGAATCAGAATCTGCAATAATCTCGAACACGATTTTTTTTGCCATCACCATACTTCCATTCCTTAAGGAATATGGAAGTAAAAATTCTCAGTAATTTTATTAGTCATGTACATAAACTTTGCAATAAAATATTTTAGAGTATACTTTAAGTCAGGGGCTCCCAACCGGTGGTATGCAAGAAGACCTAGCTAGGAGAAAACTACTTACATAAAAATAAAGAAATAAATAAAAATTTATTTTAAAAACAACAATAAAATTTCATCGCACATGGTTTAAAACCATTACCCTTATAAAAACACAACCTTAACACTTTGCGGTAATATTTCATTACTATATTCATTAAAGATTAAGTTCTGGTGGTACTCGAAATGAACGCTGAAGACGAAAGTGGTACGCGGGTCTGGAAAGGTTGGAAACCACTGCTTTAAGTGATAATTATTTGCTTCAGAAAAAATAAAATGGTCAAATACTATGTTCATGATCATCTTCAGCAAGCATTAAACCAAGAATGGTGTGTTCTGGTCCTTAGCAGATAGAATAAAGTTGTTCACTCTAAAGCTGCTTCAGACGTTCCACAATTCTCCGTCCTTGCGGACTATAATACAACAGTTGCTTGGGGATGCGGCAATCATCCATTACTCAAAATGCTCCAACCATTTTTTAGATGTTTTGGACATTGGGTAATCCTTTCGAGTATACTCAAATATTCACTTCTTGCCGTACGTCGACATTTCTTTTGCTGTCTTGAAGAGTATATCCTAACACGTGCCTGAAAAATCTCATTTAGGTTCCTTAAACACGACTGGCCTAAGATTTTTTAACGTCCATTTCTCAAATCCATAGAGATGTGAGGGAAAATCATCACCATGTAGAACTTTAGGTGTGTTTCTCTACTCGTGGATTTAGAGTTTCCTGTACATATGGGTGAACTTGTTCAGATTCTTTACTACATCATTGTTTTTAACGTAAGACGCATTACAGACCAGACATTCAAAATTACTGGCCTGCTCTAGTACAATTTATGTTGTTATGGGGTCATCGTCATAAAAAACCATCACCTGGGTCTTCAAGGTAGAGATCTGTAATCCGAAATCCTTGCAGATGCGACTCAATGAGCGTACAGCTATCTGGAAGCCGCTTTCTGAGTTTGACAGGATTGATTGGTGATCAGCAAGTAACAACATGTCTAATTCCCATTTACCTAGGCTACTGAGCTTTGATATGAGGTGAAAATGGTCAGACTAAACGACACACCCTCTAGAAACCCTTGTATCCTCTCTAATTTAGTAAACAAATTCCACGGTTTTCATTTACCAAGACAATCAATTATTGATTATTGACTTAGATCCTCTAGGGCACCGATCCTAAGTATATTTGTTTCTCTCTTTATGCGGAAAAAACCTGTTGGTTATTCTAAAATTGTGTAATGCGGCAAAATCAATGAGCCGTTGTGCATTCCCACTTTTTGTTCTTTCAACATGATTTTTCATTATAGGTCTTGTAGGGAAATTTCCAATACCTATTGAAATCCCCTGCCTCCAATGATTTGTAATGTTCTGTTAATGTTCGTTCATTTACAAACTAGTAGCTGTCTATAAATAATATGTTTAAAGTCGACCATAGAGAACTTTCTTTTTAAGATCTGAAGATGTTTTACAACGGTTTTGTTTAGTTTTCTGTCCTAAAAGTGTATTACTTTCTTTCGTTTAATTTTATTAAGCAATAAATTGCTTTCAAATTCTATATCTTTTTTCTTAGCACATTGCATTACAATTTTCATAGCTCTTACATTTCTTTTGTATTTGTAATTGTACAACTTAAAATGGAACACATTTTTTCGAGTTACAAATTTTTTTTTCTCCTACAATGATCCTGTCAAATAAGCCATATTATTCATTAAACAACAATGGAACTGTCATGGAATCATAAATGCATCCATTCTTATACATAAAATTCTTATAGTTGTATACGAAATGATCTTTTAAAGTGAAACGTCGTTTGATATTTTTACGACGGTCTAATGGAGCGTCGTATTGTACAGTGGAAATAAAATACAGACACCAACGAAGTCACTAAGTACCAGCTTAAATTAGACAGAAGTGACAATTTGTAATCAACGATATACTCTCATACAATAATTCAAGATAAAATTGTCCACACGAAATAATAATGTCACTATAAGAGTTCCACACTAATTATAACACAATAGTTACTTTCCACTAATCACTTGTTCTGCACGAAAGAAATCGCCCACAGTAAGTGACTTCCAAGCCGGCCTCTGTTGATTATATAGGTCTTGCAGGTGTTCAGAATAATTTGTAATTCTTTTGGCGGCGTGGCAGCATACTTTGCGTAGTTACAAGTGCTCTCGAACTCTGCAGTTCTCTGCAGTCTAGAGTGCTACGCGGTTAGACGGCCTTGACACAAACGCCGGGCTAGTCGAGAAGCTTGTAGGACGACACTCTCGTCTTTTCGAAAAGGTTCAGTGATTGTCGTAGCACATTTTTATGAGAGACTTAATTATACAATTTTAAAAATAGGTAACTTGTCTTCAACGTGCCTTGAATAATTTGCATAAACAAAAATGTAAACCATTGGGTATGCAATTTTGGTACTGGACTCATGGTAATGCAGTCTCCGCTACAGTTGCACGTTAAAGAACGTACACTTATTACAGCCTTAATAAACTTTACTTACTTGCATACAGTATCACGTATTACATAAAGTTCACAGTTAATAGAACAGACGTTCATTACTATGGAGATCAAGTTCAGTTGAACTGCATTAGTGTAATCTAATAGACAATTTAATTGAAGTGCATTATATAAAAACACGCTTTAACACTGATACATTTACATCTGACACTGCCTCATGTGCATATATACTTTACATTTATTACAGGAGAAGAGCAACAAATCCCATACATGAATGAATTAGATATGTTGTTTGACACAGCACAAAACAACAATCATGTGTTTCGCTGGCAATGTTAGTATACACTTCGAGCATTTTCATACTACAAAGAATTATATGTCATGTTGTTTTGAACTGACATACTGTTATGCTTGACGGCTCGAGTTAATGTATGATTCTATGTGACGTAACATACTGCTTTTTATACACGTGCAAATTATGTTGATATAATAGCATTTGATTTCTGACGTGAATTTCATAAAACCAGGAAGCGATTTGGCTTCTATTATTAATTCCTTTTTAAATGTAATTGAACACTTTGGTATTAAGTGCTTCCTTAAACAGTGGTGCTATACCAAGCAGCCAGCCTCGGTAATGTACTCTAGGAGTGTCGTTAGCTGATGAGTCAAGGAGTGCACTGTTCTCCTTGAACTGTTCGGGGATCAGCACATCCAGTCTTTCTACATGGTCGAGGATCCTACGCTGGATCAACCGTTCGAAAAGCTTCGATGTCGCGGACAAAAGGCTAATAGGGCTGAGGTTTTCGGCGCGAGAACAATTGTTTACCTGCTTGGATATCACTATCACGGTAGCAGTTTTCCATTTCGCCGAAAAGTAGTTCAGCCTGAGACAGGCGTTAAACAACTCCGATAGGAAGCGTGTTCCACGATCCGGAAGGTGTTAGAATGCTGCGCTACAGCCAGCTCCCAGCTCCGCCTATGGAACGCCAGCATGTCGCGACGGAATTTGCCGGTTACTTTGTTAAACGCAGCCTTGTCTGCCGGGTAACAGGTCCTATGCCAGCGTCTCCGGAGGTGATTCCTCTAGCTAGCGAGTTAAGACACCTTTTCGGGGGTGCGCTGGTAGTCAGGCTAAAGACCCGGCTTCATCCGAGAGAACTCATCTACCCTCGAGACTACGGATGTGTCAAAAAAGGCAACTGCCTCGTCGACATGCTGGACGGTGTACTTGCTCGGGCAGGTGCGACTAAATTACGGACCAAAGCGTTCCCGCTCGTCTCGAAAGATGGGGTGGTGGGTGATTTGATGCTCAGTGATAGGATAGTGGTCCGAGGACAGTTTCTAAATGACGGAGACGTGTACCGGGCAATAAACGCCCCTGACCGCGTCTGTGTCCAGTACATCATGGCCTGGCGGGTTGGGGGGAATTTTTCCTGGTTTGGGGGTAGTAGGCAGGCCCATTCAGGCCTATCACCGTGACCCCTGCCGCATCAGCGTAACTGAGTAAACGGGCCCCGTTTTTGTTTACCAGTCGGCTCCCCCAATCGGGGTGTTTACAATTAAGGTCGCTTGCTAGGACCACGCTCCTCTGTGCACCGAAGACGACATCCAGATCGCTAGACAGGAGCTCTGTTTTTGGGGGCTTGTATGCGGAAGCCACAAGTAGACCGCCGGGAGCACCATGGAACTCAACCGCGGTGCATCGAGGTTCCGCCGCTGTGGCAGGATAAAGCAGTGATGGCGAACATACACCTTCACCGCGATGGCAGTATCATCTCCTGCGCGGCCCGGTCGGTCATCACGGTGGCACACGTAGTTGGATAGTCGGAATCGACGATGCGGGGTCAGGTGCGTCTCACTTAAAAGAAGCATATAGGGCCTGTGACGGGAAACGAACTCTAAGAGCTCAGAATGCCGGGCGACAAGACCGTTGGCGTTCCACGCCACGAGCTCGAGATCTAGCTTGAGGGATTGCCGTGTTTGTCCGTTATTCATACGAGACCGATAACACGGCAAGTTTCCACCAAGAGAAGGAAATCGTCTCCTCGTTGCCAGTGGAGTCGCAGTTGCCAGACACTCGTTGACAGTCCTGAATGTCTTAGCTACTTTCTGCAAGTCATAGCTTCTGTCCTAAAAGTGTATTACTTTCTTTCGTTTAATTTTATTAAGCAATAAACTGCTTTCAAATTCTATATCTTTTTTCTTAGCACATTGCATTACAATTTTCATAGCTCTTACATTTCTTTTGTATTTGTAATTGTACAACTTAAATGGAACACATTTTTTCGAGTTACAATTTTTTTTTCTGCTACAATGATCCTGTCAAATAAGCCATATTATTCATTAAACAACAATGGAACTGTCATGGAATCATAAATGCATCCATTCTTATACATAAAATTCTTATAGTTGTATACGAAATGATCTTTTAAAGTGAAACGTCGTTTGATATTTTTACGACGGTCTAATGGAGCAGTGGAATACGACGGTCGTATTGTACAGTGGAAATAAAATACAGACACCAAAAATGAAGTACAATTACAAAAATTAAGTTTCGGATGACAGTGTTGGCGTGTCCCCTCCCATTTGTAGGTACCCCGTCAGTTCAGCACTGTTTTCACCTGGCAGTCATCAGGCATGTCCCAGAAGCTGCAATAAAACCACGGATGCCAAGACGCAACACTACTCAAAGCAGAGCAAAGCAAAAGTCGCGTCGTCATGTAGTCGCCAGAAACAGGAAACCACTGAAGATGACTGTAGGAGCTGCAGTCAAAACGTTTGGCTCTACAAAAAGAGGACAACGCCTCAGCAGCCTCAAAAGTATTTTTACTGAAATTAATCCACATTGTTTTAAATATTTGATGGAGAGAAAATATCGTTCGAGTTCCGTCCGTATTGTAGATTTTCTAATACTTAGACTTTTGCTTCTTAAGTCAGACAAAGCAATGTGTAATTTAAAATTTTCCCTCCTTTCCTAGACAAAATTGTCAGTAGGCAAAGACAATGAAAATTAAGGACAAATTGATGTCAGCTTGTAGCTACTAATATTTTGTGAAAAGTTTTTTTTTTAATTTTTGGTGCTTAGATTCTTTTTTACTTCCATGTTCCATAAGGAAATGGAAGTATGGTCATGCCGAAAAATATCGTGTTCGAGATAACGACAGATTCTGATTGTACTACCATCAAAACATGAAAAAAGTTATTTTTCAAAAATTGTCTGTGTGTCTGTCTGTCTATCTGTGTAGAATTTTTCTACGGCAAACGATAACAGCGGCAAATTCAAACAGAATCAAATAATGTTTTGCATACAGCTCTGATTTGTAGAGGACTCAAGGCTTATTGATTTTGGTGAAGTTCGGTTAAGGGAAAGGGGTAGTTTACCTGCAATGTTTTACGTTTTAACAAGAGTAAAGTGTTTAATTTTGATAAATAAAGTATCCTGAAAAGAAGGTCATAATAATCCACTGTAGAAAGCTAGATGAAATATCTATAAATTAAAAGGGCAGTTGAAGGGGGGGCGAGGTAATTTTTTTGTATTTAAATTAAAATGGTTGTTGATGATGGATTAAGTAAATTTTTATAAGTTTTATATGTGTACTACGTTATTGACAACAAAGAAGTAGTTTCTATGGAAACATTTCATTTAACTTCAACAAAATTCTATATTTTTTCATTTTAATTTAAATCATGTGTGAGTGAAAAATATCGTTCCTGGCAGGCAAGCATATCTCAATTATGTAATGTTTACGTCCCCAAAGTTTTATTATTGTCATTACTGCAATAAAAAAGCAGGCAGGACACACACACACACACACAATTCGCGTTATTTCTGGCCTCACTCCTTTTTATTTTCTTACGTTTGCACGCTTTTTAAATGAAAAATGCCGAAACCCACATCAACACAACGTGGCAAGCCGAAAACGTGTTTCAGCGTGGACAGCGATTTTCTTCCTGTGGATCGCTCACCAGTTTAACTGCACGTGTTTACAGAGACAGATTTTTCGTCTTTAGGGAGTGAACCCTCTGCAAGATGCTCAGCGTCCATGAGAGACTTAGGAGCGATCCTTCTTTTCCGCCTGTTTGTTCTGTGAAACGTACACTGTAGATTCGCAGCTTTACTCTGAGCAACGCTCCATAGGGAATGTTGAATTTTTTTTCCACGGTGTACCCTCATACACACTAAAACCTGCTCTGATGTTTTGATTACGGACATAATAATATTAGAACTTTGGAAACTTGAGCACTACTTAATGGAGATCAAACATTAACTTTTACAAGCCATTAATTTTATGCATATTTTGAAGCAATAAATGTTTCAATAAATTAATACAATCTGTGTACTTATTTCTGTTATAATATAAGAATTACAAACTAATATGTGCATGTATGAAAGATATATAAATATTTTTCTCCTCTGGAAAATTGTTTGCCACTCCTAGAAAAATTGTGACCTCCCTGATGACTAGTTATTTACTAGCCTTTGTGGAATATAGCGTTATGACATGAATCAGAATGGTGGGTGTTAAATAGATGACACAAACGTATTAAGGAAGAAATGTTTTGTTGAGAAATTTATAATTATACGGGTAAACAGAATCGTCGTTCTGGAATTCAGAAGACGAATGGAAAGAAAGAAAGAAAGACTCGATTATAAAAAAGAAAAATGACTAGTTCGTATTAACAGGAAAGACTTTGATAACACTATAGACATCATTCACCCTCGGCCGATAACTCGCAGCGAGAGCCTGAGTTCATTACAGGAATCAGATCGCAGCTCCCTTTGGCCAGGTCTTCGTTCCACCTACAAACATTTTATTCAAAAGTACAGTCCTTCCTCACGAAGGTTGAGGATAGTCTTCACCCACCGTACCATTTTAGCTGATACGTCATTTTTTCAGAACTCAAGCATCCACTTATTTAATTAATATTTAAATGATTTTGAATACAAATTTTAGGACATGGAAGTCATGTATGGTTCTCCATACTGATTTTTAATTCTGTAACAATGCTGTCAATACCTCTTACTCCAAAGAAAGCGATAAATTAATCAACCGATTTTTATTTAGGTTATTATGTCACCCTAATGTTTCTCCAGCAGATGTTTACACTATAGTGCAGTCAATGAATCTACAAAATCAAGGTTTTATATAATAGTTTCTATAAAGGCTAATGTTAAACAGGGATGCTTGTGTATTGGGATGAAGAGAACACCAGTGTAGCAAAATTATTTGGGAAAGTTTAACACAGGACAAGCCTTGATCTCCAAATGGGTATTTACGTTATAACGTATGCAAATCGTAGAGACTTAAAGTATTCTCGGAAACTTTAAAAAAGTTTTTACTTTGAGTTACACAAATTACAGAATTTGCTTATCCAAAAATAAAGTCATAAAATAAAATGTATACAAAAACGTCACCATTTTGCTCTTAAAATTAGATGATATCAATTTGCCCGTTATTTATTTTTTAAATTAATAAAAAGATTCAACGTAAATCAACTTTGCAAGTTCAAAACACTGAAGCTTAAAATTAGAATTGTCAACGTACCTGCTACATAGAAAACTTCAAATGGGAGTCACGTTAGCTAATGGGTTAACTAACCATAAATTAAGTTTAATTACATAAATCAAATAATTTACAATGCTGGAATACTAGTTTTTACAAATAATAATTTGGGGTACATAATTTTTAATATCATTAGCAGAATTTATTCATTATTAATTATTTCATCAAGCTCTATTGAAACTCTTTTTCTAAGCGCATGCACAGACCTACAATTCAACCAAACGAAAAAACAATTTTGTACCGTCGTCCTACGCGCACTGTTTCCAGTCTTCCAAGTTATGTAGATTAGTATATATGCGCCACTGGTATATAATCGTTTACCGAGTACTTGTCACAATATATAACATAAATGAAACTAATTATGGACTGGATGAGTAGTAGTCACACCTACATATGTACAACCAACTTGTATCGGCACCTACTACATCCTATTAAGTAATATTTATTTTGTTACAGGTTACAAGTGATTCTAACGAATAACATACGCATATACATGTATAAGATAAAAATTAGTTTCTTTTTTTTATGTAAGGAATAAAGTTATATTACTCTGACACATTTACTTTGTACAAATTTTAGTTTTTCCAGAATGTAGTATAAATTTTAATATTTACTATACGGAAAAAGTTTAATAAATTGTTCCCTTAAAATTAATATCAGTCTTTAGTTTTATATACAAATTGGTGATATACCATAGAGCCATGTTAAACAAACTGAGTGATATTCTTTAATTGTTTATACACATTCGTTATGAGTCAAGAGTTGCCTGGGCTGTACACTCAGAAAGCAGTGTGTGAAGTGTCGATACTAGATTTAGAACCAAAACAAGATTTTTTGGCAGACGACGACCGAGAACAACATCCTTGTACAGTCAAAGATAATCCTGGGATAATCCTAGGGAGGAAATAAACAAATCCTCAACAACTGAATCACA
This sequence comes from Magicicada septendecula, assembly GCA_034769895.1. Taxonomy (NCBI): domain Eukaryota; kingdom Metazoa; phylum Arthropoda; class Insecta; order Hemiptera; family Cicadidae; genus Magicicada; species Magicicada septendecula. Next base: position 280,392,424 of record CM068369.1, on the reverse strand, counting down.
TCAAATTTATTGGCTCCATGTTCCCGATAGAATAATGAGCTTTAGGTGCCTGGTCGAATGGAGATTTTTATAGAATTTTATCTGAGACATTATTATGTAATGTACATTTTACATTACATAATAAAAAGGAAAAGGAAAAGGAAATGTTCTATAATAAGGAAATGGAAGTATGGTCATGCCGAAAAAATCGTGTTCGAGATAACGGCAGATTCTGATTGTACTACCATCAAAACATGAAAAAAGTCATTTTTCAAAAACTGTGTGTGTGTGTATGTCTGTCTATCTGTGTAGAATTTTTCGAACCGCAAATTCAAATAGAATGAAACAATGTTTTGTATACAGCCATGAATTGTACAGTAGTCAAGGCCTATTGTATTTGGTGATGTTCGGTTAAGGGAAAGGGGTAGTTTACCTGCAATATTTTACGTTTTAACTAGAGTAAAGTGTTTAATTTTGATAAATAAAGTTTCCTGAAAAGAAGGTCATAATAATCCACTGTAGAAACGTAGATGAAATATTTATAAATTAAAAGGGTAGTTGAAGGGGGAGGGGTTTTTTTATAATTTAAAATGGTAGTTGATGATGGAGGAGGTAAATTTTTATAAGTTTTGTATGTGTACTACGTTATTGACAACAAAGAAGTAGTTTCTATGGAAACATTTCTTTTAACTTTAACAAAATTCTATATATTTTCATTTTAATTTAAATCATGTATGAGAGAAAATATATCGTTTGTGGCAGGCCTCAATTATGTAATGTTTACGTTTCCATTTTATTATTATGATTACCGCAACAAAAAGGCAGGCAAGACACACACACACACACACAATTTCCGTTATTTCTGGCTTCACTCCTTTTTATTTTCTTACATTTGCACGCTTTTTAAATGGAAAGTGCCGAAACCCACACCAACACAACGCGTGGAAGCCGAAAAAGTGTCCAGCGTGGATAGCAATTTGCTTCCTGTGGATCGCTGGGCAGTGTAACTGCACGTGTTTACAGAGGAGCGGGTTATAGACAGACTTTTCGTCTTTAGGTAATGAACCCTCTGAAAGGTGCTCAGGGTCCATGAGTGACTTCGGAGCGCTTCGGAGGAGGGATGATTATCTGCGTAGTTCGGTTTCTTTATAAGAATAAAGTAACCCTACCTAATTTTTATGGATAAAGTGACTGAAAATAACATTATATTAAACGACTACTCCATAATAACAAGAATATCTATAAATAGTGAAATTAGTTTGAGGGTGGGCGATATTTTTTGAGAAATTACCGAACCGAATTCAAGTAAATTATTTAAACATTAATCTTACAACATGGTTGGAATCTTACATATGGTTCTCCATACCGATTTTTCTTTTTTAGCATACTACGGTTAAATATTATGGTTTCTGATTTATCTGTACAATTAATTAGCTTCCAATTAAAACGGTTACTATTTTTAATAACAACATAAAACTTTTGAACTCCAAGAAACTTAACCGTTTTGCTTGTTATTTAGACGTTCTAGACAAGTAACCTTACTTTGATCATGTTTACTGTATGTTATTTTCTTAAACATAACATTCATTTTTTAAATATTTTTGTATTGCAGATATACAATTACACCTTATATTTGTAATTGCCAATACCGTTGTAACAAGGCATTAATTTAATTAGTGGACCTCGTTTCTAAGTATAACAGAATCGGGCTACACGCGGTCGTTTATTTAAATATTTTTAAAAAAGTAATTAACTAAACGTTTGTATAATTTTGTATATTTTGATCTAAAACAATAAAATCAATGAAATATCTTTTACTTGTACCGTGGTTTGTATAACTTAAAATAGAAATAAATGGAAAGTATTACATATTTTGTGTATAACAATAAACTTATGATTTATTTATGAAGCTAAGACAGTCTCAACAATGATAAGTTGGCAAAAGTTTCGAGTTTTGTGTTCTCGGTATTAGATCAATAGGTCTACGTTTAGAAATTTCAATTATCGAAATGTCCAACTGTACAGACGGGCCTAAAAACAAATTGACAGGAAGTCAAAAAAATTCAAGTTATCATCAGCCCGAGCCGCCGGAAGATGTAGAACAAACTTCTAATAGTTTGTTTAATGACGAGAGTGTTTTTTGGCTCCTTTACATGTGTTTTAGTGCTTACAGCCGGAAGACAGTCGACGACGTTTGTTTACATTTTCTAGAACTCAAGTGATTTTATTGAAAATGTACGTGTGTGTGTGTACAAAATGTAGGTATATAACATGAAAAGAGACGCACTTGCCTAATCCTTTCTTCCTCTCTGTCTTTGGCTCTGTCTGTCTCTCTGACTCCCCCTAACCCCCCCACAAACAAACACAATATTTCCAATATGTTGTAGCATGACAGATAATCCACATAAATAAATTACTCAATGATCATTAATAAAGCTCTAATCTATGGAATATCCAGATGAGAATCAATTAAAAGGCACTATTAATTAGTATAATCACAAGAAAAGTAAACATAAGGAAAAAATCTGCAAATAATATATATACTACAAATTTAAACACCCAGAAAACTAAAATGTGAATGACAAAATTACCCAGGTAGGATAGAAGCAGGCAATTAAGATACCCCGACAAAGAAACCAGACCAGAAGAAACAAAAGCATACACAGCGAAAAGGTACTGAAGAAAGAAGAAAGAAGAAAGAAGAAATATAGAATGAACAAAAATACTGAAGAAGGACGAAAGAAGAAAGAAGAAAGAAGAAATTTAGAATGAACAAAAATACTGAAGAAAGAAGAACAAAGAAAGAAGAAATATAGAATGACCAAAAATACTGAAGAACGAAGAAACCAGAGAAGATCCACTAGAAAAAAGGAAGTGAGACGACCACTACCAAATAGAAACCCCATAGGGAGAGAACCCAAAAACCCCAAAAATAAATGAATGTCCAAAGAGAAAGTATAACACCCCAAAAAACCATATCACAATGTAAAACTGACAAAAACCAAAAATGTTAATAGTATTAAGTAACAGTGCACCCAAAAAAGTTATTGTGTAGTTTATATGAACAAATCTTCACAGTCCCCCCATGGTTAAATATTTCATGTTGTAAAGCTAGAAAAGGACTAGTAATAATATTAATAAATAACCATGGACAAGTGTAAGTTATTGAATTATAGCCAATAAACTTTGAAAAGGTACATGAGTTGCCGTACAAATGAATAAACTTTAAGTGTTTTTTGAACAGTATCATATTTGATATGAAGTAATAATATTGCTAATGAAATGCTACTGAATTTATAAGAACATTCCATAGAATGAAATAATAAACAGATAGCTAGTGTTATACTTAGAGATGGGGAATAAATCCTTAAAATTGGGAAATACAGAGCGGACTGTCAATAAATAGTTTTAAGAAGGTGTTAACCAATACATGGAACCAATATGTTATGTTCCTGTTCCACATATTAACTAGACAAATAAGATTTATTAGTAAGTAATATTATTGTTATAAGATGTTATTTTGTTGTTAATTTGAATTAGGAATGCCCTATCTAAATGAAGATATCATTCCCATGTTATAAAATTTTTTTAATTATGTTACTAGGTATAATCAGTACACATAAAAGGTATTATTCAAGGTACCAGTTTTGATAGAGATATGTGTTGTATTTTAATTGTACAATCAATAATCACTGTTATACTAGTGAAAGAACTAATTGTTAATAAAGTATATAAGGATATAAATTCAGAGAAGGGTATAAACTAACTACATTAGAAAAATTTTGCAAATAGCAACACATCAAATCTAGGCCATATAATGAATTTAAACTGCAGAATAATTAAAAAATCTAGTCCTATAAACCAGTTAAACTGACAATATTTATGCAAGATAAACCCAACATATAGTATACCATGTAAATAAGACTTTATAAAGATATGGTCAGCAGATAAGCAAAATTACTTATTTATCTAATAAAATTATAAATAAAAATGGAATGTACTAACTGATATTATCAGAGGAGGAGTCATAGACAAATGAATTATATTTAAAAACAATCATTAATAAACTAAATTGCAAGTAATTAAGTAAGAATAGACAATTATATCAATTTCAGATTTAATAGAATAATAATTATATTAGGGAAAATGGCTATTATTTGCTTAGACAACAGGAAATATAAAATTAGGCCTACCTTCCAGAAATGTAATAAACATAATTTTTTAATGAAAACTTTGTAACACTATATTAATTATTATCAAAATAAGCAGAATAGAATAAAGAAACCGAATATGTATTTAGTATTTCGTACAGTTAATTAATAACGAAATTATTTTCTGAGTATAATGTATCAAAATAAAATGTATCGGAAGCTAAGATAATTTGAAACAATGTATAAGATATATTAAATTGGCTAAGATTTTCAGGAGACGAAGGAAATGAGAACAGTTCATTATTATACGTTGACGAGTGTACTTAACGTAATTATTTGCTCGAAGTATCCGATAATGGCGACTAACGTTATAAACCGAGTTCGGTGAAAATTTTCATAAAATCTTATTTTGAGTTGTTTTTTAATTGTGAACCGGTGAAGTTAAAATATGAACATTGTAACACCACTAAAATGAACCACATACGACTAATTAAACGAAATAACACCAATATCACACAATTTACTGACGAACGATCAAGGTTAAACACGAGACACATAGACCAAGTGAGATAAACACAATAATAACATTTTACACCAAGTGAACTATTCCACCATACACCAGTGACACTCAAATACATCCAGAACAATCATATACAATTGCGGAGACCATTTACACGGAGAAAAGACATCTTTATTTAACCAAAACTTTCATCCAGGTTATACGTTACACTACGCATGCGCCAGTCGGCCATTTTGGGGAATTGTCGTCTTCTCCCGTCAGCTGTAGAGAACGAACTTCTGCTGCTGTTGGTTTGAATAAATATCATATGTAACTTTTATTAATTTTAATTATAACATTGTATTGTTTAATATTAAGGCATTTTATAATTGTAAGTGTTATACTTTCCTGCCCATAACCTTCTCTGGCTATATCTTAAATAACCGTTTAAAGAACCATATTTTATATACGACTAATGTAACTTTTTATATCGACCGGCCCTGAGTGAGTCGATACTACTTTGTAACATCGATTCTTATCGAACAAATTAACTATTTTATTAATAAACGTTCTGTTTTTGTAATTTGGATTTGATTTTTCTTTAAAAAAGGCTTAACAAGTAAATTAATCAAGAAACCCAACTAACCGAAAGGCGGTATATACGAAACGACGAACGCTTCAAGAAGAAGAAGAAGAGAGCCGTCTTTCGACTAGATTTGGAGTTAACCAGATTGTCCTTTAACAAATTTACTGAAAGTGACACTATTACAAAAATAAACCTAATACCACTTCATTTCTAATTACCAACAATAAACACGATTATTTCCTAAATATTAGGATTAAAATTAACATAAAAAATATTTTATCAGAAATTTTTTTTGTGAAATAAAAAATAAATTTTTTATTTTAAATTGTTACAACAACATTCACACAGATTATTTTGTTTTAATACAAAATTGGCTAGCCCAACAGTGAGGGTTTAACGAAGAGACAAGGAACATTATCAACATTCCTACACATTCATACTTATATATTTTGTTTTATTACAATGTATACTTTAATTTAATGTTGCTTTGAAGTATATCACTTCTTACAAGGCCATGCATCCCTGAATTGTCTCTATTGTCTTCTTATTTGATCTAAGATTACTCTGATTTTATTCACTTTCAAGATTATTTTTCTTTCTTAATTACACGACCGTTGTTGGAATGGTACAATATAGTCATTTAATAGCGTTTGTATACATAACAAGTAAAACCTACAAGTACTTGTTATGACGGTGTTTACACTGTCACAATTATCCGGGCCGTTAGACTGTGGTCCTAAATATATACACTACCACATGTCTGTTATGGGGACGGACGAAACGTTGGCAGTGTATATATCAGTCTGGACAAAACTACATAAGCAGCTTTTAAAATACTAAATAGCCTACAGACCTATTTTTATAACACTAAGCTAAACATCAAATGATTTTCATACATTCATTGTAGAAACCAAGTAACCTTTCTTTAAAAAGTTTCTTAGAATGTTCAATCATATTCCTAAATTTTGATTTAGAATCAGATTAAATTGATTAAATTTTGATTGTTTTGCAGTAAAACCCCGTTTTGCGTCTACACGTTTCCTCTTAATAAAATAAAAATCTGAAACGCAGAAACAATGTATTTCTGTCCCTACAGATTCTAAGATATTCTCTAGATTTTCTAATTCCTTCACAACTCCTCCACTTACCAGTGAGCTGTGTATAACGATTAAAGACTAAAAAAGAATTCGTACTGATTAACAGAATTTTTACTCATTTATATAGTTTTTGTTAGTATCAGCAGTAGACCTATGTGATATATGAAATCTAAAATAAAGGAGCACTGGCATTTACCATCACGAACTATATTGTAGTATAATGGATGTAATGACTTCCATTATTTAACAAAACAAAACATTGCTACACATACAGCTACGCCTTTTAGACGAACGTAATGAACACACACACTCACATACACGACGATATAAAATTATATACGTTAATGATAAAACAGATGCGATCATATTTTTAATAAAATACATAGCTGTACGTTTGCTGGGTTGGTTCTAAATATTGTTATACCCCATTCTAGTAATTCACTCGACACGAAATTCATGTCCCATTTAATTTTTTTTCATATCGTTTTCAATTTATGGACGTTTAAAACCTACGTACACGCCTACTAACCCTGTTGTAATATTTCTGCGTTTACCAATTAATTTACTTCCGACCATTGAAATTCAAGTATAATCAACAACAGAATATTTAATTTGCTGGTTCAACAAACGTTAGAAATTGTATTGTGGTGTAAAAACAGTCACCAATGGTGATTACATCTGGGCAATTGAAACGGTTATTCGAATATTAATTTATAAATAAAACTGTGATTTATAACCTTCTTCATCTTTTAGTATGTATTTTATTCCCCTAAATTTGCGTCTATTAACCGTACTACAGTTAAGAATGACTTTATAGGAACAGCTTATACTTTAAATTTAATTTTTATAAGCTTCTTATGCTTTATAACTTTTATAAACTTATTAAAGAGATAATAGCATCAGGTTGTTCTGTCAGAGAAAAGTAATTTAAATCATCCAAAAGATTCCCACGTTTATGTAAAAACCCAATTAACACTAAAATTAAACGTTTTAAGGAATTGGAAAGTATATAATAAAGCACGTCTTCTACTTCTAGTGTCCTGCCAAATAAGGTCTTGACGACTCCCATTTCAATTACGTCCTTATGCATGACCATTATTATGTCTCTATAACAGCGTCCTTATGCATGACCATTATTATGTCTCTATAACAGCGTCATTATGCTTTCGGAGGTTTCGGAGAAAAAAGATAATTTTTTTTTCAACCAAAACTTCTAACTATTTTTTTACTTTTAGTTTTTTCTTTTTACAGTAAGTCTTAGTAGGGCATATCCGGGTCCTCTTTGTATATGTGCCAAGTATCCAAACTTTCTTGTTTTGATAATCGCAAATAATTTGAGCGCATGTCCCATTCTGTTAACTACGGTGTTATTTATTTTGTGGCTTGTCCAAGAATTTCTTAGTACGCATATATAGGGCCACAGTTCGAAATTATTTGTACAGTAATTCAAAACTACTATAGTAATTTTAAATCACGTAAAAATAGTAAAAATAGGTATATTAAAATATTAAAAGTCATGTAGGTTACACATTTGTGATGTTCGCGTCGACAGATATATTGTTGTACTTGTTTAATGTATAGTAAATTGTTAATAACGTGTTCGGCTAGACATAGAGATGAAACTAATATACTTCAGATTTTAAATACAAGAATAAATTGAAGTTAAACATGTTTTTATTGACATTCTTAGGATGTTAAGAGACATTGATTACAATTAATATGTAGAATTCCAACGAACAAATATCAAATGTAAAGCCTAAAATTATCATATAATATAATACACATAAATAAAGTTTCATGAACATTAAAAATAAGAGTAGAAATTGTGAGAAGATTAATTAGCGTTGTTTTCAATTTAGCTCTAAAAAAAAAGCAAAAAAAGCAGATTTCTAAAAATTTCAAAAATAAATTAAGTAAAGAATAGTAGGTATCATGCCGTAGGCCTGTAAGTAGTATTATAATACTGTAGTAACGATTACATATATCATAAAAACAGTTTAAATAAAATCGATTTGTTTATCAATTTTAGGCGGCTCTGGAAAGACTGTTAACAGATAGGTCTTAAAAGCAGCCTCCCCATCACGCCCAGAAACAAGTTTTGTGCAGCTCATTCAAGAGTACAGTGAGCCGTTTATACTAGAGTTCTTGTACGTTCATTGCAAGATGAATTGGAAAACGTAGTTAGTTGCTTTATTATTCTGTTCGTATGATAGTCTGAGGTGAACGTTTTTATGCAGAGTATAGTAGTAGGGACCGAATTTTCCCCACTCCTGTCGAGTGACTACAACCTGCGTATTTCCCACTTACAAGCTGTGGTGGTGTTAACTCTACTATGTCGCTAAGACTAAGCAGGATTTTCTCACGCTGAAGGCTTTTTAGGTGTATACGTACTAAAGTCAGCCTACAACTGTAGAGTATCTCGCACAGCTGGCATTCACATTGTAGCTATCCTCAGGTGGTTTTCACTATCTTAGGTATCTAAGATACCTAAGCACTTCCCGACATAGCTGTATACTTTCCGACTACAGATCATGGCCACAGACCTCTACGCGGAAACATCACAATTCAAGAGGTTGGGTTTCCATCAAAAAACGAAACGATTACTTGCTAAGATAATCACAAGAGTAGAAGAAATTAATCACAAGAGTACAGTTTAAGAATGGTAGAAGATTTTTAACAATCGATGGTGCAACTAATTTCATCTCTTGAACATTGTTGTATGCTAAGATTCTATTCTGTTTTATACTTTTAAATTGTTTTTTTTTCAGTTTTAACTAATGACAATTATTAGTTAGTCACTGAAATACGTTGCTTGCAGAAATTCAGTCAAACAGTGACTTCATAACAACATTTTTTTGGTTTAACAGGCGTTATTTTGTTTCTTTTAAAATAAACATTTTGCTCATAATGCGATGATGCATCATCAGTGGTTCGTCTGAGAATGTCCCATTGTAGTGTGGCTGAAACGTTCGTTTTTACGACAAATTCTGTTAAACCAAAAAAAAATAATAATAAATAAATGACAGTATCGATATTAACGGAAACCACGAAAGATAGCACGGTAACTTGGTTTATGTTACTTTCATGCATCCGTGTAGGCCTTACTTGAGTAATATAGGTTTCGAGAAATTATATCCCCGTAAAAAAATCAATTAGTAGTTTGTAGTTAAATTAAATTATGGAAAATATTTTGCAAATAAAATTAAATACATTTGAATAAAAACTTTACAGGTTAAAAATATATTTGCTTGCGTAAGTTAAAATAACTAGATTTTCAATCAGAGTAACACAGTTTTTCGAAAGAACAAATAATATGTATGTAAATTTATTCCAAACTGTTGCGCAGCGACTGCAGTATATTAAGCTTAATGTCTATCGCTGTTTAACAATGAAATCTGGAATAGAGCCAACATGATGAACTAGCATGCAACGTTCTTCACTTAATAAGAAATTTAATGTTGTTAGGGAACGAGGCAATAAATACTCCTGGAATTACTATAACCATTATAGATATAATTGTTTTGTTGATACAGGAGTGTTTTAATTTTTATCTTTAAATGTCTAGAGAAAAGCATATTATATATTACTTGAACTTAGAAAGACTGATTATTACTACAAAAAGAACAATTTTATATAACAATGAAAACCTTAATAAAACTCGAGTTGGGAAATTACAGAAAATAAATCGTATCCAAATTAAGAGAAACTTGCAAGTCGTAGGCAACACAGAGAAGCCAATTAAAGATACTAAAGCAAATAAGATGACGATAAATCATGTACAGAATATATAAAATTAAGAAATTATTAAAAATTTTAGAAATTACCCGTACAGGAACCACATGAAATATATAATGGAACAAAATCAACTGAGATTGTTCCGCCAATGCAACAGAATGACATAAAAGTAACTGTAACAGTATCTGTAGCAAACCCGATAAGAGTAAAGTTGGAAGCCAGGAAATTCATGATAGAATGAAGTAAGAAAAGCACATGATAAAAGAGAACTATGAAAAAATACAAAAGGTGAAAATATTACTAGTAAAACAAATATTAAAAGCAAACACATAATCAACTCCAAAAGCCATAAGAGTGAGCAAGTTATTATGAAATAGTTAATGACTAGTTTAGTTCTTTTGTTGTTAAATGACATAGGAAAACAATCTTAATTCGTTCTACTTTCATCTTAATTTTTATTTTAAAACAGTTAAAACACGTGCTTAAAGCACGTAGTTTTGATTTTCATTATAGCCTATATGATTCGAGGGAAGTAAATCATATTTATATATTAGATTAAACAATTATTTCATGCATAATAAATTACAACCAAACAAATAGCTTTGAATGTATTACTGACTAATTTACACGACTAACTTACTGTAAACGGCTGAAAATTGTCATAGAAACTTAACGCACAAATACAGAAACTCGAGTGTGTGTTTGTACCGATCTACGCACAATGCGTGTAGCGACAATGTACGCAAATGGAGTGGCATCAACACTGACGTTAAGAAGTCATTAGTTAACCATGACAATGCTTCATTTGGACGTGGGCATTCGTAAGTGCGTAGTTTGTATGTGTTCGTTTTAAAGACACACGTCTGCTAGGAATATTCTACATTGGTTAGTGTTGCTACACCGGCTATTAATTTTATAACACTACTTGGAGTTCTCTGAAACGTCATTAAAGCAATTTTATTACCAACTGGGCAGTAGTATTATAATTGATTTATAAATTATTATTGTTAGTGCTCCTAAATTGTTACAATATTTTGTTTTAAAGGATAGGCCTACTTGAAAAAAAAAAATTTTATTACAAACCCTGTCTTCAATACCATATGTTACGTCTAATACTTCTGTGTACGAAGATGTTTTATAGTGCTGAAAAATTCTACACCAGCTGACATGATAAAAAAACATCAATTTCAAAATGCTCTTCATTTAAAAAAGAATTTACCATTTAGAGCAAACCTGGTTTGCTCATTCTTGGTTAAGAATTCGTTGCTTAAACATATACTGTTTAGAATGTAAAATTAAAAAAAATTCAATAACAACATCATCTTTACGTTAATTACAGACCATACTAAAGAAAGCAACTTTTTGCCTACGTTTTTCATCATAATTTAGAATTCTAATTCTCTATCCTATGAACTTTTGAATTCATTATATTGATATAATGTAAATTTTGAAGCATTTCATGCTCTCTACGTTTCAAGACTGAATGCTTGTTGGAGCACGTTATTATGTTTGCAAATATTTACGGTCCTTTTTTCCAAATTTATTGATAAATAAAGTTACAATAATGTTTTAATGATGTCTTTGTACATTACATTATTATGTACTTTAATGGCAGGCTTCCATGCTTATGGTATATTACGCAATTGCCGAATGGACATCGATGTCTGAAAAATTTGGGCATTAAAAACTGTCACTTGTTTATTAGAAAGCAATATATATATACATATATATATATATATATATATATATATACGTTTTTTATAGCAAAGTATTTCGGAGTCCTTCCGTAATTCTGCTGTAGTCTTACTCACACCGAAAAAACAGAATTAAAGCAAAATTAAGGAAAAATGTATTGTGTAAGGCTACTGTCTGAAAACAACAGAAGAACTAAAAGAGTGTTATCATAAGAAGCACGAGCAAGAGTGACCCAGAGAATAAAGGAATATTGGCAAATAGGAAAGAAATTGAATAACTAAAGGACGTTGTATCATCGTCGCTTCCAAAGCTTGAAACGAAAAAAGGAAAGTAAAATTACTGGGTTAATCAACTGGGAACGTTTAAGGCGGGCCAGGCGTAACGATAGCTACATTACACATCTTGGATAAAATGTTGCTACAACGTTTTATAGACTAAAACAATGTACAAATAAAGGAAATGCAAGTTCTACTGTCTTATTTATAATATTGAAGGGATCCAATTCACAGATGTCATGAAATGTTTAAAATTAATGACAATTCAGTCACTTTCTGACTTTACATGTCCTAGTACCTACATTGCAACATGTGACATCATTGAAACATTTTAGAGTTTCTTTTAAAACTTTATGACCCTACACATATACCTGTTTTTATACCCGTTGAACAAAAATTTTAATACATTTTACACAGAACTCTAGATAAGACATTAAGAAAATATAGGTCAGACAAAAGTCTTGAATACCAATGTATAAGTCACGTTATTGTAAGTGGAGTATTAACTACGAGAGGTAAATAAAAAAGCAGAATTAGGACGTCGGAGGTAGCAAATTTAAGAAGAATGAAAGGTTAGACACGGATTAATAGAATACAAACTGTGAGTGTGTGTGTGTGTTTAAAAAATTAAATCTGAACAACATACATGACATATTAGTAAATTATAGGGAATAATTGACAACCACACAGCAAAAATATCAGGACACGGAATACCAAAAGAGCTATTTTGTTATGAACTCTTAAGAACTCCCGCATTTCAGTATGGAGAAATATAGAAAAGAAGAGAAGACTACTATTTCAATACTTTCAATTTTTTCAGGACTAATCTTTAAAGCGTAGGAGCAGAAGATCCAGATACTGTTGCGTAACAAAGTTGTTAGAATCTGTAATATATAAGGCATAATGGTAATTTTTTCCATGTATATTTTATGAGTATACATTTATTAGAGGTGTATATTTTGTATTCAATGTACATTGTTATTGCGTGTTGTAGAATGTATTGTATGATAGGCAGTGAGTGTTGTAGGGTAAATGATGAGCACGATAGTTGCAGTACCATTTCTCTTAACGCCTAGTAGATGCTGTTTTAAATATTTTAAGTGATTTAAAATGTAGATTTATTTTTCGTAACTTATGCAGGCTATTTGTAAGACATTGGGAATGATCTTTCCTATACTATAACCTAGGGAACTGGAGACCTCTATACAATACTGTTACGACGGTCTTACAGATCGCCGTATGATACAGTGGAAAAAATACAGACACCTATTAAGTAACTAATCACTAGCTTTAATTAATCACAAATAACAGTTTGTAATCAGCGTGTACAATAATCCAAGTTAAATTTTTCCAATAATAATGTCAAATAATGGAGTTGCACGCTGATTATAACATAATAACACTTCGCCACAATACTTCAACGACCACTCGATCCTTATTAAGGAAAATCGCTCAACGTTACTGACTAAAATAAGCCACACGCTCTTGCTTTTATAGGTCGCGCAGAGGTCCAGAATAGCTTTCCATCCTTACTGCACGCAGGCTAAATACGTACCTGAAGTGTTCTGGAACACACTGGAACGTACTTTTTGCGCCCTTGACTGAGGCTACACCTGCTCGACTATCAGAAAGATGGTCGGAGGACGCTCTCGGCTGTTCGATAGGGTTTTCGTTACAATATATTTCAGTGCGCCAGTAATTAGCATGATATTGTATAGAGCGTACAGGATTATCAGATTTACACGTTAAGTTACAACAATATCCTGGCATCATGAATTATAGTTAAGCAAAAAGCATTGAGTTTGCTGAGTCCTATCAGTATTGTCGTATAGAGAACAGGATACGCGCATTGTACAAAGCATCAGAGTACACAAGTTGTGTTGTATCAGTAGTTGCATTAAGGAATCATTAGCAAGTGGGAGCAAAACGGTAAACCAATTGTACGGCGCTATGCACGTGTGCTTCTGTGTGTACAGACGTTGTTGCTGGCGACGGCATTGTGTGTTAACGGACGTTAGCTAATAAACAGCGTCTTTGTTTTTGTATTGTATAGCAATTACCTACTACACAATTAGACTGTGAACATTATCACTAATGATTATGTATTTTGAGTAAACATAGGACACGTAAGAAAAAATATCTTTTAACAATAAAATAGTTAATTTTTTTAAACAGAATACTAATTATAATTTTGGCTTAAATTCTTCTTAATTTTAAACCGCACACGGATGTCTGTGATATTCTAAAATTTTGATCAATACATTTTCTCCGCCTCCCTATTTTTGGGGAAATCAACCTCAAGAACAATACACAGGCAGATACATAGACAGTCAAATCAAAAATCATTGATTTAACCTTTGGAATTTGCTTCGCTGTTTAAATAATAAGCTAAATATTTTATACGTATTTGCAGATTACATCGTTATCAAATCTCGTTGATTATTAGCTTATAGAAATGAAATAAATATTTAAATTGCAAATAAATTTTTATGATTTTTATTAAGTACTCTGTTACTTATATAAGCACTGTAAACCAAACAATAATAACAAATAACACTTTAATTAAATTAAATATTTTGCAAATTATTATTATAATTTATAGTGATAAAACTCCACTAACGCATAGTAAGCTATGGCGTACTATGGTGTAATGTCGACGACAAGCTACTAGGTATTTCCACGTTAATGGGCAGTATCAGGAATTTGCAAACGTTAACTATTTTCTGTTAGACGGTGCTGGAACATCGATTCTCCTTACCGACACGGCGCTAGGTTCAAATTTTGCACAGACTTCTCGAGTTTCTTATGACAAACGGGAGTAACAATAACGATTGTCTATCCGGTAGCTACGTTTCGCGTACAAACTTAAGTCAACAACGGGGACAGTAAATCAATCAAACGTTATGGACTGTATGTAAATCTTATGTGATTCAATAATTAATTTTCATAATTACAATAAACCGTTGTGTACTCATAAAGTAAGCAATAGTAAACAATAAAGCTATTATTTTCCTTGTACCCGAGTTTAAAATTCCACTAACAAATACAGGAATTATCATGTATACTGCTGTAAAACAACTTTGTACGTTTGTGAAGGTTGCAACTAAGGCCACCCGTGACATATGGGTTTTGATAGCATCAGCACATTTTTTGGTTTGTTCGAGATACTGATAACACACTACATATAAATATGACAGTTTTATTTTACGAATTATCACTTTTCATCAAACCATTGATAAACTCGGCATTCACAATAACCTTATATTCTGTTCCGCTTTGTAATATCAACATAGATTTCAAACAATCCATTAATTTTTGCAATAACATAGACGATTTAACGACCGCAGAAAAGGGAAACGTCATGCGGGGTGAATGCCCAGCGACAAATATTCCGATAGCAATATTGATATATAAGCTTATAGTTCTTATATGTGAAAACCCCTTGGAGTCAAAACAGACGAGATGTTAATCCACTGGAAGTGTAGTGGAAGCAACATATTGTTACGCAAATCGCAATAAACAGCATTGTAAATTGCATTTCCTAATGAAGCACTGTTATTTCAGTCAGACATTTGGGTCTCAACAAAGAAACTAACTCAAATCGAAAAATTTGGTAATTGCAAAATGATGAAGTATGTTTTTCGATACGTATTCCATTGCGCTTTTTAATTAACTTATATTCCAGGTTCATTTTTATTTTTTAAATGTACCATTATTTTTCTTAAACTAACCGGTCGAAATGTGGTTAAACGTACAAATACATTTATTTTTAACTAATTACAAAAATAAAATTTTTAATTATTGATATTAAAAAATAATAGACATGTTAGTGAAACATGAAGTAGGCAGTGGCGAAGCTAGTAGTTAATGAATGGGTAGGCAAAAGGCTTATCTTAAATTTTTTGTAGAGTAGTTCAACACAGCGAGTTTTTTTGCTTGCAAAATTGTCAATTGTCAACTACATGGTCTTTGAACAGCTGGTCACTCATCAATTCCTTCACAAATTTTTTTTCAATAGCAATGGTGCTAAGAGAATTAAGTCTTTCGTTTGTCATGGTATTGCGCAAGTAGTATTTTATTCTTTTCAAAGTAGCCTACTCATACTCCTTTCTGAAGAAGCCGTGGTTACGGGAAACGTTAAAATCAAACGAATTAATTTTCAAACATTCACTGGTTCTAAGTCATTAAGAACTATAAAATGTAAAAGTCTTTGAGGGAACAAATGTTTTCCAGTATCTGAGTAAATGGTTTTTAATTAATTTTCCAGTCTTTCACTATTGAAAAAAAGGTATTTATTTATAAAGCTGTTCAACTTAGTAGAAGGAAAACTCTCTTTGTAAGAAATGAAGTGATTTGGATCCAACAACTCAACAAACTGGATACTTTCGAAATCACTGAACCGTGGCTGCATAATCAAAGTATCAAGAACTTCATAAGTTAACGTTTTCAGCAGTTTCCTGTTACTGTCACCTATATTTACCTCACTGCTTACTTGGTGACATTTTTCAATTCAAGACGACACAGTGTTTTCTGATCTCATGTCCTTGAGGATAGCAGTAGTTTTCTTAATTTCAGTGTTGCACAGAATTTTATCGGAGATAGTTTTGTGTTGCAGTAGAGAAAAGAGATGGTCAGTATAAACGAATATTTTCCTATAAAAACAATGTAAATGAAATGGGTCTATTTGAGTAGGCCTATGTTAAGCAATCCAACAGCAGAATTGTACGAATCACTATCCCATGCTTCATCATTCTCTGTAATGTCCTCAAAAATCTGTCTCAAGTCACCATAGTGGGAAAAGATGGTATGAACTGCTCTGGAATGGAAGTTCCAACTGGTAGTGGATGCTTGTGGAAGTTTAAATCCTCTAAATTCTAGAAACTGTGATCTCTTTGAGGATCTACAAAAAAATGTGTGAAATGCTGTCAGATTGTGAATGAAGAGCCTAACCGATTTTATTGTTTTCGTGCAATGAGGAAGTACGAGGTTTAACTTGTGAGCATAGCAATGTAGAAATAATGCTCTTGGACAAGTCTGTTTTACAAAGTGCTGAACACCTCCATGCTTCCCAGCGATTACAGAGGCTCCGTCATATGTTTGACAGAATAACCTTCTCAGTTACACCCCACTTTTTTAAAACGTCAACAATTAATTCTGATAAGCCTGATGCAGTCTTATCTACTGAAATATCATAAAACCCAATGAACCTTTTTATTTGACCTTCTTTTGAACAAAATCTGAAAATTATGCTGACTTGAGATCTACTGGATACGTCTAAAGTTTCATCTGCCTGAATTCCAATAAAATCGCAAGAATCTAATTCCGCCTTAATCTTCTCTTGAATTATATCAGTTACAGATTCAACTAATTCATTCTGAATATTGCTTGATGTACCTTTAAAGCCTGACGTAGACTGGAGATGATCTCGAATGTACTGCTCCTGCTTAGAAAGAAGATCTAACAATTCTAGATAATTACCCCGGTTGACTGAGTCTTCCCCTTCGAAATGACCTCGAAATCAAAGCTCCTGTTTCCCGAGAAAACACACAATGTCAACCGGCCTATCTTTCAACAACAAGCCTATTTTGTTTCACGACGTC
This sequence comes from Magicicada septendecula, assembly GCA_034769895.1. Lineage (NCBI taxonomy): Eukaryota > Metazoa > Arthropoda > Insecta > Hemiptera > Cicadidae > Magicicada > Magicicada septendecula. The sequence goes on along the minus strand of CM068369.1, from coordinate 280,374,807 downwards.
ATTATGTTTAACAGCTTGAATTCTAGCCCCTTCAGAAAGAGTATGTTCAATCCTCACGCGTCCCAGCAAACGGTACCGCTCTTCATTTTGAATATGTTTATTTGAATTCTGGTCTTTGTCTGCTTTTCTAAGAAAGTTTTTTGTAACCGTCACTCCGTATAAAATCCATTCTTTTTCACCAGAAAACAAGATACATGTATAACAAAAAAGTCTGTTGGTTTCGGAACAGCCTGTCAACCACGAATATCGCTCGTACCAAGAAAACTGAAATTTTCTAGATACTTTACCTTCAAAATGTTTAATGTCTAAATTAGGCGTAAATCTCTTGTTTTTAACATCACATTTTCTTCGTAAGTCCGAGAAGGAAACGGCTTACTTTTTAATAAAGTCAAATGATCTGACAAGGTATTAAAAGGACCGCGTTCACTCATACTCATTTTGGGCGACACACTTATTAGTCATACACAATAATATAACTGATTGAACTTCCAAATTTATAACTTGATTAGTTTCTATATATATGTTTAATGTCACAAATAATTTAAATGACAATCTTCACCGTCTATTAGGTCAGCGGAATAACAGGCACAATTTTAATAACCGCATAAAATTAACACGATTATAAACAACACAGCGCGCATTTCTGTTCGCAGGACAGCAGTGAGACATGCCTCAACGCTACTGTGTGTGGAGCGCGGATCAATCCCCCGCTCCCCGCACTCCACAGTCACACCAACACATTGCTTAGATACGATGTATACAAGAAACGCTGAGGCAGGTTCACGTTGCCTCATTTAAACGGACTATTGTCTGCTCTCACTTGTCACCATCTTGCGGTCGCTCAGTAAAGCATGTAATTAGTAAATTCGATAATTGCAGTAACAATGTATAATCTTTACGTTACGTACTTCATACGTATTTATAATTTTTATTCTACAGAATTTTTTAGGGTAGGCATTGCCTCAATTGCCTTCATGTAACTTCGCCACTGGAAGTAGACTATACTTTCCTTGACAAGTGAGTAAAGAAGACAGTCAGAGAGGTATTATATATATTCAATATGAACAGATATAGGAAAAACTTAGAATTAATATAACACAAAGAGAGTCGACAATTGAGTAAAATAACAGTACCATGAAGTCAGTGGATGAAATGCATATTTATATTCTTATGAACGGCTGCTTTCAAGAAGAAGTGTAAAGAAGGAACAAACCAAATCCTGTGGGCGTTTGTGATAATGATGATCATAACGGTAATGGGATTGTAATTTGTTATATGATAATGATCACTTAATTTCTTAAGAGATTATAATCTTTTTAGGAACACATTTGTAAGATTAACTAAATCATATTCCTCTAGCATAGGTCGCCAATAATTGATTCGTTTTATCATACATTTCTTTGTTACTGCAAATTAAAGGAAATATTTTATTTTTAATGACACGTGCAGTCACGTTTGCGCTAATTGTTGGCGGCAAGCAACAACCTACGCTGGAGTATTAATCACTGTTGCGCACGTTGCACCCATAAATAAGAAGCATATTTTGCACGCTGGGCGGCGGCACACAGGCCTAGATTTGCAACGCTTTAAATCAAGCACATCTGCGAACGGCGTCTAAACTTAGACTCTGTGTGAAGCGAATGTAAACAATGTTCCGCTGCTACAAGGTGGAAAACAATATTTCTATTAGTTTCGAACTAACGTTGCTCGCATTTTGTTTTAAGTTGTAACCCAGTCAGCAGGCAACGTTTTAGAGATTACAAATTTGTTAAAAATATTGTTACGGCGGCCGAAAAACAAAATTAAAAAATCTAGGTATGTCAAACGTATTAATTAAAAAATAAAATGTGTTAGTTTGTCTACGTTAGGTTTGTATAACATTGTTAAAATGTCTACACGAGCTCTGGAGTGCCATGATTCTGCATGCGTCACTGCTTGCCAAACTTTTCGTGAAACCTATTGACTTCAATAGATTGTGGTTAGTGGTTTATTGTGTTTGGTCAAAAGAACTGTTGAGTTATCAAATAACAGGAATTATTTTTTATGAAATGAAACATATTTTTTTGTAGTTTTCAACTCTAGACTTCAAATAAACGTTATCCACAGAAGAGTGTATCGGTTCTACTTAACACCTTGCATACGTAACTTGCATTAAGCCTGTAACAAAACAGATTATCAGTAAAATAAAAATTTTTAATTGGTTACAGGATTCTCGTGAATAGTTTTAAAGCATTATACAAGCTTTGAAAGACTTGTCATACCTTCTGGATTGTGTGTTCCAATTCCAACAGACGCAGAGTCACAAAATATTTCAAGCAATAGTTTTGGTCTTTCCAAATAAATTAAATCAGACAGAATTTATTTGAAGACAAATTGTCCTAAATTCACCGTGTTCATATTAAAAAATACATATATATTTGCATATTTACCCAGAGATTTTCATATTAAATAATTAGTGTAAAGAGAGTAGGCTAAATAGTTTAATAAAAATTTAGCTCGTGAAAGTACAGGCGTGGACATGCGGAAGTCTGTCGAAAGTGTACATCTGACCAACGGAATTGTTACAGTGGTATTGACATGATTAAAATAAATAAATAGATATGTTTGTTTACGTGTTACAAAAGACATATCACAATTCTAAAAACATCATTAGAATAAGGACATTTTAACCCGTATGGTGGTGCAAAATTTTTCCAGATATGTGCAATAATAAAAACGTTATGCAAATTAAAGTTAATTAATACAACAATCAGCTAGTAGTAAATGCGTGCGTTATATGTAAATGACGAGTGAAAAATTACAAAGACAATGCAACCTCTCGCCTAAAGATTTTGGGTATCGTGAGAACCGACTAAAAAGTGATCAGTTAAAAGGGGACGCTACACATGAGTTAACAAACGTGTACATGTCAAAGGATATCTGACATTTCAGATTGCTGTCTACTATAGATATCTCCGGCAATTTTGGACGAGGAACAGAAGCCATGAAGTTTCACACGAGGACACTATGTCCGTTTACTAATTGACGGAAAACAGACGCTAAGAAGTTATACACGAAGACACTGTCCAATTGACTATGTCCAAGCTAATCGATAATGAACTCATGATCATCACCATCTCTGCAACACATCACGGTTGTTGGAGGCGCGCAATATTAATAATAATAATAATAATAACAATAATGTAATAATTATGTAAATCTGTAATGTAATAATGTATTATTATTATTATTGTTAGTAGTAGCAGTAGTAGTAGTAGTAGTAGTAGTAGTAGTAGTAGTAGTAGTAGTAGTAGTAGTATTTTTTTAATATAACACACACAGCAAATTACAATAAAATGTGTATTGCATGTGTAGACTTTTGAGTATTTCTGTCTTGTCCGTGTAAAGTATATCCATAACGTACAGTGGATAAGACTTACTGAGAGACTTAGTGAAAGAAATCTTGTAAACAAAAATCATATAACATATTATGCAAGAAATTAATCTTTAAACCGAAAGAATGGAGACGTGTAGGGCGTCCGAAAAACGCGATGGATTGACCAGCTCTTGCCTATCTACTTAGGACCGGAACAAATCATTTTAGGTTGAATTCTTGCTGAAGATGATAATGATGATGAATTAATCTCTGACAAGATAACCGACTATTTTTTTGGACCTCTTCCTATTTAATACTACAATCTGGTCGTCCTCCAAGTCTTCTTTAGTGCCTTTAGAGCTTGCCATCGTTTTACTAAAGGTTAGTAATTGATTATTTATTATTTATATTTAGAAAGGGTATATGTCAATATACTTTAATAGAACGGATATACTAATAAACCTTTCAACACTTTTCACTAAGTATTAATTCGCCACCGCTACTTACCTAAGACAACATTTAATGTAAAATAACATATGGATCACTATGTATTGTAGTGAAGTTATATCGCAGATCGTTTTTATTCAAGCTAACAATGTGCAAGATACACAGCTGTTGCCAATAAACCCTGATACACAGAATATACATGAGAGAGACAAAAATTCCACCATAACATGTGTCCATAATTCATTTATTATCATATTAATATAACAAATGGTGGTTCTTGAAAACATATCAGCCACCACATGCGTAGAGCCATCAATAATTCATTTCTCAAAGCTGACACGAATCAATTTATACGAACTCATGACAATGGTATAAAATAAAGTAGGGCAAACAGAATTAATCTCTCCTATATGATCATAGTCTTATGTAAACTGCTTCAATGTAAATTTATACATTTGTCATTAACAATCGTTTTTTTTTAATTTACGAAATGGCATGTTATAGCAATGTGTAGAATCTTAGTGCAATATAATATTTACTGAAAAATAGTATTGAATGCTGTAAGTTTTCTTCTCTTTGCTTCTGATTTTGAGGGAGTTTTCCATTATTGATGTTTTCTTAGCGGAACGTTACTACCTGTAACTACGGTGTCGTAGTTACAAAGGTAGTTACTGTGGATTTCTTACAAATGGCTATATAGGACGTAATAAATACAGTAATAGTTTAGAATATGAATAGGTATTACTTTTTCTATGATGAGTTATCTTCAGTGCAGTACAGTCAGGAATTAATGAATAATTATACGGCAGCGAATTCATCAAATAATTTACTTTAACCAATTTTGACATCTTGACTACGTTGACAAGGTGCTGCATGTTCCACCTTCAAAGATCCTCCAGTCATCTGTTCCTGTGTCTACCCACACACCTGTGCCCTGTAGGTTTATATTTCCAAATTTGTTTGGCCAGCTTTGATATTCTTTTTACATGTTTTGTCCACCGTTTTCTAACTGTAATTTTATTATCTGATCTATAAACTTTTCTTCCTCTTTGGAACAACTATCCTATGGCATTTTCTGTACGAAACTAACCTTCACGTGTAGTGATAAGACTTAATGGAAGCCATCTTGGAAAAATAATCTGTCTGACAAATTATGCAAAACAATTAATTGTAAAGATAAGGGAAAATGTTTTCTTTCCTCTTCTTCTTTACCACTAGGATCTGGTTTGTCCTCAAAGGCTCTTCTAGTCACGTTTGGACTTGCCAACGTTTGTATTTATCCTGTAGAAAGGATATATTTCACTATTCTTTAATAGGTAGACTATATTAATAATATGTCATTACTTTACTCAGTAACATACGTTCCATCTGACTTTTAATTCATTGATATCTCCATATTCATCAAAATTCAGTTGATTTCTGTTTGGGTCTGAAAGGTGAATCTTCTGAATCTTTTTATCTAGTGGCTTCAATATGTTTTTCTGGTTTCTAGTTTTCCCAAAGTTTGCAAACTACACAACAAAGTCCGAATCACCTGTTTTTATTAATTTTGAATAGAGAATGTGCTACCCAAAGAGGTATAATATAAAAAACATTATTTTTAATAGGCTAAAATTGAAAGACGTGTAAAATGCATCTGTTTTCAGCGAAGAATGTGCGTATAATAACATGGATGAATTTTTCCAAACTGAACCAAATTCAGAGTTGCTTCCGGCCTTTATGTCACGTAGAAACAATTTTTCCGCATCACGGGTAGGTATGGTTTGCCCTATATTTTCTACCTCGTTGCGATCGTTCCCTTATAATTGAGCCTGTCACGTCCATTTATATTCCGCGTGCATTCTTTCTCAATAATTTTTAAACGTGATATGGTATTCTAGTCACTTTCCGATCGGAAATCGTTTCATTGGATCCGACCAATCAAAACTGAGATTGTATAATAAGTGCTAATACTTCGTACGAACGTAACAGTTGAATTGTGTGTTATATTATATGATAAATTTCTTGTACCTGGAAGAAAGAACAAAAACTGGAATTTGATAATATTGTTTAGCGTGATTCATCTAAATATTTTCTAACAGAGAATTTTACACCAGACCATTTTTAGATCTGCTCATTATCTATTAAAACAAAAAGTCTCCCCGCTTCTTCCTTTTCCTATTCTCATTTACTTGACTTATACTTTCCTACTTTTATAACCCATCCAACAATACAGCCCTCAGTAATGAGTATTTTATTGTTGTGCAGTGTTCATAACAAGGTTATTTTTCTGTAGGATTGTGAAACAAACCGTATTAACCGTAACCGTATTTTAAAAATCGAACATTATATTTTGATGTTAGTTAAAATTCTTTTTAATTTGACACACCATATAAATTTGACAATTTTATCAAACCTAACGATTCACCACTTTTTGGGCCCTGACGTCCTGCCCTCTTTAAATTTTCAAAAATAAACACCATATTTTAAATTCCCATTTATTTGGTACCCCACAGTTGAACTTAAAATTTTTACAGTTTTCACCCTACACATTGTTTGCCTCCGATTGTTTGGAAGGATCAATCACAAAAACAGGTGGGGTTTCTGTAGGGTAAAAGTACGGATACGCCTGCCAGGTTTTTCGAAAATTGGTTGATGCCTTCCAAAGTTACCTTGAGACATAACTGAGAAAGACTGACTAACAAATGCCAAACGGTCAAAGTCAACACTAAGATTCCCTCATTCAGTAATAATATTTATCTTATATAATCATTCGGGGTTTTTTTTACTGAATCAAATTGTAAGAATAAACAAAGTTACTATAACAATGATTAAAGAAAAAATAATTGTTTATCGCTTTTAAATATACGTTGACGTAAGTAATATATATATTAGATGATCTTAAGTTTTGTAGAAAGTGAGACACCGGAACTTAATTGTGCTTAGCTGTGCTTGGGTACTTAGTTTTAACTACACTACACATGAATAAACGGGTTTCCGACGTCTCGACCCCTAACAATGTCTAACGGTTACTACGGAACTTCAGCAATAATAGTTAGACAATAACAGCCGGACTTGCTACAATAATCAGTTGAAGGTGGCCTTTGACAGGGCAGAAACACACTTAGCGGTTAATGCAGTGTATATTTACTGATAAAGTTTGTAGGTAATAATCCATTAATACTGTGCTAGAAATGAATCGGTGCTAAAGGCCACGTAATGTTCCATCGGAATTAAATAATATTTTCCAAATTACATCTGTTAATCTTTGAAGGTAGGTGGGTTGTATCAATAATACTTACTGATTAACTATAGAGAATGATTCTATCAAATTTAAAAAAAATTTAAAAGCAAGACGTGCGTTATGCTTTAGCTAGGTTTAGAGAATCTAATATTCAACAAAGAAATTGCATGTCTATTTCTGAATAGATAGTGTTTTCGTAATTTTCTACTACCGTGAAACCTTACTTTATGTTTGTTAGTGTGATTTGGTCAATTTTATTTTAGAGTAGATTTTTCACGAGTATGGATTTAACGTAAACGTAAACGTATTTACAGTAAGTAAGTTATCACAGTTAACATAATCATTTAAAGATAAATGGTTTTTAGTATAATTTTGAATTACTTAGTGTTACCATAAATTTTTTACTGTGCTAGTAGAGTCACAGCTGTTTATGATTTCAGAATATGATTTTCAGCGCACCTCGAATTTATATTCCTTATTTTTCGTATGCATTGTGAACGCAGTTATCATGTGAACTCTCATCTTTCGAGTTTGTTATACATTCGTAAAGTTTTTGCGTGAATACTGGTGACTTTATCTGTAGGTAGCACGTCATTTACTTGTGTAGGTTACATCAATTATTTTTGAAGAATATAATATCCTGTATCACGTTACTTGACTGTATGAGCGTCAATAGGCCTAATTCAATTTTAATATTTCAAGTGTTTCAAGTATATTCAATTATAACGTGACAACTACTTATCGCACTATAGCCTATGTTTTATACTTTATGTGCGTTTGTGTGTATATGGGGGGATGCGCAAGAAAGAGAGAGAGAGAGAGAGAGTGAGAGAGAGGGAGGGAGGGAGGGAGGGAGAAAACGAGGGAGAGCGAGAGAGAGAGAGAGAGAGAGAGAGAGAGAGAGAGAGAGAGAGAGAGAGAGAGAGAGAGAGTGGACACGCGCGTCTAATAAATCTAATTTTGTAAGTTTATACGACAAATTAATTGTATATAAGTGTATAAAAAAGGTATATGAATGTATATTAATTGTAGGCCTATATAATTAATTGTATATTGTACATGAGAATGAGAAATGTCTTCTCATAAACGTTATCACCTGATAATGTGCCAGTTATTAGATTAACCTGAAAATATAAATTAACAAAATTTTTAAATCGTGATAAGCTTTTGTAAACTGGGCATATAAAGTTTGTAAAACCAAACAGGCCTACATGAAAATACCGTATAATTAGTTTCAATACTTTTATGTTAAATAATGTTTTGTTCCCATTCAGAGTGTCTTTCCGATAATGTTATGAATTTTCATCAATAAAAATTGCTGTTTATAGTAAATAAAATTACTGTCACTATAAAAATCGTAGCCTGATTTTAATTTACAAGTTATCTTTCTGTAGAACAACCTAATCATCTCTTACTCTGAGCTTCATATGGGATGACCAAATTCGTTTTGTATCAGTACTATCCTACATTTTAATGCAAATCTGTTTCTAATCGAATTATCTTATTCTGTCGTTAGAGAGTAAATCTCCAGTGCATCTCTGGTTTCAAAGTTACGGGTTTAACCATGTTGCCTACTTACCGTAAGCCTACATTAGGCGTGTAGGGCCAAAATAACCCCATATACTGTTTTACGCATGCCACAATTGTCGAAGAGTGAGGTAGGATATGGACTCAACTCGTAATGCAAATAGTCACTAAGATGTTCATCGAATTTTTTAAATACACTGATCCTCTGAAAGAGTAATAATGGATCAATGGCAACTTTACAAACATGGACTTTCACAGAACTATTTACACATAACAGTGAAAGAACTTTGTTGGATCGTTTCAATTTAATATTATCAAATTTCTGCCCAATTATATTATTCATTGATTGAAGACCAATATTACGTGCATTATGACAGTTTATTCCATCATGACCGATAATTCCAGTTGCCAAGGACACTATTTGCTTCATTGCTGGAAACGGATTGTGATGTTTGAACCACTCAAGTAATTTTAGTACGTCTTCGTCATCTCTTTTAATACGCGAATCTCTGGCATCAACATGTTGCTCGCCGGTATCCAAGAAATACCATTGAATTTTTCCAGTTCATGGCAAATGGCGTTCATGGAATGCATACCGTACACCCACTTGCATAAAACACTTTCCTGTGTGCTCCTTCCACGAGAAAGTCCTCCTTCCATTTTCATCGACTTCATCAATGTTTGTTCGATAATCATATCGGTCCAGGTACCACTATTAAATTTATTACTCCACCTTACAGTGAAAAAACCTTCCGTAAATCTTTGAAACGTCAGCTGATCCAAACTTTCTTCTATAGCGAGCATGTCTTGTAAATATAAATGGCTAGACTTGGCGTACAGGAAATGTCCGGCAGCATGAAAATATGGAACCATTCTTTTCTCTGCTTACAGGTGCTCAGTCCAATTTCCCATTCTCTCAGCATGTATGAAGTCATGTACAATAGAAACCATGTCAAGATATTGTACCCATAATTGTGCCGTACTATCTCCAGCTTTAAATTTATTCAACTTATTGTGAAACTGCTCAATAAATGGTTCGAAAATGCTGCTAGATGCTACAATATTTTCATAAGACACTGTTCCATTCATTATATCTTCAATATAACCGTCCGTGAAATTATATATCCTGTCATTCATTTCCATATCTTCAAAAATATTAATCGACAATGATCTACAGAGTAGTGTATGGCCTCTGACATTTCTAGCGTAAGCATAGCCGTTTAACATTTTTTCTACAGAATTTGGAGCGTATATAACGCTAAGGGCTTCTTTTATGCCACTTTTCGCCATTATGTTCCCTATGCATCCTAGAAACGACGTCAACATATGGAAGCCTCCTAATCTTAAAATTACTTTTGAAATCTCCGATCCAGGTTCACTAGCAGCTACAATTTCACGTGCCTTCATGAATAGTGAATGAATTATTCAAAGCAGCATTATCTACAGCACACTTCAATGTCGTATAAATAGTGTTGTAATTACTTGCTGGATGGTGAATAAATGGCAGAAACATGATGCGAGACGTTTCGAAGTTTGTGTCTGTTTTACTCAGATATTCGATAAATCCATTCCAACCTGGTAAACTTGATGCACCTTTCTACTTGCCGTACATCCAGATTAGATCAATTATGTTGAACACACTTTCCGTTGATACTTCCTCGTAATTAATGTCTTTAGGTTCAATCCTACTAAGTCCAGACACTGTACGATTTTCGTACATGTGGAGAGGCACGTGTGAAACTGACGCTAAATCTTTTGCACTTGGTACTGTTGTAATCTTCACAATAGGTAGATCACTAATAACTGCATTTTTAGGGGTAATTATTTTGATAACTCCCATTACATGCGGTGCATTATGTCCATCTAATGTAGATACATTGATATCTGCGTTATCAGCTGCATATTGGATAAGGGTGCCTGATTCTGGTGGTAAAATACTTGGTGGAGAATGATAAACAGTTGAAACTTCGTACAGTACAGTTTCCTTATATGAAGCAGAAAAGCCAAAATTTGCTAATACATCTATAAGCCGTTTCGACCCATATCTACGATGTAAAAATACAGAAAGACCAATCAATAATTGTGATGAAAATGATCTTGGTCTTACTGCAAACATAATAGCATGACTTGTGGCCGCGCATTTGACCTTCAAATTGTCCTTTTTTCCTTTTTTATTTTTAAGAATTATTTTTTCGATCAAAAATTGCAGGCATTCGGGAATTTCGGCATTAACATTAGAGAACATTTCACCCGGAGGAGGATACGATTCAGTGTTAACAACGGTACTACGGATGTCTTCTCTTATAATTGCTGCAGCAGCTTCAATTATTCGTAGACGTTCTTCTGTTTGCTTCAATTTTTTATTTTCGTACCAAGCGTTAGAAAGAATAGTCGCGTGAGTATCACGGAAGCATATCATTGTCATTTTTTTCGGCTTAACTGTAATAATAATATTTTTACCGTATTTTTCGAATAATTTTGCTTGTATTGTCGCATTCGTAGGAGCATCATCTCCAACAAGCAAACCCTTCAGCTCCGCCAACGTGAATTGGCAATCGTCGTGATTTTCTATGTAATTAAAAATGTTTTCCATGTCAGCAGAAATGTTTTCATTTATTGGTCGGCCTTTCTTACCAACAGATGGAGGTTTTAAAAAATTAGTTAAACAGGTTTTTTTATTGGAGATCTGTAAGCTGTTCGACTGAGCGAACATTTAACAAATTGGCTGACAACACACACAGGATTATGAAGAGCTGACCATTGACAGCTCTTCTTGTTTTTGATAATAGATTAAAGAGGTAACAAAATACAAAACTAAATGGTAAAAACATGTAAATAAATGAACAAAAGTCACTTTCACTTCCTGCTGGCATGATACAATAAGTTCAAATATTAAACACTGGGCCCATAAGGCACATATACAGGTTGACATTAACACGTATGAATGACACGAATACAAAAACATACAGAACAGATGTCACAGACAGTACAATACAGAAAATACAGAGAATACATTATGAGTTAAACCTGAATGGTAAGTCTAATAGTTTGCGTCTTTTTAGTCTATAAATATCTTCACTGTTGTCTAACAAGTTAATTGCCAGGTGGTTGGGATGCTGTTCTAGTTTGGAGATGTGAGTCCTGCAGAGGCGCATGATTTCTACTCTCACGGTTGAAACTTTGAGGTCGCGGTGTATAGAGTTATTTGAGACAAACGAAGGAGCGTCGACTAGTGATCTAAGTGTTTTGGACTGAAAGCGCTGGATAATCTCAATATTACTTGTACTTGCAGTACCCCAAAGTTGAATACCATAAGTCCATACCGGTTTAAGAACCGCTTTATAGATCAAGAGTTTGCTGACGAGACTTAACCGTGATTGTCTGCCTATAAGCCAATAGATGTTTCTGACCTTGTGATTAAGTTCAAGCTTCTTAGATGTTAGATGTTTTTTCCTTGTTAGTCTCCTGTCCAGCTGCATCCCAAGGTACTTAGGACTTTCAGCTTGCGGTACTGGTTGACCGTTAATTGTGACTGGAGGGCAGTTTCCCTTACGTGTGGTGAAGGTAACGTGGACTGACTTGGATGAATTGATTTTTATGCGCCAATTATCAAGCCATAACTGAACGCTGTTTAATGATTCTTGTAGTATAAGAGATGCCATTGAGGGGTCGGAGTGTGTCGCTAGGATCGCTGTGTCATCGGCGTAGGTAGCAACAGTGGTTTCACTTGCTGACGGTAAGTCCGAGGTGAACAGGAGGTAGAGGACACTACCCTGCGGAACACCCGACCCCACTGGTAATAGAGAAGTAGCATTCGAGTACTTGACTTGAAACACTCTGCCCACTAAGTATGAATGTAAGATACGGTAACAATTATGTGGCAGATTTTTCTTTTTTTTATATAAGAGTCCAAGATGCCAGACTTTGTCAAATGCCTGGGAAACGTCGAGAAACACACCTGAGCAGAACATCTTCGATTCCAGCGATTTATTGATAACATTTGTTAGTCTGTGTATTTGATCTACCGTAGAGTGCTTTTCTCGAAAACCAAATTGGTGATACGGAATTAGGTTGTTTTCTGCAATTGTTGGCATAAGTCGTTTTACAAACAGCTTCTCAAAGATCTTACCAAGTATCGGTAGGAGGCTTATGGCTCTTAAGGGTTTTTACCAGGTTTTAAGATCATGATAACTTGAGCCGATTTCCAGAGAAGAGGAAAGTATTCAAGTCTGAGTATGGCAATGAAAATGTATGTTATTAGTACAACGCCTTTGTGAGGCAGCTCTTTTAGAACATTCCCCGATAGCAAATCAATGCCGGGAGCCTTTTTACTTTTCAAATTATACAGGATTATTTCCTTGATTTCCTTAACTTTAAAACGCTTAATAGGTAGAGTCATTTGGAGCGGGGAGTGTAAGTATCTTTGTACCTCTTCATCGAAAGAGACGTTCTTGCTGGCTTCAGGTTGAAAAACGTTGACCAAATGTTTGGCAAAAGTCCGGGATTTCTCTGTATTGCTGCGCGCCCAGCTACCATTTGGTTTATGTATTGGTGGTATTTGTAATAGTGGCTTTTTAATCGTTTAGTAGCCTTCCACAGAGAATAATCAGTACTTTCATTTGGTGACAGATTTTCTAGATAATCCTGAATCCCTTCATTCTTTAGATTTTCCAACAATCGTTTAAGTTGTCTGGCCGCAGAATTCCACTTTCTTTTATCATCCGGATGATGAGTATGCTGCCAAATTCGTCGCAATTTACGCTTCTCAGCTAATTTCTTCCGGACAACAAGAGGAAGGTTTAAGTGCTTATTATTCGCTGTATTGCAAGGTGTAGCTTCCCAGGCTGATTTTTGAAAAGTACTGGTGAGATAATTTACAGCCGCATCCAATTCAGCAGGCGTGTGGAGTGGAAGTTCTAGCGAGATATTATAATTTACAAGCTCTGTAAAGTAATCCCAGTCAGTAAAACGATTTGTGAGTGTTGGTAGACTTTCAGACTCAATTATAGTATTGCTAATAGTGGCAATAATTGCAGTGTGGTCAGAGGACAAATCAAGGCAAGATTCAACTTTATAGTATTTATGAGACAAGCCTCGTATTAAAAAGAAATCAATTAGGTCAGGTATTTTATTTGTGTCAGAAGGCCAATAGGTTGGTTGACCAGTGGACAGAAAGGACAGGGATTCTTGTCTAATGACGTTATATAAAATTCAGAAACAATTAGAGGGTCACTTTGATCTTCAATTAGAACGTTGGTCGCCTGTAGGTGAGCAGTTTTGACGTTAGAGAAGAGATAATGTTTTATATTGTTTCGGATTAACAGAGCGGTTCCGCCACGAGCTGTCCCGTCAGGATGTTGGGTATCATAAACAGTAAAGCCTGGAATCCTAATATGGCTTCTGTCTGTGAAGTGTGTCTCAGATATAAGCATTACGTCTAACCTGTTTTCAAGAAGAAAAGCTTTGAGTTCTAGGGTGCGTTGAGAGAGTCCATTGGCGTTCCGTAATCCAATCCTGTAATTGTTATTCATTATTAATTAGAAAGTTTGTTGACAAGTGTTGTAAGGAGATTAAGCATGACGCTATTTTGCTGCATGAGTTGACTGAACATAGTCTCGAATTTTGTCATGAAGTGTGAAAGAGTGCTGTCCTCATTTGCTGTCTGTTTGAGATTGCTCTGGCGGCGATGATTCTGAGTGTTGCGGTAGTCCTGCAATTTGAGCGTAAGTAGGAGAAGAGACGTTACGGGTATTCATGTTCTGTTCCGTGTTCATAGTCCTAAACACTGAAGGGGTTCTCCTAGGTGTGGAGTTTCGTACGGGGCTTTTTCTGGCCTGCAGGTTTTGATAAACTTCACAGCCCTTATAATTAGCTGTATGAGGACCATCGCATAATGCACATGTGGCTGGTGTATCCTTAGATTTGGAACAAGTTGCGGAGTTGTGTTCACCTCCGCACTTGACACACTGGAAAGGTTTCCTACAATACGTCTTACTGTGACCGTATGACTGACAACGAGTGCACTGTATGATGAAGTTTTTTCTCCGATGTGGTTCTACAGCAATCTGCATGTTACCTAAAGACCTTAGGCTATATATTTGTTTATTGTTTGCTGCAGGTTCAAGATCAACAAAGAAGAGAGGGAGGGGTGTTTTCTCGACTCTGTGTCGAACGTTGATTATTTTTCTGACCGAGTGTCCTTTTTCTTTTAGTGCTTCTTTAATAAAGTGTACACCCATGCTAGGATGAATGTTTCTTATGACAACTGGTATGCTCGCTGGTCTTTAATTTGATAAGTATAGTAAATAATTTTTGCGTCCTCGAGGTGACGAATTAATTTTCTGTAAGAATCAGGTGCAAAAGTGTTGATTTTCACCGTATTGTCATCGAACGATTTATTACTGTACTGTTCTGATTCCAAAATTGTTGTAAGATTATTGATCATTTCATTGTAATTGACGATACCATGAAGGTATGCAGGAGGAGGTCTAGGTACTTTCGGCTGAGCTAAGACTTGAGTAGGTTGGACGTCATCAGGGTCATCTATAGGTAACACCGTAAATCTATTGTGGTCATTAAGCTGAGTGTGTGTTTCAGATGTTTTCTGAAGATTGACGACTTCTTTTTCGTTTTTTCACCATCTGCCAGCTGTGGGATCCGTGTTGTGTGAAATCAACATTAACATTTCTGCCTGGCTGTTGACTGTTATAGGATTGAGGGGCATTTTGCGACATTGGAGGTACTGTAGTTCCTGAGTGGACTGTAGGAACAGGTTCAACGTTAGTTGACAGGCCTGGTTGCTGATAATTCATTATTGTCGATAATTACAGTAGACAGATAAATTAAAAGACGCGTGTAGTTCCAGATAAGGAATTTCTGGCCTTGTGTTTATGTTTTATAGATAAACAGGTACAAACAACCACCAGCCGCAGACAGACACACAGTCCCACACGGACGAGCAGACGCACGCGCGGCCCCCTGGCCGGCTGCTTGGATTTGTTCGAGTAATCAGATAAACCTTTCGTTGATATTTCTTGTTGCAATATTACTTATACACACAAGTCTATTTAGTAAGAAAGATAGCGATAATATTAAGTTACCGCACACGACAGCACAACCGCACTGAACAGCTGCTCATACACGACTCGAGTTAAACAGGTGTTGTGGTATTTGGCTTTTGCAGCAACTAAGTCAAACTCGAAGTTAACACAATTTTTCACTAATCTACCGAATCGATCACCACGTGCGTCCGCTGCTTTGATAACAGTGTATTTAAATGTAGCTATACTTACATTATTTATGCTTAATCTATATTTTATTTCTTTTTTTTTCTCAAGCTCTTCGCTGGCTGGTTCGGAACAGAACAAACACAATTTTTTAAAATTTAAGTAGCTTGACGTTGATCGTTTTTTCCGCGGAGAACTGCATTGCGATGTACTCGGGCTCTCTTCGATGCGAAGCTTTTTATATGTTTCAATACTGTTTTTGCTCGTATAATCTCTTCGACACACCACATGCACTGTTACAGAGTTAACATTAGTTAAATGTTCGATATGCTCATCACCTCTTTTAACACTGGAGTATCTCAAATTTTTCATACCACGCTCCACAGTCGCGGTGGGACCACTGGAGAGCGGTTCATCACATATAAAACAATTTTCTGCCATTGACTTTATAAACATAACTATTACCTTATGCACGTATTACAAAATAACGACACACTCGGCCCACGAATATTTTCAAATTGCGTAAAAACCAAATCGTTTGAACAAACTATTACCTACAAAAGTCTACTAAGATTCTTATTGTTGTTATGGTGTAAACGTTTTGACGAATCGCAGTGAGGTGACGGTTCTGCGAGCATCCAACATTTTTCTGTTTCTGTGTTATGTCAGAGTTGCTTTTGATGTCACACGGAAAACCCGGAGCACTGTAAATACAAGTGAGTCTCTCGCGGTAAGAAGCAAGAAGCGATGTATTTCGTAGCGCCCGGCGTAAACACATTTTTCGTGTTTATGTTCAGTGCCAACAGTTGAATTCACCGAAAAAATCGGTGATAGCGTTAGCAACGTCGCAGACATTGTTTCTTGCTTCTTACCGCGAGAGGCTCACTTGTATTTACAGTGCTCCGGGTTTTCCGTGCAGAGATTTGCCTGTTTGTTTCATTGCTAAATGACATCCGTCTGGGCTTTCGCGACACTTTACAAAAGCTGTTGATTTCTTCTAAACGGTTCGTTGTATGTAAAAAATAGATAAAACCATTTTGTCGGCAATTTGATTATCTTTCATTTTGGTAATAACCTTAATTGGCCTCCGAGCCATAGGAAGTGAGGTATTCGCAAAAAAACGAATTTTTTGACCTCTGACCTTGAATATTTTTTAACGCCGGCACGATCTCTCTCTCTCGATTTTTTAATATGTTGTTTAAAACGTCAAAATAAAGCGATTAAAAAAAGTATACATTCTATTTTTTTGGAACAGAAGCCATATTTATGTTTAAAGTAACCGTTATTTTTGTCATGTACGTACCAGTTCTTGCAACGTTAGAAAGTATACCATATATCTTCCAAGAAGGTTTCTGTAGTAATCCTTCCATCCTTTCAAAGTAATGAGTCTTATCCTGTTGTATTTGTTCTAAGGTTTTTTGAAAGTCCCTACCGACCGTGATCCACCATTCCCCCCTGTACCTGTGAATATATCTCATAGAATTAATTTGTTAATTGATCCTATCTGTCCATATGTGTTAATAGAATTTGTCTCATTTAATTTATCTGTGAACTATGTATTATATCTACTACCTTGTGAATTCTTACAAATGCACCTAATATGTGACAATTATATTATTTTAAAATTACTGACAATTTGCTTATGACTACTACTTCCTAAATTTGCTCATGACTACATATGTTTATTAAATGCTACTACTTCCAAATGCCGTATCGGTGTAGTATATATATTATATATATGTACTTTACTATACAGTAGTACTCAAATACAAATTATTATTTACAAGTAAAGTACATGGCGACAAGGAGATGTAGACAGATACGTCAAAGTGGTGGTAAAAAGAAGCTTCCGAACAATCATATATTTTAGATTAACCTTTCAATGTATTAACACAATCACGTTTATGGACGTGTGAGGCCCTTACGTCACATTATTGATGTTGGTGTCAAACTAAAGATGAAATGCAAGCGTCTACAAAACTCGTTATGTCGTTGGATCGTGTTGGGAAATGACGTTCAGTCACAGTGGTATCGTAGACGTATCTACGTCGTTTAATGACAGGAAACTGTGATACGCAGTTGTCAGTACAGGTGTGATAGGAGGAAGTCTGTCGTGAACGATATAAAGTTTCAGTGCAAGTCGTTGTTCTCTCTGTCTGTCTCTGTGCTTCTTCCCCCTTTCATCTCTCGTACGTATACAAACACGCGCACGCGCACTCACACACACACACAATGCTCTAGTACAAAAACAAAAACGAACGTACTCACACTGTGACATATTATAATTTTCACAACTTCCCTTTTATTTCGGTGTTCATACAGAACGCCGTAATTAGTGTCATACAAGTAGGTCACTTTTACGTAATACCAGTCATCTGTGACTACTTTGATCTTCGTTATTCCACATTTTAAGACGTTTTACAACTTTAACCATAGTCGAGGGTTTACGTATTTTTCTACTTTTCTTTATGCCTCTAAGTACACTTCCTTAGTTACTTAGTTTCTCAGTACCTTCCTCATAAGATGTGTGTCAGCAGATTTTAATAATTCTTTCCTGAATAATTGCTCCATGGCACTTAGCAGCCACACTATATATGGCACTTAGTATGTTTATATATATTTTACATAAAATATATATAATGGCTCCCATGTGTACCACCGAAGTAGCTTAGGAGAAGGCAGTGTAGGCTGCCTTATGTGAGCCGTACGGCATACAAGGAAGGCAGTGTGGCCAGCACTACGCTTCAGCCACCCATTATTATCCACAGGATGTTATCCCAGGTACTCATTTTTAACAGGGGGAGTCGACCTGGGGGCTGAAAAACGCACCTTGATTTTATGGTGGGGGCCCGGGAATCTAACCCCGGACCTCTAGATTAGTAGCTAGGTGCCATACCCACTGGTCTACTGAGCCGCCTCAACATAAAATAATTCTGTAAATATCAAGACGTTCCTGTGATATAAGATAATCCTGTGAGACGTTCTCTGAGAAAACTATCTAACCCAATAAATTATTTAAAAACTTGAAATTTTTGCACGACAGTTTGCATTGAGGTTCAGGCCTTGAAATCCGTAAATTACTATTCAAAATATGGGCGCTTATTCTTCTTACTCTTGTACTCTCCTTTTGAATATCTGGTTATTTATATTTTTTAAATGAATTTTGTTAACATTTCTACACTCCTGTTGACTTCTATTTCGAAAAAACCCAGTGTGTGTTTTGTAAGCGCAGTATTTCTTCGATCAAAATTCGCAGGCTTTCGGGAATTTCGGCATTAACATTAGAGAACATTTCACCCGGAGGAGGATACGATTCAGTGTTAACAACGGTACTACGGATGTCTTCTCTTATAATTGCTGCAGCAGCTTCAATTATTCGTAGACGTTCTTCTGCTTGCTTCAATTTTTTATTTTCGTACCAAGCGTTAGAAAGAATAGTCGCTTGAGTATCACGGAAGCATATCAATGTCATTTTTTCGGCTTAACTGTAATAATTATATTTTTACCGTATTTTTCGATTAATTTTGCTTGTATTGTCGCATTCGTAGGAGCATCATCTCCAACAAGCAAACCCTTCAGCTCCGCCAACGTGAATTGGCAATCGTCGTGATTTTCTATGTATTCAAAAATGTTTTCCATGTCCGCAGAAATGTTTTCATTTATTGGTCGGCCTTTCTTACCAACAGATGGAGGTTTTAAAAAATTAGTTAAACAGGTGTTGTGTTATTTGGCTTTTGCAGCAACTAAGTCAAACTCGAAGTTAACACGATTTTTCACTAATCTACCGAATCGATCACCACGTGCGTCCGCTGCTTTGATAACAGTGTCTTTAAATGTATCTATACTTACATTATTTATGCTTCATTTATATTTTATTTTTTTTCTTCTCAAGCTCTTCGCTGGCTGGTTCGGAACAGAACAAACACAATTTTTTAAAATTGAAGTAGCTTCACGTTGATCGTTTTTTTCCGCGGAGAACTGCATTGCGATGTACTCGGGCTCTCTTCGATGCGACGCTTTTTATATGCTTCAATACTGTTTTTGCTCGTATAATCTCTTCGACACACTACATGCAACAAATATTAATCCGAGTTTTAACTTGAACAAAAGTACGTGTAAAAGTAATAATTTTTTTCTATTGACGATAACGATACTCAATAACACTTTTGAGATTACATACTGTACTAAAATGAGTGAGATAGTTTTAGGTGTACAGTTGTATCTTCCAAAGTATTCCGTTTTAGTTGTTTACTTCCTCTTAATATTACATTCATGTGCTTACAATATATTGTCGTTACTTTAATGTGAAATTTATTTGTTATCGTAATTGTTATGTTACACGTTCATATGAAACTTCGTTAAAGATTTTGTTAAATGACTGTAACGACATAGACAATTTTATCAGGATACAAAATCAGCTTGGCCATTGTAAAATAATACCAAATGTTCGATAGACACTAGCGCGAGGAAGCGTCAGCGTAATTTACACTGCAGTAAACATAAGATAGCACTTTGCCAACCCAAACAGAAGAGCTGTATGTGTGTCACTTGCTTCGATCAATTTCATCAGTCTGTCAGTTAACGTCGAACGCGATTTGTTTTATCTCAATCATCTTGAGGTTGTGGCGTGTAACCGCGAATGTTATTTGACGTATAAATAAAAATAGTTTTCTGTACCGAAAGCACAATTTTAAATTTTAATTAAAAAAAATTGATTTAGAAACAGAGAAATAGACTAGTATTTTTCATAACATGGCTTGTGATGTGTAAACACAAGTAGAAACAGGCTTTTAATTTCACGTTATACAACGAAGTTACTGTGATGAATATTGCTTTTTAGCAGTCTACTGTAACCCCAGATACTTATTTCCAGCCGAGTCCACCTGAAGGCTGAAAACGCATCTTTACTTTGATGTGTATACCAGAATCTGAATCAAGAATCCACTCTTACTTCGTGTTCTCACACTTCAGTCGTTTCAGGTTTGTCGGTGTTGTGTCTAACGTTTTACGCTAACGTTTCAAAATCATTTGTTCATTAACAGTATGTTATGATGCCGCTTCTTTTATTCTCTTTTAGCCTGTACTCATCGACTTCCCTTGTACATATTTTCAATCAATAGTGTAACATATTACATTGCCTTCATTTCAGTTTTATAATACGGTTTACAGTATTAATTGGACCTATTCATTGTGTTATATTTCAAGTTCCGTTTCACCTAGCAGTCTCAATCGTCTGTATCTTCATTACATAGTGTGGTATTATCAATTTCCCCTTTTTCCAGATTTAGCACTACACATTATATCCACACAGCACACAACAGGCAATAACAGTTGCTAAGTGATACATAATATCTTTATGTACACCTGTTTTTAGTGTATGTAATGTATTTTCTATATCCATGTATGTTCATCTAATGTATTTATTGTTACACGATATTTTGCCACTCATCTTGTTGACAGAAATATACTTTACTACTCCTACTAAAAGTAGCAAGAAACATGATAGTTTTTGTGTCAAGAACTAATTATTTAACTACTTAGTTAAATACTATTTATTTCTTTTATTATTTAATTAAAGTTAACTAAGGTTCTAACAATTATGTTTATTAAAGTTAAAGGAATGCGAATAATAGTTATGTTAACTATTAAAGTTAATAAGTAAGGAGGACAATGTTTTGGAACTTACTTACAGTGTTTTGTTGTATTTATAAAAACTGTATTGTATACAGAAAGTTAAGAAGAATTATCATCTATTACTAATAGTTATTAGTAATTAGTTTGGCTATATTGATTAATATTATATGTAATAATATTAATAACACAAATGTTAATATTAATAGGAAAGTACCAAAATAATAATAATAGAGATTGGTAAAACTAGGCATGTTAAGCCTAGATAGTTAAGGGATTTGGAATAAGAATTTATATTAAAATTAGAATAAACAATGTCAGGTTAAGTTATATTATTACTAATTGTGTCCAATAGTTTGAAGAGTACAAGAATAACTAATAATAAATAATTTTGGAACAAATAATTAAAAGTGTAAAATGGTAACTCAAGAAATATGTAAGAGAAGATAATCAAAAGTGGTATGAAAATAATCAGTGTTCCATCGGAAACTCAAAAATACTAATAAATTGAAGATCAAAGATCTTATAAAAAAGTTGTAAGAATTTAAAGAAAATGGAAGGTAAAATATTAGATGTTTGTTTATGTTGAGGCTCAGATAGCACCATAGTAACATAAAATGTTAGAATTCACACCAATAAAAGCTAAGATAGGCCTTAGCAACTGAGATGTTATAAATTGAATAAAAAAAAGTACATTATTGGATCTAAACGAGAAAAATTGATATTAAAATAAGAGTGACTAATCCAAGATATTGTAAATTTCATATCTGTGAACTCAAAGAAAAGTTAAATAATACTAATAAATAAAAATAAATAGAAGAAAGAAGTACAGTATCATTCTAAAGAAGTAAACCAAGGAATCTATGAAAAATACCATCAACCTATCCAGGAAGGGAAGTATTTTTTGATAAATAACTAAACTGAAGCATTTTCATTCAAGGCCTAGGCCACGCTTCTCAAAGACACGGTTTACACTTTTAATCAAAACAATTTTGAACTTTCATTGTGAAAATAATCATTGAATAATATCATTTTCAGTATAAAAACTATTAATATAGAGTAATACTATCATCTAAAGTGAACTAGTCCTTAAAAACACTTAAATCCACATAACCAGACACTGAACATTGTAAAACTATTAATATAATCTTGTTAAGACACTTTGTAATTTATTGTAATCCCATGTATTTTGGTACTTTTCCTAACATATCCGTCGTTTATATCGTAGTCAAAAGGACTTAACGTATAAACATACTATTTATATTTTATTTAGTAATTATACAAAATAAAGCAAATGTATGTTCCCTGGGACATTAAGAGCTACTGCTGCCACTCTGAGCATATTTAAAGAACAGCTGGTCAGACTTTGTTAATAATTATATTTGTCTTTTAAACAATTTAAAAAAGATAATAAAGGATTTGAGTTCAATAACTACAGATAAAAGGATTTCGTTTCTTTATTTAATGAATAAATAAATGTGGATGATATTATAAACACCATATCAGTGACTGTTAATTTGCTTCATCAACTAGCTTAAGTTGGCAACACTCCCAACCAGGAAGTATGGCATCCGATTTGAATCTGCCTTGCTAAGCTTTAGTTATCCCAATCGTCTATTAAATCAAAGATTAAAAGAGATTGAATTATAGCTGAAAAAGTAACATTTATGATATTTTAAAAATAATACTTACCAATTTACAAACACATTTTATTTGCAACCTTTGATTGCAAATTGGCGCTCAACTAATATTACCCTGACAACATACTCATCCTCAAAATACTAACAAAGTACACATTAAACAACCAAGATATAAACAAGGTACAATATAGATAGTACAGAGACAGCGATATGTTACATTATGTATGTAATATGGCTAGACGTACTAAACTTGCTAAACTACCTCAAATTAATCGTTGAAAAACAATTCGCTAAACTCACTGCTCCATTTACCAAGGTCGCATGTTGCGTAACGCACACGACAAGGTTGCAGACACCTGTATACTAATCGAATAATTCTGGACGTGCGAGTGCCTGATCGATTCTGCTGTAGGTTACTGAATATCTAGTGTTTTCACAATTTTGCAATATTTGCTTGAGTAATGTTTCATTAGTTACACACGAGCTACGTCGACAACTTAAACAATCTGCCATAACAATGCAGAAAAATGTATTAAGCACGTAATATTTCATTAGTTACATATTATACTGACCTTAAGAATGTCTTTGAATACTTTAATAATATTATATGTTTGCGTAGTTCAACATTGTCTTCATGTAGCTCTTACTTTAGTGTAAGAATGAAACAAGACAACATTTTCTTATGAACAAAAGCTATAATTTTAATACATAGAAATACACACTGTCGTGTAAATTTGACGACTTACAACTTCCCATCAAATATTTAACTTAAAATTTCGGAAATAAAATACAATACCCGGTACTTTCAAGTTCAGAAATAAAATGAGTACGGTGAACTAAAACTTTTAATGATTTAAATGATTACCTGAAACTACCCGAATAATTAAATTGTAGTTAGTGTAAAGTATTTTAGATCAAAATACTGTGTTCATACAACATTATAATGCTGTGACGTCTGACATTAAACAGGAAAAAATAAAATGCATTTTAAAGTTATTCTTGAAATTCACAGGACAAAAAATTCTTGAACAAGAGGACAGAAAATTGCATTCGACAGAGGATGTTTATTCTCAATTTACTGCTCTAATAGATACCATCTTTTATTATTTCATTTAACATTGACTTACAAAAAACTACTGTAAAATTCTGTACAATAGTTGAATTTTTCTATACTTACCAAATAGAAACGCCTTCACAGACAAGATAAAATACTATGTAGCTTGTAGTTCTTTATGGAAACTGAGATTATTCAGAATTTCACATATAGAAAACAGGGTGTGCTTCTTCTCCTCAACTCAGAGGTTGGTGGCTTAAACGTTATTCTCTCTCTACGACAATCTCTTAATCACCAGACGCTGTCCTCCTTCTTTTATCTCGTCCATTTACTCCTGTTTAGATTTCTCCTAATACACCCCTCGATCATTCCTCCGACCAGAGTGGAGTATCAGTTTGATTGGCGTAGCAGGTGAGCAACCATACTGCTTCTCCTTTCCACAGTGGTTGCAATCACTATCCTTCTCTCTTCAAAACCTTATCGTTATGTTCTATTTCTGCCCACGGTATTCTCAAGTCAATCCTCCTGCACTACGTCTCTACAGCTTCAAAGTAGCTCCCCTCCAAGCCATTAGGATTCAGGTTTCTGAGCCCTATGTGTATATGCCTCAATTAAAACTTTATTTGAAATCATTTATGATTTCCAGGGACACGTTTCTGGACGCCAGATGAGCTCCTTGCATGCTCACTTTGCTTGTATATTTCTACTTTTTACATTATCGGCGTATCTCCCGTCTGATGCAGATCAAACTTGCACTAGCTCCTCACCGTACAGAAATATCCCAGACTTCCATTTTCTGTTTTTAGAGTATTACATGAGTTTTCTTTTTCCCTTATACCTCTCTTATTTTTTAGGATCTTGTTCATTTAGTAAAGTGCATTCTGTAGTTCCTCCTCGTTATTTCCCAAAAACGCAATGTCAGCTGGTGTGCAGCTAAATAAATGTCGTTGTTTATAGTGTATACCATTAATTATTATTACATTGTTGCTGGTTACCATAAACACCTTTATCTCGTACTCTAAATACGAGTTGAACAGTAGCAGAGATAATCCACAGACTCGTTTAACACCATTAAGTACAAATTCTTTGAGTTCAACCTGGCTTATGAGAGCTTCCTGTTTTTTCCTAGAACTGCATGATAATTATTTCTTGTATCCCTGTAGTCTACTTTTAGAACATGGAGGACTTTGGACATTATATTCCAGTTGATGTTGCCTATTTAATGGAAACAAAGGTTAGCATGATTTCTTTGTTAAGTCTCGATTTCTCCGAATAGCAAATTTAACTTCTTGTAAGTTCTTCTTATTCTTCTTTTTCACGCAGTGGTAAATTATTCTACTTAGTGTCATTGATCCGCGTGACACAGGACAGAGTTTTACATACTTCACATTTCGTAAAACAGTGTAGGCCTACAGGCTAATAAGTGAACGCACACTTTTACAGCCGCAGCTGTACGACATGTTCTCTTTGCAATTACGTCGTGGTCCAATATTCAAATTTTCTGAAACCCCAGATGTTTCTGCTGCACCAACTAGAGCGGGAACAAGGTAGTCGACCCACTGTCCGCTAAAGAAAAAATTGGGATTGAAAGTAAAAGCAGAAGCACGTTGCTGATGTGCAACTGAATATAAGTAAAGTGTGTTATAATCATTAAAAAACACATATAGTACATTCTTGATTCTTTCATATATCAAGAGACAGCTAGTGGAGTTTAGCCTGAAGAACGTGAGTGAGAGCTATATATACATAGACAAAGCAGCAAGTTGGTCACATTAGTGAATAGTTATATAGCGATATATTTTTTGGTTATAATTATGACTAAATAGTTAAAATATAGACAAAATAGTCTATAGCAACATTAGACAAAAACTATAGCCTAGTCGGAGTAGAATAACAGCGATACCACATCGTGCTGTGAGTTTAATGTATAAATATTACAAGCTAACTGCGGCTGTATCGCATAGCCAACAGTTAGACCTTGCCAATGGTCGTTAGACTTTGATTAGCCATTCTTCCGCCTACACCAATCAAGATGTTATTTTAGTTTTATTCGTTGTTTAGTAAGAAGTGTTATTTCTACCAAATTCAAGGAAACGGTCTAAGCTCTTGCCTTCTGGAATATAATCGTTACTATCAAGTCTACGAGTGACTAGCCTATCCATGCAAGTGGTATCCTTCATTTCCGGTATCCTAGTATGTATTTAGTTTTTCCCTCCAGTCTTCCTGTTGTAGGTTGCAGCATTCGCAGCATTCCTACTTTCGTGTTTCTGCCATCTAATCAATGTCATTATGCGTGTACTTGTTAACACTTTCTCAGCGGATGTCAGTAGGTTTTTAGAGTTGTCCCGAACCTGATGCAGTAGTTGTTGGCAATGTGCTTACTGCGCCAATCGATTATTAATCGTTAATTAAATACATGTTAAAACGTTCTCTCAACAAAATTTTAGTAATATTTAAATGTTTATCATTAAACTTTACGGACTAGCCACAACTGCTAATAGCTAAAGGAGACGTCGACTTTTATATTCTACCCAAGCCAAGGAGTGGACAAATAGGTTACTGCAATTTTTCCTTCGCAGTAATTTATCGCCGTACAAACAGCATTAAGATCACCCTAACAACAGCATCAAGGTCCGTTTGCCAACAAATAAGAAACAAAGGAACGAGAATAAAATATAAATATAAATGAACATAGGAATTTTACCTGTGGCTTACCTGTTTATTGTTATTATTAGATGTTTACCTGTAATTAAAGAAACATAAATAAACATGTGGCTTATCTGTTTTCCTCCGATTAAGCGGATTTACATCCTAGGATCCTTCTAGAACATGTGTCGTTTGCTCATTTTTTTAATGTAACCTACTAGCACATTAACGTATACAGTTAACCCATGTTAACCCAGTTAAACAAAGTTATGGGTAGCACATTAACCTATATAGTTAAACTGCTCTGTTAATACTTTCTTCAACATTTGCTCGTTCCCTTTTTCTTCGTTTCTTACTTGGTGTAAGAGAAATTTCCGATAAGTTCTTTCCAATCTGCCTTTTCAACCGGTGCCAATTTTTCTTTATTTATTCTTGCTCTCTGCCAACACCGTGATGCATATATTATAACTAGCTGTACAAATGTTCTGTGTAAATTAACTCTTCACACTAAATTTTATTTTATTCATTTTTTTATAAAAATTTTTCCGTGCATCTTATTAATGACAGCATTTAATAGTCCAACACAATCCAAATGTTTCGAGTGTGAGCGTGACATGTGTATTCGTATATATCCATGAACATGCGCGCGCGCGTGTGTTAATTGGCAACATGCACGTAATGCAATGTGCTTCGTCGTCCGCCGCATCGTATAGACGTTGCAATCACTAACGACGCTGTCGACAGATTTATCAATGTTTTCGCTGACAGCTACCCGTCGTACTATTTAATAACGCGAAGTTTCCATTATCTGTAGAAACACAAACACACACACACACACACATACCACCATTATTTCATCTTGCGTGAATACTACACTCACTTAAGCCAGAGTATAAGACTGCGTACACATTAATGTATTAATCTGTGTGAAGTAGCAGTTATGTTTACTGCTAGTCATGAATAACTATAGTAGCCTGCATGGAAATAGTAACGTCAAGGTCACACCGCTTACTTACAGTGTTGCCACTAATCAACAGTTTCACTTTCTTCTGAAAAATGTTGCTCAGTAGTAAGTAGGACTACGTAGTATGAAGAGTATAATGTAATTTTTAAATAAATATTTACTTTGTTGTTGTCAATGAGGCGTCCGTTAAAATTATTTTTTGTACTTTAAGCTGTTGGAAATTCTAAAATCAGTGACAATAGAAGACTGAAAAAACAATGACACATTTTGAAGGTTCATAGATGCCTACAGCAGACATTTTATACATAGAATTTAATGTTATTTAAAGTAAAAGACATGTTAAAACCTTACGAGTATCGCACAGTAGCTCTGATTTTGTAAGATAGTGTAATGAAAGAGATTACAGTAAGAAAGTATCTAGTACATTATTAACAATTAATTTCCATGACGTATAGGCTTACATAAAATTCAATGCGACGCGTCAGCTCTACTTTGTCTGAACGAATTTTTGTACGCATACTGTGTCTTACGCTCGCCCCGTTTAATTATTGAGGAAACGCCGCGCTACACGTCACTCTGCAAAATATTCGGTTATTATTTCCTCCGCTACTATCATTAATAATTAAGTAATAGATCAGCACTATGGTATAAGACTTAAATGCACAAGCAGCATGAAAATAATAGTATGTATTAATGCGAAAACGAATTGAATTTATTGAGAAAATAAGGAAAATTTTATAAGAAACAATACGAATTCCTTATGAAATAAATTATAAATTCCTTATTTATATATTAATATACTATGAATATTTAAATATAGAACTTAAATTTATAATTCTTTATTTTATAAATTTTATAATTCTCTTTAATTTGATCCCCATTTGGATTTTTTCGATTTTACCCAAATTGTTGCCCATTATTTTAGACCCTAACATTCCAAACATTAGAAAATAAAAAAGTAAACATTATATTTTCAATTTGGTTAAATTTTCATAACATCTTATGACCCAATTTGATATTTTTGATTTTACAAAAATTTTGACCCACTTATCGAATGTTGTAGGACACGACATGGCTACGCTGTTCCCCTGAAAAGCTGCACTACTCTAGCCTTAGTTTTGCTCTAGTATAACAATCCCCTAAAGTCACCAACTTCGTGCTTCGAGTATATTTATACAACTCTGAGTGACTTTCATCCGGCTGGGCGCCACTAGAGGTCTTTCCATGTATAAAAAGCTGAAAAAAGTTCTGAAACGTACTTTTTATATTTTATTACACACTTCTATTTCATTTATTTAAGAGGCGTTGGACTATATTAATCAATCAACAACTCAATACAAATTACAAAGACAATCCGAAATTAAATTTTCTACTGTTTACAGTTTTTGAAATAAATAATTCCATTTATTTTAAGTAATTTTTGAAAATAAGTTTCCATTTTCGATTACTTACCTCAAATAAATGAATTATGAACGACTGTGTACACTTTATTACATAGGCAATATTTTGAATAATCTCAGTCAGTATAAAGTACTATAAGACATTTAGGCCTATTTGTCTCCTCTGTGAAACTCAAATACATTTGGACAGTACAAAAACATTTATAATACCTAAATTTAAAATATTAATACACAGAATGTAACACAAGAATATATCTTCGAGAGCGGTAAACTGAATTCGAAAATAAACACCTTGTGTTGATTGCAATTTCCTGTTCTCTTAGTTAGGTTTTCAGATATCAAAAGTGTGTAGTACATGATGTAACATATTCCCATGTATAAAACTAGTCCTATAAATTTCAAGAACTTTAGAATATATTTTGTTTATTTCTGTAATGTCAGACCGCATTGCGCATGGCGCACCCAGGGGGGGTTGGGGGTTAGAACCCCCCCAAATACAGAAAAAATTTGTGACGAACATAGTACGAACGGGTTACTCGTACATTTGTGACGGGTAGCTCAGGCGTGCGGTATATTGTTGTTAGAATTATCAAAAAAGCATCAGCGTATATGAGAAATAAGTATATATTTCATTGATATATATCTTTCACCACTCCCCATAAAAAATGTTCAACAGAGGAAACAAAGACTAATTTAGACGATTTCGACGACAAGTGTAATATTACATTAATTATTCACAAATATCAATCCATAGAAGGAGAAACACCAACATTAAGAGTAATTTAACATTTTAAAGAACGAATTAACTATAATGGTAGATCACCTAGTATGAGCCACATTATTCGTCAAATGGTGTTTCGATGGAATCGTGCGAAAAGCAATACAAAACCTTTAATATAAAAACACGACATTTCAAACTCAATAGTTGGTATAAAGGAAATTATGGCAATTCAAAGAAGAACGGCGGCACTTAATATACACAGACGAAACTTATTTTCACAGTTCAACGTAATTTACAAAAACGTGTACACACAATGACAAAAGTAGCTGAAAATACCAATAAATAATTATATCCATCTGCAACATTATTAACAAAAAGGCAGACATGATTAACTGGTTAGTGAATAAATTCTGGGATTCTCTTAGTCCATTGGTGTTAAAGCTTGAGCTCTCTTCACTAATTAAACAAAATGATTTACCTGATCCACCAAACGTAATCCACATTATACGTTTCAAAAGCCTAAAAACATTATCATGCTTCGATGTTTCGGTTTCGTAGAAATTCTTTGAATGCTTAGGTGCATAAATAGATAGAGGGAGAGAGGGAGAGAGAGAGAGAGAGAGGGAGGGAGAGAGAGAGAGAGAGAGAGGGAGAGAGAGGGAGAGAGAGACAGAGAGAGAGAGAGAGAGACAGAGAGAGAGACAGAGACAGAGACAGAGTGAGAGGTTTAATATATAGCGGCACCTCGATACTACGAACCTCAATTACACGAATTCCTTGATAATTTTTATACTCACGTGTATTACACTTTTCCCGCCTTATCCTCACTACAAAGTGCGCGACTGCTTCATGTCTGATTATTTTAACTATATTATTATATTATATTATTATATACATTATATCTCAATAAAGCCAGCGTCTACTGGTTAAGTAAGTAAAGTTATTCAATAAGCATATGCAAAATATGTAAGCTTGTGCTTCCACAATTTTTACTCATGATTCTCACAAACTCTGTTGTATGATTCTACTCGTGTAATAAGTAAATGGAAGGCTCTTTTCGGCATTAAGGTGGAACGTACTGAGTGAAATTCTATGAAGCAATTGTTACCTGTTCTTGCGACATTGACTTCCTATTAGTCGTGTTACTATCGTTCCTTCTGGAAAAACTTTGCTTGTGGAGAAAAGAATGCGAAAAAACAAAATTGTGCCCTTGTTTCTAAGTTTCAACCCCCCCCCCCCCGCGAACCGAAACAAAATCCTGGGTGCGCCTCTGCGCACTGCATCTCTTTTCTACATCAGTTTTCTCACAACGCAGTACTGTTAACTATTGTACTTTAGGCTAAATTTAAATTATTAAGGTAAATTATACGTAGCTGTTAATTTTGTTTTCAATTTTAGTTCACCGTTTATATTTCATTATTTTAGGAAAGTGTTAACGTATGCAATTTTATGCTATAAGGTGAAAGCTATGTGCAAAGAAATATTAAAATGGTATTATAATATTTATAAAATTAATTTTACATGCACAGTGTAATTTGAAGTTAAAATTTTAATTCTAAAGTAATTTAATGAAGATGAATGAAACTAATGAACAAGTACACATTTTAAATAATTGTCTATATTTTGGTGGCAATTGTTGTGCTGTCGACATGACTAGCGTGTCACGAATGAGAAAATACTCAAGTGTATGTTGTCAAAACATTATACACAATATTCAGTTACATACAGCTGAATCGATCAGGCGCACACACTTTTCAAAACTTTCCGATTAGTGTAGAAATGTCTGCTGACTTGTTGTTCACTTACACAACATGTAGCGTTAGTAAAGTAACATGTATCCATTTCTGCAAAGTATTTTACAATCATTAGAACGCGGTGTTAGTACCAGTTTAAAGTGTTTAATAGTTATTGTTATTACAAGTCATCTTAGCATGTGTTATTGTCTGTTATGTGCAGTGTGAATTTGAGTATAGTGCTAAAATTAATCACAAAAAACAGGGGAACATAGATAGGTCCTCGCTATGTAATGGAGACACACATATCTGACATTATTAGTCAGGATAGAATCTCAAAGAAAGTTATACAATAAATACGTTCAACGGATACACTTAATGTGAAAACATATTGCATCAGAAATATAGCCTATACGTGACACCTGTTTATTTTTATAACAAACACCGTTTAAAGAATAAAGAAATTGAAAGTGTTTATTATATTATATTACTATGTTTTTATAACAAAATTTATAGTTGTTAATGATTAGTTGTTATAATTATAAAAATTACTAGAATATTGATTACAAGTACGATTGAATCACTTGTATGTAAAGCTTTTTAAACAAACATAAAGAAAGTGTCAATGGGGTCTTTGATAATGATCATATCCTGGTAATAACCATGACAATAATATCACGAAATTGGTAATTTGGGTGTGAATAGTGAGACCATACCGATGGTTATGATACTATTAGATAATATAATTATTGCATACCGAAACGGCTTAGGTAGGCTACTGCGTCTTGTGATGCGTTTGACATACAAGGAAGGTAGTGTGTCCATGTCCAGTATTATGCTTCAACTACTCGTTATTATCCCATCATATTATGCCAGGTACACTTTTTCCCAGGCCGAGTTGACCTGGGAAACTGAAAAACGCAACTTTATTTAATGGAGCGTTCGGGAATCGAACCTGGGAGCTATAGATTTGTAGCTAGATGCCATACCCACTGCTATACTGTTTTATTATTACAATGTATAACTAAATAAATACCTCTAAGGAATAAAGCCAATATATATTTGAAGTTCTATGAAAACACCGAGTTCGAATTACAATGGGCGCCGTCAACGGGAAAAAAAATACTAAATACAGTGAACGATCTGACAATGATGAATCATTGGTTTTCCAGTTCGCTGCAGCATTACAACGAGCACCAGCAACAAACCATCATTCAGCTTTGTCGCAAAGTATGAAAACATCGATATTGTTGTTTATTGACGCTTCGGATCAGCACATTTGCCAAGAGAAAGAGAGAGGGTGAGAGAGAGAGAGAGAGAGAGAGAGAGAGAGAGAGAGAGAGAGAGAGAGAGAGAGAGAGAGAGAGAGAGAGAGAGAGAATGAAAGAGAGCACGAGAAATTTATGAAAATTTAAACTGTAAATAGTTAGTAATGTAAAACTGAACTGACTAAATTATTTATGTATTTACCGACTAAAAATTTCTTATAACACAGATAAACCAAGCTTAAAACTAAACATAAAAATAAATAAAATCAAGTATAGAGAATACAATTCCCCCAATTGTAACCAACTTGTAGGACAAACGAACATAGGCCTAACTATATGATAGATTTCTCAACCACCGACATTTCTTTTAAACTTCACGCCCGTAGGCCTACGTCTAAATTAGCAATACACTGTCTAAATAAAAAAACAAATTATCCGAAACTCAAAACTAAAAAAAAGCGTTCAACAAAATTGAAAAATGAATACTTATATGCATAAGAATATTCATATAAAACACACACAGTACCAATAATTTATTAATTTAACAATAAACACAAATATAAAAAATAAGAAAATTGCTTTAAAATATTAAATTTTATAATACAAATATTAATTTAACAGTTAAAAGGGCTGATTAGATAAACAAGGATGGCAACAATTGAAATATTTAAATTGAATTTCAAATTGATTATTTGCTAAATGTATCATTCCTTCTGTCGGTGTAGTTTTTATATCCGAAAAGCGTATTAAGCAAAATAGTAACCTAACTTACTTTTAAAAGAAATTTTATATAATTGGAAACAAAAAATTGTGAATAATATAGTACGTATTCTTCATCATCGTCACCTTCAACAAGGATTAAACAAAAATCGGTATGGAGAACCATACATGACTTCCATGTTCTAAGATTTATGTTTAAAATCATATTCGAAATGCAATATTTCCATAGAAACTACTTCTTTCTATTTGTTTATCAAAATTAAGTACTTTACTCTTGTTAAAACATAAAACGTTGCTGGTAAACTACCTCTTTCTCTTAACCGATCTTCACCAAAATCAATAGGCCTTGAGTCCTCTACAACTCAGGCACATATGTAAAAAATATTTGATTCTGTTTGAATTTACGGCAGTTAGCGTTCATCATGAAAAAATCTCTCTTGTTACAAGTAAAATGTTGCAGGCAAACTACCCCTTTCCCTTAACCGATCTTCACAAAAATCCTCAAACCTTGAGATCTGTATAACTCAAAAAGGTATGCAAACGAGAAGTTGATTCGGTTTGAATTTACGGCAGTTATCGTTCGTCATAGAAAAAATTACCCTTGTTAAAACATAAAATGTTGCTGGTAAACTACCCTATTCCCTTAACCGATCTACACCAAAACCAGCAGGTCTTGAGAACTCTACAGTTCCGGGCTGTATGCAAAACATTATTTGATTCTGTTTGAATTTGCGGCTGTTATCGTTTGCCATAGAAAATACCCTTGTTAAAACATAAAACGTTGCAGGTAAACTACCCCTTTCCCTTAATCGATCTTCACCAAAAACAATAGGTCTTGAGTACTCTACAATTCAGGGCTGTATGCAAAAAGTTATTTGATTCTGTTTGAATTTGCGGCTATCGTTTGGCATAGAAAAAAATATACAGACACACACACAGACACTGTTCGAAAAATGACTTTTTTCATGTTTGAGTGTAGTACAATCAGAATCTGCAATAAACTCGAACACGATTTTTTTTGCCATCACCATAATTCCATTTCCTTAAGGAACATGGAAGTAAATATCGGTATGGAGAACTATACATAACTTCTATGTCCTATGATTTATGTTTAAAATCATATTCGAAATGAAATATTTCCATAGAAACTACTTCTTTCTACTTATTGCTTCAGCCTTAACCACAGTACTGTGGTCAATAACGTATACCACCTCACGTTTTCGCACTCGTTTTCACTGATGATGGCAGTCAATGACACTGCCGAAACGTCTGGTTTTTGCAGAAAACATTGGACTACGGCTAAACAGCCCGGGAAGGAATTTTAACAAAAAACTACTTCTTTGTTGCCGATAACGTAGTACACATAAAACATTCTCCCCTCACCCTTCAACTATAATTTTCATTTATAGAAAATTAACCCACCCCGTTCACCTAACCTCTTCATTTGTAGATATTTCATTTACGTTTCTACAGTGGATTATTATGAGCTTCTTATAAAGATACTTTATTTATCAAAATTAAGTACTTTACTCTTGTTAAAACATAAAACGTTGCTGGTAAACTACCCCTTTCTTTAAACCGATCTTCACCAAAATCAATAGACCTTCAGTCCTCTACAATGCAGGGATGCATGCAAAAAAATATTTGATTCTGTTTCAATTTGCGGCAGTTATCGTTTGTCACGAAAACATTTCTCTTGTTACAACATAACATGTTTCAGGTAAACTACCCCTTTCCCTTCACCGATCTTCACCAAAATGAACAGACCTTGAGGTCTCTACAATTGAGGAATGTCTGCAAAATATTATATTATTTTCTTTGAATTTACGGCAGTTATCGTTTGTCACAGAAAAAATTACCCTTGTTAAAACATAAAAAGTTGCTGGTAAACTACCCCTTTCCCTTAACCGATCTTCACCAAAATCAACCGACCTTTACTTCTTTTCAATTCAGGACGGCAGGCGAAAAGTATTTGATTCTCTTTGAATTTACGGCAGTTATCGTTCGGCATAAATAAATTACCCTTGTTAAAACATAAAATGTTGCTGGTAAACTACCCCTTTCCTTTACCGATTTTCACCAACACCAACAGGTCTTGAGAACTCCACATTTTAGGGCTGTATGCAAAATATTATATGATTCTGTTCGAATTTGCGGCTGTTATCGTTTGCCATTGAAAAAAATAACACAATAAAAAGAACCTAGTAATCACCTGTACACAGGTAGAAATCATAAAGAGATAGTAAAAGTGTCAAATAATAACCTGTAAAACATTGAAACCAGATAGCCAAAACGTAGAGGGTCCCATGTAACCTCAAGTTGGTTATAAATCAGCTTGTAATTAGCATAAAATAAGACCAAAACTATGTAAACTAGTGTAAGTTATAAAATAATGATAAAAGACATTGTACAGACGAACCTAGTGATACAATTTTTTTAATTAAAAGTGGTATGTGTGGTGTTTAATGCAAATACACAGACTGAAATTGGACAGAAAAGTGTACACATTAAACACGCCCAGAATTTTTATAATAATATAAACCAGTGAAGAACAATGTCATAAATGTGCAATATAATATGTATTAAAACTATTATAGTACACAATGATTATTATGAAAAACTAATTTAACCAGAATTAAGGAAAATTGAGGTCACTGTCTGACCACACTAGCTGCAAGAAGTATTGGTGAATTATTATCAATATCACATGTAATTATAAAAGAACAACCATTGAAAAACAACCTTTACACTGTAAAGACAATTTAGACTTTAAAGAACTACATAAAGATGGGTATATCATTAATTCATAATTAAATCAAAATAACATGGCATACTAAGACTATGAAAAATAAATTTTACGTTACGAACAAACAAATAATTGTATTCTAATGAAAACTAAGCTGTTTAGAAGTTGTAATGGACATCTTAGAATATCTATATCACTGTAAAAAAGTGAACAACACAAATTATGTCAATAAATAAAGTAAATCTAACTGACCATGCTCTAGTCCATAGAAAGCATGGGTCCAATATAGTAATTTTATTAATCTTAGGCAATCATTGTACTTGGAAATTACGAACTAAAATAGGTTAATTACAATTATAAATTCTCAGAATAGGTGAGTAGTTATATCTATTAACCATATGTTCTTAATCTAAAACTATAAATCTCGTCTGAAAATGTTCAACATTTTGAGGTTAACATTTTACAAAAAAGTAATCATCTTTAACCTGCTTATATTTAATTCAAAATTTAACAATAATAGTGTTTATTTGAATAAGGTCTTGGCGATAGTGTAATGGTGTAATTATTGATAAATGTGTAATTAGTTCAAAGAGCATTGCTGGATATTATGCTAACATAAGTAAGTAATTAATTAATACTAGGGCCTATACTTGCCTTAAATTCACTAAATTGCAATTGTATGAGCACTGGAATAAACTGTATAAAATTTTAATTAGCGAGTAATGCGATCGGCAGATTCTATCAACCTATCGCTTCAGAACTATAATAAAAGTCAGTTTGTGCCGAATCTAGTATCAGATAGGCGAAACACCAGTAATTAACAGCAGCGGTAAACGTTAAACGCAGTACTAATTTAGTGCGGTTTAATTAGTGCTGCACCCTTGCCGTGGACATAAGAAATACTACCGGTGAATAGAGAAAGCTCGATTGGTGCTGCATTCTGGTGCCTGGCTCTGTAGGCAAGCGAGGAGGCCGGATACAGTATCAAATAACTTTGTCTCGCTGAAATGGTAGCCTAGATCGGCAGCTTATTAAGTTACTCCGGTAAGATGAAGAAAATTTCGTCAACACACACTATGTCAGGCTAGATCTGTACACGACTGCGGTAAGTCTCGCCAATACTTTCATATTAATTGTATTTAATGTTTCACTAAAGAAAGACTTGTATAATAGGCCTAAATAAGTGGATTTCTGATAACCTGGATGCAACGCATGGCATTGTGCAATGAGTAATTTCAGGGTAGTATTTTTAAAAACCAATAAAACTATATTAAATTCACGTGTCCGAACTTCGGCACTAAAAGTCAAGGAAAAATAAATACAAAAAGTATTAGTTAAATAATGCAAACATCGATGGAAGCAGATTCCTATTAAGTACCTATGGTTATTGCACAATGCGTAATTCGGTCTAGTTGCATACAACTTTTACTAGTGTTGATAGTAAAACCTTATTCATATCAGGAAACTTACTGAGGCACCTTTTGAGAGTCATATAATCGCCAAGTGGTATTAATTATTATAGTAAAGAAGATGTAATCAGATTTAACCTTTCTTGACCACGTGGTACCAATATATTCAGACTATGTGTAAAGCCTATTAAAATTGTAACAAAAAATAATTAACTCACAAAAATTCAAACATGGTAACCCGCAAGGGTGAAGTTATTGTTATGAGGATTTACTGTACTAAATATTTTCAAATAGGGCCTGATGGCCAGATAACCTTGTCAAGTTTTATATTTAGGTAGCTCTAAAGCTATGTTGAGATTATATATGGATTTTTGGGGGGTGTGCGAACTTCTCTGGGCATTGTGTTGTGTACTCTGGCTAATAGAATGTTGTGTAATTAGGGTCCTCCGAACAAGTCGAGAAAATGCCCAACAACATGACCTGAACATGAACAACTAGAACTTCTCTCTCATTTCATATACCGGAGGAATAGCCAGGAAGCCACACCAACACCTGTAATGTAGGCCACGAGATTGCCACCTCACCCCAATGGACAAAAATCAGGTGATACCAAACCATTACATTATTTTTACGTAAGGATGCACTAAAAAGACCCAGTGAACCAGTTCTATCAATCAACCACAACACTTTCAAGTTTTTAAACATTTAATTGGATCCCCAATTAACGGGACAGTATAGTGTGTGAACTGGGTGTGAAATCAATTGAAAATTTTATTAATTTGTTGTAAAATTGTCAGCTCAGAGGCTGGCATGTATCTTAGACAGTTCTACATTCAAACGTATAATTCCCTCTTATTTCAGTATATGTGTTTAATTACAGCTTTTAAATCATTCATTCTATTTGTAATTTCTTGGGGTCAATTTAGTGTTCATTTTATATATATATTTTTCTAAATTTTAAATTCAGTTTGGTTCATATGGTATAGAAATTTCTGGGGTAGTTAGGTGGATTTTCACAAGTTTAATCCTGAATGGGCGTATGTCCATACAGTATTAAA
This sequence comes from Magicicada septendecula, assembly GCA_034769895.1. Classification (NCBI taxonomy): domain Eukaryota; kingdom Metazoa; phylum Arthropoda; class Insecta; order Hemiptera; family Cicadidae; genus Magicicada; species Magicicada septendecula. The sequence goes on along the minus strand of CM068369.1, from coordinate 280,336,039 downwards.
CGTTTTGGTGAGACATGTTGAATAATGCACCGACTGGCAAACGAACATGTCGGTCTCTGGGCCAAAAGTACTTTTTAAAAGGGTTATAATATTCATGACATATTTCTATTTTCACTACTTAGCAATGTTTCTATATATATAAATTCTATTAATTAATTATGATAACTGGGGGGTGTTCATTGTTTTCTAAATTTTTATTTCTCACCGTATAAGAGCCCAGTGGGCAGAATTTTATAACTGTATTAGGCACTTGGCCAAACATTGGAATTTATTATGTCCTGGGGACTACTGGAGTTGCATAAGCATTATCTAAAACACATGTCATGTGTTATGAACCAATTAAGTTTTGTAATCGTAACATGGATGTCCATAAAAGAATTAATAATATACCTCATGGGGGTAAGAAAAGGGCGTGGCAAGAGATATTTGTATAATTGTATTGTATTGTGGAACATGTGATGTATTGTACATTTGTGTGTGTATTTTGGGGGGTTATATGTATTGTACATTTAGGTGTATTTTTGGTGGGGAGTTTAGATATAGGGTTTTTAGAAAAGAAAGATGAAACATAGGATTATATATCCTTTTAATTTTAATAACAAGAATTTATTCTATCTCAATTAATTTTTGCTGAATATTTCTTCTAAGAAAGTAATTTATTTTAATTAACTTTAGTAACAAACCTATGGAGTTGCCACTATTTAATTTTAATTAATTTGTTTGAGAATTTGTTATCATAAGTAATATTATCAAGAAGTCTATAAAAATTATCTCCATTAATTTCAATGGATCATTTTAAAGAGAACTTGAAGAATAAATTTTATATTATTAATATTTTACAGGAAAATTTATTTCAAGAATAGTAATGATTTTAAATTTTAATTCATTTTAAAGAGAGATAGCAAATATATTTTATAGGTGTTAATAAATATTTTCAGGTGACCTTGTTGAAAGAGTATAAATTATTTTAAATGACAATTTAAGGGAATAATAGATTATGACTGTTGTGTTTATTGATTTTGTTATTAATATTGTTTTCAAATGGAGATAGAATAATAAAAGGGTTTTATTAATTGTTTAATTTATGAGTTTTCATTTCAAGTCCCGTCTCACTGAATCCAGCGAATTTTTGGCTTCTCTAGGCTTTGGTCTAGTTCTAATTAACTTGTGGCCCCTCTTTTCAAAAAAAAAATAACCTTTTTTTTAATTGCCTAAATTAAAGAGGGGTTACATTTGGTAGCAGAGCGTGGTTTCGATCCACGGACCTCTGGGTTATGGGCCCAGCACGCTTGGAGAGTAAGGAAACTTCGAAGGTTCCAGAGGAATTACCAGTACCTAATAGAGTAGTGGAGGAAGAAGGTGAAGAGAAAGAAGAAAAGCGAGGTGACTTCTGTGGATCAATAAAAGACAACAAGAACACGTCTGTTGATATTGAATTACAGGACTCAGAGAGGACGTCATGGTTGAATCCATGTGCCGCAGAATTTGTTCCGGTATCTCCATTTCAGTTCATGGCGGAACCAGATCCGGTAACATCATCATCGCCTACGACGGGAGATGAGAAGTCACTTGATGGTGGAGCTTTACCATCGTTAGTAGAATTTAATTTAGACATTGCACCTGGACCTGGACAGCTGGATTCAAGGGTGGGAAAGGTTGAGGAAGTTGTAGTTGTTGAGAGTGGTGAAGAAGAGGAATCGAAGGAGGAGGCAGAAGAGTGGTCTGCACGTGCTACGCAGGGGAGTATAAGTGTAAGTGTTAGGGAGGCTGCAAGTGTTTCTGAGGTTGCGGATGGACAAGGGCATGTCCAGGCTGCAAGTGTGGTAGAAGTAGATGAGGTAGAAGTTGAGGAGAAACTGGGTGGCAGCGTTGTGGAGTGTGTGAGTGAGAATGAGGTAGTGTGAAGATGTGCAGACGCCTTCTGTAAGTAGTGTTGAGGATTCCGAGGAATGGAAAGAAGTTTCGGGCGGACCTGGTGAGCAACTAGAGGATGAAGATGTGCAGTGTAATGATGGTGATTTGGATTATGTAGAGGAAGAAAAGGAAGAGATGGAAGAAAGAGAAACAGGGGAAATTGTAGAAGAGAAGAAGGTAGAAGCAGAGGAGTTAGAGGTTGGGGATAATCCAAATCAGGGTAAGAGTATTCAGGTAAGTTACCTTGAGTATAATTCAGAAGAAACAAATCCGTACAGCTCAAAAGGAGATAGTTTCTCAGAGAATGGTGTCCAAAAGGAACGAGTTCCTAAAGTTCGTCACAAAAAAGTGACAAGTAGCGGTTAACGGGTAGCGGGTAGATGTTCCCCACAGTCCCAGTGGTGTTCATCTACTTCAGGGTTGCGCCCCTGCCTCCGCGAGCCTTGGTTTTCTCCACCCATCCTTATTTTCGGAGGGAACCATGTCCTTATCGTTAGTCCTAGCTATTGACCTTTTAAGGATCCTTGCCCTTTTCATCTTCCCAATTTTCCTACCCCTCCCCTTAAAAACAAAATAAAAACCAAAAAAGACAAAACAAAATTAGAAAGGAAAAGGAAACAAAAAAAATTATAAAAGGAAAAAGGAAAAATATTAGAAAAGAAGTTAGTTGGAAGAGTTGTGACTAGGTTGGTGTAGTTTTCATTGTTCTTTGTTGTAGTTATTGCTGATTTTGTAGGGTCCTGGCCATGCCGCATTCCCTGGTTGTTTCCCTGGTAGGTTAGTTTGATTAAGTGTAGGTTGTTCGACGTTGTCGTGTTGAAGTAAACCCCCCTTGATAGTTATGCAGAATTGAAGAGTAAATGAAGGGATTGATGTTCGCGTGCCCTCTATGCGGTTTTCTCTGTCCGGCTAATAGGGGCCGTCCGCCCTACTGTAGGGATGTTTTTTTTTGGGCCAGGCTAATATGTCAAGGATAGGATGCCTTGTTTTGCAGCATATGGCTGGTTAGTCCAGATGTGGACAGTAGTGTTATGGGCACTCACATATCAAGGTAATAGATACCTTGTTTTGGTCTTCGGACGCGTATGTGAGTGGCAGCAGGAGAAGTAGATGGTGGTCACCAGAGAGTGAGACGTGTTGGGGCGGTCCTGTGGGGTTGGCCTGGCGGAGAGGGTCGCGTGGGGATGGTTGTAGTGGCGTTGAGATTTTTCAGTCCTGTGAGAAGGGGGGTAGTTGTTGTCCTGAGTGGGTATTAGTTTGGGTCTCAGTTTGGGAGGCCTTGGGAGGTCAGAATTCAGACGGTGCTCTTGATTTCGACGTCTTTCGTCTTTTCTCCTTCTTTCTCTTGTGCTGGATGCTGACCCTGATCAAGTCGTCAAGCAGTACCCTCACACCCTACACTTCTTCTTCTTTCCTGTTACTTCGTTTTCACCCTGAGCCTCTGTTCTCCCAAGAGCGGTTAAATTTCTGAGATTACCCAAGACAGCCAATAGAGATTTCCTAGGACTAGCCAAGGGGCTGTGAGTTAGCCTTGGGGAAACTATGTTGCCCTTTTGGGGTGAGGGTGTGCTGAATCTAGTATCAGATCGGCGAAACACCAGTAATTAACAGCAGCGGTAAACGTTAAACGCAGTACTAATTTAGAGCGGTTTAATTAGTGCTGCACCCTTGCCGTGGACATAAGAAATACTACCGGTGAATAGAGAAAGCTCGATTGGTGCTGCATTCTGGTGCCTGGCTCTGTAGGCAAGCGAGGAGGCCGGATACAGTATCAAATAACTTTGTCTCGCTGAAATGGTAGCCTAGATCGGCAGCTTATTAGGTTACTCCGGTAAGATGAAGAAAATTTCGTCAACACACACTATGTCAGGCTAGATCTGTACACGACTGCGGTAAGTCTCGCCAATACTTTCATATTAATTGTATTTAATGTTTCACTAAAGAAAGACTTGTATAATAGGCCTAAATAAGTGGATTTCTGATAACCTGGATGCAACGCATGGCATTGTGCAATGAGTAATTTCAGGGTAGTATTTTTAAAAACCAATAAAACTATATTAAATTCACGTGTCCGAACTTCGGCACTAGAAGTCAAGGAAAAATAAATACAAAAAGTATTAGTTAAATAATGCAAACATCGATGGAAGCAGATTCCTATTAAGTACCTATGGTTATTGCACAATGCGTAATTCGGTCTAGTTGCATACAACTTTTACTAGTGTTGATAGTAAAACCTTATTCATATCAGGAAACTTACTGAGGCACCTTTTGAGAGTCATAAAATCGCCAAATGGTATTAATTAATATAGTAAAGAAGATGTAATCAGATTTAACCTTTCTTGACCATGTGGTACCAATATATTCAGATTATGTGTAAAGCCTATTAAAATTGTAACAAAAAATAATTAACCCTCAAAAATTCAAACATGGTAACCCGCATGGGTGAAGTTATTGTTATGAGGATTTACTGTACTAAATATTTTCAAATAGGGCCTGATGGCCAGATAACCTTGTCAAGCTTTATATTTAGGTAGCTCTAAAGCTATGTTGAGATTATATATGGATTTTTGGGGGGTGTGCGAACTTCTCTGGGCATTGTGTTGTGTACTCTGGCTAATAGAATGTTGTGTAATTAGGGTCCTCCGAACAAGTCGAGAAAATGCCCAACAACATGACCTGAACATGAACAACTAGAACTTCTCTCTCATTTCATCTACCGGAGGAATAGCCAGGAAGCCACACCAACACCTGTAATGTAGGCCACGAGATTGCCACCTCACCCCCATGGACAAAAATCAGGTGATACCAAACCATTACATTATTTTTACGTAAGGATGCACTAAAAAGACCCAGTGAACCAGTTCTATCAATCAACCACAACACTTTCAAGTTTTTAAACATTTAATTGTATCCCCAATTAACGGGTCAGTATAGTGTGTGAACTGGGTGTGAAATCAATTGTAAATTTTATTAATTTGTTGTAAAATTGTCAGCTCAGAGGCTAGCATGTATCTTAGACAGTTCTACATTCAAACGTATAATTCCCTCTTATTTCAGTATATGTGTTTCATTACAGCTTTTAAATCATTCATTCAATTTGTAATTTCTTGTGGTCAATTTAGTGTTCATTTTATATATATATTTTTCTAAATTTTAAATTCAGTTTGGTTCATATGGTATAGAAATTTCTGGGGTAGTTAGGTGGATTTTCACAAGTTTAATCCTGAATGGGTGTATGTCCATACAGTATTAAACGTGTTGGCGAGACATGTTGAATAATGCACCGACTGGCAAACGAACATGTCGGTCTCTGGGCCAAAAGTACTTTTTAAAAGGGTTATAATATTCATGACATATTTCTATTTTCACTACTTAGCAATGTTTCTATATATATAAATTCTATTAATTAATTATGATAACTGGGGGGTGTTCATTGTTTTCTAAATTTTTATTTCTCACCGTATAAGAGCCCAGTGGGCAGAATTTTATAACTGTATTAGGCACTTGGCCAAACATTGGAAATTATTATGTCCTGGGGACTACTGGAGTTGCATAAGCATTATCTAAAACACATGTCATGTGTTATGAACCAATTAAGTTTTGTAATCGTAACATGGATGTCCATAAAAGAATTAATAATATACCTCATGGGGGTAAGAAAAGGGCGTGGCAAGAGATATTTGTATAATTGTATTGTATTGTGGAACATGTGATGTATTGTACATTTGTGTGTGTATTTTGGGGGGTTATATGTATTGTACATTTAGGTGTATTTTTGGTGGGGAGTTTAGATATAGGGTTTTTAGAAAAGAAAGATGAAACATAGGATTATATATCCTTTTAATTTTAATAACAAGAATTTATTCTATCTCAATTAATTTTTGCTGAATATTTCTTCTAAGAAAGTAATTTATTTTAATTAACTTTAGTAACAAACCTATGGAGTTGCCACTATTTAATTTTAATTAATTTGTTTGAGAATTTGTTATCATAAGTAATATTATCAAGAAGTCTATAAAAATTATCTCCATTAATTTCAATGGATCATTTTAAAGAGAACTTAGAGAATAAATTTTATATTATTAATATTTTACAGGAAAATTTATTTCAAGAATAGTAATGATTTTAAATTTTAATTCATTTTAAAGAGAGATAGCAAATATATTTTATAGGTGTTAATAAATATTTTCAGGTGACCTTGTTGAAAGAGTATAAATTATTTTAAATGACAATTTAAGGGAATAATAGATTATGACTGTTGTGTTTATTGATTTTGTTATTAATATTGTTTTCAAATGGAGATAGAATAATAAAAGGGTTTTATTAATTGTTTAATTTATGAGTTTTCATTTCAAGTCCCGTCTCACTGAATCCAGCGAATTTTTGGCTTCTCTAGGCTTTGGTCTAGTTCTAATTAACTTGTGGCCCCTCTTTTCAAAAAAAAAATAACCTTTTTTTTAATTGCCTAAATTAAAGAGGGGTTACATTTGGTAGCAGAGCGTGGTTTCGATCCACGGACCTCTGGGTTATGGGCCCAGCACGCTTGGAGAGTAAGGAAACTTCGAAGGTTCCAGAGGAATTACCAGTACCTAATAGAGTAGTGGAGGAAGAAGGTGAAGAGAAAGAAGAAAAGCGAGGTGACTTCTGTGGATCAATAAAAGACAAGAAGAACACGTCTGTTGATATTGAATTACAGGACTCAGAGAGGACGTCATGGTTGAATCCATGTGCCGCAGAATTTGTTCCGGTATCTCCATTTCAGTTCATGGCGGAACCAGATCCGGTAACATCATCATCGCCTACGACGGGAGATGAGAAGTCACTTGATGGTGGAGCTTTACCATCGTTAGTAGAATTTAATTCAGACATTGCACCTGGACCTGGACAGCTGGATTCAAGGGTGGGAAAGGTTGAGGAAGTTGTAGTTGTTGAGAGTGGTGAAGAAGAGGAATCGAAGGAGGAGGCAGAAGAGTGGTCTGCACGTGCTACGCAGGGGAGTATAAGTGTAAGTGTTAGGGAGGCTGCAAGTGTTTCTGAGGTTGCGGATGGACAAGGGCATGTCCAGGCTGCAAGTGTGGTAGAAGTAGATGAGGTAGAAGTTGAGGAGAAACTGGGTGGCAGCGTTGTGGAGTGTGTGAGTGAGAATGAGGTAGTGTGAAGATGTGCAGACGCCTTCTGTAAGTAGTGTTGAGGATTCCGAGGAATGGAAAGAAGTTTCGGGCGGACCTGGTGAGCAACTAGAGGATGAAGATGTGCAGTGTAATGATGGTGATTTGGATTATGTAGAGGAAGAAAAGGAAGAGATGGAAGAAAGAGAAACAGGGGAAATTGTAGAAGAGAAGAAGGTAGAAGCAGAGGAGTTAGAGGTTGGGGATAATCCAAATCAGGGTAAGAGTATTCAGGTAAGTTACCTTGAGTATAATTCAGAAGAAACAAATCCGTACAGCTCAAAAGGAGATAGTTTCTCAGAGAATGGTGTCCAAAAGGAACGAGTTCCTAAAGTTCGTCACAAAAAAGTGACAAGTAGCGGTTAACGGGTAGCGGGTAGATGTTCCCCACAGTCCCAGTGGTGTTCGTCTACTTCAGGGTTGCGCCCCTGCCTCCGCGAGCCTTGGTTTTCTCCACCCATCCTTATTTTCGGAGGGAACCATGTCCTTATCGTTAGTCCTAGCTATTGACTTTTAAGGATCCTTGCCCTTTTCATCTTCCCAATTTTCCTACCCCTCCCCTTAAAAACAAAATAAAAACCAAAAAAGACAAAACAAAATTAGAAAGGAAAAGGAAACAAAAAAAATTATAAAAGGAAAAAAGAAAAATATTAGAAAAGAAGTTAGTTGGAAGAGCTGTGACTAGGTTGGTGTAGTTTTCATTGTTCTTTGTTGTAGTTATTGCTGATTTTGTAGGGTCCTGGCCATGCCGCATTCCCTGGTTGTTTCCCTGGTAGGTTAGTTTGATTAAGTGTAGGTTGTTCGACGTTGTCGTGTTGAAGTAAACCCCCCTTGATAGTTATGCAGAATTGAAGAGTAAATGAAGGGATTGATGTTCGCGTGCCCTCTATGCGGTTTTCTCTGTCCGGCTAATAGGGGCCGTCCGCCCTAGTGTAGGGATGTTTTTTTTTGGGCCAGGCTAATATGTCAAGGATAGGATGCCTTGTTTTGCAGCATATGGCTGGTTAGTCCAGATGTGGACAGTAGTGTTATGGGCACTCACATATCAAGGTAATAGATACCTTGTTTTGGTCTTCGGACGCGTATGTGAGTGGCAGCAGGAGAAGTAGATGGTGGTCACCAGAGAGTGAGACGTGTTGGGGCGGTCCTGTGGGGTTGGCCTGGCGGAGAGGGTCGCGTGGGGATGGTTGTAGTGGCGTTGAGATTTTTCAGTCCTGTGAGAAGGGGGGTAGTTGTTGTCCTGAGTGGGTATTAGTTTGGGTCTCAGTTTGGGAGGCCTTGGGAGGTCAGAATTCAGACGGTGCTCTTGATTTCGACGTCTTTCGTCTTTTCTCCTTCTTTCTCTTGTGCTGGATGCTGACCCTGATCAAGTCGTCAAGCAGTACCCTCACACCCTACACTTCTTCTTCTTTCCTGTTACTTCGTTTTCACCCTGAGCCTCTGTTCTCCCAAGAGCGGTTAAATTTCTGAGATTTCCCAAGACAGCCAATAGAGATTTCCTAGGACTAGCCAAGGGGCTGTGAGTTAGCCTTGGGGAAACTATGTTGCCCTTTTGGGGTGAGGGTGTGCTGAATCTAGTATCAGATCGGCGAAACACCAGTAATTACCAGCAGCGGTAAACGTTAAACGCAGTACTAATTTAGAGCGGTTTAATTAGTGCTGCACCCTTGCCGTGGACATAAGAAATACTACCGGTGAATAGAGAAAGCTCGATTGGTGCTGCATTCTGGTGCCTGGCTCTGTAGGCAAGCGAGGAGGCCGGATACAGTATCAAATAACTTTGTCTCGCTGAAATGTTAGCCTAGATCGGCAGCTTATTAGGTTACTCCGGTAAGATGAAGAAAATTTCGTCAACACACACTATGTCAGGCTAGATCTGTACACGACTGCGGTAAGTCTCGCCAATACTTTCATATTAATTGTATTTAATGTTTCACTAAAGAAAGACTTGTATAATAGGCCTAAATAAGTGGATTTCTGATAACCTGGATGCAACGCATGGCATTGTGCAATGAGTAATTTCAGGGTAGTATTTTTAAAAACCAATAAAACTATATTAAATTCACGTGTCCGAACTTCGGCACTAGAAGTCAAGGAAAAATAAATACAAAAAGTATTAGTTAAATAATGCAAACATCGATGGAAGCAGATTCCTATTAAGTACCTATGGTTATTGCACAATGCGTAATTCGGTCTAGTTGCATACAACTTTTACTAGTGTTGATAGTAAAACCTTATTCATATCAGGAAACTTACTGAGGCACCTTTTGAGAGTCATAAAATCGCCAAATGGTATTAATTAATATAGTAAAGAAGATGTAATCAGATTTAACCTTTCTTGACCATGTGGTACCAATATATTCAGACTACGTGTAAAGCCTATTAAAATTGTAACAAAAAATAATTAACCCTCAAAAATTCAAACATGGTAACCCGCATGGGTGAAGTTATTGTTATGAGGATTTACTGTACTAAATATTTTCAAATAGGGCCTGATGGCCAGATAACCTTGTCAAGCTTTATATTTAGGTAGCTCTAAAGCTATGTTGAGATTATATATGGATTTTTGGGGGGTGTGCGAACTTCTCTGGGCATTGTGTTGTGTACTCTGGCTAATAGAATGTTGTGTAATTAGGGTCCTCCGAACAAGTCGAGAAAATGCCCAACAACATGACCTGAACATGAACAACTAGAACTTCTCTCTCATTTCATCTACCGGAGGAATAGCCAGGAAGCCACACCAACACCTGTAATGAAGGCCACGAGATTGCCACCTCACCCCCATGGACAAAAATCAGGTGATACCAAACCATTACATTATTTTTACGTAAGGATGCACTAAAAAGACCCAGTGAACCAGTTCTATCAATCAACCACAACACTTTCAAGTTTTTAAAGATTTAATTGTATCCCCAATTAACGGGACAGTATAGTGTGTGAACTGGGTGTGAAATCAATTGTAAATTTTATTAATTTGTTGTAAAATTGTCAGCTCAGAGGCTAGCATGTATCTTAGACAGTTCTACATTCAAACGTATAATTCCCTCTTATTTCAGTATATGTGTTTCATTACAGCTTTTAAATCATTCATTCAATTTGTAATTTCTTGTGGTCAATTTAGTGTTCATTTTATATATATATTTTTCTAAATTTTAAATTCAGTTTGGTTCATATGGTATAGAAATTTCTGGGGTAGTTAGGTGGATTTTCACAAGTTTAATCCTGAATGGGTGTATGTCCATACAGTATTAAACGTGTTGGTGAGACATGTTGAATAATGCACCGACTGGCAAACGAACATGTCGGTCTCTGGGCCAAAAGTACTTTTTAAAAGGGTTATAATATTCATGACATATTTCTATTTTCACTACTTAGCAATGTTTCTATATATATAAATTCTATTAATTAATTATGATAACTGGGGGGTGTTCATTGTTTTCTAAATTTTTATTTCTCACCGTATAAGAGCCCAGTGGGCAGAATTTTATAACTGTATTAGGCACTTGGCCAAACATTGGAAATTATTATGTCCTGGGGACTACTGGAGTTGCATAAGCATTATCTAAAACACATGTCATGTGTTATGAACCAATTAAGTTTTGTAATCGTAACATGGATGTCCATAAAAGAATTAATAATATACCTCATGGGGGTAAGAAAAGGGCGTGGCAAGAGATATTTGTATAATTGTATTGTATTGTGGAACATGTGATGTATTGTACATTTGTGTGTGTATTTTGGGGGGTTATATGTATTGTACATTTAGGTGTATTTTTGGTGGGGAGTTTAGATATAGGGTTTTTAGAAAAGAAAGATGAAACATAGGATTATATATCCTTTTAATTTTAATAACAAGAATTTATTCTATCTCAATTAATTTTTGCTGAATATTTCTTCTAAGAAAGTAATTTATTTTAATTAACTTTAATAACAAGCCTATGGAGTTGCCACTATTTAATTTTAATTAATTTGTTTGAGAATTTGTTATCATAAGTAATATTATCAAGAAGTCTATAAAAATTATCTTCATTAATTTCAATGCATCATTTTAAAGAGAACTTAGAGAATAAATTTTATATTATCAATATTTTACAGGAAAATTTATTTCAAGAATAGTAATGATTTTAAATTTTAATTCATTTTAAAGAGAGATAGCAAATATATTTTATAGGTGTTAATAAATATTTTCAGGTGACCTTGTTGAAAGAGTATAAATTATTTTAAATGACAATTTAAATGAATAATAGATTATGACTGTTGTGTTTATTGATTTTGTTATTAATATTGTTTTCAAATGGAGATAGAATAATAAAAGGGTTTTATTAATTGTTTAATTTATGAGTTTTCATTGCAAGTCCCGTCTCACTGAATCCAGCGAATTTTTGGCTTCTCTAGGCTTTGGTCTAGTTCTAATTAACTTGTGGCCCCTCTTTTCAAAAAAAAATTTTTTCAAAAAAAAAATAACCTTTTTTTTAATTTCCTAAGTTAAAGAGGGGTTACATTTGGTAGCAGAGCGTGGTTTCGATCCACGGACCTCTGGGTTATGGGCCCAGCACGCTTGGAGAGTAAGGAAACTCCGAAGGTTCCAGAGGAATTACCAGTACCTAATAGAGTAGTGGAGGAAGAAGGTGAAGAGAAAGAAGAAAAGCGAAGTGACTTCTGTGGATCAATACAAGACAACAAGAACACGTCTGTTGATATTGAATTACAGGACTCAGAGAGGACGTCATGGTTGAATCCAGTTGCCGCAGAATTTGTTCCGGTATCTCCATTTCAGTTCATGGCGGATCCAGATCCGGTAACACATCATCGCCTACGACGGGAGATGAGAAGTCACTTGATGGTGGAGCTTTACCATCGTTAGTAGAATTTAATTTAGACATTGCACCTGGACCTGGACAGCTGGATTCCAGGGTGGGAAAGGTTGAGGAAGTTGTAGTTGCTGAGAGTGGTGAAGAAGAGGAATCGAAGGAGGAGGCAGAAGAGTGGTCTGCACGTGCTACGCAGGGGAGTATAAGTTTAAGTGTTAGGGAGGCTGCAAGTGTTTCTGAGGTTGCGGATGGACAAGGGCATGTCCAGGCTGCAAGTGTGGTAGAAGTAGATGAGGTAGAAGTTGAGGAGAAACTGGGTGGCAGCGTTGTGGAGTGTGTGAGTGAGAATGAGGTAGTGTGAAAATGTGCAGACGGCTTCTGTAAGTAGTGTTGAGGATTCCGAGGAATGGAAAGAAGTTTCGGGCGGACCTGGTGAGCAACTAGAGGATGAAGATGTGCAGTGTCATGATGGTGATTTGGATTATGTAGAGGAAGAAAAGGAAGAGATGGAAGAAAGAGAAACAGGGGAAATTGTAGAAGAGAAGAAGGTAGAAGCAGAGGAGTTAGAGGTTGAGAATAATCCAAATCAGGGTAAGAGTAGTCAGGTAAGTTACCTTGAGTATAATTCAGAAGAAACAAATCCGTACAGCTCAAAACGAGTTAGTTTCTCAAAGAATGGTGTCCAAAAGGAACGAGTTCCTAAAGTTCGTCACAAAAAGGTGAGAAGTAGCGGTTAACGGGTAGCGGGTAGATGTTACCCACAGTCCCAGTGGTGATCATCTACTTCAGGGTTGCGCCCCTGCCTCCGCGAGCCTTGGTTTTTTCCACCCATCCTTATTTTCGGAGGGAACCATGTCCTTATCGTTAGTCCTAGCTATTGACCTTTTAAGGATCCTTACCCTTTTCATCTTCCCAATTTTCCTACCCCTCCCCTTAAAAACAAAATAAAAACCAAAAAACAAAAAACAAAATTAGAAAGGAAAAGAAACAAAAAAATTAGAAAAGGAAAAAAGAAAAATATTAGAAAAGAAGTTAGTTGGAAGAGCTGTGACTAGGTTGGTGTAGTTTTCATTGTTCTTTGTTGTAGTTATTGCTGATTTTGTAGGGTCCTGGCCATGCCGCATTCCCTGGTTGTTTCCCTGGTAGGTTAGTTTGATTAAGTGTAGGTTGTTCGACGTTGTCGTGTTGAAGTAAACCCCCCTTGATAGTTATGCAGAATTGAAGAGTAAATGAAGGGATTGATGTTCGCGTGCCCTCTATGCGGTTTTCTCTGTCCGGCTAATAGGGGCCGTCCGCCCTAGTGTAGGGATGTTTTTTTTTGGGCCAGGCTAATATGTCAAGGATAGGATGCCTTGTTTTGCAGCATATGGCTGGTTAGTCCAGATGTGGACAGTAGTGTTATGGGCACTCACATATCAAGGTAATAGATACCTTGTTTTGGTCTTCGGACGCGTATGTGAGTGGCAGCAGGAGAAGTAGATGGTGGTCACCAGAGAGTGTGACGTGTTGGGGTGGTCCTGTGGGGTTGGCTTGGCGGAGAGGGTCGCGTGGGGATGGTTGCAGTGGCGTTGAGATTTTTCAGTCCTGTGAGAAGGGGGGGTAGTTGTTGTCCTGAGTGGGTATTAGTTTGGGTCCCAGTTTGGGAGGCCTTGGGAGGTCAGAATTCAGACGGTGCTCTTGATTTCGACGTCTTTCGTCTTTTCTCCTTCTTTCTCTTGTGCTGGATGCTGACCCTGATCAAGTCATCAAGCAGTACCCTCACACCCTACACTTCTTCTTCTTCCCTGTTACTTCGTTTTCACCTGTTCTCTCAAGAGCGGTTAAATTTCTGAGATTTCCCAAGACAGCCAATAGAGATTTCCTAGGACTAGCCAAGGGGCTGTGAGTTAGCCTTGGGGCAACTATGTTGCCCTTTTGGAGTGAGGGTGTGCCGAATCTAGTATCAGATCGGCGAAACACCAGTAATTAACAGCAGCGGTAAACGTTAAACGCAGTACTAATTTAGAGCGGTTTAATTAGTGCTGCACCCTTGCCGTGGACATAAGAAATACTACCGGTGAATAGAGAAAGCTCGATTGGTGCTGCATTCTGGTGCCTGGCTCTGTAGGCAAGCGAGGAGGCCGGATACAGTATCAAATAACTTTGTCTCGCTGAAATGGTAGCCTAGATCGGCAGCTTATTAAGTTACTCCGGTAAGATGAAGAAAATTTCGTCAACCATCCTTCACACTATGTCAGGCTAGATCTGTACACGACTGCGGTAAGTCTCGCCAATACTTTCATATTAATTGTATTTAATGTTTCACTAAAGAAAGACTTGTATAATAGGCCTAAATAAGTGGATTTCTGATAACCTGGATGCAACGCATTGCATTGTGCAATGAGTAATTTCAGGGTAGTATTTTTAAAAACCAATAAAATTATATTAAATTCACGTGTCCGAACTTCGGCACTAATAGTCAAGGAAAAATAAATACAAAAAGTATTAGTTAAATAATGCAAACACCGATGGAAGCAGATTCCTATTAAGTACCTATGATTATTGCACAATGCGTAATTCGGTCTAGTTGCATACAACTTTTACGAGTATTGATAGTAAAACCTTATTCATATCAGGAAACTTACTGAGGCACCTTTCGAGAGTCATATAATCGCCAAATGGTATTAATTAATATAGTAAAGAAGATGTAATCAGATTTAACCTTTCTTGACCACGTGGTACCAATATATTCAGACTATGTGTAAAGCCTATTAAAATTGTAACAAAAAATAATTAACTCTCAAAAATTCAAACATGGTAACCCGCATGGGTGAAGTTATTGTTATGAGGATTTACTGTACTAAATATTTTCAAATAGGGCCTGATGGCCAGATAACCTTGTCAAGTTTTATATGTAGGTAGCTCTATAGCTATGTTGAGATTATTTATGGATTTTTGGGGGGTGTGCGAACTTCTCTGGGCATTGTGTTGTGTACATTAGCATTAGCATTCTGGCTAATAGAATGTTGTGTAATTAGGGTCCTCCGAACAAGTCGAGAAAATGCCCAACAACATGACCTGAACATGAACAACTAGAACTTCTCTCTCATTTCATCTACCGGAGGAATAGCTAGGAAGCCACACCAACACCTGTAATGTAGGCCACGAGATTGCCACCTCACCCCAATGGACAAAAATCAGGTGATACCAAACCATTACATTATTTTTACGTAAGGATGCACTCAAAAGACCCAGTGAACCAGTTCTATCAATCAACCACAACACTTTCAAGTTTTTAAACATTTAATTGTATCCCCAATTAACGGGACAGTATAGTGTGTGAACTGGGTGTGAAATCAATTGTAAATTTTATTAATTTGTTGTAAAATTGTCAGCTTAGAGGCTAGCATGTATCTTAGACAGTTCTACATTCAAACGTATAATTCCCTCTTATTTCAGTATATGTGTTTCATTACAGCTTTTAAATCATTCATTCAATTTGTAATTTCTTGTGGTCAATTTAGTGTTCATTTTATATATATATTTTTCTAAATTTTAAATTCAGTTTGGTTCATATGGTATAGAAATTTCTGGGGTAGTTAGGTGGATTTTCACAAGTTTAATCCTGAATGGGTGTATGTCCATACAGTATTAAACGTGTTGGTGAGACATGTTGAATAATGCACCGACTGGCAAACGAACATGTCGGTCTCTGGGCCAAAAGTACTTTTTAAAAGGGTTATAATATTCATGACATATTTCTATTTTCACTACTTAGCAATGTTTCTATATATATAAATTCTATTAATTAATTATGATAACTGGGGGGTGTTCATTGTTTTCTAAATTTTTATTTCTCACCGCATAAGAGTCCAGTGGGCAGAATTTTATAACTGTATTAGGCACTTGGCCAAACATTGGAATTTATTATGTCCTGGGGACTACTGGAGTTGCATAAGCATTATCTAAAACACATGTCATGTGTTATGAACCAATTAAGTTTTGTAATCCTAACATGGATGTCCATAAAAGAATTAATAATATACCTCATGGGGGTAAGAAAAGGGCGTGGCAAGAGATCTTTGTATAATTGTATTGTATTGTGGAACATGTGATGTATTGTACATTTGTGTGTGTATTTTGGGGGGTTATATGTATTGTACATTTAGGTGTATTTTTGGTGGGGAGTTTAGATATAGGGTTTTTAGAAATGAAAGATGAAACATAGGATTATATATCCTTTTAATTTTAATAACAAGAATTTATTCTATCTCAATTAATTTTTGCTGAATATTTCTTCTAAGAAAGTAATTTATTTTAATTAACTTTAATAACAAGCCTATGGAGTTGCCACTATTTAATTTTAATTAATTTGTTTGAGAATTTGTTATCATAAGTAATATTATCAAGAAGTCTATAAAAATTATCTCCATTAATTTCAATGGATCATTTTAAAGAGAACTTAGAGAATAAATTTTATATTATTAATATTTTACAGGAAACTTTATTTCAAGAATAGTAATGATTTTAAATTTTAATTCATTTTAAAGAGAGATAGCAAATATATTTTATAGGTGTTAATAAATATTTTCAGGTGACCTTGTTGAAAGTGTATAAATTATTTTAAATGACAATTTAAGGGAATAATAGATTATGACTCTTGTGTTTATTGATTTTGTTATTAATATTGTTTTCAAATAAAGATAGAATAATAAAAGGGTTTTATTAATTGTTTAATTTATGAGTTTTCATTGCAAGTCCCGTCTCACTGAATCCAGCGAATTTTTGGCTTCTCTAGGCTTTGGTCTAGTTCTAATTAACTTGTGGCCCCTCTTTTCAAAAAAAAATTTTTTCAAAAAAAAAATAATCTTTTTTTTTAATTGCCTAAGTTAAAGAGGGGTTACATTTGGTAGCAGAGCGTGGTTTCGATCCACGGACCTCTGGGTTATGGGCCCAGCACGCTTGGAGAGTAAGGAAACTTCGAAGGTTCCAGAGGAATTACCAGTACCTAATAGAGTAGTGGAGGAAGAAGGTGAAGAGAAAGAAGAAAAGCGAGGTGCCTTCTTTGGATCAATACAAGACAACAAGAACACGTCTGTTGATATTGAATTACAGGACTCAGAGAGGACGTCATGGTTGAATCCAGGTGCTGCAGAATTTGTTGCGGTATCTCCATTTCAGTTCATGGCGGATCCAGATCCGGTAACATCATCATCGCCTACGATGGGAGATGAGAAGTCACTTGATGGTGGAGCTTTACCATCGTTAGTAGAATTTAATTTAGACATTGCACTTGGACCTGGACAGCTGGATTCCAGGGTGGGAAAGGTTGAGGAAGTTGTAGTTGCTGAGAGTGGTGAAGAAGAGGAATCGAAGGAGGAGGCAGAAGAGTGGTCTGCACGTGCTACGCAGGGGAGTATAAGTGTAAGTGTTAGGGAGGCTGCAAGTGTTTCTGAGGTTGCGGATGGACAAGGGCATGTCCAGGCTGCAAGTGTGGTAGAAGTAGATGAGGTAGAAGTTGAGGAGAAACTGGGTGGCAGCGTTGTGAAGTGTGTGAGTGAGAATGAGGTAGTGTGAAGGTGTGCAGACGCCTTCTGTAAGTAGTGTTGAGGATTCCGAGGAATGGAAAGAAGTTTCGGGCGGACCAGGTGAGCAACTAGAGGATGAAGATGTGCAGTGTCATGATGGTGATTTGGATTATGTAGAGGAAGAAAAGGAAGAGGTGGAAGAAAGAGTAACAGGGGAAATTGTAGAAGAGAAGAAGGTAGAAGCAGAGGAGTTAGAGGTTGAGGTTAATCCAAATCAGGGTAAGAGTAGTCAGGTAAGTTACCTTGAGTATAATTCAGAAGAAACAAATCCGTACAGCTCAAAAGGAGATAGTTTCTCAGAGAATGGTGTCCAAAAGGAACGAGTTCCTAAAGTTCGTCACAAAAAGGTTAGAAGTAGCGGTTAACGGGTAGCGGGTAGATGTTCTCCACAGTCCCAGTGGTGTTCATCTACTTCAGGGTTGCGCCCCTGCCTCCGCGAGCCTTGGTTTTCTCCACCCATCCTTATTTTTGGAGGAAACTTACAAGTTAACGGAAAATGATTTTCGGCAAACCTCGCGCTTGGGATTGTGGGTAACATCATTAAAATTATGACGTCTGATTAGCTAAAATATGGACAACTGTATATAAGTTTCACAAAGCAGTTTTTATGGAACAAAATTTACAATAAATACTATTACAAACATAATTCCCTTATGCATCTTGAAATTGCAAATCATGGCATAAATTCGTCCATTAATATCAAAATTCACTTTTTTAAACTGAGAGTCGATTAATCCATACCGTACAATATTTTGATAAACTTATGTCTTATAACTAATTACTGATTGAATGATTGTTATTTAGATTAACTAGGATAGTATAAAGTTCTTTTATAACAATTCTTAACATAATAAACATCTTAAATTGACAAAAATACAAGGTTTAGTTCTAGGCTTCAGTTGGCCTATCACATCCCAACCGGTACTTATCATAAAACGTTGCTGGTAAACTACCCCTTTCCCTTAACCGATCTTCACCAAAAACAATAGGTCTTGCAAACTCAACAATTCAGAGTTGCATGCAAAATATTATTTGATTATGTTTGAATTTGCGGCTGTTATCGTTTGCCATAGAAAATACCCTTGTTAAAACATAAAACGTTGCTGGTGAACTACCCCTTTCCCTTAACCGATCTTCACCAAAAACAATAGGTCTTGAGTACTCTACAAATCAGGGCTGCTTGCAAAAAATTATTTGATTCTGTTTGAATTTGCGGCTGTTATCGTTTGCCATAAAAAAAATCTATAGACACATAGACACACAGACACACACACACACACACACACACACACACACACACACACACACACACACACACACACACACACACTTTTCGAAAAATGACTTTTTCATGTTTTGAGTGTCGTACAATCAGAATCTGCAATAATCTCGAACACGATTTTTTTGCCATCACCATACTTCCATTTCCTTATGGAACATGGAAATAAAATTGGTTTGTTCCGGTCCCAAGCAGACAGACTAGAGCTGGTACTAGAGCTGGTCACTCCATCGCTTCTTCGGACACCCCAGATTTCTCCATTCTTTCGCCTTATAATTCTATTATTGTTGGGGACACGGCAGTCATCCATTCGGTTAAGATGTTCCAACTAGTTTATCCGATATTAGTCAATTCTGTCAAGTATACTTATAATATTCAGTTCTTGCTTTACATCGACATTTCTTTTGCGATCTTGATGAGTATATCCTACAACGTGTCTGAGAAATCTCATTTCAGCCACTTGTACAAAACTGGTATGGGATATCGTTAACGTCCAATTCTCAGACCCATAGAGAAGTGTGGGGAAGGCCATCACCTTGCAGAACTTCAGGCTTGCTTCTTTCCCGGTTGATGTTAAAGTTGTACTGGTGGTCCCACACAGTAACCTATCTGGTCATGTTGTGTATAGTTTTGATAGAACAATTAAATTGTTCTTAACTCAGTAAGTAGCTGATTAAAAAAAAAAATAGCTCTGAAATATAACACATTTCCACCTTTTAATTTAGCAAGTGCAATTTAGAATGTTTATGTCTATTTACACTAGTAGGAAATTGTAATGATTTCTTTATTAAAATAGGTGAAAATATTACAACTTAAATTGTATATTTGACAATCATGAAGTGTATGTTCAATTAGCAATTTTCTATTATTGTTACTTATTATCTTAAATATACGTCTTTGCAGATTTACCAAAGGGAGCAAAGTAGTACTACTGTCAAACTGTCAGGCAATCTAGTCAGAGGTAGTAACAGTGTTCAAAAGACCACAATTGTATGGTAAAGAAAGATTGGTCAGTGCAAAATTGGACAGATTATTTATTAAATATAACTTATCAAATAACTTATAAGTGATAACTTAGTAAATATACATAGAAAGTATCCAGTTCTCTCAATAATACGATCAATGCGGTTTTCCCATCTTCCCACTTTCACTATGACACATAAAACCCAAAATATCTGATAAAATTGAGCAATTTTATCACTAATCTTTTCATTTTTAATTCAATTCTTATACGTTTATTTCATTTTTCTTCTATTAAAGCCAGAGGTTAGTGGGCTTGTAATTTGTTTCTTTTTGTAGACAGCATTTTGATCACCACATACATTCTTCCATCTTTTACCCTATGTATATACTCTTGCTGGGGCCTTCCCCTTCCACTACGCCCCTTGATCAGGATGGTGAACCAGTTTGAATGTTGTAGCAGGTGGCTAAACGTATTGGTTTTCCTTTCCACAATGGATCCAATTAGTGTCTTTTTTCACCTACTTTTTTCAAAACATCAGGATTAAGTCATCTTTCCGTCCACAGTATTCTGAACGCTCTTCTTCAGCACCACATCACAAAATCTTCAAAGTGTCTCCTCTCCACTTTCCTTAGGTCTAACCAAGCCATATAATAAAACTCTTGTAGAAGAAATTTATCATTTCTTCTCGGTTTCCAGAGTCACGTTTATGGACGCCAGAAGCCACGTTCTTGAAAAATGTTCCTCTTTCTTGTGGAATTCTACTGGTTCCCTCCAATTAGATAGTATGCAGCTCCCAACATATTTAAGTGGATGAACTTGTACTAGATCCCTACCGTCTAGAAACACTTCAACCTTTTGTTCTCCAGTCCTGGAACATTTCATGACTTTTGACTTTTTGGTTTACTATCGGCATAACTACCATTTAAGACAATAGTTAGTTGCATGCCAAATAATAATAATGCTAACTAACCAGTACCTTCACTATGACTAGTCACGTGTAAACCCAGATATTTAACAAACAAAATTTGTAAGAGAGTTTCACAATAATTATTTTAACTATAGCACTTCAGTGCCTTACATAATAGTCTAAAGCGTTTAAAATTAAAATTGTAAAAACTGTCTGGTTTTTATATAAAGAAAGAAATAAGACTGAAATTTTAACTTTGTTATTTAAACGTGTGTTTGTGCGCGAATGTATTTGTTTGTTTGTGAATCGTGAAACAAGAACTGACAAAGTTGACAGAACAAGGAACAAAGTAATCTTGCCGAAGAGGCGATGGAATTCACTTAACGTTGCTTCGTTCCCATCGTAGCGAAACTTTTGCACTTGTTGACACCAATTTGTTATCCAGCACCCTCAGTACTTTCCACCTTACTTTACGTCATATTAAGCTCAGGCTAAACGAAACTGTACGCAAAACATTATTGACTTTTTAAAGTAGGACAAATGTAAGAATTTATTTTTTACCAATTTGTAAATTTAGTTTGTTTAAAATTTGCAATTGCTTTTTTTAAAATAAACTTTAAGATATTAAAGGCATTACGCTCAATTCCTTTATTATTATTTTTAATATTACATTTATTACAATTATTTTAAATTATATAGGCAAACATGAAAGTGCATAAGAAGTTAATTGTTGGGAAAACTCCTTTGCAATACTCAATTGTCTCGCATCGAATTCAGAGGCTGCGTTTCAGATCCCTATTAAGTGTGGCTTTGTATTGTGAATTTAAATGATATACGCAATGTCCGGTATGTCTTGGTAGAGGTCAGAATCACGAACCTGCTGTCCTTAAAACAACAGTAATCCCAAAGGGCATCGCAATTCATATTAGCAAAGCGAACTTAGTGCAGATTACGTATGGGTTCTACAATAATATCTCGTGTTTAATATATAGAGTCGTCCATACGCTGCTTGTAACTTGAAGGTATTCTTAGTTTATTAAGTGGAATTAACCTTTACTCAATAAGTGAAGTAGTTTTGTGAAGTTTGGTCACTAACTGGACACAACTTCCAAACATTTGACAAAGAGTTTTGACAAAATTCATTGTCGTCATCGGGAGACTCATGCGGGAAATTAGTGGAAATATAATGAGTGCAAACACTATTAATGAGCACAATGTAATTGGTGTGTGAGTGTTATAAATATAATGAACGTTTTTACTGCTCTTTAATTAACACATATAGAGATGTTTACAAAAAACTCTCATTCATCACATCATTTCTGACTAGCAAAATATTTCATCGCTAGAAGTTATGAAAAAAAGCATTTTGTCAATTGGTGTTTGAGCTGCCTGTAGTTTACTGTCTATTTATGTGTGGTGATCTGTGAAGATTACGGAAAGTTTTATAGATTTATTCTTATAATGTCAGGTGCGAGTAAATAAGATTCGGTGTCCTCTTAGAGGATTAATTTTAAACTCTAATTTGCGGTTTTAAGAAAAAATCCAATTATGTAATAACAAGTCTGTTTTTAAGAGGTTGTTTATGAAAAATTAAATTTTTAATTAATATACAAGTGCACATACTAAATTACTGCTAGACCTTTTAGTGATCTCTCGTCAGATCTTTAAATCAAATGGTGAGAGTGTTACAAGAACTTAATTAGCTGAATTGACACTAAAATTAAATAAATAAATTCTTTGGATAGTTCTACTGATAATTTTTATTTTCCTGACAATTGTTTCACTGGTTACGGCAGCTTCAGAAATTATATTTAAACTCTGTATTTTATTGTAACAAACATTTCAAATCTGTCAGTTCAAACATAAACTACGAAGCTGCCGTAACTAGTAAAACAATTGTCAGGAAAATAAAAATTATCTGTAGAACTATACCAAGTATTTATTTAATTAGTTCAAGTAGTAATAAAATGTTCTACCAAGGGCGAACGCCATTCGATCAGTGTAGCTGAACTAATGTGTAATATTTAACAGTGGCGATTTAAGTTATAATAAGGAAATGGCACGGTTTGTTTAATGCAATTTACAAAAATGAATTTGCTTTTAGATACTCTTCTTGTTGGCCGTAGACGGTAGTTGCCTACTTTCACCTTTATATGAAAGATAAAAACTTGTCGAGTTATTAGATTGTCGTCCCAGTTCTTGTTGTTGGGTTTGTTTGTAGCGCCCATCGACATCTCAGTGCTCGCATAGGGCTAAATGGAAACGCAGTCCTACCTGAACAGGCACTTAAACTTCCAAATTTTATCCTCACAGTTGACTGGTCGATATTCTGACCAACCACATGGCTGCTTTTGATATGTTTCAGATGTGTATTGGCTGCCGTCTTTCGGACATGTTCAGACAGCCAACTCCATCAGATGAGAGAGTGATGCGATAGGTCAACGTATATGCGACTCAGCAGCGAGCATTTGTTAGCAGTTTATAAGTAGATGTCCTGCACCAGGTATAACTGTCTTTGGACTTTGTCCTACCCCGAGAGAAGTCTCGATTCCTGTCTTAGAATTGCCTAAACGTCTGGTGTCCCACAAATAGACGCTGGACTAAGCCTTTACACCCTGGAAAGTCTTAATCCTGTAGAGATCGGCCGTGAGACCTTGCGTACTTTCATCTGATCTATCTGTTCCAAAATATATTCCTAGCTCTCAGCTCCTAGCTTCCTAGCTATCCACTTTCAACTGACCGGGGTAAACCAGTCTAAGACGCTTTTCGGTCACCTTGTATCGAGAGTACCGTTTCCAAAGTCGTTGTACCTTTACAAATCGTGCCGTATTTAATCAGTTTACAATGGTTTCAAATTTTCTAATTGTTGCATCTATTCTCTAAAATTCTCATTCCTAAAATTCTCCACTTTGAACAAAAACCTGTCTTTAATAAATCGGTTTGTAATGAACTAATTAGATTTTGCCATACTACCATTGAGCACAGAATGAATTAATTACACTTCTAGGCTTAGTTTTTTATAAAATTTCTCGTCACTGTAGTACACCACTGCATGATTGATATTAATATCAATGTTTATTTTCCGACCTATGTAATACTAGTACAAATGCTTTTGACTAGTTTTATTATGTCTGCTTTTTATAATTTTAAATAATATTTCCCTTTCATTACAACTATGTTTTCACGTATAGTAAACAATCGATTATAGCCTACATCAGGAACTATGGGAACACACGGATAACAGAATACCTTTCTGTCATCATACTACAAAGTGTTGGACAAAAAGTTAACTAAAAAAAACTTTAAAAAGCATGTGTACGTATAGAGTTCAACTTATAGTGTCCTCAAATGTAATTCGGTAACATGAAAACCAATTGCTGTTGAATATATAAGCTGTAGCTGTTCATTAACTTCACTGTGGAGAACACGCCTTCACAAATGTAGGTACTTCCAAACACTGACACAATTCATGTTGAAAACTCTTAAACGAAACTTTAAATAACAGATGCTCCTAACTATGAATCAAGGAAGAAACATCGGACAAACGCGTCTGTTTCGTCGAGCCGATGGATGTAAGGAAATAGACTGAGTATTGTATTATGATGAAAATAGATGAGGACTACTGTGAATACACTTTCCACTTACCAAAGTGAAATCTACTATACGCTCATTAGTGAATCAGTGTAAACGTTTTGTACATCTTTCTCCTGCAAAACTATTCTCATTTAAAATAAAATATTATTTGTCATTACCTTATTAAATTAAATAGAGCAATTAACAAATTGCTTTTACAAGACAAGGTCGCGGGCAGTTGGAAATCACTAACATAAACATTAAACTTTTATAATTTAGGCTCCAAGTATTGTTTAAAAAAGTATGTCCCCTTCGTAAACTTAAATACCGCCCCCAGTGTTTGGTTCAGCATTGTTATTGATCTTGTGTTACTCAGGGTGTCACGTTAGGCGGTTTTAATGACCTGAGTCCACTTCACCAGAATCTTTACAAAACTGTAGAAATATATATTGTAAACATTTATTTCTATGTACAATATAGCTTTATTGTAAAATTTATACTTGACCATATGTAGAATAACTAATGCCTTTACGGTTATCGGGGTCTGATTATTTTAACACTCTGACTGTCAGCAGAAGCTGACGGTTAAAAGGGTGATGGATAATAAAGTTCTACTGTAATTTGAAAATAGCATTTTCAGTAATTTGTTAGGTGATTTATTATGTACGAACGCGTGTATACGTTTTTTCCGAATACAAAGACTATGGCTGTTATGGGTAAACGCCTCTCACGAACTAAGATTGAATTGGATAATAAGAGTATAGGCCAGGAGTCACATTTCCTATGTATTGATTGTGACATCACTTATGATATTTCACTTATTGTGAATTATGTTCTTGATCATAAATTTGCTAAGTTTAAATGAACGTGTAACACAATTCATCAAGCATTATTGGGGAAAGTAAGGAAAGAGACTCGACTAAAAGTTTAGAAGGTAATGGCTATCCCAGTGTTGTAGGGCTCTGAAACTTGGGTTCCGGTGAAGATACATCTGAGTAGAATACGCACTCAGAAATACTCGGATTTGAGATACTTGCCATCTGTTAAATACTGCACATGAAGAGATAGACTCTGCAATGAAGACATACGCAATGAGTTGAAAATTTGTAATATCCAATATCGTATTCCAGAAAACAAACAGGGATAGATTGTTCATTGAAACAGGATGCCAGATGGCAGGTTGCCTAAACCAATTTGACATTACAAGTGTATTATACACAGACGTACAGGACGACCTAGGAAGCGTTAGCGAAGTGGGCGTATTTCCTTTTCGACCGGCGATTCACCTATTCCCTAACGGAAGCAGATTTCTGTCTTTCCACTTTCCAAATACCAGGTGCCACTATTCAATCGCCTCGTATGTTTTCATTGTAGGGTCTATCTCTGCGTGTGCAGTATTTAACAGATGGAAAGTGTTTCACCTCCGATGCTTGTATTCTACTCAGATGTTTCTTCCTTCCTTCTATGATACTCTAATTTCTTAATTCTTGTAAACCATCAATACTGGTTTATGTTCTGTGCTTTTATGAATTATATTAGACGCTTTCTTTAGTGTACAGTGAGAAAAATTTGTTTTCCCCATCGTTGTATAACTTACTGGCTTGTTATTCCGCTGGGCTCTCTAATTTTAGTTCTCTTTTGGAAACCTGCTTTGTTCACTTAACTTCAGTACAACTATACGTCTCTTAATTTTACGGTTAAATTGCGTAAATAGTTTGTATTGCGTAGATAATGCTGGTCTAAATCGAAAGTGCTGGCCACGCTGCCATTAATACGTTATTTGATAATGCAGAGGTTCCTTGCGTAGAGCAAATTATTAATAAATTATTTTCAAAACATAAGACATGTAATATTTTAACAAATAATTTTGTTTTTCTTCTTTAAAAAAATGTAGTTTTGAAGGTGGGCACATACTTTTTGTAAAGTTTTGGTACATAAAATATTTCTCACGATAAAACATTTCCTTTCACTAAAAGTTAAGGAAATAATAAATCATGTATAAATAAATAAATAATTGTTATAAATAATTTATATTGTTATAAATAATGTATAATATACAAATAATAATATTTTAATTAAACGTAACACAAAAATTTGATGTAACAATATCTTCTGAAAAAGATTTCTGCCAGTCTTTGTTAATCGTAATAATTTTTTAAAATGTCTTAATCCAAAGAATCTATATTCCTCCTCAGAAGCTAAAAGTGAGAATTGAAGAGCATTACGGAAAGTAACAAACAAGACTTTGGGTCTTCAACTAAACTCTCTAAAGGGTATAGACCTTTCAACATGGTCCTTCATGGTTCTTTTTAGCTTTCAGGATGACCATTGCCTTTAGGTATAAAAATATCAAAGAATAAAAATTTAAGAATGCGACCAGTATATGTTCGAGCCCTGGTATATGCTAGGTAGTAGTAAGTAATAACAATAATGCAGCAACTATGTGAGCAAGTGGCATGAGGGACAGAGAGATAAAGATAAACTTTGATGAGAGCAAAGTGATGGTCCACGACAATTACGAAGCTCCTGAATGTTAACTACGATGGAAGATAGTTGAAACATGTCAACAACTTTAAACACCAGCGAACAGTACTCACCCCAGACTGAAAGATTTGTGACGAAATAAACCGTCGGTACAAACACCAAACGAAATGTAGTACCAGATTCCTAATGTTATTGTGGCTAAGAGAGAAATCACTCAAAAGAGTCAAACTACGAGTATGCAAGACAATTTTACTACCCAAACTACTCTATGAAGCAGAAATATCACACTTCTAAAGAAACAAAAAAAGCCATTAAAATGAGATTTTTGACGTAAGCAACTGGAAAAACAAGGAGAGCACGAAATAGGAATATGACGATAAGCAGGAATCAGTTGTCGAGACAGTAAAATTACATAACCGTATGTAATGAACACGAGCGGAGGGAAGGTGATGCTCATGATGGAAGCACGCTCAGGTTGAGAGTGAGGAAGAGGAATAGTAAGATTTGAATGCATCACTATTTGAGGAGTTGGCTAACGAAAGGAAGAAGACCATGTCAGAGGTCAAACCCCATGTCCTGGATAAAAGGGAATATCGAAACCCGCTTGGAAAAGAACAATTACTATGATTAAATTAGTCCGGCAGTAGTTTTTTCCAGATAAACTTCAATGTGGAACTATCTGGAACTATGCCGTTCGGATCCGGCGTTAAACTGTAGGTCCCATATACCTGTGAGAGACTCAGTACCACACGCACCACGGGTATATGCGGGGAGGGTACAAACCAGTCGAAAGGCTGAAGGACTACGAAAACTTCAACTATCGCATAGGAGGTTCAATGAAATGACATATAGGGTATTTTAATATACGCTTTTAACAAAATTGATTTATGGCTCATTAATCGTCTTCAATAAGTGGTACAGAAACGTTAAAATTACTATATAATAAATTAAAATTGTTATCACAAAAATCCCTTACATTATTTTTTCTTAAAATTTTCCTTGCTTTGGTAATCAGTTCATTATAATTATGTTCCTACAACCTCGAATTGGAAGAATTATAAAAATTGCAGTAATTCAATCAAAGAATTAAACACATTATATTGTAAACGTTGTAACATAACAAGATTATGCCATAGAATAAATATAAATTAATGTGAATATTCTGACACACGTACTTACTGGTCGTTGCTGTTCAGGTTGTAACAGGTACGACGATGTCAGACTAATATGGTCTGTTCGTAGTGTTGTGAGACAATCCTGTTCTCGTCGACCACGTTCTCCTGCACGTTGCCGTCTGCTGATATTCTTTTTTACTCCTCGCAGGTTTGTGCGTAAGGTTGTCATATTTGCTGCCACGAGGTAACAATTTCTGATGTTTTCAACAATCTTCAATCAGCGGGTCTGATATTTGAAGATGTCTATTTTATAGGTTTACTTTGTCAAAAGTAAATATTTTTCGAATAATTGTATTTTAACTCAGTAACCTACGATACCACTTTAAATGAAGACAGCACCCATGGGTGTTAATAATTCATCTTTTTGTAGAGCAGTTTTAGTTTAGTATTTTAAAGCTGTGCTTCTTATTGATGAGAAAAATTATCTAGTCTGTGTTAACTAAATTTAAATTTCGCTAATACTCTATGAATATCACTTACAGTTACTTAAAAATATAAATTTATAAAACTAGTAGAAAATTTGTTGGTTATAATTCTCAAGGGATACTGATATACAGCTTAGGAAAATGTGTACTACTGATGAACAATTAGGCACTAGAAAAGAACTTGTAAGTCTTTGTATAATCAAAAACCTTGTCTAGCACATGTCATTTAAATTCAAGTATATTTGACACAATATTTTGTCATGTGAGTAAATAAAATGTTAAAGATATTTTGCCAATCATTTTGTTCAGCCATATATTTGTATATTAGTGTTAATACTTTTATTCCGTTAAGGAAGACACCTGCGTTAATATTGGACTACGATTCCTACGACATTGATTCGATACGGATATAATTTACGGCCTAACCTGCCAATGTACTACATCAATTTCATGCTAGCAGTAATCAAAATTTACCTCCTTATTTAGATTCTAATTAATAAACAATTTTGCGCTAAATAAAGTATTTTTAGTCCCAATTGTCTATCAATAAATTTTTTTTTTCTATTTCCAAATAACTTTCATCTAAATTGGAATTCTTATTTTAGAGTTTGTTTGTAATTTTTTCGATTATTTAAATCATAAACCTCAACCATTAAGTTATTTTTATGAAAAATATAGTTGCATTTAGTGTCCCGTTTTTAATTCTTCAAAGCTTTCAGTGAAAATGAAAGACCATATAGATGGTCTATATAGCAATTCGGATATAGCAACATGTTTTGATTATATATAATTAAATTAAAATGACTTATTGCAAAATGAGCAATTCCACATTTTCAATTAACCTATATACAGTAAAAGTAAATAAAATATAAGGATATGTACTATAAAATACAAGATATTCTTAAAGTAATACATATTTCTGTAAAAAAGTACTCTGGCAAAAATTTTGATATTCGTTATAGTCGGTTACAATAATTAATATTTGTACTTACTTTGCAGAAGAGGAACGTTCTGATAACAAAGCAAACGAATGATTTGGAATACAAAAATTAATGATAATTATATTAATTACGAAAAATTGTGGAATTTATCAGCTCCTAAAATCAACGATAAGGCTCAACAGTGTACTTTTGTTGACAGTTGCCATACGTAGTAAAAAGCTGTGACTCTTGACCGACGTAAAATTGAAGCTGATGAAGTTACTAGCAACAGAATAATGTTATCGTGGACTGTGTGTAATGCAGTAATTCTGAGTTAATTGAAATAGACGATAAAGAGTAGTGGCTAACAGAACACAGATATATTCTGAAGTTCTATTAAGAGAATAAAGAGAAGTACAGTTTTGAAAGGAAGTAGAGCTTATTGATCCAATACAGTTATTTTTTGGCCAAAATACACAATGACGAGCTGGCAATGGAAGGTATAATAAGAACGATGGACAACAGTCAGACGGGGAGAAGATTAACTACAATATAGACACAATTGGAGACAACACTCAAACAAATAACAAAGGAGCAGAAGATTCGAAAACTATCTTAAACAGGAAAAACACGCAAGAATATAGACAGAAATACAATAACTCAATAATAGAACACGCATTACATCTTGTGAGACTATCGAGAAAACTAATGATGGTTCAAACAAATTGATGTCTAATTGGGGAATTATGAGAGGAATGCAATTTGGAATGTAGCGATTAACATTTGGTAATAAAAATAATAAGAATAATTCCAAAAATTGGGCTGCCTCATGGGACACTACCGGACAAAAGACGCTGAATAATTAATTTTAACTTTTAAAACGCATCGTCGTATCCCTTCGAAAATGTGATTCACACAAACGTTTAGCAGAAGACGTTCAACACCGAGAAGTCATAAAAGCTCCATTGAACTGATTTTGATTCCAGTAATCGAAGGGGTTACTGTCATTTAGTGATCAAAGTGCGGTATCAAATTAGATACTAAATTAATTAACTTGTTATTTGGTCGTGTCAAAGGGTGAAGGGAATTTAGAATTGGAAACAGAGGTGGGATTGTGGTTTCAGTGGTTGCTGATTCTGCGTGGTTACACGATTGAGGTTAACAACAATAGAATATTTTCACAGAATAATTTCACTGGTGCTAGAGCGTTCTCTACTCTTTACAAGCAAGATTTCAGACTTTAGAGAAACTTTAATTTTTCGGTGTGTATTTCAGAAAGTAACAGTAATACTTATTTTGAAATACACGTCAGTTTTATAATAAGATTAATTGTTATTCCCTTGAGTTTCATGCTTTACATTGTTTGTTCCCTTAATTTATAAAATAATTAAGTTTTTACGTTGTTATCGTTAAGGCGATAGTATAAGTTGACGTATGGTATAATGAAAGAAATATTATTATGTGAATAATTAAAAAGTCTTAATCCTTACAGCTGTGAAATTTTTTATAGTTATGGTAGCGATTGGATTAATAAATTGCGTATATGTGGTCTTACAATCAGTGTAGAATGTAAGCATCTCATAAGTGAAATACTATAATAAAATGTGTGTTAGTTCCAGAACTGCAGCCGGTAGTAAATGTAACGCCATTATGGCAATATACTGTTCAGTTTTAATTGGACTAAATAACAATATTTTAAATTGAAATTGCCACTCAAAATTTGGAGATACATTATTATTTTTCCGTGTTTGGTTGTCAATAAATTAATGCTGAACCAAAATATTATTGTGAATTTAGTCCTAAGCGTAGAAAATTGTGGTCTTATAAAACAGAAATCCGTTTGAATTTCGGAACTAAAATTGTAATAAACAAAAAATTTTATAATCTCGTTGTGTAAGTATAAAATACATTAGTTCACCAAAAATGTTTTTTTGTACATAGATTTAATAAAAATGGGCTTGGTGAGTGCCACTTCTTTAATGCTTGTTTCCTAGATGCTCACGGTTGCTAGGTAACACTGCCCCAGCTGGTCTTTCCGGGCCCCCATCAGAAGTTAGCACTGCTTGGAATAATCAAGTCGGTAATCCAGCGCGCACCGTTATTGACGTGAGCAGCGTAGGCGCTCGGGTCATTCGGCTTCGGCCGTACCCGAGATCCCTGGCGTCTGGAAGGGACTGCCCAGCAGTCTCTGATCGCCGACTATCATCTAGGCCGAAATTCCCTTTTCGGGCAACAGGCCCGATAGCGAGCGACTCGTCCGATTCACCTCGAGCGATGGAAACGGACGCGATCCGAACCGAACTAGTTCCCCTGCCGGTCGACGAGACGGAGGCCTCGCAACCGTTGGTCCACGTGGGCGTCCAGCAAAGAAGAGGTGGCTTATTGCGGCCACCGGGCTCTCTAGTAGTCTTTAAGTGGCTCGAGGCCTTCTTGCAGGCCAACACCATGCAGTACCACACCTTCTGCAGTCGAGAATCTTATCTTGGTCGCGCTGTTCAACGCGTGACTAAGACACTCCTACTTTCCCAAGAAGTGCCGGAAGGCGACGGTCATAGTGATCCCGAAGCACAAAATGGACCCTTCCCGCGCCGACAACCTCCGGCCCATCAGTATTCTATGTACTACGTCAGAGGTGGTCGAGCATCTCGTACAGCGTCGTGTAAGAGCCAATCTAAAAAACTTTGACGTCCTGGTCGCCGAACAGTTCGGCTTCCATGTTGGGGATGCCACCAATCATCAGTTGATGAGAATGGTGGAGTACATCACGGACGTCGGGTGTCTGAAGGAAGAGCTTTTATACAAACTCAGGGAAGTCCATCTCCCAGACTGCTTGCTAGCTTTCTGACGGAGAGGACCTTCTTTGTGAGAGTAGACTGTTCTGACACTTCCGAGAGACGAATCACTGCTGGCGTCCATGAAGAAAGTGTTCTCGGCGTCCTGTTCTCAGTCTATGTCAACAATATACCGAGACAGCCTGGAGTCCAGATAGGTAAGCCTTCTGTGGAGTGAACTTAACGTCCGCTTGTTATATGAAACCTTCAGTTGGCTTGCTCGCAAATTTATACACGCGCGGCAAGGTTCCCAGATAATCCTCTTACAACCAAGCTTGCCCAGTACCGTACGCGTCTTGGAAACGACCTCATTGTACTTCCGCTATTGCAAGCTAGCACAAACAGCCGATGGAAGGCCTGCTAAATAGCAAAATTGTCCTACTTGGGCAACAATAAGGCAGGAGCTTCAGTACGTAGCTGAGAACTCAGATCCCCGGATGGTACGTCTCTGCGACGCACAACCACAAGGCTAAGAG
Source organism: Magicicada septendecula (assembly GCA_034769895.1). NCBI lineage: Eukaryota > Metazoa > Arthropoda > Insecta > Hemiptera > Cicadidae > Magicicada > Magicicada septendecula. Next base: position 280,303,545 of record CM068369.1, on the reverse strand, counting down.
TTAATCAGCCGCCGGTTCATTGCAATCGCGGCATGCTTCTGGATGTGGAATGACTCTATATGAACGCTAGCGAAGAAAGTCTCACCGAGGACAGGATCTTGGCCTCCTCGAAGAGAACGCTATCATCTGCGTTGGCAAGAGTGTGCTCGGCAACTGCTGCGTTCTCCGGCTGGGCCAAACGACAGCAACGACTGTTCACAGAAGCGGCTGCGGACGCTACGTTTCGTGGCGCCAATGTATACCTGGCCACACGAACAAGGAACGCAATACACTCCGCAGAACGACAGAGAAACTAAAATAATCTATTTCAATGAAAAAGTGCATGTAAATACATATAGTGACTGAGCAGGAACGTATAACACAGTTAATATAATAATAGCATAATATTTACACTGTAGGATAATATAGATTGTTTACTTCGTCTCTCCCAGTAACGTTTATAATTTTTATATGAAAATACGAAAAGGAAACTTAATTCAAACGATTTGTTTATAACCGAGATGAAAAATGTTTAGCCCATTGCGTGCGTGTGTGTCTGAACTCCTGTATTTCGATTGCAAAGAAAAAATAACTTTTGTGAATAATGGTGATGTGTACAAATTGTTTGCGTGTAAAGCTGCAATATAGACACAACAGGAACTTACATGCTGAACTAAGAGAACTAAGAGGCTGAACGAACACGGAATCTGAGACTGCCAACCGTGGAAAGCAGATTTCTTTAGAATAAATAAAAGAAAAATACTTTTAATACACGGTGAGCGACCAAACATTAAATATAAATCAGAGGTGTATACAGATACATATTCCATGGTTTACTATTTGCAATGTCAACGCTGTGTTCATAAATTTTCAAATTTTCGTCTGTAGGTCACTTTCAGTTTCATCTCTAGTATAAGCACGATACAAATTATATACAGAGTCAACTAACTACTAAACCCAAGATATATATATATATATATATATATATATATATTGTAAATAAACGTAGTTATTTTCAAATGAGTATAATAACTGTTTAAGAAAATTTTATTTTTTATTTTTATTTTATTAATTTAATTTTATTATTTAATTATTTTATTTGTTTTTTATTATTTTTATTATTATTATTCAATTAATGAAATATAATAAAAAGTAATTGTGTATGAATTGGTAAAGAAATATTTGTTTCACTGCGTTAAATAGTTTATGTTTTAGCCAAATTGATTGAAGGTAGTTGTCAATTCAGCGTCGTTATTTCTTCTTCTGCTCGTCTTTTTCCTTTCTGAAGTCCTGTTAGTTAATTAAAAACTTACGTATTTTAATTTAGCTATCTAACTATACAATAAAACGCCCAGTTAAAACAAATAATTATATTTACTGTTGATAGTGCGATTATTCGACTTGCGTCGACTATTGCTCTCAGAGTCGAGACTGGATCTCAGATCGATTAATACATTTGGGTTAAGTTATATTAAATGAAACTATTATTTAACATGGATTCTTTTAACTGTTGAAATAGTCAGGAAAGGCAAGTTAGAGAATTCAATACTTACAATTAGAAAAAAAACTTATTCATTAACATATAATTATTAAACATATAGTAGAAATTAGTAAAAAGGAATTCGAACCACCAGCTGACTATTCTGACGTCACGCGGTGGTCAAACTTTGAACCTATGTGAACATTGTATTGTAAAATGCTGCATTGCGGTGCGTGTAGTGACGTCACGTTTTTCTATCTTATCTGCTGTCGGTCTTGAGACAGGCTGACCGCAGTCAAAATTAAGTTAGTTCTATACAAAACTCCGAGCAGTCCCCACTCGTCTCAATCGCCAGCCCCGGCAACATTATTTTCATTATTTTAATTTCTTAGCATGTTCAGCATGCGCTAATTTTACTTGGGCGATCTCAGCCTTATTACGCACGATTATGTCATTCAGTACTTAATTCTATTTCAATTATCAGGCATCATGCCTCGCTAAACCTACACGCGCCAGCAAACATATCTACTAATTTACAATAAACAATTATCTATACAAAAAAACATACAGTCCACTTAATTATTTCATTTCTGACCAGCTAACTCACATTAGCGTTCCTAAGACTAACTCAAGATATTCATCGAGAGCGTCTAAGACGCAACATTTTTGGTCCTCGGGGCCGGAATTCACATTTTGATCATAGGGCCGCATTTTGGTTCACCACGATTTCAAATGCATTTCATTTAATGGGCCCAAATAACCTTTGTTTCAAGCCCAAATACTTTCGAATGTTAGATTGCTGGCCATGGCATGCCTTCATTTTCCTAAAAACAAACTTCATACGTGATTCTGCATTCTTCATAAGATTCTGCAGAGCTTCAACTCTGAGACTACAAGACACTACAAGACATTTGTTCTACAGCAACGAAATTCTACAACTTCAAAATTACGCAAAGCTACAACGTCAAGCGTCACCCGACCAGCACAAACAGGCGGTGCGCCAACTTCAAAGGATTGCCGAACGGGATCAACACGGAACCAACAGGACCGAAACCGTTTTGAACACGCCGAGATTCAACATCCACGTGATTATAAACTTTCATTTTTTATAATAATTTAATTGTTCATATATAATTCATGGGTACAGCAAACTGAGTAATATTTTACATTTAATATAGTATTATTAATATTTTTTACGTAAGCAGATATTATTGTCAAGTAAACAAACTCTCATTTTTATCTAGATTTTCATATGTACATATGTACATAAATTTTCATTTACACAGCTGTACAATAACGCATTAAGAAACTCAAGTGTCGCGATAAGACTATATGTATATTGTCATTTTGAATAATTCATATTTTCAATAAGGTTCATAACTATTCTTTTAAAAAAAGATAATAAGTAGCTGTTAGAGTAAGTAATATATTAAGGTGTATACCCATCACTGGCTCCCGCATCATATCAGATTTTAGCAAATTATTCAAAATTACAATTGTTCACCTACTCTATATCAAATTATCGTTTTCAAATCACATTTTACATTTCGGTCATGGCTGATGTGAAGGCGTTAATAAAGAAACGGGGCACTATTAAGGCGTCTATATCCCGTGAGAATACTTTCGCTGACAATTTCGATACTGACACAAGCGACCATCATGCTTTAAAAATTAAACTCCGCCATTTGATGGAATTGTCCGCTAAGTATGACGAAATTCAGAATCAAATTGAGGCTGACGATTCAGATTTCGCATCAGTCAGTGACAGAGTTCAAACAGAGGATGACCTCTGCAATATCGAATGCAAGTTACACCACTTATTAGAGCAAGTAGAGCAGGTGAACCAGAAACCGTTGGTTCAAACCGAAGTTACGCCAACTAAAACCCCCCCTATACAATTGGAACCAATTAAATTGCCCTGCTTCTCAGGCAGCATTATTAATTGGCAACACTATTATACTATATTTGTGGAGTTAGTACACGTCAGAACTGACCTGAGGGATATTCAAAAATTACACTATTTGCACTCTTCATTGAGTGACGAGGCGTTAAATGTAATAAAATCTTTTCCAATCACCCATGAAAATTATGCGGTAGCCATTGATTTATAAAAACCAGGTACGACAACAAATTAATTGTCTCAGCCCATCACATAGGTAATGTCTTGGGCGTGAAGTCCGTTCAACAAGAGTCCAGGGTTAGCATTTCCAGATTCATTGACGAGATCACCGCGAATATTGTAACAAAATGTATATATTGTACAAAATAATAATAATATAAAAATTTGAAAATAAAAAATTTTTGTTTTCTGAAAAATATTTGTTTTCGTGTTTTTTGTAGTATTGATTTAATAAATAATTTTCGTAACTGTGCTGTGTAAAAATTTTAATTATTTTATGGTTCTTTATGCTGTTGTGTCACTTTCTCTGAATAACTCCTGCGTTAATATAGTTAACTCCGGTACTAGTCGATAGACGATTCTTCTTCTTCTTCAATATGCTCCTTATTCCTTGGTAAATACCGCCTTTAGGATAGTCCGTGATCTAGAATTAACTTATTTTTAAATATATTTAAATTAAATTTCAACCAATTTTCAGAATTATATTATTTATTAACAATTTATTAGAAAGATCGATGTTTAATCGATTATTGACAACAGTATCGACTCGTTACTCAGGGCCGGTCGATAAAAAATTTACATGAATTGTGTGTATAATATTTTGTTCTTTTAACGGTTATTTTATAAATAGCCAGAGAAGGGTAGGGCCATGAAAGTATAACACTTACAATTAAAAGTCTTAAAATTAACAATTACATGGTGATTAATCAATATTGAAAGTTTATATATTATAATATTCGAACCAGTGAAGACTCGATGTTCATTTGTTCCACTTCGCATAGGATGCTGGGAAAACAAAATGGCCGACTGAAGACTGCGTAGGTTAACGTCAGTCACCTCGACAATTATTTCTTGCAATAAAGATGCCTTTTCACCGTTTCCTCGTCTCAGAAATTGTGGATATTCGTTATGGAGTTAATTGAGTGTTCCTGGTGCAGTGTTTCTTAGTTCACTTTGTTTAAATGTGTGTGATTATGTCTACTTCACTTTGGTTAAATATGTCGTAATTAACCCTGTTTGCTTCGTCCGTAATAATTATTTGTGGTGGTGTTAGTTCAATAATTGAGGCGTATGTGGTTCTGTTTTATTGTAGTTTAATTGTTTTATTGTTTGTGTTCACTGCTTCTAATAGTTAAAGTCAAAAATACAAATGTTACAAATTTTCACTGAACTCGATTTATATCTCGCACACCATTTATACTTCTGACATAGGTTACACGGAGCAAAACCTCGTTCAAGTGTTCGCTTCAACGGATAATAATTAACTGTTCTGATTTCCTTCGTCTCCTGAAATTCTTAGCCAATTTAATATACATCATACATTGTTTCAAATTACCTTGGCTTCCGATACATTTTTATTTAATACATTATATCACTGAAAATATTTTCGTTATTATTAGTTGTATGAAATACTAAATACATATTCGGTTTCTTTAATCTATTTTGCTTATTTTGATACTAATTAATATAGTTTTACAAAGTTTGTATTTAAAAAAGTTATATTTCTTTCATTTTGGAAAAGTAGGCTTAAATTTTTGTTTCCTGTCCTTGTCCAAATAATAGCCATTTTATCTGATATAATTATTGTTATACTGAATCTCAGATTGATATAATTGTTTATCTTTCCTTAATTTCTTGCAATTTTGTCCATTAATTATTGTTTTTAAATATAATTCATTTATCTATGCCTCCTCCTCTGAAATTTTAGTTAATACTTTTAATTTTTATTCATAATTTTACCTATCTTCTGACAATATCTTTTTAAAGTATAAATTACATTGTATTACTATGTGATAGGTTTACCTTGCATAAATTTCATCAGGTTAGTTGGTCTATGGGACTAGATTTGTCAATTATAATGTAGTTTAGATTTACTATTTGGCCTAGATTTTATCTGTTGTTACCTACAGAGTGTTTAATAATACAGTTAGTTTATACTCTTTTCTGACCTTCTATTCTAATATAATATTCATTAATAATTCCTTCTTTTACTACTATAACATTTAGTATTGACTTTAAACAATTAAAACATAACAGTTATTTGACATTAAATATGGTATTTAAATTCATACCCTTTTTTGTACTGATTACTTACAGTAACTCCTAAAAAACATTTTATTATATAAGAATGGTATCCACATTCAGATATTGCATTCCTAAGTCAAACTATTAAACACAATAACATTTTATAAATATAAGAATTAATCTCTATTTCCAAACCTTATGCATAGAGTTCATATATGGTAATTGGAACCTAACATTTCTGTTCCATTAAATTTTTAACACTTACTTAAAACTATTTGGGTACAGTCTTATCTGTTTTCCTTAACTTTATGGATGTATCCCTTGTCACTTTATTTACTAACTTCAAGCTCTCTATTTATATCATTCACTCCATTGAATGTTATCATATAAACAGTGGCATTTTATTAGAAAGAGTAGTCATTGCTCTTTCACCATACTATTTGATTAAATATCACTCATGATACTATATTAAAACACTTAAAGTTATTTAAAGGTACAGTTTTTAATGTACTTTCTCAAAGTTTATTTATGATAATCTAATAACTTGCACTTGTCCCTTGTTATTTCTTGATACTATCACTAGTCCTTTCATAGTTTTATAATATCAAATTGTTTAATCATGGGGGAACTGTTAAGATTTGTCTTTATTAATTATACAATAACTTTCTTGGGTGCACTTCTACTTAGCACTTTAAACACTTTTGTTTTTATTTGTTTTACATGAGTTTATGGTTTTTTGGGCTGTTATACTTTCTATAGTGACATTTACTTTCTTTTGGGGTTTTTGTTTTCTCCCTATTGGGTTTCTTTTGGGTATTGGTCGTGTTCTAATTCCTTACATGTTATCTTCAAACTTGTCCCTGTTCATTAGGTATATTGGTTTGTTCTGGATATCTTCCTTCTTCATTCTTGGTTTCTTCAGTACCATTTTGTTATTATAATTTTCTTTGTTCTGGGTCTCTTCCTTTTTCGTTCTTGGTTTCTTCATTATTATTTATTCTCGTTTATTCTGGTTTGTTTATTTGCTCTGGGTAGCTTCCTTACCTACTCCTATCCTACCTGGGTATTATTCTTATTTTAATTTTAGTTTTTTGGGGTTTTATTTTGTTGTACATTTATTTTTGTTGCAGAATTTTTTCTTTATATTTACCTTTTCTTGTTATGGTGGTAATTTATTGTGATTTTTATTTGGTTCTCATTTGGATTTTTCTGGATATTCCATATATATAATTTTTACTAATGATCATATGGTAATCTATTTAAGTGGATTATCTGTCATGCTACAATATAAATGCTTTAAATTCATTAAATCTACCCGTAAATACATTTGAAATTATTTTAGTTTAATTATTAATAATATCAGAAAAAATTACTTTGGCCGCAAAGACCAATAACAATTGGAATGAGATTATATGATTAACGATTAGGAGAGTGTCTGCACCGGCCAAGCTGGTTAAGGATTTACGAATCAGTTCATAAGGATCTACAGAAGGCTAGAATTTAAAAAAAGGAAGCGACAAAAATTTGATTGAAGAATTTCAGAGTTATTGATTTTGCAACAATTAAGAGCGTTGTGGTCTGTTGCTGAACGACCATTTGACCACACGTAACTCCTGATACGGTATGAATCTAAACCTAAGGGACAATGTAAACATAATAGGTATGACCGTAAAATTATTGTGCCTTGTACGTGCCAAGACCTTCTGAATTCGGTGATTACGTCGATGATGAGTGATACTTGTATGTGGAGTCCTTCAAACGAATGATGAGAATCTGTTAATACGGTCTACAACTAATTATTTAATTTTAGAGACGTCGAGGGTCACAATTTTTATTACAATTTTCGCTCGTATAAAACAATATTGTACTTATTGCAATAATAATTCTAGTTATACAGATATCAAAACGCATAGACTATGGACTACAAATCATAAAGGAGATTAAAGAACATTATATTAAATAAATCACAATATTACATGAAAGTAGATAATCACCTGCACTTACACTGCTCTCTAATCGCCTGTATAAAACCTCCTCAAAACTAATTGTTGTGGCACCCTATATGGTCTTCTATAGTCACAGTCTACTCTACAAGATTACAATAGCCGCATATGTAAATTATAACAACCATGAAATACAAAAAATAATTATTAAATACTTCTATCGTTCCAAAGCTAACAACCAAAGACAGGTCACGAGGGGTCACCTGATCTGACGTCACGAGGGACTCCGTGTACACTGTTAAATGCAGGTGTGAGTGAGGCCAGGGCAGACTTAGAAGGTATACTCACCTGAAACTATAGGTTTTTTTTCGGAATTTGCAAATGTGGTAAATAACAAGTTAATAACAAGTACGATTGCAACAAGTTGTGCACAATATGTCGCGCCCATGAACTTGTGATGGTACAAATTTGTGTACATATAAGGTGACAGAGTAGCTGTATGCTTATTACCTCGTTAAACAAGTAGTTACGCAGTAACAGAAGCACTCTGATGAAGTGTCAAAATTCGTGAAAGAAGAACAAGTGATGTACTGATGTACTTGATAAGAGTGTTCTACAGAGGATAAAAATCGCCAAGGTTGGCAAATTCAAGTGGAAACCCAAGACATGATTAGAACTGTTTGAACAATTGTGGGCAGGAATGGGGTGCTTAGCTTACATGTATCTAAATAAATATTAATTAATTATATGTTAACAGAGGATTTGTAATTATAAATGTAAGTTCTTATACATGCACACTTATGAGAAGGGGCATTTTGTATTTTAATTTTTGTTTTGTCATCATCATCATCATCATCATATCTTCTTAACGGTGTTAGGCTTCAGTGGCCTGTTCCTATTCTACAGTCCATCTTTTCTTAGGTCTACCAATGTTTCTTCTGCCTCTAGGGTTGTAATCTTTTGCCGTCTTCGTTATTCTACTTTCCTCCATTCTATTGATGTGTTCAATCCATTTTATTCTGTATTCTTTAATCCTTTCATTAACTGCGTTTTTGTTTTGTTATAAATAAAACTTAATATTAGTTTTTTCCAAATTAATATAATAATACTCACAAATATAATAATACCGTTCGTGGATAGAATTTTTACACAGCCGATAGAGACACAGCTGACAACGTGGCAGCGCGTATTTTGTACAACGTTTCAGTCTTTCAAAATAACGAGTTTCACAATTTCAAAAATGTTATCCCCTCTAATTCGCTGTAAAGTAATCGAATTCACTGACCTTCTAGAGACCATACCATTCAGTCAGTATATTTGTGACGCCCTAAATTCAGGAACCTCCGTTGATAAAAGTGGAATCATTATTTAATTACTTGAGTGTATTTTTTTCTTGGAGCACATAACACTGTCCTGACATACGATATATCCTGACATATAAAAGAATACGTAAGGATAAAAGGCAGTGGAAACTAGGATGCGATGACGGGCTGTACACTAACACGTTTACATTTATGTACACATAAAACGCAAAGTTACTTGTAACAAAAATAATTTCTAATTCAAAATTATAGGTATAAACACACGTAGGACTAAAATTTAAAAAAACAATTACTCATACATTGTCTGTTTGGGTGCTGTATAGAAATATCATAAGTTTTCATGACGAGTGTTTAAAATTTTATAGGTATTACAAAAATTTTATTCTAAAATATTTTAATTGATAGTTCCTTTGATATGCTGATACTTACTTTCATAAATTGTATTGTACTACAAAAAATATACCTTTTAAATATGCATAACAATTAATTTTTTTAGTAGACCTATAAATTATTTGATAAAAATTAAGTAAAATTATTATCCTTACAAACATATTATTAAAATTATTTAAGAATATGATTAACGTGCTATGAATTACACTTTAACTAAGGCGTTTATTAATTAATGTTTGTTAATACGATTGTGAAATTTAGTAAATTTACTAAGTATAATTTACTAAAAGTGTTTTTGTAAAGGATTATCAAAGGTTTTTAAATGCTTTATTTTAACATTTCGATTTAAATAAATAATTTCCTATTTACAGAAACGGCAATAAAATAGATCTTGTCTAGTATGTCATATGTTATGGTAGAGTAACTCAACTTGTAGAAAGAAGAGTATCTGGAAAACATTATAGGGTAATAATGAGCAGGCGAACAGTAGTACCGGCCACACTACTTGTCGTTTATACCATACGACGTATTTTCAGTATTTCAGTCTATGCTTTATAAAAAGGACGCATTAATATTATTTGGTTTAAACTTAGCCCGTATTTCCATTAATGTTAATATCTTCTGACGGGATTTTTCCAGCATCATATAATTTTGTGTTTGAGCCTTTCGAATTCCTCTTCCAGCTCTGTCCTAAAGGCATGTGATTACTTTGTTTGGAACTTATTGCCTGAAAGGCTTACATAGCGTGTGCCATTACATAAAATTTCACAAAACCTATGCCAGATATTTAGCGCTTTGCAAATTTGTCGTGTATCTTCCCCGGCTTCATTTCTCAATACCCCCATTTATTAAGAAATGAATTCGCGTATAATGCTTTAATTTATAGACTTATGAAAGTTCATCCAAATTTAATAAGGATTCAAATACATTTAAAAGAAATTGTTTATAATCTATCGTTTTTTCCTCACCATTTTAGCTATACTGCAAAGTACACATAACATTTAATTTAATGTTTACTTCACATATTTTAGTAAGTTTCTATTAGTGTTGCTTTACAACTGCATCTTACACACAAGATTAAATAGTTATCTCATATTCAATTTTAAATCTAAATGTAGACCTCACGGATAAGGAAAGTACATGTTGTTAACTCACAACACATTTTGATTGTTTAGTTGAAATGTGAAAGAAATAGTGCCTATGCGTGAAAATACTTGTACAAAGTGTATTATCTTACTCACTAAAAGAAGTGCGTTTTACTTTCTCAGAAAATTATGTAAGCAAGTATACAGTACGGCAGCCTCGAAATAAATTACAAAAAAAAGGTACTCGCTCATCTGACCAAAGTTTCCCTACCTGCTGTGCTGCTACGCCTCTCACCAACTTTTTCTCAGTTTACAACGCTTTCTCATCACGCTCTTGCTCTCCCCCTTAATTCAACAAAATCTCAGTCGCCAGCACTTCTTGTTAGTTCTATCCGGGTTTAATTAAATTCCTAACGAATTCCTCCTACACGCAGAATGCTTAAGTACTCTGTCGCTGAATATATAAAACTGAACTAGGTGTGTTTGTTACTCAGCTCCTTAACGTTTTGCTAAAAAATGTTATTCGGTATAAATAAAAGAATATCATCTCACATAAAACGAGTTTAATTTCAAGTCTTTTACATGTAGAATCATGAGCTCGCATCATTGTCAAGGACAATATAAAATAATTATATTTTAAAAGTAACTACCAACGCTTAAATTTTTAAGATACTAAATTTCAAAGCTATGTACATTTTCAAACATTTGTTCGAATAATAATAATAAAAATTGCTTATATAACGTGGTGTGATAATGGTGGTTGCATATAATTAGCCACGAATGTTGCTCGATGTTAAGGAAATCAAAAACTGGTGACATATGATATTTTTAAAGACTTTTTTCTGTACGATGCATTTTCGAAAGTATAGGTGTTCACTGGGGTGTGTGCGAGCATGCGTGTGCGCGTGTTCTAATCATCCACCCTATGGGCAGATCCTATTATTTCCTTTGTACTGGTCAGGTATTTGTAGTTTCAGCCTGTGCGACCACATTTGTTTGAAACGTGGCCATTATAGTAGCTGTCGGTTAAGTGTAGTGACTGTGTTGATTTGCGTTACCGGTTTATGTTTACAAAACAAATCAAAGGAACGATCCAGTACCAAGCGAAGCAACAAGATATTTTGATTAAATTTATGGTTACTCTCTACTGTTGCATTCAAGCACACAATTGAGATAGCATCTCTGTGTATAGGTTTCTATTGAAAACATGAAAATTGTGCAGCCGTTTACTGCCACACATGTTGGCACAAATGAAGGGGAAGATAGAATCACTGCACCAGAAAAATTCAGAAAGTGGAGATAAAATTAAACAAAAACAATACAGATTTCTTTAGTCTAAACATTCTAAACGCTAAACTGATCTGCACAACAATCAGTCCATTGCGACTCTCACAAAGATTTTTTATTTTAGTTTTTCTTAGCCTAAACTAGAGACATCGAATGAGGTGTTAAGCAAACGCTATGAAATACCAGAAATTTAATTAGAACAAACGTATGGAAAAACGAAACGTACGAAAACCAATTCTATGCTCCAATAAATCTAAAACTTGTATTTCCAAATACAGCGTGAAACCTGTCCTTTTACGTGGCAGTGAGACCTGAAGCGCCAAAACTTTATTACGAGGGTAATACAGGTGTTTATAAAATGATGCTGGCACACAATATTTGCGTTCTCTGACTTGACATGCACAGAACTCTGGACATGCACGAAATAGAAATTGGTTGGAAAAGACATTTATAAAGGGAAACGGAGTTCGCTGGATCTTACGTTAGAAAACCGATCTACGATATTTCCCCATAAGGTGCTGAATGGGATCCACAGCTGAGGACGACCGAAGATTCCATCAAAAATCAGAATCGTTATAAATTAAATGAAATACGCTGGAAAATTTCTGTAGAGAAATTAAAAAAAAAAATGGTTGCAAGACTCAAGTGAATTGTAGACCCCCTATGATCTTTAGTACTTAGGCCTACAAGACGTTCTATAGCTGTAGTCAAAAAATGTTGGAGACAACGTTCCAGTGAGGCAGACCCTATATTCAAATGCGATTAAAGATTTTGCATTTAATGAGTAGAACATTTGTAAAATAGTGTGGATTTGGTACAAACGGTTTAAGGATCAGAAGGCATTAATGTAATATTCATACATGAGAAACCTAATGAGATACTTATTATACTGCCAGTCCTTTGTTTCGCCTGAATGGGAAAGTGCCGTTTAGCTAATGCGTTGAACTGCTCAGTGGAAACGAGAAATATAGCCTCAAAACATACGCTTTTCAAAAGAGGAAATTAATATCAATACTTTGCACGTAATACAATGAGATACGGTACATTAACTGTGAAATAAAAAAACTGTGGTCTCTATTTAGATGTAATTGCATTTAATATTTCACCCAGAAACGGCAAATTGTATTTTATTAAGAATACGAATGTGCTAGTACACATTTCTTATAAATCCATTACTATTTTAACGTCATAATTAATCATGTAATGTCTACTCTCTCCTTCTCTCTCTCTCAATCTTCCTCACTCGCCTTTTTCTATATCTGAGCTATGTCTTTCTACCACCTTCCCTCCATCCCGTTTTCTCTCTCTCCCTAAGGAAGCTGTCTGAAATATTTACTTCCTTTCTTTCTTCTTCATTGTCATAATCATAATCATCATCATCATCATAGTCATCACTTTCTTCTTCTTCTTCTTCTTAATATCATCATTGCGCGCGCGCGTGTGTGGTATATCATTATATAGTATATAGTATGCATAGTATACAGTAGGTATAGCATACTGTATATTATTATATTTGCGAGATATAGGTGTTGTATAGAATAAGTAGTCAATATGTATTTTATTGAAATGGAAAGAATTTATTAACGATGTTATTATTTTCTGACAATCTACCGTGCTTTTAATACAGTTTATATAAAATAGTTAATCGGTCTCTGCTGACCTTTGTAAGGCAAGCTACAATTTAAAAAGTTGTTTTAACTCCTTTACACTATTAAATCTTTAATGATGCATTAGAGTCTTTCTTTTAAATAAGTTTTTATAAATGTGTATAAATATATAAGTTTACTTCCCTGTAACATCAACTGCAGATCCTACAGACGACGAGTTGATATTATCCGGATGAATATGTAAATCAATTTACACTGTCCGGCTTCAGAGTCGCTTCAGGGAGTGTAGATATCTCCCGAGGGGAGGTTTACATATAGATTCACACTGCGAACCAATACTGTTACTGTGTAACTGGTGTCTTATGCTTCCGACGTTCTAGTAAGGTTGAAACGTCTATTTACCTGAACGGAATATCTTATACTTTAGATGACTAGCAAAATTATAATACTTCCCTAGTAACTCTACAGGAATTTTACGTAACTCTTGCGTTCGTTACGACTGGCAGACCAAGCGTCTGGACCAGAGCCACATGTACTCGTTATCGATTCCGACGAGATACTAATCTGTATTGTAGCGTGACAGATGTATGCATAATATTGAATGGCAATTGATCATTAGAATAATGAAGTTATAATATTTAAATTTGGAAGAAAGCACTAAGTTTAATATAAAAAGATTAATTCATAGCAACTGTGGAAATAAATCATTATTATAAAGAAAATACAAGTTAAAATAAAAGGAGTTACTAGTGATGAGTCATCCAAGACCAGTCTCATAACCAAAGGTTTTCAAGGTATAACCCAGGAAGGTAAAATAGTAAATAACAAAGCAGTACACAATATGACCAAACCCACAACGAGGGAGAATAAATAGAATAGAAACCCTAAAATAAGCCAAGATCAACCAATACAGGTTGTGTATTTCTGAATTAAAGAAGAAGATGGAGAAGATCCCAAGAAACCTGATGGCATCAAGAAGAAGATGGAGAAGATACCAATCCCAGAAGGCAGGAGAAAAGAAGACTGAAGAAAGAAGAAGAGGGCAGCATCCTGAAGAAGACGTCATGCTCTTATAAAAGACACCCAAATCCCTATATCCCCAAAATAAATATCTAAAAACAAAAGTATAACGAAATAAAAACCACATGTATATAAATTTAAGAGAGAGAAGTGAACAAAGTAAAAGTTTCCTGTGAACTAAGATGAAACAATAATATAGTACCCATGGAACAAATCTCCATTGAAAAACGCTAACCAATTTATTATGTTGATAAGACTATACGACCATTTAGCATTAACATAATATATAAGTGAAAGTGAACCAGTGATAGTTTTGGGTATTATAAAAAATGAACCTTGTGTTTCATTCTTGGCAATCACAAACATTGGATGCAATGAAATATGCATTTTTCAATGACTTAAAATGTGTACTGTGACAATATGTTGTTCATAAGACATGAATCTGTTTAAAATAACATTTTGTTTTACATGAAAAAAGAAAAACAGATTTCATAGTGCTTTTTGAACGGTTCATACTATTTATTTGTTAATGACAGGGTACAATTCCCCAAAGACAATGTATAAAAGACGGTATAAAAACTGTAGAATCCTACTTATAATAATAGTTAGAAATAAGAATATAAATATAAGGTTTTTATGTATATAGTAGAAGAATGTTTAAAAATGTTTTAGATATAAGGCCATTTGTTTGGGTCTGAAACAACTAACATCAGAACTATAAAAATAGTTACCACTTGTAAATAGTAGAGAGTAATTAAGATGTTAGTTAGTACAAAACCTTTGTTGTAAACCATATTTCCATGTTGGAAATGGGAATTTTGTTGCAAAATGTCTGATTTGAAGACAACCATTTATTTAAAAAAAAAAATTCTTTATTCTGTTTAACTATTATTTGTATTGTAACCAATACTAATTGTTTTTGTGTAATTTGAAAACATGTTTAATTTATAATACTATATGTAAAAGTCAGAGAGGGTATCACACATCATATATTGTTTGTAAAATATTTTGTAAGAAAAATTGTTAAAAAATCATAGGCCAAAAGAATGGAAACCAAACTTCATCAAAATAGAGAAATTAATCATTTAAATGCGAATAAACAAAAGGGGTTTAGACAAAATAAGCTTGAGATCAAGCCATATAATTGCACATACCATTCAGAAAGATTTTAATAAATTATATTCAGAATTATAAATAAAAATGACTAAACTCAGAAATTTAGACATGGGAGTCATATATTCCAGAATAATGTTTCAGAATACAACTAATTCAATTAACTACCAGAAAATAAGGGAATATGAACCTTTTAATACAATATAGGATTATTAATATTAAATATAACTGATAAAATGGCTGAATTTACATAATGACAGGAAGTAAATTTTGATGTTTTGACTCTTCACAGTATACCAAACTGAAAGTGAAATTACTATTTTTTGGACAGAAAACACTATAAAATGGCATTATTTAATCTGAAAATAAGCTGAATGAAATGAAAGATTAATTTAAATCACATCTAGTGAATAAAATTGACAAATAACCAAAGTTTAGGCATTCATATAGTGAAAATGTAAAAGTGCACACAGGATGTGAAAAATATTTGAACAATGTTAAGGATAATATTATATGGGCTAAGAGTTTAATTGAAACTAAAGGAAACAGTTAGTTGATTATTGGTATTTGAACGGATAACATAAACGAGAGTTTTGTGACGATCTAACCTATTTTTACAACGTTAAAGATCAGTGGTGAACAGTACGTTACTGTAAAGTCGAGAGTGAATTATAAAATCCTTCCAGAACATATACATTGTGACAAAAACGATCAAGAAACACTATTTAACACTAAACAATACATTTCTACTCTGAAAAACACCACAAAACACCAGAAAACTGTATAACACATTAACCAAATTAGTGTCGGAATTGGGAAAAGTGTTTTGACTTATAATTACACAGACATACTAAATACAACCCAGAATCACTACACCAGTCACTACACAACATTTAACAAGAGATTTGCAGAGACAAGAACAGGAATTTTGCCAGAAAATACATTATTTGGAACACTGCAGGAACGAGCAACATTTTGATCAACTTGACGGCGGCCATTTGCTTTGACGATTCCAGTGCCTTCTTCTTAGTACAACTCAGCTGTTTGGTGAAAACAATTATTATATTTACAAATTATTATTCAATGTCTGTGTTTATTAATAACTATTAATTTGATTGTAACGTTATACTTTTTAAATATTAGCCCGATTTCTCTGACTTTGGTAATAACTGGCTGTTTAAAGAACCCTATATAATTTTTATATCATATACTTGTAACTTTTTTCGATATCCTGAGAATCGATACTAATCGATAAGAGTCAATATTGCTATTACTAATAAAACATAAATACTTTTCAATACTTAATAGTTCTTTATTTCTTCAATAATACTAATTACCAATAATATAATTCTAATTGATAATCTACAAGGACTTTACCACCCGTAAGTGAAGATAACCTAAAAAATAAAAAGGTAAACAAGTATCGATTGGTTTACAGACAGTCTTATGAGTGGTGATAGATTATTTAAATTATACTAAAACTTTAATAAAAATTTTCAGAAGAGCATTACACTGTTTAAAACTTCACAGCCCTATATTAATTAATTGATCCTAATTAATTAATTAATAAAATTAAAAAATTTTTTAATTATTTTTTTTTATAAACATAATTTTTTTTTAAATTTCCTTCAAAACAATAAATTTTGTTTTGAAACTTTCGGCGAAGCTGAACATATATATTCCTTCATCAACTTTACGCTACTCGACCGGTCTTGCTACCATTGGGACTCGACCAGCTGGGAAACTTAAGGAAGTGTTTCAGGCCAGTAAGACGTCGAGAGCCACACCAATCACACCAATTAAACACATTACAACTTACAACTTATTTATTAATTTATTACAAATTGGCTAGTCCAAAGAGTGGGGCTTGATTGCATCGGAGTCTATCATAATTCGCACAATCTTATATCATCAATAACACATCTATATTTATTTAATTTATTTTTATTACAGTATTCAAAGTCTTATTTTTGAAACTGAATTTCTTCTTGTAACCTAATTGATTCTTCGGTCACCCTTTCTCTTGATTTTCGTTACAGATAATAAATGTTCTTGTTCAAGAACGTATCCTACAGAATAATTTACGTTCAAAACACTGAAACAATTTGCAACCGATTTTATGGGCTAAAAACATTTTCACTTAAAAGGCGCATACATTCAGTTACTGATTTTTTAAATAACTAATGTCATCAGGCAGGTCTTTTTTTTTTAAACATTCAGGTATAAATCCCATATTAAAGTTTCCTTCATCCCAAAATTTATTCAGATTAACGTGTTTTTAAGAATATGCCGTAAAATAATTAGGTAACCTAGCACACGAGGCCAAGTATCGTTATCATTTCACTGTACTTAAATTTGTTTGACAAGTCTAAAAATCCTTAAAACTAACACTTCTCACCGTGTTCCTTATCATCTAATGTAAAACGTTCAAGCCTGCAATCTCTACTTATTCATGATATTATTACCACGGTCTCACTGATCGTCGTATGGTACAGTGGAAAACAAAATTACAGACACCAATGAAGTCACTAATCACCAGCTTTAATTAATCACAAATAACAGTTTGTAATCAACAAGTTATTCAACAAGATTATCCTCGTACAATAATTCAAATTATATTTGTCCACACGCAATAATAATGTCAAATAATAGAGTCCTGCACAATAATCACTTTTCACTAATAACCACATGAGACGCTCTGTGTAAATCACCCGATATAAACTGACTGACCGTCGCTGGATGCTTATATTGATACCCCGCTGAGATGCGGGATGAATAATAATTTGTCACTTTTTGTATGACGTGTTAAACAAGTGGCTATTCCAGGCGCTCTCGAATCCAGTAGAAACAGTGTCGATGTCTGGCGTTGAACACATTGCGCCGACCGGTGCGGTCTGGAACAGCTTCGATTGCTGACGCATGATAAGTGTCACGTAATTGTCTTTGTTCTCAAAATAGCAATATGTCAAGATTACAGCTGGGTTCTGCTGGGATAGCCGAGCAACATAGAACAACACTGTCCATTGTTCGAGAACGTTTCACAATTTCGTAATTCCGTGTCTTTTTCCCATTACTTTCCTTTCATCCATAAAGAATGTACTTTTTTTTTTAAACATTAAAATAGGTCTTATGAAACAGTAATTACTTCGGACAGGTGAAGTTTTTTAAGTTTTAAAAATTTAATTTTTACTTTTGACCATCTATAAGCCGGTTTATTAGTGCAAAATCCGTGTGCACCAGACATTCACCAAGAATTTTTCGGATGTATTGACGTTTGAAACAAGGCGTTATCAATAAGACATCACATTCTCCACATTTTCTGACTCGTTCACGAAATTTTCAGGTAAAAACGATAATTTAAAATTGTTCTGTATACAATTATGTAATACAGAGTGTACATTCAATGCAAATAATCTACCCATTTTATTTAATATGAAAGGTCCTTCACAAATTTAAGAAAGATATCTACTTCATTCGGTTTTTATTGAAGTGTTCTAATAAACAGGTCATGTTTTGCAAACAACTAATTACAAATTTGATTCTTTAGTAAAAACATGTGAGTACTTTTATCAAGCATTCTTCTCTTGCCGTTTAACTACACAAATATTGAATATCAGGCATTATGAAATTGGATAGTGTAGGAATACATAAAAATTCATATTGAAACATGAGCACACATTAAAGTTAGCGATCAACGCAAACATACAAGTTATTCACAATTGTATTCATACAACTGCTTGTATATTTGTAAGTGGTAGTTACAGAAATATGTACTTCTATTAATGTTTGAAAGATAGATAGATACAGCGAAGGATAGAGAGGGAGAGAGAGAGAGAGAGAGAGAGAGAGAGAGAGAGAGAGAGAGAGAGAGAGAGAGAGAGAGAGAGAGAGAGAGAGTAGAAGGGGGTGAGAACTTTTATTAATTCTTGTTTTCAGTGTGTGTGTGTGTGTGTGTGTGTGTGTGTGTGTGTGTGTGTGTGTGTGTGTGTGTGTGTGTGTGTGTGTGTGTGTGTGTGTGTGTGCATGCATGTGCGCGCGCGATTGTGTGTCAAATATGAATATAAATATTAGGAAACTTTGTTGAAGCTGTATGGATTTTGTTCATTTATGGACATCCGGAAAACGAAATAGGCTTATAATTAATGCATTCGAAGTTATGATGAAAATTAATGCTTTGGTGCCACAGAAGAGCGTTGACGATAAGACAGATAGGCGGGGTGTGGAATGAAGAGTTTTAGGAAACGAAGAAGATTGAGCGAGACTCTTGCCAGGAGAAGTGTACAGGTAGATAAGACAATTTCTGAGGACTCATTGAAGATAGAAATAAATGTATTGAATCGTCAATACTATGGACTTGTGAAAATTGTTAAAGTAAGGGGATTTTTCCAGGATAGGCTGGAGCATTGTATAAAAATAGCCAGGAAACGTATTACTGGAAGATATTCGTGTATTAAATTTTAGAGATAAGACTTTAAAGAGTAGTCTTGTAAGTTGCATGGCGAATTACTTAAGCCAAGACTGTAAAATTCGACGTAAATAATAACAAAAAATAATAATATTTCATTATTTATTTTATTTCTACTAAATTACTCATTGTTGTGACTTCTTGCGAAAAGTGATAACTAATTAGTAGAAGTCAAAAGATTCGAATAGACTTGTATTAAGAAATTATAGTATCTTGAATCCTAATTTTGATTATACATTATCATATTTTAGAATATACAGTATGTAGAATGTTAATCGCTTTAAGTAACAACATTTTTGCTACTATATACGTGATCGACTTCCGCTGTTACACACAATGTTCACAAACACAGAAATAATTTAAAATTTAAAATGAAACTTATAAAACTGAGAATCAATATACATTTAAAATAAAGTAATAAGTTATTTTTGGCGTGTGGTGATTCTGCTCATGCGGTTGCCAAGGCTGTGTAACAATTTTATTTTGATGTATTTTAATATCTACATCCTCTTATATGCCATATGTCTAGTTTCTTACTGACAATTTTCTTCTGCATTTTAGAACATTGTAAATACCTAGTATTAATGTATGTTAGCCTAATTATTTTACTACTTGAATATGACGAGATGTATAGAGTTCGAAGCGTTGTTTCTTAAAATTTAACGTTCCCACGTTGGTTAATCCCACTTGAAAATACATTATCGGATAACTTTGTTGGCACGTAAATGATTTCAAGAGTCTTATTTTTCATAGTCGTCAATTTCTTTGCTTCTTATCTAAGACGTCCGGCTGGATTCATGCTGAAGGTCAGTACCAACTAAATAGTTACGCATCGTATCATAAGATTTTTCTTCCTCACGTTAGTAAAACTAAAACCCTCAGTGGGTCTTCCCAACAAAAGTTTCTTTAAATTAATTAGAAAAAAATTTCCTATTAAATTTTTTCGAAAGAATTTAATTGATAATCTCTGGAAGGATGTTTATTGTTAGAATTATTAGAGACTACTTATGGATAATAAGTATGACTACTTATGTGCTTTATCAGTATTTAGCGAAGTAGTGTTTTAAAATAATTTTAGGACAACTTAAACTGTGTAGCATCACATTTTTCGTTAAGACATTCTTACATTATTGTTATGTAAACGAAAGGGTCTGTGCGTGTGTGGGTTCGTGAGTGTTATATTTTATATTCCTGTACACTGACATTACTAATACCGGGCACATTCCATTGTCTTCCTTGTCTTACTTATCCCGGTCAGATATCTGTCACTTCGGCATTAATGAGTTAGTGGATACGAAAAGTGACCACTATAGTAATTTGTTTGTTTTATATATGAACTGGATTGTGTTAATATGCGGTACCGCAATGTATATTTACCAGACAAATCAAAGAAAGACTCTAATACAAAGCGAAGCAATATGATGTTTTATTTAATTTTAGGCTTAGGGTCTACCGTCGATGTGCATGTGTGCGCGCGCGCAGATATGAGCGCGCTTGAGATTAAATCGTAAAGGACCAATGTCTGACTCATAAATACATTTTCCATGTATATCTGTACTTTTTCCATTTCCTTTAAATTTAGTTGTTGTTATTTTACCTGTTCTTAATTTTCATATGGGCGTATTCTTTTAAAGATGTTGTTATCGGGCGTTATTACGATTATTATTACAATGCGTTATTACGATCTGTTGTATTATTTCGTTTTCATAATTCGCAGTGACAGAATTTTTCTTCACTGTTAGTAGTGACGTATCACAAAGTTTATCACCTATAGCCTACTTTGAAAACCGACTCACAATTCGGACTCTAGCGAGCATAATGTTTGCGACTTACTGTATTTGACAGAATAGGTATTGATATACACTGTATAATTAGGTGCCTTTAGAAGGGCACCAACGTTTTTCCGTTTATTTTCAATTTGTAAGGCAACAGTCATTACTTACCAGAACCGCACACTAATGAAGATTGTGGATAAATATAATTGAAAGTGGATTAATATAATTTGCTTGCATTAGAAACATAATGAGTCTATATAATGATTATGTTTCGCCGTTCGTGTTCTACATGAATAGGGGCTGCATGGGGAATTGTTTTACATTAGCCGAACGCATTGTGTTACTAACGCTACTAGACCTAACGAGTAAGTATGTCTTTGTGGTTGAAAAGGAGTGAATTATTATCACTATGTAGCGCATAATGCAATGGAATGCGTTCAGAAATCACTAAAAGGGTAATCAGGTTTAAGATGAATTAAAAGTGAACCATATGCGTCAGTCGGAGACAACTGCCTAAACTGAAGCTTAATAACGGAGTGCAACTTGTTCCCCATAAAGACGGCATGTTGACGTCTCAGTCCTTCAAAGTTTTATCGTGCTAAAGAGTCAAGTAACTAAATTACAGAAAATTATATTACTAACTGTTTCTGTAGGTAAGGTAATGGATAATCTGTGCAGAAGCGATTATACTTGCAATTAATTATGTGGTTTTCCGAGTAAGACTATCATTTAAAAATGTAATGAATAAAACACAATAATATTTTTGGCTTGTGTACAATCCTAGCATACCTCACTCGCTGCGCTTTGCCGTCTGGATTATTTTGTAAAAATTAGTTTACATTTCTGATGTTTTGGGAAAGCTGGTGAAGTACACGTATGCATGTTTGTTTAAGGTTTCCCTGCGATTTATGGTTTTTCGTTTCCATAATATACATAAAGTTGGGTTTTCCTAATGATTATTTAAACACTTCTAATTACGGTTTAAACATATTTGTTGTATAAAACATTTACTTATAGAGCTTTAGGACCTCTGAATATGTTTAGGACTTTTCATTATATTTTCTTGTGGTATTACGATATATTTATATTCATGATTCCCTTTCTAGATAAATTACTGTGAATTTGGTACCCTTTTCTTAAATCTATTTCCACATGTTTGAATGTTTACCCCAATGATTTGTTTATAGTTAGCAAGTAAAAGATATTTTTTTGAAAACTTTGAACGTTTAAACAAACAAGGTACGTCAGTTTGGATTATCATGATGCGCGGAGTATTTCAAACTGTCCTTTTGCAGGGCCGATAAATATAGTTGCTTCGATAATGTCGTAACTCAAATCTTTGATTCAAAGGCGGCTGCTATTAGATGAGTTTAGACGATTAAAATTCGTTACAAATATTTTCTGTGAGTCAAAGATTAAAATCGTAATTTCGAGTTGCGAAACTGTTTCAAAATTTCCCATAGTTTGAGTGCTTTACATGGGTAGCAGAATAATAATATGATAACGAATAACTCTGGCCATTTTATAGATACACGGTTATGTGTACCACAGTCGGGTACCTCTAATGAATGTGAAAAACTGCAACACAACTTCCGATGTGTTTATGTAACGTTCATTTAAATGTTTTTCAATATCATCGTCTTTGTTTTGTCTGGAAAACGTTATCTGTTCCTAGTCTTTATAGGCTTTACTTTATGACCTGGATTAAGTGGCAATATTCAGCATTAATATGGGCTTAAAAATATTGAGAAAACACAGGGGAGCAGGGTACAAGCCGTATGTTGTCAGCAGTAATAATTTTTCCACGACTATTCAGGAATTCCGTATTGCGTGGGTCCCAGGATCTCTCCGACGACGATACATTGGATAACCGACATCTCCTGCTTCAGTCTCAGCAGTAAAGCTGCAAGAATATCCCTTTCTCATGCATAGCGGCAATATGTAATGTTCCTCAAAATCTCCATGAACCATGTTTTTATAAACGGTATCAAACAGAAGGGGATGTTTCCTTGTCTGCAATGTTCTGCAGTTATAACTGTCAATTTCGTCTGGCTTTATTTTGATTCAACCCATATTAATATATGGTCATGGGATAACCCGCCTTTCTGCCATTCAAGACTGTATATGTGGCATTTAATCCTTTCCAAAATTTTACTTTTTTTAACAAACTTTTTTAGTTTTCTTAAGTTCGAATAGAATGCCCTTGACATAATATCTTGCTGATTAAAAGAGCATTATTCAGGAAATAAATCTATTTATACTACTCCAAATTGCACTAAAGGTTATGAACAAATCAGGTCAA
Source organism: Magicicada septendecula (assembly GCA_034769895.1). NCBI lineage: Eukaryota > Metazoa > Arthropoda > Insecta > Hemiptera > Cicadidae > Magicicada > Magicicada septendecula. The sequence continues at coordinate 280,279,633 of CM068369.1, read as the reverse complement.
CCATAGTTACGGATATAGGTCATAGCATCCTTGGTTTTTTTTTACTGCATGAGTGGTATGGATCTGATAAAAAGCGAAGGTAATATCAAATACTGACCAATATTGGCAGCTTCTACTTTTCCGTCCTTGTTTATGGTGTCCCTTAAGTGTATGTAGTTATCAGCCCCTAATTGTTGTTGTTCATTCTTTTGATTGTAGTGTCATCTTTCCCTAATTATGTTAGACAACATATCAACACAATACTGTCTAAGAAAATTTCTAAAATATTGAAGAGTGTTCCAACTACTTGGCCTAGTCATTAGTCTATAATAAAGGATAGGACCAGGCAAAGTTTTCCAGCACTATCTTTAATTTTTCCCTTTTTGGAAACATACGTAGCACTTACGTTGAAAACATCTACTAAACTATAAATAAATAGAAATATAAAATTGAAAATTAACAGGTGTTCGTATGAAACATAAATCTTGTAACACGAAAATGCTGCTGTTAAGGTATAGGTGTTGCCCCGAAAAGTTTCTACTGACCCTTATAGATTCAACAAACACTTAAAAGTATATCTCAGACTCTGATGGGTCATATTAATTACGTACGGAGGTATAAAGGTATTACGAATAAGGTAAAGAACCTAATACACTATACATAGAACAGAATAACTGACGTAATTCATACAGCTACAGAACTGAAAACGGACACATATCGATCACCAAAGACCAAAAATGGTACAAAAGCTTTTTGCAAAACAGACGTTATGTTAGAAAACAATTGATGGAGCGTCCTGCAACTCGTTGGCTTAATGATGTGAACACGACAGATTGACTGTCTTCATGTAAACAAGTCGTTATAAGTGACGGAAATGTCTGAGGCCGGCCCTGAATTTGCCAAGCACTATAAGGTTGGAAAAAGAAGAAAAACTTTTCAAAATTTTAACTGTTATAATATAGTGCTGAAAAATACTGTTACGTATGTTAGGAATATATATTTTAAATTTCATAAACAGGTAAAACAATGTTACAATATTGAGGCGTCGCATGATTTTGTTATTGGATTCTTACTATATATGTGTATACGTAGGACTGCCTTTGTATCTTATCGAGACTAAAAAACCCAAGTGCTTATGTGTACATGTGACGGATGTCGCCCTTGTTTAACAATTCATGTTATCGGTACTAAACCGGATTTATTGTTTCTTATGCTTTCAGACCGTTGTCTGTTATTTGTACGTCATTACTAATGTGTTTGAAATGTGACTACGATTGCGTTTATTTGCTTAGTAAACAGAAGGTAAAGTGATTTGTGGTGTTGGTGTTCATTTACCAAACAAACCAATGCTGCTATCCTTTAGAAAGTAAAGTAACTGGATAATTTAATTAAATCCCTATTTAGTTTGTACTGTCCCACAAACAGATAATATAAGGCTGGAATTCATTAATTGTTATTTTGCATTGTAGATTTGAAGATATCACAAAAATAAAAATTTTTTAGCAAAGCGATGCAATGATAGATAAGGGGTAGAATTTAAGTTTTGTTTTCCGTTTTCCTAATTTTTTTTGTTTGGAACCTAACAAGTTTATCTATCCATCTGAATCTAGTTAGTGTTGCCACTTTTATCTCCTTGACTGGGCTTATAGGCAATGCGGTTCTGCCTATGTTACTTCTGAAGTACGTAACACCGTTAGACAATGTGGCTAATTGGCCTTAAATGCCGCCAATTAGCCGTTTAGGCTAACACATACGAAAATAGCACTGTGAGTGCGTGGAAGAAGCTCTTCTTCTTCAAATTGAAACTAAAATATATTATTTATTTAAAATAAAGATGATTAAATAAAGATCAATTCATAGAGAGGGGGTTTCTGTTCGTCAACTGAACAGAAGTAGTGATAAAATTAGAACAATCTATAAAACAAGTGATTACCCAACGTTCTAAACATTCTAACAAAATTACAGTATTCGAACACAGTTACGTAGATTACTAATTTTTAAACACAAGAATATTAAGCATTAGACGGACGTGATGGGACCGGGTCTAGACCGAGAAATATCTGTACATCCTCGTCTAAGACCCTGTCTGTCCTAACTATTGACTTATCTGAGGTGCACTGTGCTAAGAAAATAATTAACCCTTTCACCACCTGTAACAATCTAATTTCTGAAATGGCTACTATTAGCAGTCATTTATTTAAATAGTTACACATAAAAAATTAATATGAAATATGAAATGTGGTAAAGACTGATAGGAAAAAGAATTCAGGGAGATACTTCTATAGGAGAAATACAGTTTTGATGTAAGCTGGGAAAAGAAAAAAGCTATAGGTGGGTTCAGACAAGTATTGGAAAATTATCGAAAAAGACAAAAAGATCTGCTCATCGTCTTCATTGACCTCGAGAAAGCATACTATCGGGTGCCACGTAAAAAAGTCTAGAGATATTTGCGGGAGGAGTGAGTACCAGAAAAGTACATGCGATTGGTACAAAAAAATGTTTAGAGAAGAAAGCACGCAGATTAGAAACAGTGTTGGCATAACTGAATGTTTCTAGTGGGAGTAAGTTTATATTAGCGTTCTGCCTTCAATCGCCATCTACTTGATTTTGTAATGGATTGAATATCTCGTTAGGTAAGGGATCGATCTCCCTGGTACACAATGTTTGCAGATGATGTAGTCATGTGTAGTACCAGTAAGCATGTTATGGAGGAAAAACTGGAACAGTGGATGGCGACATTGGAGGACAGAGGACTTAAAAGTAGCAGAAAGTAAACGGAGTAACTGTATTTCAGTTTCAAAGAGGACAGACACTGTCAGATTCAAACGCAAAGAATAAAACTGAAGAGCATGGAAAAGTCTAAATACCTGGTCTTAGTGTTGACTGGAAACTGAAACCCGGGTGAAGATATAGCACATCAAATTCACGCAGAATGTTTTAACTGGACTAATATGTCTGGGTGTTATGAGTTCAAACAAACGATCAACGAGCAAGGTTGGCGCATATTATAGGCTCAATAATTCTGCTCATGAGTGCCCGGCTATTTTTTTGCAGCATTTTAGAGCAGCAAAGTATTCATCCATTGTTATTGGTTAATGTAGCACTTATTTGTACACAGTTAGATGTTTCTCTAAAAATATATTAATTAGCATTTATTGTTATTAACGTTTTAGAATATTGTAATCCATAGGACAGAGTAATAAATTATAAGCCTTCAACACAATTTATGAAATTAATTAACTCCCTCTTCTTTCAGTTTACAATTTAATCATTGTATTAAATTCCTATATTTTTATGGTTTTTAGTGTCGTGAAACTAAATTTTCAAAATAGGCAGTAAATTAATATTTTATTTAACTCTTTTATCCAAATTCCACATTATTAGAAAATTATTTGCAAATGCGGTAATGCCATTATAATCTATAATATTCGTCACTAACACTTAAACGTTTATGATTATCATCGTCTACATCCAAAACTTAGGACTTAATTGGCTTATTATATTTATTACTCTGCCTACCGACATCTTTCCTTCTATTCAACTGCTATATTAAGTATGCAGGATGCTTTTAGGCGAGGCAGATTGTGTGTAGATGCAGTTTAGTACTGAGGATTCTAAACAGGAAAATGAAAATAATGCAATGTTTAAACCCGACTTGCTTTTGCAAATATCGTAAAAATTTTGATAATGCTACGAGACAGAATACATTACTGGGTTCCACAGCCTGTAGTACATAATACGGGTATGGTTTATCTCAGTCTATTACGTAGACTTTCACGGAAGGAGTCAATATTATTAAAATAAAAAAATACCGGATTGTTGAGCAGTGATGGCTTGCTCAAAGTTCGGTTCATTTTTCTAACGCTTCGGCCAGGCATCGGAGGCCTTCTTCAGTAGCAACCCGTTCAACAAAGATGGCAGGCCGAACGCAACTCAAGCAAAGGTATAAGCAACCATTTCTTAGATTTTAAAGGGTGGTCAATGGAAATATTGTACGAATAATGGCATTTAATAGAGGTGCATATTTCGTCAATACTTTTTAATAGAAATACGTCTTCATAGAAATGCCCATGTAAACTAGCCATTTTGTGAGGGTTATAATGTAATGTCATACTAGAAGTAGAAGACTAGTTATGTAGGGCAGTATTTGCATTTAGATGCATCCTGAAACGACGTGGGTTACAAGTCTATGCGCCTACATATAAGACATTTATTGGTAAACACTCTATCAAGAGAAAGATATTTGTTTCCGATTAATATTTAAAGGTGGATTATAGTTTTATTAATTTAGGATCTAAAAACCTCATTTGACTGTAACAGAAATTACAATCATAATCTGTGGAAACGTGTAAGATTCTGCGGGACAGTCAGTAGCAATTTAAGGAATGAAACTAGGGCGTATAACCAAATAACGTTTTATAAGACATTAGGTGTTCCACTTATTATGTACCAGTGACACAGGTCTTTCATAGAAATGAAGGACAAATTTAACCCTTCTGGAATAACGTTTCTTAGCGTGTCTAGGCCTACTCCATCCTAGAGGAGAAAGATAGAAATCCAGTCTTTAAGTAAGATAACGAAGGAGTCGAATATCGCAAAACTGAATTATCTAAAAATCTTGCCAATCTGACGCCGTATAAATTTATAGGCACGTGTGAAGTAACCAGAAAATAATGAGTAAATCAGGGACAATATCCTTAATTCTGTTACCAGACGTCTCCTATATTCTACTACCTCATTCCAGATTCCAATACGTGATATTTACAGCCTATAACGTTACAGATCTTCAGTTTAGGTGTAACCAATTTTATTAACACCAATTTTAACTTAGTTATTTGTGTTTTACTAGTTATTAATAATTTAATTTTGAAAAACTGCATTCGTTCTTCTCAAACATGTTAAACATATTTGAATCACAGCATTTGGTAATAAGATGAAGATAATAATAATAATAATAAAATAAATTTAATAAAATAATAATAAAAGTATTTCTAAGAGTACGTACATTAAACGCTCGCGCTTACGTGCACACCAAAGCGTATATGTTCACTTCATTAGTCTACAAAGAAGTCAGGCATAGCAACGAGAATCATATGTTGTACAAGAGCAATAGTACTCTAAGACTAAAAAGGGGGTCATAGTGCTTTAATGTATTTTGCTGCACTAACAACATAACGTTTATGTTTAATTATTATGTTTCCTCGTTCTTTGTTCTGCCTGAATGGGAGCTACAACATTAAGCGAATGCGTTTGTGTTACTGCAGGTAATGAACAAACGCGAGGCTGGGGTTTTCAAAGGAGTGAATTAATAACCGTTCCTTTGCATATGCAATGAGATATATTAACGACGAAGTAGAAAGAAGGTTCTAAATAATCGGATATAATTTGAATTACATCGAAACACTAATTTTGTGATGCACAATCAAAACTGGAGATCAACATGGAAGGATGTGAGGTAATTAATTCTGTACTACTGTTTTGTAAAGAGTACCTTTTGTATAGCATAACATTAATAAGATATTATTAGTGTTATTTTTAAAGATAAATAATATTTACGTTTAATAGAAATATGTCCATGTGTTAGTAAATAAATATGAAACACGAACGCCATTATGTAAAATGAAATATTACTCACGTTGTGTTAAACTATTATTTCCCTTGAAATTATGTTAGTTTTCCTTTAATTGTCTTTGTACAGTCATTATTGGTTCCGTTTTTCTTTTTTAGCCCTAAGTATCATTTGTCGCCCACTATATTTTTCGTCCTGTTCCTGTCTCTGGCTCCTATGCTTCTGATTCACTTAAAAACATAATCTTGTTGAAGTTTTTGCATAACTATAATATAAGTCACCATTATTATCATCGTCACCATCATCAACTTTAAGAGAGAGGATAATGAACATGTTTCGTTTGAACACTCCGTTGTTTTTCAGAGTTTCGTTTCTCGTGTCTGTAACTAAAGGCCATACCATACGGATATCTTTTATAGATCATTCTTTGCAACCGCTGCTACGAAATTACAGCTAAATTAAAGCATTACTATTTCTTTAGTAATATAACAATTATAGAGCACACAATTATACAATAAATTATAACAAATTTGAAACTTTTCGATTTGTGTGACAATGGTTTTTAGTCTGAACCCTTCCTGGATTTTCACAATTTTTACAAAGTTATCACCTATTTTTTCGATTCTGTTGTACCAAAAGCTAACCTATATTCAGATGTTAGGTAAATTATCTTTGTTTATTTTATCAAAATTGTACTTATTTTTTAGGCCTAAAAATTTTGACATTTTGAAAAATTAACACTGTATTTAGATTGTGGTTAAAATTTGATTCCCTACGTGGGTTTTGAGAATTTTTTGCAATTTATACCCCTCAAATTTTTGCCGCTTGATTTCCTATTTTTGGAGATCGATATAAAAATATACAGAATATTGTAGGCCAAAATTAACGACACTTAGGGCCAAGTTTTACAAAAAGCGGTTGACGTTTTCAAAAGTTATTGTGACAGACGTTTTCACAAATTGACAGACAGAAAAATTCCAAACCGTCGAGTTAAAATTAAAAAATCTCTTCGCTCATTCAATCGATTTCTCTTTCGTGTGTTAACCTTCTCTGCCCTTTATTATTTTCTACAGCTCACGCCCGCTTACAAAATGAAAGGCTTTTTATAATCAATGAACGCTATAAGCGTCCCTAAATTACAATCACTTCGCTTTCCAGTTATAATTGACAAAGTAAATACACAAACTTCTTTTCCGAAGCCTATTCTGATTCTCTAGCAATGCTTCCATTATGGTATCCAATATTTTTGTGTAGCCCGGTTAACCGGATTAAAAAAAATCTCTATAATTCATGCAATTTTTCTATCTCTTGAATTAAATTAGTGGTTTTACTACTGCAGTGTTATACGAAATTGGAATTTACTTTGGTTCCAAGATAAATTGAGAAGGTATAGCATTCCCAATATCATAAAGACAGTCTACATTTATGTATTAAATAAATAAAAATTTAATACTTGGGTACATAACTTATCAATATTTTTAGAAATATTATTTATAAAACAAAAAAGTTGTCCTACGTGACGTATTCTAAACACTAGACAAAGCATGGCCATGTTTATCTTGTGAAAAGTTCCTCATTCTTCGCCAACATTGATTTATTAAAATTTGTTGTTGAATCTTTATTCAATTGATCTCTTTTTAATATCTACAATTTGCCGTTCAACACTGTATTATACTATTTATATCACAGCGTGAAAACGCTCTTTTTTTGTTGACAACTTGACAAACGTGTATTTTGTTTAAAACAATATCAGATAGTATTTAATTATATTAATTATAATTAAAATCAATTATAAATATTCTATTATAATTATATTAATATGAATCTACCATATTTTTTTATAAACTTTGTTGTTTAATTCTACGTGATGAAGTGCGTTCTGATTGTTGTAAGGTAGGAAAATAATTTTTTCAGGATCACAAATCCTGTTCGTAAATAATAAAAGCAGTATTCACTTAGGTGACCAAAGTTTCTACGTGATACGCCTCTCATCACGCTCCTGCTCCCCCTTTCTCTAAGTAAATTTCATTGGAAACATTTTTTAAAGACCTTAATTAAATTCTTATCAATTCTCTGCACGCGCAGACTGACTAAATAGTCCGTCTCAATAAATGTGCAACACTGGGTACGATTTTGGTTCACACAGATTGTTGCTTTTTTAGATCTCATGAAAATATCCGTCATCTTCTTGCTTTATTGTGTTTTACGGAAAAAGTACAGTAATGCAGACAAGAAGAGTTGATAGTTTTAAAAGGTTTTGAGAAGCTAGTCTATTTATTATGGTGTGACCTTTAACGTTCAGCTTCAGTTTCAGTATGCAACGTAATATTGTTGAAAATGTATACATATTGATATATGAATTTGCATATTATAATATCTCTTCCTCCTCCCTTTTAATCGTATTATTGTAAAAGTGTAAGAGAGTAAGAGTGTAATGTGTATACTCTCAAGTCTTACCAATCCGTCGTCGCTCTGGGACGTGACTCACGCAGATTGCGTCCGTTGCGAACGTACAAATAACCAGTATCGAAGTCTTTACCTGTTCTATGTTGTATTTTGTAACTCCCGAAAGGCGCCAAATTGTTTTTTATAAAACAAATAAAAATTCCGCAGTTAGATTTTCCTGTATACTGTAAAGAATAATTCGAATTGCCACGCTGATTGGCGGGAACTCGACTTTCGCTAGTTATTGGGATGAGTTGCCAACACAAAATTTGCGAAAAGAAATCTACTCTCCGCTAAAGCACATAACATACATAAATACTATTCAAATAATTACAAGTCAGTTAGTAAAGGTTCGTACTGATTTAATTTGTTCATTAATTCATTAATTTTTGATTAATAACCATACAATAAAAATTATTATAACAAAGTTTATGCCTCGGCAGCAAATTCGTTTTCACTCAGCGGATAGCAAAGGTGGCAGCGCTTCAGCTTATGAAGCTATAATGTTTATCGTTCTTATTTATACAATTTATTCTGCCAGTGAATTCTTTTGAGTACGAAAAAGTTCTATAACAAGATGTTCAAATAAAGTACACCACTTTACAATTGTGGTACTTAAATACTAATAAGATCTATATGAAAACTCATCGGTATTGTGTTAAAAGGTGTGTGTCGGTTTTATCTGTTTGACATAGGTTATATTTCTATTACATACAGTGTTATTAAATATGAATCATAAATCCTTGAAAGAAATTAGTGTTTAAATTTTAGAGTGAGAGTTATTTATTCAGAAAATGGTTAGTCAATTTAATTCGTCATTAGTTATAATTTATTTTAAACTTAACAACATCACGTTGTTCGAGTTATGGATCGTCAAGTGTCTTCACCGATGAATTATTTCCTTCGATTAGTTCCAAAGATATAGATTCCGTCTATTTCTGGCGTCTGTTTCTTAATTCATCCAGTTTTTATTTAAATGTAGTTTTAATATTCGGTTATTGTCCCTTCATGTGTTACAGGAACTATTGTGGACATCAGTTAATCAATTGGGTTTCACTTTAGTTTGATTTTCTTAGTTATTCTTCCTTCAAATGGTCATCATCAATATAGCGTCTGTTCCTCTGGGTAGTTAATAATGGAACTCCCGTTTCATAACGGTCAAAATTGTAACAACGTTCTGTATCCATGGTAACTGACTTAATTCTGATTGGCTAAGTTAATTTGAAACTACTGTTATCAATCCTGGTTTTTTGTTCAAAATGAATAAATATTTTATAATGACTATATTTACATGGGGATAACTTCAATGGTTGAAATATTAACATCGATGTTCCTATTTTCTTTCAAAGATTAGTTTGATACCTCACAAGACTGGTCTAAGCCATTTATTAATACTTTTGTACAAAATTTATAATACTCTGTTCATACATAATTTACTTATTTCTATGGTTTAATATAATTCTGACATGTTATTTTTTGTTAGTTGATGGTAATTACATAATTTACCTTGCTTTGTTATTTGAATATAATTTTCAGTTGTTTACAATTGGTTTTCTGTATTTATACAGCTATGTCATTTATAGGCCTAAACTGTTACATCTTATAATTTCTTATTTTGTTCTATTTAAACATTATTTATTGAGCATATCTTGTCTGCTCAACTTTTTTTCGTGTTTCTTGTCTTTTGAATTATTTTGGAACTCTTTTACAATCTATTGAAGTTATAACACTTTTACAAAATTATTTCTTATCTAATTCTTTGCTTTCAATTTACATTATAGTTATTATTTTGCTGCTTTGTTAAATTTATGTCATTACTATTTTTTATACTTATTCCCATTTCTCACACACCTCTTTAGCACTTAAATCTATTTATAAAACATAACATATAACTAACTTCGTGGTCTGTATATGGTTCAGCCATGTTTCTTTTCATTGAAAATTATAATTATTATATTGCCTGTTATTGCTTATAAAGGTACTGCTACTACTCTCTTTATAACTTCCTTACTTATATAAAACCTACTAACATATTATTGTAAAATTATTTCTTCTTGGATATACTCCCTTAAACACTAAGCCAATAACTTAACTTTCTTTAAATTAAAAATTAACAATTTTGGTGAGTGTTATACCTACACCATTTCTTCTATAAAAATAATTACCCTGGTGATTCTTATACTGATCTCATATTCTTTTCTATTCTTTTCACTCACAATTATTCTGTGTCTTACAGTCTAATACACTTCACTTAATTGCTCATACATCATGTGATTATGTTTTGGGTTTGTCACACTTGTTTACTATTCCTTTTCCTTAATATTATAAATTGTTTATTTTGATACACTTATCACTTCACTGTTTATCTTTATCACTCCCTACCTATCTCTCACTCTTGGTTTCAAAGTTATTTTAGATGTACATTTACAACTATTCTTTAACATTAGGTGCCTTATTTTCTTATTATTATAAGGTCTTTAACAATATACTTTATTTAACAATAATTGTCTTATTTATTTTTTGTGGTTAGTGTACTTTATTTACTATCGTTTTATTCATTATTAGTTACATATTTCCTTTACTTATTTGTGTCTCTTTTCATGGATTCGTCTTCTTAATCTTTGTGAATCTATTCTCATCTTTTTCGGTCTTTATCTGGCCAATCTCTGGGGTTGGGTCAAAGTCATTTGTTTGTCAGTCTAGTCTATTCTTTTAATGATTACTTTTGTTTACAATTCTTCCTTCTTCTTTCTTAACTACTTTTTATATTTTTTCTTCATTATTTATTTATCAAATTATATTACTTTTTAGCATTTCTATAATACATATGGATACTTTATATGATCAGATTTCTGCAACGTTATAATATATATTGTTGCTGATAACTTGAAGGAGGCGTAATTATACTTCACATTAACTTTGATTATGATAATTGGTTTGCAAGGACAATAACTGTCTAATCAATCAGTTTTCTGCACATATGAACAACGTTGTAGTTAAAAATACTGTCGTTTATTATTTATGTATAATAAAAATATATCTTATTTTGTAATAAATTTTCTAAAAATTGTTATATTTACAATTATTATTTTTATTTATGCAAACATGTACCAATCAATTATAAAAATTACTAAAACCATAATCGATAAATTGAATACGTAATTTTAAATGTAGATTTTATTTGGAATTTATTACTCACTGCTACATAAATATATCGTTGGGATTATTGCAAAATGTTGGTAAGTGCATTTTTGCCAAAAATCATTTTTGTAGGTTTTGGTGTCAGGATGGATGGATGTTTGTGTGAAAAACAAATAGGAATTGATTTAGCAAAGTGGGTTCTTAAAGTGTCACCTGGTTAATAAGTTGTGGAGCAAAATATTGACTGTAAGAACACGGTAATGAATGCTTACAGATCTTGCTGCATTATAATATCGTTCGTGAGAGAAAGTTTAACTGAAAGACTTCAGTAAGTATCCCCATTTACTTGGGTACACATAAGTGTTTCTTAAATGTTTCTAATTATATCACTATGTTGTGTGATAGACAGTCACCTATGAAATACACCATACACCAATACCTATGATTCTTTCCGGATAGAATAAAGAATATTTAAGTGAAAAAAAGAACCAAAATTTATCTTGAAAATACTGATTCTTTTTAAATGAAAGAAAGTTTAAATTTATCAAAATTTTTTTAACAACTTTGTATAGAAGTGATGGACCATGAGTCATTGTCTTGGCAACGTGACTACAATTGGAGTTTATGGTTCAAAAGTTTTATTCTTCTGATCTAGTGTAAAATTATTGTTAAGCTATCACTAAATAGTATTACTGTCATTTTGTGTATTAAAATATTTAAAAATTATGCATTTAAATTATGAAAGTAAGAGACTGTTGAAGATCTGCAATTTTAAATTTTGTCCATTGGTTACTTTTTATGTTAGGTAAGTTTTGATATTGTCAGAATAAAATAATCTAATAAAATAGGTTTCTTGTTTTGTAAACAGTTATTTTTTTAATATCATTAATTTAGATTTTATTCTCACTAAGTAACATCTAGTGCTGTCTTCGGTCTTCAGCCAAAACATACTGTCTGTAAGAACTTTGTTAGTACCAAATACACATAACAAAAATAAAAGTAAATATATGTAATAAATATGTTTTATTAACCATAGTTTGATTTTACCAAAAAATTTTAATAAACTGTTACTGCAATAATGTAATAAAAGAAAAATATGTTACACATCAAGTTTAAATATTTCTCTGACGAATGCCAAACAAATTAGAAAAAAAGTTTCAAGTAACATTTATTCCAAAACATTATTTTGTTAGTTACCAAATTTTTGCAGTAACCGCACGATATATTTTAAATAATGTAAAATAAATCAAAACGTTTCATATCGATTCATTTGAGCAGATTTGAGACTTGGTTCCAAATTGTAGCAACAGCGGTCATCAAATCTTCCCTCTTAGGTAACTGTGCTGTACCTTGCAATGTTCTATCCTATTATTGATTAATGTCTTTCTGAAATCAAAACACGAAAAAAGTTTTGATAAACAACTCTTATTAAAAACAATAGTCAATTGTGGGTTCTATTATAGAACTAAATAATATATATTTTGTTTCTATTATCCGCAACATCATTTATATTTAGTTAGTTATTTAACAGTCTCTACAGCTGTTCAAAAGGAATAAAATGCATTAGTTATAACAGATTAAACACAATTTTCTCACAACACTAGGATCATTACCACTATCATGCAGGTCGGAGTTTAATTCTAACAATATATTCTCAGGTCTAAGAACAATATGGTATTGGTCATCGGACATACGCTCCCCGCAGATATTACGTGCGTAGGCATTACCAAAGTTAGAGTCACACATCACAAGCTGAACAGTTTGCCACTTTCCAATATATATAAAACAGTCGTATGGATAATTGGTAAATTGTATTACTTTGATAATTATACCTGGGAGCACTTCACAGTACTTGTTAGAGCGCTGTGAAGTCTGTGATGAACCCAGCGGCTCTGCATTAAACAACAAAGCATGTGACAGCACCGCTAGCAATTACAATAATGGATACATTTCAACCTCATTCCTTAATTGACATTACTAATCGAATGAACAGAATGTACTAGAAATATGATGACGACTGCAATTAAGAGACACAATCACATTAGTTGCACAATTTGTAAATCCATTACCACGTAAAACAAGCATACTACGCGGTTTTGTAATTTAAATAATTATCCAATGCGCCCTATATACAAGTTATAATAAAAAGTCATCAGAATTCAATAATTAAAAAAGTTCGCAACATAGGGAAGCAACTAAAGTATTGTTCTTAAATTCCAATCTTGTAAGATAATACAATCAGATTCTGTGACCTCTCAGACTGCCTGAATTTCCGATGTAGAAACGTGGCGAGAGTAATTTAACACTCACCTTGAGATGCGCAGTGGACAAACACCTCGTTGCGAGATTAACAACAATTTTTCATTCACTTCGCACATGCACTAACAATTTTGTTCTGTACCATAATGTGCACATCAGCTTAAACTAACATAAATGAAGGTATACATATTTGTATGAAGTTATAGTCATTTAAAAATTATACTGTGTCGACAAAATTATTTGTGTTAATCAATGATATTATTTATAGGCTACTTATTTACATTTTATACAGAACGTATTATTTTTAAAAAGTGTTAATAAATTATTTTATAATTGCGCGTCTATGTTTGAAATATTAGTGTGAAACGTACACCCTGCATACGGTTTTATTCACGTACTGACAGCACTCGTTACCTAGTGTGGAATGTATATAATTTCACGAAGGGGAGGCGGAAATTATGGATTTCTCTTAGATTCCCGTATGGTAAAAGTGCGTGTTGCAAAACTAGGGTATTTCTCATAGCTCTGTAAGGAGAACAGTGAAGGAAGGTCAACAGTATACAGTCCAGATACATAAGCGGGAACGTCATTTAGCACACCAGGAAAGAAACACCGCATTCATAATCCTATAACGGCTTGACGATTTTAATAAAGGTGTAATTAGGAGAAAAGTTTAGAAATTTTCCATTATAGAAAAATGTTTCTCTATGGTAAAAAGCCGTTAAAAAGATTAAAAGACTCCATCAGCTTTAAAGTTGGTAGTAGCAGACTAAAAATTATCTTGAAAGGAATTAGCCTTAACTGGGTATTTCACTCGACCTATTTTAAAAGAAATTCTCAAAATAAGAGTTATGTAAATACATTATTTACAAAATACAAAAAACAAACTAAGAGAAGAAGGCAGAATCGTAGTATATCAGTATGAAACATGTATCGATAGTAACCACACACTGAAATCGATCGATAGTTACGCTTGGAATGGTGAGATTCAGCCTGGTGGCTACGCTGTTCCAGTTGCGAAAGGAAAAAGATTAATTGTTCACGCCGGAAGTCAATACACGTTTCTTACAAAACTGATATTTAAATGTACTCAAAAGACAGAATATTACCACGATAATGCAAACGCTGACAATTACAGATGTTGGACTGAAGAAAACTTGGTTCCAAATTTGCCCGCCAACAATGTGTGGTTAATTGACAATGCCAGCTATCTGACTACCTTTATACAGTATAAATTATAAAAAAAAATACCTATATCTAATTCTGCGAAAAGTGATATGCAAGACTAGTTAACACCACACGGAATACGATACCGGATTTATATTGTTAAAGCAGAATGTTATGAAATTGTTAACATTTATAAAGCAAGATTTTAAATAATATTAATAGATCAGATTCTGCAAAACAAATGACATTTAACTTTGAGGTTTTTCCTTACCACCATGAACTAAATACTATAGAGATGCAGTAATTACGCGAGATGTTGCTGAGAAAATGTAATGCTTAAATTGAATGAAGTCAAAAACTTATGTGAAGATAAAATTTCATTGTAATTGCCGAGGATTGGGAAAAAAGGTGCGAACACATAGAAAAAAAAGAAAAAAAATGTGGAAAAGGAAGCTGTTGTGGATGAAACAGTAAATTGCTTCATAATTAATCTTAGAGAAGAGAGTAGTTCAGACTGTTCCGATGATTTCGCTGAAGAGAAGATGATAATATAGTCTGATGGATGTTAACAGAGGAATTGCCCGACTGCTACTGAAAACTTCTTTGAAACTTAAGTACTGTAGAATCGTTTTTGTAATTAAATAACTCCAATTTTACGTTTTCACATGTACTACTAATTTTTATTTATAATTAGAAAATATGAATTATTTAAAATTTTCTTGAATTTATAATTTAAAAATAAATTTACGCTACGTAAATTAAAAACTCAATATAAATAACAAATATATCAAAAAGTGTAAATGAGTGTTGTCAAAATAATGAGTACATGTAGTACTCATAATAACATGTAGTGCTCTTACACATACTAAGTAACATCGATGATGTTCAGTATCATAACAGATAAAGTTAAAACGTAAATTGATTTCTGGCAAGAACATCGTAGACGTGCAAGTTTTGTTGTAAAGGGACAATGCGGTTAGAGAGACACTGTTATTACGTATTCTCATCGCTAAACAACTTTTTAAGTGGTATAATCCATGCATTAGGTCGGTCCAGAGTACTTTTCAGTAAAGGTTGTCGGGCCTATAGTATTATTAAATAAGCAGGCAAGTTTTGTATATTGCTGTTTGCGAGATTGTTTTACGAGATAGATGCCTGTAGAATAATCGGGCGGCGTCAGAGTCTCAGGGCAACCGTAACAATGCTCCTACATGAGTTGCCCATTCATGATGTCTACAATTTCTCAACGGTCCAGAACCACATTAGTAACTCATTCTCGTCGTTCTAATGCCCTATTTAAATGCCTTTATTCAGTATGTAAACAAGCACTTTTGTTTGTAAGTGAGAAAACTAAAATCACGCTTCAATCGAGTTTCACTGAACTCTATATTATTACTCATGATATCACCACCCATGATAGGCTATACTATTTGCTCAATTTTTACCGACTAAGAAATTTTGGTTTTGGGCAGTTGGCTGTCTTATTATGCTGTTTGCCACACAAGGAAGACTGTGAGGCCAGCACTACGCTTCAGCCATCTATTGTTACCCCATAATGTTATCCTAGGATTGTTACGACAGGCTGAGTCAAGAAGGGGTCCTGAAAAACGCACCTTGATTTCAGGGTAAGCCGCACAACCATACCTTCTAGTCTACGAGGCACTACCACCAATATGTTAGTAACAAGATTATAATATGAAAAATGTAAAAAAAAAGTTTGAAAGCCTCAGGATAAGTAAATGAAAGAGTACGAGGCTAAACATGGAATAATAAAATTTGGGATCTGTGGCATGCTTAAAGAATGTGTGACTGTTCCAATTGTGTGTGCAGTTAGGCAGTGGTCTAGAATGTCTATAAACCCTAGACATTTAGTTCCTACCGATGCCGGACATCATCAGCGGTGCGGGAACAGAGATAGAAAACGTCCGGGAACGAATAGTAACAAAAACAATATCACTTAATTTAATTTAACTAAACTGCCTGCAGAATCTTCGGTATTGAAAACATTATATAATACCCACGACAGATAATTTAAGTGTTGTTTTGCACTATATATTATTCATGGACTTATATCTGTGTGCTCTTAAAGAGTGTAAGTTTTGATAATCTAATATCAGGTAATATTTTCATCACCATATCTTTGACAAAAATTGTGTCCGATACTTTCTTCATTTTCATTGAACAATCGGCACAAGAAACTATTAGAAGAGTTTTGTGTTACCATGGACGTAATATTGTGAACATTAGTATATAGCTATTCTTCTTCGTCTCCCACAATTAGCCGTCTTCGTATTCTTCTTTATTCCCATCTGTCGACTTCCACAATTTTTTCAAGATTCTAGACTGTGATCAGCATCTTTTCTCATTTCATACTCCAGCAGTTCTTATCAATGAGAGTTCGGTTTTTTCAGACAATTTTTACGTGGCGTTCTTAAATTTTTCTCCGCCATTAACTACTATTTTTTAAGTACGCACTTCTTCCTGAGTCTCTCAGTTTCAGATCAACTATCCTTCTTTCCATATATCTTTGAGTATATTCACAAAAAGTTTTATACGAATATGTGATAATTTTTTAGGACTGTTAGCTTACACCTACAAAAACTAGAACATACAACAAATTTTATGTGTTGGTGTTTATGGATTCATATTATTATATTTTCTAATGAAACCTCAAATTAAATAGCCCTTATTAATATGATGTTTGTATTATAATATCGCATATATGAGCTTTATTAACAACATATCCTACCTTAATATCGTATCAGTAATATTTATTAAAACGATCAATTACATTGGTTTGTATATAAAAGATTTCAGTAAAGATTTTGTTAGAATCTATCGTTTATACAAAAAAAATGTATTTTACATACAAGTAAACATGAGAGAGGACAAAATGTTGCTGAAAAGTAACATCACAAAACTCACTGAAGTGACCAAAGTTTCCCACCTGTTATGCCTCTTGCCTGACTTCTCCCAGATCGCAAGACTTTCTCATCATGATCTTGTTTCAACTTCTTCAGCCGGTAGCACTTCTTGTTAACTTTATTCAGTCTTAATTAAGTTGTAGGTCAATTCAATGCACGCACAGACTGCAAAGTACTCTGTCGCTAATGCGTACAGCAGAACACGATTTGCTGACCACCCAGCTAAACGCCACTTTCACGTTGTTTGTAAACATTATTTGTTACATTCAAATCTTATTCTGTTGTGAGTTGAAAGTTACATCTTTCAGACTGAAATATAGTTTTAAGGAAAATTATTACTTTTTCACACATTGCTTATTTTACGCTTCATTATATAATATATCTCAGCGTTTTACGGTGTCTTTAAATCGTTTTCTTTTTTAGTTAACGCGAATTGTAGATTCATTTGTTAAGAAACGATTCTAAGTAATTTCTGTACTTTTATTTTCTTTGTGCCTACCCCTTATTGGTGGTTGGAGATTTTAGAAGATGAGCTACTAACCAAAAGTGATGACTGAATTTGCACAGGAACAATGTGAGTTGCAAAGAAGTGAATCAATATCCGTAGCTGGCCTGTAATTTACTGAAGTAAATCAGATTATTGTTAGAGTAAAATGAGAACTTAGTAATCGGCTGTGAGATGAGTTGAAGTAAAACTGTTTGAGTCAGGACCGATGAGACGGTTTCTGTCTCAAATGTGCAAGGTATTATATTATGTAGCGGTGTTTACAGATGCCTTACTTACGTTTTATGCTATATTCATTGGAAACATTATTTTCCGAGTAATTTTTAAACGTTAATTATTTTTCTGTTTCTTCTCAAATAAGGTATTTTTCTATAAGTATATATTTTGATGAATAAATGTGTTACGAAACTATTAGTTTTACATTCAGCAAGATAAGAATAACGAAATAATAGGAATAATAATAATAACTCTATTTCGCACAACCATAGAAATATTATCACTAACATACACGTTTGAATTTAATTCTAACACATTGTTCTTACGTGTAAGGACAATATGGTGTTTTGTCATTGGTCATACACTCCGTGCAGGGATTACGTGCATAGGCGTAGCCAAAGTGAACGTGTCACACATTGCAAGCGTGAACATTATGCAAAATTAAAATATATATATAATAGAGGTACAGAGATTTGGTAAATTGTATTATTTTGATTAATATACCTGGCAGCACAGTAGTCGTTAGAGCGCTGTGAAATCTGTGATGAACCCAGCGGCACTGCATTAACCAACAAAGCATGTGACAGCACCGCTAGCAATTACAATAATGGATACATTTCAACCTCATTCCTTAATTGAAATTACTAGTCGAATGAACAGAATGTATTATAAATATGATGACGACCGCAATTAAGAGACACAATCACATTAGTTGCACAATTTGTAACTAACTCCATTACCACGTAAATACGCATCCTTACGCGCGAGCGCACGATCACACGTCATCGATTGAACTATAAAATTAATCTACTCAAATTAATTAATATCAGAAAAGAATTTGAAATTATAAAACACATATAAATAATTACATAAACTAGTCATCATACATAATAGTTGCATATGTATCATAAAACAGTTCCAAATAATTATATGGAACAGTTATCATATATCATGAAAGACTACAATTATTCGGAAACTTGATATTAACAACTTGATTTCCAGCTTTTTGTAAATATTGTTCAGGCGATCGTACCGGTTGTAGGGGGTATGTAAGTAATGGATACAAGCCCGAGACTTGTTACTCACAACTTACACAACAATTTTTGAAGGTTACGAATGTACATAACACGCGAAAGTAAGAGACGGTAAATACTGTAATAAATTGACATTTATTGTGTGTGTTGTACAAACCTAACTTATTGTATATGACATGACACTCTCATGCAAACCTGAGTTATTGTATAAGAGTGCCTTGTTGATTCTTAATTGTTGTTTATGACTAATTAAAGCTGATAATTAGTGACTTTATTGGTGTCAGTTATTCTGTTTCCACTGAGCAACACGATTATCTGTGGGATTTGTACATGGCATTTATATTGAGTATCAGGACGCTAAACATAGATTGCCTGTGTACTGAAACACTTAGTTACTAAAATATTTATTTCTATTTTAATAAATGCAGGGTAACACCTGCATCTTTTTTAAATATGTCACATTCAAGTCAGTATTAAAGATCACTCTTTGGTTTATTAAATTTGAAACATTTACATAATAAATAGAACGCATACAAAATTAACAGTATAGGTTCTTACTGAGATGGTTAAATACAACCATTCCTTAGAAAAGGATTCCATTTTATCTTCTTAATAGATATCGACTGAAGTCAACACTCTCATAGTTCTGTTACACGCAAAACGAATGATTTTGTGCCTTACCATAAAAATACTGAATAGATTAATAAAGAAAATTTATAAATTTATCACAAAACTCGGGAGGTATAAGAATTGTGGTTTGAGCGGATCTGATGTTGAAGTTGAAGATGGGTGAAGTAGGGATTTGACGACCGCCCGTCTGTTTGTCAGTCGCTATGTCTGAGAAAAATTACTGTAGATTTTACGCATCTGAACAAAATGTGCGCGAATTCTCAATGTAATAATTTTTTATTACATTGCCTACGTAATAAATATTTTTCTGTCATTTTCAAATATTGTTATTCACCACGGTAAAAATCCATTGTTTATATCTGCACTAAAGATAGCCTTTTGTTATGACGGGTAATAACATGAAAAACGTTTCCGTAATAAAGTAATATTTTGTAAAATATTCAATTACATTTGTTTGTACAGAAAACATTTGAGTTCAAACTCTGGTTTTGATTTGAATTCATTTCACTGAAACGCATTAATTTTACTTCAGTTACATAAACAAGTAAGAGGACAAAATACTTGCGAAAAGTAAGAAAATAGAATTCACTTAGGTGACCACGATTTTCTACCTGCTACGCTCTTCCCAACAATTTCCGACATTCCATGGCATTCTTGTTTCTATATCTTCAACTAAATCTCAGTCGGAACCATTTCTTTTTAGATTTATTCAACCTTAATTAAATTCTTTTTGAATTGCTTGCACGCACAGACTGCGTAAGTACCCAGTGTATAAAACTGAACGTATAAAACAGAACACGATTTATTGAGTACCAAGCTGTTTTCCTCTTTCACATTATTTCGAAACATTATCTATTACTTTCAAAGGTTATTCAGTTGTGCACTAACAACTACATTTTTCTCTTTCAATTTTGTACCTGCAAAGTTGATTTTTAATTTGTAACTGCAAACTTTATTTCTTCTACCTTGGCTTATTGAGAAGATATACTTAATACATTTCATCTCTTTATTATGTTTGTAAACGTTGTACCCGAATATTTTAGCTTAATGTATTTCGCCTTTGTTTTAATATTTTAATCTAATTTTTATGTCCCTATGCCATTCTTCTATTGTATTGAAAATCGAGACCTTAAGGGAATGTATTTCGTTATTAAATCGAAGTGACGAGCAGATGTGGAGAGGAACAATGTGATTTGAATAAGTGTGAATTAATATTAGTGGACACTTCATAATTATGTGAAATAAAACACATTATTATTTAAGTAAAAATATCCATAGTAATTGTATGAGGCGTAAGTTATTGTCATGACATAACTTCTTATATCATGCGCGTAAACTGTGTTTCAACCGGGAGAAGGTTTATTTCATACTCACTAATGGTATTTCCTGTTTCTATACCATTTTTCATTACCGTTTCTATTTTTTGAAAATAAGGGAGCTTTGTGTGATTCGATACACTGACATTTAAAGCAAGTGTTGAAAGTAGATTTGTTTTGCATATGAAGATGTAATAATAATAATAATAATAATAATAATAATAAACATAATAATAATTTCCTTTCTGTATTTTAAATATAACATAAATATTTACATTTAATTGAAATAAATTATAGTTAATTCAGTCATCCGTTATAACGAAACCTTAAAACTTGTAATCCTTAAGTAATAAGAAAGAAGAAATGTGGCCTCTAAGGTA
This sequence comes from Magicicada septendecula, assembly GCA_034769895.1. NCBI lineage: Eukaryota > Metazoa > Arthropoda > Insecta > Hemiptera > Cicadidae > Magicicada > Magicicada septendecula. Next base: position 280,258,068 of record CM068369.1, on the reverse strand, counting down.
AAGTACTGTATCAAAGGCAAAGTAGTGTGGTTACTGACGAACACAGTGTCAGTTGTATTGCAAACCGTGTTTCATTGAAAATGGCCTCCAGAGATGCGGCCGAACCGTCTGATAACCACATCCGTCAGAATGGTAATTATAGTAGAACATATCCCGGATCTTAAGTACTAATAAATAGTACTACTATAATTAATAAATAATTAATGCTCTTAGTAGCACAAGAGCCCGGATCTTAATTTCAATGAATATGGTGTACGTTGAGTCGTGTAAGATGTGTACAAATTATAAAAAATTATATCAAGAAAATACCATATGTCTTACCGCTAAATATTTTCATTGCTTCCTCAATTTCTAATATACTGTAGCTCTTTGACCCAGATCTTTGATGAAGTAGGCCTATACCTTGCAGTTTTAGGTCTATTGTTGTCTTTCATTTTCCCTCTTCTAGTTTTAAAAATGTTATTCATGATTTGTTTCCCACGTATTTTCTTGTTACTGTCCTTTTACTAAAAACACTCGAGGGCCTCAACTTGCTTCATAAGTGTAATTATTTTTAAATTTTACAATTATGTCGGTTTTAAACTGCGTTCTCTTGTGCTATTTACTCTCTCCAAAATGTAATGTTGTATATGTTTTATTACAGGAATAAAGTAGGTGTGAACAAACACTCTAGGAAATTTTGTAAAAGTAAAATGGGAAAAATTATTTGGAGAACGTAAAAATTTTTTTTTCAGAATGCTTGGATGGTTATGCCTTGTGTACCAATGCGGGGACGTAGAGTTTTGGCGGAAGCAGGTGCTATGGTCCTTGATGACTATGGTAATGACTGAGTCTGAGTGCAGCCTCTGTAATACTGAAAACACACTGTCACAACACCATACAACATTACTTTGTGTCTAGAAACAACTGAATATTTTTGAATGCCTAGTTTATTCCAGCAAATGTGTGTGTGTGTGTGTGTGTGTGTGTGTGTGTGTGTGTGTGTGTGTGTGTGTGTGTGTGTGTGTGTGTGTGTGTGTGTGTGTGTGTGTGTGTGTGTGTGTGTGTGTGTGTGTGTGTGTGTGTGTGTGTGTGTGTGTGTGTGTGTGTGTGTACAAGAGTGAGGAATTTCGTAAGTTTTGTGAAATTCAAGTTTTCTGTTACCAGCACGTTTATTTCTTATATGAAACTGGTAGGTCAAGCTGTTCATATTTTTATTTTTACTTTCAAAAATTCTTTATGAATTTGTATTTCTGTACCGGAATTAAAGTTTATAAAGCAATAATAAGTAACTATAATAAACTAAATTTTTTTAATTTGATGTACCAAGTCATAAAGTTATTCACTTTTAAAAATGAACTTATGATTGCTGATATGTTTACCTCTATGCGTGAGTGTTTAAGTGTACATGTGAGCGTGTGCCACAACATTCAATATTTTAGGTTTTATTTCAGTGTTTTGTGTTTTGGCCTTCAAAATGTTTTTTTCAACTCTATACCTTGGTACTATCTGCGATAAATAATCTTTGGTTAATTGGTTAATTGGTTGCGATAATAATTGGTTATTTACTTGAAATTTTTAAAATTCTTCTCTTGAAGCAATTAAAAATGTAACACATTCCACATACGCAAAGTGTAAGTACATATACAAGAAAGTTCTTCGGTGTTTAACATTACGGCAATATTTATGTCTGTGAAGCCTGGTTCCGCCTATTGTAAAATATAAACCAATTCGTATTATTCAGTTTTCCCCGCCACATGTCAAATCCACTTAGTTAAATCCAGAATGCTTGCTAGTCATTTCTCATGTTATTCGTAGTCTTAGTCTCCTGTTTATGTCTCCATTACATTTTCATTTATTCCATCTGTTAATGTGTTGTCTATTATTTTGGAAAATACTTGACAACAAAGTCTCTTTGGACACCAGTAGGGGCAATATTAGTTCCCTTATTAACGTGTGCTGTATTGTGCTGTATTGTCTTTACCTTTCCAATTTTGTTTCATTTTCACCTTTACATAACATTTTATTTTTTACTCTGTTAGCACATCTTTTCACTTTACTTTGTACCTAGCCTTTAACTTTTCTATACGCTTATGTGATACATATATGGAAAGAGGAAGTAACCAGAGATCTTCGTCACGAGATAATGAGATGATGTTGGTATTATTTGCTTTTATTGTGTTACGATGTTTCAGTAATTCACTAATGCCAAATGTATCCTCTTTCTCATTTTCGCTGTTTTATTCTCTTCATTAGTTCTTGATATTTGCCATAACTATTTATAATCGTCAAGCGCCCCATTAATTGTTATCCTATCCTGTGTGTGGTGTCTTGACTTTATGTCATGATTTAATTATAAATCATTAGGTTCATATTGAGACCTAATATTCTAGTATCTCAATGACTGGTTCTTGAAACAACTGTTATTTAGCCCTGTTTTTAGTGAATGAATAAAGCAATAGTTTCAGCGTATATTAGGTCAACAGTACACACTGACACACTTGAACGTCTGTGAATTCTCTCAACAATATAAGTTTTTAAAAACAAACAATAATTTATAATTTGTTCAAAAATACAATATAAATTATTAAAAACTATTGAGTGTAAAATTTTATTAAACTTATTAAAATTCATATAAAAATATTTTTGTAAAAATTTCGCAATTTCAACAATTTTGTGAATTGTGTTTTACTTTTGCAGTTAATTAGGTAAACAATTTCTTAAATACACGATCCTGCTGGTTAACAACAAAACCAGAATTTATTTGGTAAAGGTTTTTTAAGTACTACTTGTCTCGCCAACAGGTCCTCATCACGCTCTTGCTTCCTTTACTTCGACTAAATCTCAGTCGGCAGTACTTCTTTTTACCCCTAAACGGACTTTGATTCCCTGCACTCATAGACTTCATAAGCTCTATGTCACTAAATACAAATAAAAAAAAAATTGATTTGTTGTCTACCCTCTTCTCTTGCTTGTTGAAAGCACTTATTACTTCCAATTTTCTTCTCTCTTATTTAGAAAGTACTTCTAGAACTTTTGTTGTTTTCATTTCTCCAAAATGTATTGACTCGTTAGCTTATAAGTATTTGCTGGCTACAACTTTTATTTTATATCGTTTCCTGGTGATTTATTTAATATGTGCTGTTGTTTTTTATTAAACGTGATATATATTATTTGATTATATATTATACGTGATTATTGGAAATATGTAGATATTATAATGTTAGCATACTTGGATTGATTAGTACTATTGATTGTGTGCAGCGGGAATAATAAAGCTTCTCGGCTGAGGAGATTCATTTCTTAGTGTTCGTAACAACAAAAAGGATATAAGCTTACTGTTCAAGGCGTTTTCTCGCTGCTGTCGCTTCAAATAACTTCTTTTTATTATCGTATGTAGGTGCATACAATGGTTTATTTACCCCTCAAAGTTTATTTACACTAACCAACCCCGAGGAATACAATGTGGAATCCAACTGAATGCCGATTTTAAAGTCCCGTATAGCAGACTTTAAAATGATATCGCAGCTGTCAATAAAATAATTACAGCCTAACACATGTCGATTTATAAACAACACGCAGAAGTATTAAATGAGACATAGTAACTTAGTCTTAGGTTGACATGCATAGGTAGACTGACAGACAAACAGCCAGACCCACACAGACTTACACACAGGATTTGTCTGAGTGTGTGTGTGTGTGTGACAGCGATACATATATACTTTCACTGCTTTGCTTAGTACCACATGCGTAAACTGCACAGAATTAAAGCTATCTCAATGTGACGACCACAATGACACGGCATTTATCATCGAAGGCTGTTATGGCTGTCCAGATCATTAAAATCATGGTAATACATTTCAACCCCATTACATAATTCTCATTGATAATCGAATGAATTTATATGCAGATATAGAAGTGGAAAAATAACGATGACAGCAATATTAAAGGACCCATCTCTAGCTCAACTACTACATTTGGTGTAAAATCACACACATAAATGCGCGCACACACACACACACACACACACACACACACACACACACACACATAAATTACTGATTGTTAAAATGTTTATATTGAATAGGATTAATTTTATATTAAAATATTTGTAGAATATACAAGTACGTTTTGAAAGATAGAACAATAATGAATTATCTCCCATGTACGAGAAACCTTTATACATGAATTCGAATCTTTTGTAGTAATTATTTGCAATCATAAGGACACTGGTGGTGCCTATTTCTTTGTTGTTTTTCTGGTATCAACATTTCTTGTATTCGTCTTAATGTGCCTTGATGGAACTGCTGTATTCAAAATGCAGTATATCACAAGGGGTAAATTACATGTAAAAGTAAATACTTATTTAATCAGCTACACAGAGCTTTAATGGAAGTTATTGCCCAATATTTTTATTTCACTATAACGTGCTTAAAGTGATGGGTGAGAGAAATTATTACGGTGAAGACTCATCACAGGAAATATGAGGGGCTTAACTAAGTGTGCAAGCGATACAAGACTGTGATATCAGAAGAAGCGCTACGATCTAAAAGAGAACCTTGGATAGTTTTGCAGGAACAGATGAAGGGATATTGGGTTTGAAAGGAGACCGGGGTTTTCAAACAGAGGTTGAACAACGGAATGACATGACAACTTCACGTAGTGGACAACTATTCTCCGGATGACTTTAGTAAGACATTCCCTACAAAGGATACATTTATGTACTTCTAGATCGGCTGGATGATGTAAGTTAGAACATTCTGGTGAATTCTATTGCTGCTACGCTTTTCAAGATGCTGCTCGATTATTCTCCAGACATCTTGAATGTATTTTTAATATTACGCCACGCAATTAACCTTCCCTGTCGTTAGTTACAAGATCAACTGGAATTTCCTAAAAACAAAAGAGATCAGTTGCTGCGACTCCGTAACAGACCCGTAACGGTTCCTACTGTCACGTCGGTGACGGTGATGATGACGAGTAAAATTCGGGACATGTCAATTTTGACTAAGTGCACTTAAAAAATATTGCTATAATTTTCGTCATTGAAGTGACACTGAAACATCAATCAGTTAATTTATCGAAACGAACAATTGTTCCTTCTAAAATAGTCTAACTGTAACGTTAACAATATATTAAAGAACAATTACAGCTCGTGTAATTTTTTTAAACGTCATTACACTTAAATTATTATTATTATTATTATTATTATTATTATTATTTTCTTAATTTTTAATGCGTGATATTGTGTTCATTTAGCCTAGACGTATTATTCCAGCCTTTATTGTCATTTATTTATTTACATTTGTCACAAACGTATTTGGCTCACACTGTCAATCTGTAAATACATTAGACCGCTAATGTGTTTGTATTTTGTGTTACAATACACTGCACTGTATGACACACTGTAATTGTCTATAAGCATAATGCATTTTAATTGTAAGCAAACATAATACAGCAGTTAAGTGATTGACACTTTGTACGATCCGTAATTTTAAAAGGTTCGATCCAACAAAACCTTGATTTGGTAGCAAAGGAACTATCAAAACTATAAAAATTACACAAAAGAGAGTGTCCACTCTTCGGGAATCTTCTGTCTACGTGCAGCGCCACATCGTTATCTGATAAGTTACCAGTTTTGCACTCCACAGCGTACTTGACAGTTGCTTTTTTTCTACTATCGAGACAATACGATTGATATACAGTGAAAAAAATTACTTTCACAACTCTCAAACCGGGTGTTGTTACAGCAAGGGCAGTAATAACAAAGTCATGGTATTTTATATGAGATTACTGCCCATTCTTATTTCACAGCGAATAATACGACCCTTTTTATTGTATAGATGTAGGTTGCAAAGCAGTAATGGAGGAGTGTCGTGTACACAAAGAACAATATATTTCTCCGTAATGATAGCTGTGTATTGTAAGTTACTACTTTTGCAGACGTACAGACATTAAGTATATTGTGCTCCTTAATGTCTTGCGAAAAGACCACATGAATTTAAATTTTCAATTACGTCCCCCAGTACAGTGCTAGTAATGTGACGGAACAACATTTTGAATACTTATGATGGTTTTGTACCAACCATTTATACATCACACACGCTCACGCTCTTGTATTGGTACCCACACATATGTTTGTCATCATCATCATCATCATCATCATCATCACGATAATAAAGAGAAGTTATTTGAAGCGTCAGCAGCGAGAAAACGTCTTGAACAGTAAGCTTATATCCTTTTTGTTGTTACGAAAACTAAGAAATGAATCTCCTCAGCCAAGAAGCTTTATTATTCCCTCTGCACACAATCAATAGTACTAATCAATCCAAGTATGCTAACATTATAATATCTACATATTTCCAATAATCACGTATAATATATAATCAAATAATATATATCACGTTTAATAAAAAACAACAGCACATATTAAATAAATCACCAGAAACGATATAAAATAAAAGTTGTAACCAGCAAATACTTACACGCTAAAGAGTCAATACATTTTGGAGAAATGAATACAACAAAAGATCTAGAGGAATACTTTCTACATAAGAGAGAAGAAAATTGGAAGTAATAAGTGCTTTCAACAAGCAAGAGAAGAGGGTAGACAACAAATCAATTTTTTTTTTATTTATATTTAGTGACATAGAGCTTAAGCAGTCTATGAGTGCAGGGAATCGAAGTCCGTTTAGGGGTAAAAAGAAGTACTGCCGACTGAGATTTAGTCGAAGTAAAGGAAGCAAGAGCGTGATGAGGACCTGTTGGCGAGACAAGTAGTACTTAAAAAACCTTTACCAAATAAATTCTGGTTTTGTTGTTAACCAGCAGGATCGTGTATTTAAGAAGTTGTTTACCTAATTAACTGCAAAAGTAAAACACAATTCACAAAATTGTTGAAATTGCGAAATTTTTACAAAAATATTTTTATATGAATTTTAATAAGTTTAATAAAATTTTACACTCAATAGTTTTTAATAATTTATATTGCATTTGGAACAAATTATAAATTATTGTTTGTTTTTAAAAACTTATATTGTTGAGAGAATTCACAGACGTTCAAGTGTGTCAGTGTGTACCGTTGACCTAATATACGCTGAAACTATTGCTTTATTCACTCACTAAAAACAGGACTAAATAACAGTTGTTTCAGGAACCAGTCATTGAGATACTAGAATATTAGGTCTCAATATGAACTGTTATTTGATTAAATCATGACATAAAATCAAGACACCACACACAGAATAGGATAACAATTAATGGAGCGCTTGGCGATTGTAAATAGTTATGGCAAATATCAAGAACTAATGAAGAGAATAAAACAGCGAAAATGAGAAAGAGGATACATTTGGCATAATTTTTAATCAGTGTGACACATTGTTTATATTAAAAATTTGACACAACCAACGGATGGAGTGTACATGCTGAAGTGACTGTGGTAAATACTGTATAATGTTCAGTTTAGCAAATTAATAAATTTTGAAACACCAAGGGTAATAAAGTGTACTAAAACAATTTTGACAAATTTGCAAAAATCCATACAGGGTATGAAAACAAAAGGTACATTTAACCAAAATCTAAATGTGGATTGTAGATTTGATAATTTTTATATTTTGTAGTAATAGAACCTAAAAGTCTATAACAATTTTGGAAACATTGTAAACTCCATACCGGAGTAAGTTTAAAGGAGAGCCAGTTACTAATTCCAAATGTAGTGTTTACACAAAACATTTTTTCGACTGTAGCAGCGTTACAAGCTAAGAGAGAAAAACAGATTTTTTATAAAACTATAAAATATATTATAAATTTTTTATAAAATTTGGCACCAAATTGTGAGAAATTTTATTCAATATACAATCTCGGTATCATTAATAGGCATAATTTGACAAAATTAACATATGTCAATGCCCCTTAAAAATTATGGATTACTTTTAAAAGATTTGTAAGCTGTACCTGTAGAAAACTTAACATATTTTTATCAACTATGCACGTATGTAAAATGTAGTAAACTTAGGTCTAGAGATGTCAAAGGAAACATTCACAAACTTAAAAGCTAGGACTAAATTACTTGTCATTTAGGGATTATGGTTACAATGCTAACTATGAAGCCATTGCAGTGTTCAAAACGTCGAGCGTCGAGTGTTTATTGTATTCATAATAATAAAATATAATGAAATATAATGATTGTTTGCTTGTAAAATTGATTTGCTAAAACAGGAATAGTAAATTTGTCGGGCTTTTTGTAATTTTCCTTTTACCTTTTAACATTTTCAGGTACAGCAACGTAAAAAATGCTAATCTACCATTACATCTACGTGATGTTTCCCGGCTAATGCTAAGAATCTTACACACGAAGGACTTTACTTACAGCTTAAAAAACATTATTAGTTTTATTTTATATGCGTAATAATAAATCTATTATCGTTCAATATAGTCAGCGGTTCTGCAGCTGAGGGAGCTTACTAGTTAATTCTGTATCATCTATATTATTTTAAATTTTATAGTAAATTATAAATTTCATATATTATTATAAATTTTCCTAACTTTTTCATATACCTGTATTTATTGTACGTGTGTCTAACTACTCGTTTTACGAGATGTACTCAGGTTACACTTGATCTAGCCTTCCATGAAATCATTTGACTTCTCCTTCAACCTCTTGTCTCAGAAATATTCAATTGGTCTTCAACTCACTTCTCACCCTCTATTAGTCTCTCTCTCTCTCTCTCTCTCTCTCTCTCTCTCTCTCTCTCTCTCTCTCTCTCTCTCTCTTTCTCTTTCTTCTCTCTTCTTTTACCGGGTTAGAACGTCCGATAACTTTGTCCAATTCCTAGCGCCATTCATCTTTCTCTTCCCACTATTCTTCAAAAAGTTTCATCTGATTCAACTTTTATGATGCTGTGGTGTCACTTTAACTAGTTTGATTTTATAGTGTTGAACTGCCTCACTTACTCTTCCAAGGCAGTTTATTAGTCGATACCAAGTCCTCCGTACATCTAGTCTGTGGTCGGCAATGATTCGTTTTTCAGGGTTCACATTTCAATTAAATTAATTATTTTTGGCAATGTGGTTCAGGTTTCAGAGGGGTAAATAGCTATTGGAAATGTAGGTTTTTATTTTTAATTGGGTGTTCTGAGATACTGCTATGTTTTTTCCAGATTGTGTTTAGTTCGGCAGTTGTATTCCTAGCGACACTTATTTTTCTTCTAATTTTTTGCCGCATCTTCCTTTATCTGTTACTAGTGAAAAAAGTATATGACTATACATACATGACTTTATGTGACTATTTCAGAACTTGTTACGTATGACGTTTGTGGGAGCATAATGCATTATCATTATTTCAGTTTCAATTTCTCTTAAGCAGCAGCCCAAACTTTTCACTTTCTGTTTAGCTTCTATACGATATCCTAGAGTTCGGTATGCTGCAACGCATTATCATCAGCCTATCTCAGGTGCTGTCTCTATCTTTGCGTGACTTTTTCTATAGAGATCTTTTAACAGCCGGATAAGATTTTGGAAGTCTCATTTCATGCGGTGATGATACGATTTCATTCAATCAAAACCTAGTCTACAAACTACATGATTTTAACGTTGAATTAGTCTGCTTTTTTGAATCGCAGGACCATTAGTTTGAGAGATATGAAACCAATTTGGTTTTCTTTTATTTCCCTACTTTGTTCTAAAAGAAGTTAATGTTAGTCACATTGTTTTATACTTGTTCCATTAAGTATTGGTTAACATTAAGTTGTTTGAATCTTTTCCATGTTGTTAGTAATACCAAATCTACCATATTTCTCTTTTGTCTTCCTGCCCATGTAATCCAATTATCTTTATCTTTAGCCGGAAATGCAGTTGAATATCCGCAAACTGCATAGTAAATATATACATTTCTTCTCGTTTAATTTCATTCACATTCACCTATATTTATTTCTCATTCTTTCAACGCTTTCATAATATCACACACACATACACACACACACTCACACACACATACACACACACACACACACACACATGAAACACATTTTATATTACATTTAAGACATACATGTGTTCACAAAACACTATGAAATATTTCATAGTTTTGAGTATAAATGCATCTCGATATAGCAGCAAATTAATTTTCATTTTAATAATTTGTAAAGTTAATATTACTGTGAATTCTTCATCCACTGAAACTTTCATATCAAGGTATTTGAATGTGTTCACATCTTTTAAATTACAGCAACCAGTTGATTGTTCATTTTATCAGTGTGGGTTCCAACTAAGGTTACCTTGTGTTGTTTTACATTCATCTTTATGTCGACTCACATAAGAGGGCTTAATGAAGTAGCATTTGTGTCAAAAGAGCGAGATAAATATTATTTTAACTTTTTGGAGTTTAGTTCAAGAAACTTTGATAACAGTAAGTCAGTTATGAAATCTTGCTTAGTAGAATACACATTTACCCCAATTTGAATAAATTTTCAACTAAAGAAAAGAAGAGCATGTAACTTAACCTACATGGATGTACATCGAATTACATTCTTTATTACATCGAATTCCTGTAGAATATTGCTGCATCTTATATTCAAAGTTTAGAGCTGTATACGCTTGAAGTAGGCAATAACAATATTAGCTTTGAAAGTTTACAGGCATTCGCATAACTGCATATCATGAAGATCTGCCGTTGGCGCACACAAAGTATTCAGCACAGTGTAAGTTAATAAATATGCGACCTACATATTTCGCATACAACATGTCGATGAAACTATGAGGAAACACGTCTTAGGAAATTGTAGAGAGTTAATTTCTTCTGGAGAAATCTGTTAAATGTTTGAAACGTCTTGTTAAGACTATGTATATTTTTTGCACAAAAATGACAAAATAATAATGCTGATTAAGTAATGACTCTACAGCCCGAAATCTGTATTGATTTTGGGCTCCTGTATCTTGACCCTTTAATTCACTTTAACCGAAACGGAAGGATCTTTGCAGTATCATTATCTTTCTCCCATATGTGCTGTACAACAACAACAACAATCCAACAATCTTCCGATCTTTTACTTGGACTTCCGTTTGGACTATTGCCCTCCGTGTGTCCTATTTTGGCCTTTTTTTGTTATTCGACCATTACTCATTCTTACATCAGTTAGATTACCGGCAGATGCATTAGCCAGCCTAATGAGTCTCCTCAGTTTCATATATATTTAGATTTGTATCAATTGTATATCTGTATCTGTATATTCCAATGAGGTTTGTTGCCTTATTGAAATGAAAATAAACATTCTGTTTGACTGAAGATAACGTCAGTTAGCAGAGATCACGTTATAATTACAAAATATCTATATCGAGGTAATTTATGCGAATTGAAATTAACGAAAACGATGGTTGGATGAAATCCACTGAGACTGGAACAGGCTGTTAGCATAAGCAATAAAGCATGATGACAATTTATATTAACGTAAATGGATTTTATTTAAATGTTTGAACTTAAAAATCTTTAAAATTTATTTCTAATTGTGCATCACAGATTTGTATAAGACGGTGAAGTTAGAAATTACACCTTACGAACTTTATTTCACATAATGGTAACAATAGTGTTCATGTAATCTGTAAACTGTAAATTAAAAGATCCAAATTGTCACTGAACAAATTAGTAAAATTTTCAGGTTCAGGATGCAAATATATTGCAACACTACATATATTTGCATAGTAACCTAAGGCAGTATTTTGTAAATAATTAGTGTAGAGAGAGATTATGATAAATAGTTTTAAAAATTATTGCTTTTAAGTATAGGCAATATACATGCGGAAGCCTGTCGAAAGTGAACACGTCGGCCGACTGTGGTTACAGTGTAAGTCACATTCATGCATGCGTGTGTGTATGTGTGTGTGTGTGTGTGTGTGTGTGTGTGTGTGTGTGTGTGTGTGTGTGTGTGTGTGTGTGTGCGCCAGCGCCGACCCGGATTGTACTACGATGGGGAGATGTCTTTGTGTACGTATGAATATTGTTGGTCTGTGTTATTAAATCAGGAATTGACATGATTAAAATAAATAAATGTGTTTTACTTACAAAAGGCACATTACAATTCTAAAAACATGATTAGAATACGTACTCTTAACGCATATGGTGATGCAGAAAAGTGCAACAATAAAAACGTTTTGCAAGATGAAGTTAATTTCTACCGCAATTAACTAGTAATTAACGAGTGTGTTATATGTTAATGACGAGTGAAAAGTTACGAAGACAATACAACAACTCGCCTAAAGATCGAGGTTACGTTACCGAGAAAACAGAATAAAAAATTATCAGTTAAAAAAGGGCACTATACACGAACTCAACAAACTTGAACATGTCAGAAACGATATTTGACATGTCAGAGTCGCTGTCAACTATAAATACCTGAGGTAATTTTGGACGTAGAACAGACGCTAAGAAGTATACATGGGAACACAATGTCCGTTTGCTAATGTCGGAAAAACAGACACTAACACACGAGGACACTATGTCAGTTTGATCAGCTACTTCAACTCATCATCACATCACGATCATCTGCAACACACCACGATTGATGGAGGAGCGCAGGACCACCATCAACATCAGGCAATAGAACACTGAGGAAGCGTCAACATCATCATCATCATCATCATCATCATCATCATCGTCATTGTCATCACTCAGGAGACGCGCGCGTACACACCCAACTCCAACAATACGCAGATGTCAAATAAAAAATTGTATTTTATGTTAAAAACTCATAAAGAACAGAATGTGAGATAACAAAGTAATACAAATACATTACATTATTATTATTAATAATTCAAAACTTTTACAAGAATATTTTTTTATTATTTTGTAAATTACAATGTTTCAATAGTATTCAAACTATCATCATAAGATATAAAATTACAATTTTATATTAGTTTTAATTTATAAACTTGTATAATTTATTATAACTTTATATATAATGATAAGAGTTACTTTATATATTGAAACATTGTAACTTATAAAATAATAAAATTATATTCTTGTAGTAAAGTGTTATTATTAATGATAATAATATTTTATAGTACACACACACACACACACACACACACACACACACACACACACACACACACACACACACACACACACACACACACACACACACACACACACACACACACACACACAAGAAAAATATGATCATTTATAAATGCGTAAATGTAAATAGTGTAAATATTCAGAGTAAAATACGTAATTGTAAGTGGTGTTAAAAATTTACTGTATTCTGTTTGATTTAAAAATTGGGTTTATCATTATAAATAATAATTATTCTTAAAGTAAATATTATTTTATTACAACATTAATAGCAAACATTCCATTTTTATTTGATAAAGGTAATATTATTTTTACTTCCATATTCATTAAGGAATGGAAGTATGGTGATGGCAAAAAAAATTGTGTTCGAGATTATTGCAGATTCTGATTCTACTACACTCAAAACATGAAAAAAAGTCGTTTTCCGAAAAGTGTCTGTGTGTGTGTCTGTCTGTCTGTCTGTGTGTCTGTAGATTTTTTTCTATGGCAAACGATAACTGCCGCAAATTCAAACAGAATCAAATAATTTTTGCATACTGCCCTGATTTGTAGAGTACTCACGACCTATTTTTTTTGGTGAAGATCGGTTGAGGGAAAGGGGTAGTTTACCTGCAACGGTTTTTTTTTTATCAAGGGAAATTTTTTTTTTTTGGCAAACGATAACAGCCGCAAATTCAAACAGAATCAAATAATGTTTCGCATACTGCCCTGAATTATAGAGTTCTCAAGACCAACTGTTTTTGGTGTAGATCGGTTAAGGGAAAGGGGTAGTTTACCTGTAACGTTTTATGTTTTAACAAGGGTATTTTCTATGGCAAACGATAACAGCCGCAAATTCAAACAGAATCAAAAGATTATTTGCATACAGCCCTAAATTGTAGAGTCCTCAAGACCTATTGTTTTTGGTGAAGATCGGTTAAGGGAAAGGGGTAGTTTACCAACAACGTTTTTTTAACAAGGGTATTTTGTATGGCAAACGATAACAGCCGCAAATTCAAACAGAATCAAATAATTTTCTGCATACAGCCCTGATTTGTAGAGTACTCAAGACCTATTGTTTTTGGTGAAGATCGATTGAGGGGAAGGGGTAGTTTACCAGCAACCTTTTACGTTTTAACAAGAGTAAAGTACTTGAAAATTCATTTAAACTTTTTCAAACAATGGTAATTGTTGAAAATAAAATAATTATGTTGCCAGGCAATAAAATTATAATTTTTTAATTTTAATGTAAATTATGTTTGAGTTAATATCTTTATATATACAGTGGAACTTGGTTATTACGGCCTCGGCTGTTACGTCAACTCGGGTGTAGCGTTATTTTGTCATAAGTCCGGTCAAACTGATATCTTTAACATTATAAAAATTCCCGGTTTTAACGTGACTAAATATTGTACTACTCTGTTATAGCGTCAAATATTTCTCAAATATTTTACTCTAAATTTCATATAAACGTATATATGTGCGCGCGCGCTAGCCCATGGCTACAGACATACATTGTATGCAAGCGATAAGCACTGTAACAGGACTGCCGGCGCCAGAAATTTTACGTGCTCCAACGGATGGCTAGATCGATTTAAGGCCCGACACTCGATTTCCTTTGCAAAAATTTGTGGTGAGGCAAAATGCGTAGATCTGAACGTTACAGGCGATTGGGTGCGTAACACTTGGCCAGAAATTAGACAATCATATAAAGATGAAGACATCTTTAATGGACATGAAGCCGGAATTTTTTATAAATTAACTCCAGATAAGACTTTCAAATTAAAAAATGAAAAGTGCGTTGGTGGGAAGCTCTCTAAACAAAGAGTTACAGTTTTTGTTTGTGCGAACATGACGTGAACCGAAAAAAGGAAACTTTTAGTTATCGGGAAAAGTTTGCATCCTAGAAGTTTTAAAAACATCAAAAAACTTGCTGTAAGTTACACTGCCAACATAAAAGCGTGGACGACTTCTAGTATTTTTGAAGATGACTTCTGTACGTGTGTATGTCACTGAACTCCTCCATGTATAAAATAATATATCGTTCGTGGCAGGTAAGCATATCTCAGTTATGTAATGTTTACGTTTCCATTTTATTATTATGCCTACAGCAATAAAAAGGCAGGTAAGACACACACACACACACACACACACACACACACACACACACACACACACACACACACACACACACACACACACACACACACACACACACACACACACACACAATTCACGTTATTTCTGGCCTCACTCATGTTTATTTTCTTACATTTGCACGCTTTTTAAATGGAAAGTGCCGAAACCCATACCAACATAACGCGTGCAAGCCGAAAAAATGGACATCAATTTGCTTCCTGTGGATCGCTGGGCAATGTAACTGCACGTGTTTACAGAGGAACGATTCATAGACAGACTTTTCGTCTTTAGGGAATGAACCCTCTGCAAGATGCTGAGGGTCCATGAGTGACTTCGGAGCGCTCCTTCTTTTTCGCGTGTTTGTTCTGTGAAACATACACTGTAGATTCGCAGCTTTACTCTAAGCAACGCTCAATAGGAAATGTTGAAAATTTTTGTCCACAGTGTACCCTCATTCACATTAAACCTGCTCTGATGTTTTAATTACGGACATCATAATATTAAAACTTTGGAAACTTGAGCACTACTTAATGGAGATCAATCATTAACTTATACAAGCCATTAATTTTATGCATATATTTTATATATATGTGTACAACGTTATCGGCAACAAAGAAGTAGTATTTGTTAAAATTCCTGCCCGGGATATTTGGCCGTAGTCCAATGTTTTCTACAAAACCAGACGTTTCGGCAATGCCATTGACTTCCATCATCGAGTGAAAATCGAGTGCGATAACGTGACGTGGTATACATTAGTGACCACAGTACTGTGGTTAAGGCTGAAGCAGTAAGTAGAAATAAGTAGTTTCTATGGTAATATTTCATTTCGAAAATGATTTTAAATATAAATCTTAGAATATGGAAGTCATGTATGGTTCTCCATACCGATATTTTACTTCCATGTTCCTTAAGGAAATGGAAGTATGGTGATGGCAAAAAAAATCGTGTTCGAGATTATTGCAGAATATGAGTGTACAATCAAAACACGAAAAACATGAAAAAAAGTCATTTTTCGAAAAGTGTCTCTGTGTGTGTCTGTCTGTGTGTCTGTGTGTCTGTGTGTCTATCTGTAGATTTTTTTCTATGGCAAACGATAACAGCCGCAAATTCGAACAGAATCAAATAATTTTTGCATACAGCCCTAATTTATAGAGTACTCGCGACCTATTGTTTTTGGTGAAGATCGGTTGAGGGAAAGGGGTAGTTTACCGGCAATGGTTTTTTTTTTATCAAGGGTAATTTTGTTTGTTTGGCAAACGATAACAGCGCAAATTCAAACAGAATCAAATAATGTTCCGCATACAGCCCTGAATTGTAGAGTTCTCACGATCTGTTGATTTTGGTAAAGATCGGTTAAGGTAAAGGGGTAGTTTACCTGCAACGTTTTATGTTTTAACAAGGGTATTTTATATGGCAAACGATAAGTGCCGCAAATTCAAACAGAATCTAATAAGTTTTTGCATACAGCCCTGATTTATTGAGTACTAAAGACCTATTGTTTTTGGTGGAGATCGTTTAAGGGAAAGGGGTAGTTTACCAGCCACGTTTTTTGTTTTATCAAGGGTATTTTGTATGGCAAACGATAACAGCCGCAGATTCAAACAAAATCACATAATATTTTACATACAACCCTGAATTGTAGAGTTCTCAAGACCTGTTTATCGTTTTTTGTGAGGATCGTTTAAGGGAAAGGGGTAGTTTACCTGCAACGGTTTTTTATCAATGGTAATTTTTTTCTATGGTAAACGATAACAGCCGCAAATTCAAACAGAATCAAATGATGTTTTGCATACAGCCCTGTATTGTAGAGTTCTCAATACCTGTTGGTGTTGGTGAAGATCGGTTAAGGGAAAGGGGTAGTTTACTTGCAACGTTTTATGTTTTAAAAGGGTATTTTCTGTGGCAAACGATAAGAGCCGCAAATTGAAACAGAATCAAATACGTTTTTGCATACAGCCCTGTTTTGTTGAGTACTAAAGACCTATTGTTTTTGGTGAAGATCGGTTAAGGGAAAGGGGTAGTTTACCAGACACGTTTTTCGTTTTATCAAGGGTATTTTATATGGCAAACGATAACAGCCGCAAATTCAAACAGAATCATATAATATTTTGCATACAGCCCTGAAATGTAGAGATCTCAAGACCTGTTGGTTTTGGTGAAGATCGGTTAAGGGAATAGGGTTGTTTACCAGCAACATTTTATGTTTTATCAAGGGTAATTTTTTTTATGACGAACGATAACTGCCGTACATTAAAACAGAATCAACTACTCTTCTGCATACCTTTTGGAATTATACAGAACTCAAGGTCTGTTGATTTTGTTGAAGTTCGGTTAAGGGAAAGGGGTAGTTTACCTGCAACGTTTTATGTTTTAACAAGGGTATTTTTTCTATGACGAACGATAACTGCCGTAAATTCAAAGAGAATCAACTAATGTTTTTCATACAGCCCTGAATTGTAGAGTTCTCAAGACCTATTGTTTTTGGTAAAGATCGGTTAATGGAATAGGGTAGATTACCAGCAACGTTTTTCGTTTTATCAAGGGTATTTTATATGGCAAACGATAACAGCCGCAAATTCAAACAGAATCATATAATATTTTGCATACAGCCCTGAAATGTAGATTTCTCAAGACCTGTCGGTTTTGGTGAAGATCGGTTAAGGGAATAGGGTTTTTTACCAGCAACATTTTATGTTTTATCAAAGGTAATTTTTTTTATGACGAACGATAACTGCCGTACATTAAAACAGAATCAACTGCTCTTCTGCATTCGTTTTGGAATTATACAGGCCTCAAGGCCTGTTGATTTTGTTGAAGATCGGTTAAGGGAAAGGCGTAGTTTACCTGCAACGTTTTATGTTTTAACAAGGGTATTTTTTCTATGACGAACGATAACTGCCGTAAATTCAAAGAGAATCAACTAATGTTTTTCATACAGCCCTGAATTGTAGAGTTCCCAAGACCTATTGTTTTTGGTAAAGATCGGTTAATGGAATAGGGTAGATTACCAGCAACGTTTTATGTTTTATCAACGGTGTTTTCTATGGCAAACGATAACAGCCGCAATTCAAACAGAATCAAACAATTGTTTGCATACGGGCCTGAATTGTAGAGTACCTAAGACCTGTCGTTTTTGGTGAAGATCGGTTAAGGGAAAGGGGTAGTTTACCTGCAACGGTTTTTTATCAAGGGTAATTTTGTTCTATAGTAAACGATAACAGCCGCAAATTCAAAGAGATTCAAATGATGTTTTGCATACAGCCCTGTATTGGAGAGTTCTCAATACGTATTGGTGTTGGTGAGGATCGGTTAAGGGAAAGGGGTAGTTACCAGCAACATTTTATGTTTTAACAAGGGTAATATTTTATGTGACGAACGATAACTGCCGTAAATTCAAACAGAATCAACTAGGTTTTTGCATACCTTTTTCAACTAAAGAGAACTCAAGGTCTGTTGATTTAGTTGAAGATTGGTTAAGGGAAGGGGTAGTTTATCAGCAACGTTTTATGTTTTAAAAAGGGTAATTTTTTATGACGAACGATAACTGCCGAAAATTCAATGAGAATCAAATAATTTTTTGCACCCCCTGAGTTGCAGAGAGCTCAAGGTCTATTGATTTTCGTGAAGATCAGTTAAGGGAAAGGGGTAGTTTACCTGCAACATTTTATGTTGTAACAAGAGAAATGTTTCCATGACGAACGATAACTGCCGCAGATTCAAACAGAATCAAATATTTTTTTGCATGCTTCCCTGAATTGTAGAGGACGGAAGGTCTGTTGATTTTGGAGAAGATCGGTTAAGAAAAAGTGGTAGTTTGCCTGAAACATTTTATGATTTAACAAGAGTAAAGTACGTAATTTTTATAAATAAAGTATCCTGATAAGAAGCTCATAGTAATCCACTGTAGAAACGTAGATGAAATATCTATAAATTAAGAGGTAAGGTGAATGGGGTGGGGGTAATTTTCTATTATTAAAAATTATAGTTGAAAGTGGAGGGGAGAATTTTTTATATGTGTACTACGTTATCGGCAACAAAGAAGTAGTTTTTTGTTAAAATTGCTTTCCGGGCTCTTTAGCCGTAGTCCAATGTTTTCTGCAAAGCCAGACTTTTCGGCAGTGCTATCGACTGCCATCATCGGTGAAAATCGAGTGCGAAAACGTGAGGTGGTATACGTTAGTGACCACAGTACTGTGGTTAATGCTGAAGCAATAAGTAGAAAGACGTAGTTTCTATGGAAATATTTCATTTCGAATATGATTTTAAATATAAATCTTAGAACACGGAAGTCATGTATGGTTCTCCATACCGATATTTACTTCCATATTCCTTAAGGAATGGAAGTATGGTGATGGCAAAAAAATCGTGTTCGAGATTATTGCAGATTCTGATTCTACTACGCTCAAAACATGAAAAAAAGAAAAAAGTCGTTTTCCGAAAAGTGTGTGTGTGTGTGTGTGTGTGTGTGTGTGTGTCTGTGTGTCTGTAGATTTTTTTTCTATGGCAAACGATAACTGCCTCAAATTCAAACAGAATCAAATAATTTTTTGCATACAGCCCTAATTTGTACAGTACTCGCGACTTGTTGTTTTTGGTGAAGATCGGTTGAGGGAAAGGGGTAGTTTACCTGCAACGGTTTTTTTTTATCAAGGGAAATTTTTTTTTTTTGGCAAACGATAACAGCCGCAAATTCAAACAGAATTAAATAATGTTTCGTCTACAGCTCTGAATTGTAGAGTTTTCAAGACCTATTGTTTTTGGTGAAGATCGGTTAAGGGAAAGGGGTAGTTTACCAGTAACGTTTTATGTTTTAACAAGGGTACTTCCTATGGCAAACGATAACAGCCGTAAATTCAAACAGAATCAAAAGATTATTTGCATACAGCCCTAAATTGTAGAGTACTCAAGACCTATTGTTCTTGGTGAAGATCGATTAAGGGGAAGGGGTAGTTTACCTGCAACGTTTTTTTATCAAGCGTATTTTCTATGGCAAACGATAACTGCCGCAAATTCAAACAGAATCAAATAATTTTTTGCATACGTCCCTGAATTGTAGAGGTCTCAAGGACGTTCGATTTTGGTGAAGATCGGTTAAGGGGAAAGGGTAGTTTACCTGCAACCTTTTACGTTTTAACAAGAGTAAAGTATTTGAAAATTTATTTAAACTTTTTCAAACAATGGTATTGTTAAAAATAAAATAATTTTGTTGCCAGGCAATAAAATTAAAATTTTGTCATTTAATGTAAATCATGTATAAAAGAAAATATATCGCGCTTGGCAGGCGATATTAAGATTTAAATATAAATCTTAGAATATGGAAGTCATGTATGGTTCTCCATACCGATATTTACAGATGTTTTGCTATGAGTTCAAAATTTTAATAATGATTCAAAGTCAGACACCCAAGCAATTTAAAAGAATTTTATAATTTGTTTATTATACACGTTTAAACATTTATGACTATATGTTATTAATGTGTGTCGAATATGGAATATATGTTATGTTTTCGGAATGTAACGTTACAAAAAAATATTCTAAAATTTTAGTTTTTCAAGTTTTAATCATCAATTAATTTTCATGGCAATATTTAATAAATCGTTGATTGATTCTTTTACAATGTCTTAATTAATTATTTCATGTCATTAACTTCCCGCTCCTCTATTTAAAAATATATATTGTGCAACTACGTATATTTAAAGCAACGAACACACAAAACTCCTACGACATAGCCGGTGATTAACACTATACAGTTACGTTGGGTACATGGACTGATGTTTATTAATTTTTATAATTCTTGTAATGTTGCAATATGTATATACATACATACCTATCATATAGGTATACATACATGATATATATCATATCATATATCATATACATATCATATATATCATACATCATATATATATAAATATATATATATTGTAACAAATTAACCCTTCTGTGCAATTTAAATTTGTGGAGCCCCACGTTCTTTGGGACGCCAAAATGTAACAATGCAATTTAAATTTGTACATTAATTTAACTCATACACTTTATATAACATTACTAACAACGTGTATGAATTATTGGGGTGTAGGTGTAATTATAATAAGAGTAACTCTTTTTACGAATCGTAATATGCTTCATTTATTATTTGAAACAAACAAACAAAAAAATTATGATAATATGAAAATCATGATCAATACGCCATGTTATCTTCATTATCTATGGTTTCAAAGTGTCTTTACTATTCGTGTCAACAATACAAACATATGTTAAACTATAGGCCTAGATATTATATTATTTATTGTATATAGACATTTCGTCAATATCTTAATGTTTCTTGCTTGCTCAGTCTAAATGTGTGCTTATTTAAAAGTTATTACTGCATTCTTATTCTATCTTTCTTAATACCTTTGTATGGCTTTAAAAATCATTTTAACACATTTAATTTATTACTCTCAATGACTCTATGTTATGTGCTTTTATCAAGAAAAGTTAAATAATTTAATTACTAATTTCAATGACTCTACGTTATGTTCATTACAAAAAATAATTAAATAACTTTTTTGATTACATATTAATTAGATTAAATTTTATTTATATCTACATACTCATCATTTATGTTACAAAAATTGTTTTGTCTTTGTTTTCTCTTTATTAGAGTCTCTCAATGTCTTTCTCTTTGAAAATTATTTATTGGTTTTTCGTCACTTTATATTCTGTAGAGTTGTCCCATGTCCTCCAGTGATTCCTTCGGTCTTCTCCTCCTGGATGTCCTCTTGTCCTCATTGCTCGTCCTCTCGTCTCTCGTCCTCCACGGTACATTGACTGCTGTAGACTATAATGACATGTTGCTCTGGATCTATAGCCGTTATTATAGAAACGTCTCTAGTCCTCTGCATCTTCTTCCTCTGCTAGTCGTGCTTTCGTACTCTGTCAGGAGTTGATGTTCTTAGCTGTCGACTGCTTGTTGACGTCCTACGATTTATTCGTTACGGTATTTTTGTTATTATTGTTTTTATTACTTCAAATTAAAAAAAACCATTACAGTGATACTTTACAAGTTCAGTTACAAAATCGTACTGATGTTAGATTTTAAATCTAACTTCGTCCAAACAATCGCGGTTGCGGGTGAACGCATGCGGGAGCTCCAGCCGTGGTTAGCAAAACTTATTACATGCGATTTATAATTTATTTTATTCATTTTTGACTTGACCAGTATCATGGTCGTGATTTTAATATTTTAGTTTATTAATTATGTATCTGAGGATGGGACTTAGTCCCGAAACGCGTCATCAGTGACGAAACTGTGTATCACTAAAGTGGATATTAAGGTAATTATATTGGTTAATGCGGGTTACTTATTATATGAACCCTTATATTCAATCTGAATATAATGTACTCATAATGTGTTTAACTCTTATGTCTTATATTTCTAAGACATAGTATACACAAACACAAATTATATATGACCTGAAATAGTACACAGACATATACATATAACACATATAAATATTATAGGAACGTGATTAATACGTATAACATTTAAATATTTATCTTGTCTTTACAAGCGTGGTTTTCAATATATACCACTTAAATAAAACTTTCAATTAATTAAAATATCAATAGAGAACATTTATTATGTTAATTGATTTTATCTTTAATGCCTCAATTAATTAATACTCTTCAAATGATGTAATTCTCATATTTACAATTACTCATTTAATCAATTACAAAATATAATAAAATAATATGGTTCTTGCTTGACCATTTATTTATGAGATTACTTCAGTTATACTCAATTATAATTTGAACAATTATTTACTTATTCAAATTTTAAAATATATTAATGTTCTTGTAAACTTGAATATGGAAACTAGAGCTTTTGGCGATAGACCTCAGGGTCATTTATAATATTAAATAAATGTTCGACTTCACCTGAATTTTCTGCACCCATTTAATTTTGTTGTTACCGTCATCTGGACTCTCGAGTTTGTTGATCCTCTTCGGTATCAGCTCCTCTGTCTCTGCGTTGTTGAATTTCTCGCTCCGTCTCCTGGATGCTGAGTTTTTACGTGGACCTCTGGTCGTGGTAATATACGGCTGGATGTAGATGCATGGGCTGTCCCTGCGTCCTCTCGTCTTTTGTCTAGTTCCTCTCCTCTTCTTTCTTGTCCCTCGTATCTGTCTAGAAGTTCTATGTAGTTACAACTCTTGTAGCTTCATTAATATAGTTTCAACTCTAGTAGATTTATTTATATAGTCTGTTTCAAATCACCCGAGTTCTTTAATAACTGCACCGACGTACTGCCGGTTCCATCGCACTTCAGTTTATATACTACCCTTCAAAACATTACTATAACTTAGTCCAATTTACAGTGTCGAGATGCGTGGATTCCTCGTACTAAATAACCTTGATCTGGCTTAAAAGTGTGTTGCGCGCTGGGGTTTTATACTGCTGCTATGTTGGAATTCCTGTTGCAAACTGTTTTGACAATATTGAACAGGCCGGCGCGTCGGTTCAATCGTCACTTTCAACCTACGCGTCTTTCTATGAAGCGCACACTTTTTTATAAATATTATTACACCAATCGTTCAGTATAATATTAAAACTTATTTATGTAAATTATGACTGTTACGCTGTGTAAATTATAGCAGCTATGGCAAAATTTCACACGGTGTCTGAACCGTTCCCAAGATTAATGACCACTTAACGTCAAATTGAAGCGCCAGGCGTCAGCTATGTATTCACATATGTCGCTGATTTGTGTCACTTATGGTTCACGTACAATCCTTAAAAAAATTGTGTGAAATCTTCCACCCTCGTTTGCATAATTTAACCTGTCTGTTATTTCCACATGTACACATACACACGCACGCAGACTGATACACAGGCGACCGCATGTAGTTCTGACGTCACCTCTGCGAGTTAGCGCGTGTCAATTGCTCCCCTTCGTTACATTTAAAAACCAACTAAGCTATATGTTTCCATATACATGCTTACGTACAATATTTGATTTATTTAAAAATAAATACTACTTATATTTATTACATTATTTCTTATAACTAACGTATATTTATTATATCATTTTTATTATGTATATCTTATATATTTCATACTTATATACGACAGCACGTTATCATACCTCAGTCAGGGGTTGATACATATACTTATGCTAAACGTATCGTTGCAATATATATATATATATATATATATATATATATATATATATATATTGTTACAACACAAATAAGCCACCCCAATACCAGGGATTAAAAAGATGATTCTGAATATAAAATAATACTTCATATAAAATAAAATGTTTAATATAAATCTAATATAAAATCTAAAATCTATAAATTTAATATAAAATCTTAAGACAATGACACGACAAACGACGACATGACCTAACCCAAGTGATTGACCCAACAAAAGGAAACAAAAGAAGAAGGGAACCACAAAAACAAACGAGAATACAACCAAAGAAGAAAGTGACTAACCAAACAAAATGAAGAAGGGAAAAAACAAAAACCAAACAAAAATGAAACAAATTAAAGGAGTTGAATGACTCAATGTAACATGTTAAAACGAACCCAAAGGAGAAGGTGGAAAACCAAGGTATTAACCAAATACAATGAAAATGAATAAGGAGGGAAATGAAAAAGAAACAAACCCAAGATGAAGGGAAATAAATAAAAATGATAACCAATGATAATACACAAACAAGTAATAAATAATATGAGCAGGAGAAATGATACACTCACATGTAATATTGGAAAAAAGACCAATAATTAACCTATGAAAAAAAGTGAATGTTATTATCCAGCAATGGACAAAAAATAAATGACAATTGAAAGAAACGCAATTAAACAATGTTAAATATAAAAAAACAAACTAACCCACAAATTAGAGTTAGATGTAATGATAGAAATATAAAGACAAAATATTGTTAATATTATTAATGATATTTTGTAATGAAAGAGATAGTACGGTAGTGAGATAGTAATTAGAGGGGTTACCCATATAAAAACACTTAAAAAAACAAAAACATTTGTGAAGTGCAAAATGAAAGTGTAAAAACCCCAAAGTGTAGTGATAAAGAACGAACACTAATTAAAATATAATAATCTATAAATAATTTAAAAGTGAAGGTGATGATTAAATGAGAATAGTGTAAAATAAAGAATGTTAATATAGTGAAAAATAGTGAATGATAAAAGCATAAACACTTAATAAATCCAAAGGAAACACTAAATGATTAAAAGTGAAGAATAGTAGTAATTAAGAATAGTAATAAGTATAAACAGTTAATTAAGGTATAATGAATGCTGGAAAGTGATGAAGACAGTACTTAGTTAAGAAAGAATGTTATTGTTAAATTTAAGTGAATGCAATTATAATTAAAAGGGAGAATACCCTGAAAGGAAAATCAGATAGTGTTAACATGGAGGGTAAGTAAAGATTGTTTATAAAAATCAAGAAGTTAAAAACCAATCAATAAACACCCATGCTATAAGGGATCGTTATTAAGTTCATAAAAAGTGATGTTGTTTATCACACAAAAAATGATATAAAATAAGATGAATTGTAAACAAAAATTAGCAAATAATAGTTAACTAATTATTTAAGTAAGTTTATGAATAGGATATGGCTGGAAGAATTATGCAGATCATAGGCCTAGATGGTGTATTTAATAAGATCAAAAAATAGTAAATAATAGCCATATTGTTATTATTGGTAAATTAAATAAGTAAAAAAGTTAAGAAATATATGACTAGAAAACGAGGAAACCAGATAGTAAACAATTATGTATAAAATAATAATGATAAAATAATAACACATAAACAGACCCAAAACACAACAATAAATAACACAACCAATTACAATAACAAAATAAAGCCCATTAGGCTAAAATGGGATGTAATTTAAATGAAATAAGTCAAATACCATAATAGCTACTTAGGCCTATGAAAATGCCTGTCAGAAACAAACAAGTACAAATTATAACAAATTAACAAAGAAATTAGTAAACCTGAGGCGATTGACTCACCAAGGATAAATTTTAAATCATTTTTAAGACCAAATACTATAATACGCATTTGAATTCAAAAAGAAATGTAATTAACAAATATTAAAATAATTGTAAAAACGTAAAACCTAAAATAACCCAAACTTGGGGGGTATCAAATTAATCTATGAAAGGAAATACATACTATAGTGACAATATTTAATGCTTAGGAAGGAAAATAGAGGAATAACAGCAATCAGAAGATATACTAGGATTTTGAAAAGAATTCAAATTTTGATAACAATGGATTTATATCAATCTAAGCCAATCAGAATTCATTGGTAACCATAGAAACCGACGTTGGTGGCGAAAATTACCGTTAATATCATTACTCATAAAGCGTCATTCTACCAGGACAGAAGCCGAATTTTGGAAGACCAATTTTTAATTAAATACTGTAAAAAAGTGAACGAAATTCAAAACCATGACTGAATAAGAAGCAGACGAACCATTGGAGCAGTCAACTAAAGACCAAGGACCATAAAACAGAAAAATAAAAGAAAATTATGACCACATCCTATATGAAAAGGACGCCAGACCTACTTAAGTCCAAAGATTAATGAAAATAGAAACTATTGCAGCACAATCCTCTTCCGACCCAATGAATGAAAACACCAAATCATCTGATGTGTTAAGTACCATTGAATTACCTTATTTCCAAAAATAAAATCACTCTAAATTTTACTAAAAGTAATTTGATCTCACTATAAGCCGAATACTCTCTTTCAAAGATTAATTAAGAAAAATAAACATACTGAAAATTTGTTAACATAAAATCTAACCTATTGTTCAAATACGAACTTTTGAAACACATTTAACGACACTACAGAACAGATTGTCAACACACATTATTATTTATGTACACTTAGAGTAAGGTAAAGTACTTTTATTGTAATCATAGGAATTCTTTGCCTTATAATCAAAAGAATCCCTCGATTTTGGAACGAAATTAAATATAATAACTACACGTTTAGCTGCCATGCTGATGTGAATGTATCGTTCCTCAATCGATTCGTCATTCTGAGAATAAT
This sequence comes from Magicicada septendecula, assembly GCA_034769895.1. NCBI lineage: Eukaryota > Metazoa > Arthropoda > Insecta > Hemiptera > Cicadidae > Magicicada > Magicicada septendecula. The sequence continues at coordinate 280,230,820 of CM068369.1, read as the reverse complement.
TGTTTCATGTAAAAAGTCGGTGCAAAGTTGTTAATCAACTAAAATAATTTAATTGTCAAAATTGAAAACATTACTTATCAAACATTAAAATAACTAGTACAGAGAGTAACCGTTGTTATTATTTCATAGGGAGTGCATATATTACGTGTGTTCGTTTACGAAAGCTAGGTTTGACGATCAGCAATCAACTTGCAATTTGTACAACTACCTACACGATTCAGAAGGCTGAACGAGCGGGAATTATTTGAACGCCACGACCGTCATAGCTGAGCACACCATATTAAGATAATAATTAATAAGTTTAATTGTTTTAATAAACAATTTGGCGCCACTCGGGATTAACACACCCCTATATAAGATCAGGTAAGGTTACTGCTGTGTTGTACTGGTACTTACCTGAACGCTACGGACATCGTTAGCGCAAAATTGATGTAACGACCCCAGTGCGAGACGAACGCACTATCACGTATAACAACATATACACGTCAATACATTTTACAGAGACGACTCGAACCCTTCGTTACAATATATATATATATATATATATATATATATATATAATCACGTTTATCCATCATTAGCTAAACATGCAAGTTCTGACCAGAGAAGTTGATCTTTTTGAGACCCCATATATAAAAGTTATGAGTAAGCTTAGACATTTTATTCTTACATATTCGTAATGAGCATAAAAAACCGTAAAAATATATATCCGTTTCAAGATAGTTTGTTGAAAAAAGTTGAATAATAATTACCCTGTTAACTTAGTCGTTACAAACGACTCACACGTTTAAAAAAATGCATTACTATTTTATCACGGAAATCGGTTTAGCTTTTAGTGATAAAAAATATGCACAGTGTTGCCACAAAATGTATATAAAGTCACGAAGGTCACAACGTTGCCAAGTCTACTGAACGTAAGCAATTGTTGCAATATTAGCAGCTGGTGTGTCTCGGCTGTTTATACAGTTACTGCTTCCAGTCGCCTACGTTTAATTCCTGTATACGATCTTAGCTATTTTTAATTTCAGTACCGTAGTAAAAATAATCTTTGAAAGACGTAATCAACTATTTTTCAACGCTGTTATTAAAAAGTGGGTTAATCATTCAATGACAGAAAACATATAAGGCATAAAATGTTGTGATCACTTTATTCACACGTTCTTTTCTTGACGCGTAAATAACTATATACTAAATAAAGATATAATAAGTATATTTTCATTGTACATTAGTATAATATGTAGTTAAAACGTACAGTACAACCTGTCACATCCGGACCTGTGAATTCCGGAACCTCCCATATCCGGACGTATCTCCAAACTAATTTTTGCAATTTTGGTTAGCAAAATGGTTAGGGATGTAAAGATACTACTCTTGATGTTTTGGCTGATCACCACTTTTTCATCACTACACTTACGTCATTCTGCGATATGGTTCACTATTTTGGAATATGCAAGTTTTTACAATTTAAATACTTTATTTGGGGCAACTGAGTCTGGGGCAGCGGCGTTAGGTCGACTCGCTTTGGCTTCATGGCTTCCAAAAAACGTGTGCATTGTGTGAAGCAGCCGAATCACAAACTTTTTCAAAAACTGATGTAGGCGTACTGTAAGTAAAACTTTTTAACCAATTTTACTTTTTGTATTTTAAAGAGTACAGTGTACAAATGCAAATGCTAAACCAATAGAAACGTCTAAAAAAACACGTTCTTCTTCTGTGTATCTTCTGTAATTGTTAATTATATTAATTGAGATTTTGGCTACTTATAGAGCTTTAATTACTGAACACAATGCAGTTTTCAGAATTTCTGTATATTTATTGGTTTTGAAGTTATCGCAGGTTGAACTGCAAAAATGAATTGAATAAAATTCATCTCTGATCCGACCGCGAGCTTCACTGCGACGAAGTTAGAGTGAGATAGTTGCTTATTATACGCTCTCTGTCTAGCGTACGGCGCACAGCCTGTCCCCTTTCAATTAACGCTCAGATATGACGACATATTATGAATCGTTATATATACCCCTCCTCGGTATAAAAAAATGGATTATTTATTAGTTTGCTCTATCTTATTATTAACATCATTAACTCCAGCTTGCCTAATGTACTCTATTTGATTGTTCAGAAGAAAACTCAACCGTAATTTTACGCCAAATGACGATAACTTCAATGAGTTGAACTGATTTTGTGTATAATACAGTATATTTAATGTATCTTTTAAATGTCAATAAATTTCAAATGAAATTTGGGTATATCTGAAATCCTTGAATAATTTACGCACCCGAAATTTTCGCCGGTATTTTTCGTCAAAAAAGTGCGTTAATTATGCGAGAAAATACGGTATTTATAAATGACCTTGTGATATCCGGATTTTTCAATATCCGGATCGGCCGGTCGCCATATTAGTCCGGATATGACAGGTTGTACCTGTACTGGTAAAAGTATGAATACAGGTAGACTTTTATTACAAATATTTTTTGCTACGGTTTTCTATAAGTAGTAACTATTCTCGGTAAAATAAAAATAAAATAAAATAAAAGATTAAATACAAATATCTAATATTTTCTGAATAAAATATATGTATATTTTAACAAATAATAATTATGTAACTCTGAAAAAATTTAAGACAAATCTTCATTAACTCTTGTAGGGAATTAATTAAATCTTCATTAATCTTTAAAACTCTTGTAGGGAATTCGTTTTACACACTTAGGCCTATATGTATTGAACATAATTATTATAAAACCTTTTATTATTAAAAGGGATTGTTTAAATTACATATTTATTCCTACCATTCGCCCACTCCGATTATTTCTTTTGTTAAATAAATCTTATGACATGTCTTTTATATGTTTTGTACACCTCAGATTTTGTGTACACTGTATATATTTCGTATTTTTAATGTTTTTAGCTAAGTTTTCATTGGCCTAGGACACCGGTCCTTCTCAAAATTTGCATATAATTTTACCCTGATTAATGAAACAGCTCCTCTCTGTCTGTGTATCTCTGTCTCACTTTCTTACTCTCTCTCTCTCTCTCTCTCTCTCTTTCTCTCTCCTTATTCGTTCTATTTCTTTCCCTTATTTTTATTAAAGAATGAGCCAAGGAGGTTATGTGCATTTACACCTGCCGGACACCTCTAAGGTTGCCTCTGTAAGAAACAATAAAATTACTCAAGTGTTTATGAAATAAGAAAGACACTGGAACATGGTAAACGCATAGTAATGTTTATTTGGCTGAGACAAGATAAACGAGAAACGTGATTACATTTCTGGCGGGAACGATTATGCATTTTGCAAACTGGCGTCTACGTCACACACGTCCGTTTTTTCTACAAACATTGTGCACAGTTTAATCTGAGTTGTGGTATCGCGAACTCAGAAATGTTTAATATACGTCAGCCACTGCTATGTACAGTGATATGTGTTGTGTCTATTCAGCGTTAACACCACAGGTCTCCAGCACAGAGACAAGATTTCTCATTCCCGTCAACATGAGTACCTACTCAAGGTCAAATAACATTCTTAATGTTGTAATGACAGACGTGTACGTTTACAAAACACACTGTTTTGGCTGACAGATATATACACATCTACGTCTGAACTCGCAACCTCTTATTTATCAGCTGTCTGTTTTTACGTTTCCACCAAACGTGTTCCAGAAAATCATATTAAAATAATATGAATATTTTATAGTAAAAATATAATAAAAATAATAATAATATACAATTTAAAAAGTTAATACAGTGCTCTTGCTTATCCTAAGTTTTGTGCGAAGAAATACCTGACCCACTCAGTTTTCCAAAGATTCATAAAATTGTTATCTCGAATGATACATGGATCTTGTAGAGCTCGTAATCCTAATGTTCCTTGCATGATTGATGGAATATGTACACATAATAACCGAGCAACATTTTACGTTAAACTATTGAAAATAACAATGGTTTTCCAAAGTACCGGAGACGAGATGACGGAATTGTTGAACTAAAAGGAATACCGTATATCATTTGATAATCGTGATTCGTTCAATACAATCGCTTCCTAATTCTACAGTACAATGCTCACATCAATATTGAAAACCGATAAATACATGTATAAATATGCTTACCATACGTCCCGGTTTGACCGGGATTGTCCCGGTTTGACGACCTGATCCCGGGGTCCCGGCCAGTTTGTCAATTGTCCCGGTTTGAAAATTGACGAGAGTAGTTTCCGTCCGGGCGAAGACGTTGTGCAAGCTAAGCTCCTGATTTTTGGTTAAATCAATAGAAAAGAGAGTTTGAAAGATTAAAAGTAATTTTTCATGAATGGAAAATTCAAAAGCTGCAGTAGTCACTTTGCACGAGTATACACATTCAAATGACTTAGGGAGCACAAAAATCCTAATGTGTCCTATACTTGCTTTCCTTCGAAAAGATGTAGAATGTGGCTGGCAGTATATCCATGGTCAAGTTCCAGAGGAAGAGAAACTCGATTAATTCTTTAATTGTTTCTTAGAACAATAGCTAGACAATGATTAGTGCCACAGGAGTTACGGAACTGCTACTTCCGACGTCATACAATGAACAATACCGTACAAGCACGCATCAGAAACTAAACAGCCACGTTGGAAGACCACATCCAAGAATAAAAAACATTATCAAGTGTTTATAATCTGAGGCAGAGAAATCTATTCAGAACACGATGTAACGATGGAGTGAAATTTTTAAGCTATGAAAAGGACGAAAAAGTATACTGAATTGGATAAACTAAAAGATATGAAAAATATTCTGAAGTTGGGATGTTTCTCAAGATCACGTCGTCCGTTCTACAAGTTGGCTAATAAAAATAAATAAAAAATAACCTTCCTTTTTAATTTAGAGAGAGAGAGAGATAGAGAGAGAGAGTGAGGGAGCGGCTATGCAAGTGTGTGTGTGTGTGTGTGTGTGTGTGTGTGTGTGTGTGTGTGTGTGTGTGTGTGTGTGTGTGTGTGTGTGTGTGTGTGTGTGTGTGTGTGTGTGTGTGTGTGTGTGTGTGTGTGTGTGTGTGTGTGTGTGTGTGTGTGTGCGTTTTATAAAAATTGTAACTTGGTAAACGTAGTTGGTAACAAAAAATACATTTAACGAATTATAAAAACATAAACACAATACAGGGTGGATGTACATACATCGTTGTTTGTGTGTTCGCAAGTGGGACGTACTCTCACGTATCAAAAATTAATTACATGTCTTATCTACTTGAGTGTTCGCAAGTGAAACGAGTTGCAAGTGCCACTGTTCGTAAGTGGGAGCACACCATCGTCGGCCGGATACGAAAAGCAGATTAATTTACCTGGTTTCTTCGAGACAAAAGCATCAACATGAATCAAAAAATTTAACTTGCAACCATTATTTTAGTAAAACGTAGATGATTGTGAGTACCATAGCTTAGGCTTTTAGAGAATAGGCTTGTACATTTATCTAGGATTTACATTATGTAGCTGATGATACAAGTTTAAATGCGAGTTCCTGGTCCCTAAAAACATGGGTATCTCAGCTGGGAGAGTGAACTCCAAGACAAAATACCGATCCTTCAAATGTGTGTGTGTCGGGCCTACTAGTAGGCCTACTCTGGGCTCCTTAAAAAAGCTATTGCTAAAATAACAGTGATTTGTTCTAATTTTGTTTGCTACATAATAAGGTGACGCCGTATAACATTAATATTTGGGTTTGGCAAAGATTATCAGAATTGGCACATTCAACAATTAAAAGTTTTGTACGAATGAGCAGAAAATAATGGTATTTAAAAGGAACTATAAAGACATATCTTATGGTCATAAACAAACCGCAGAAGAAATTACTATTGTAATCAGTATAGTCATATTTGGACAGGTGTAGAAAAATATGGAGAAGCCTGTACAGGTGTGTCGGTGCTGATGGGAACACACATAAAACCGTTTGTATGAGATTAAACGTATGTATCCAAGATAAATACCGTTTTATCTACAACAGGTGGATTCGAAATATGAATTTGGGGGGAGAGAGAGAGAGAGAGAGAGAGAGAGAGAGAGAGAGAGTGAGTGAGAGAGACTGACAGAGAGAAACAAGGGCAGAGATAAAGAAATCTGTCTCATTAATCAAATTCTACAAATAGTTTACTGTTATACGCAAAAACGTAAACTCGGGCACGCTACGTAGCGTAAATAAATGTTGCCTAATATCTGACGCATGTGAATTAAAACAGCAATTCGTATCATAAACATATGCAGTGTTTGTAAAACTATATAGCCTAAACATTCACACACACACACACACACATACAGATACTCACTCTCTCCCTTTGTCTGCATGTCAGCCTGTCAATCTCATTTCAACCTCCCCTGACACATTCTTTTCGTTACCGTCTCTTGCTATCTACTAATTAGCTCCTAAGCTAGGCCTCGAATTAGGTGAATTATGTGCAATTTTAGAGACAATGAATAATTTTAATGTTTTTAGTGGAAAACAGTTTCTTTCTCCTAAATAAAACAAAAACTTGTGTTTAGGGATTATGCTCTTTACAGGCAACAGCTAGAGGTGCGAACACGCCAAATTCATATTTCGAATCTATGTGTTGTAAATGTGATAGTACTCCTTCTTGTACGTACTTCTAATCATATATATATATATATATATATATATATATATATATATATATAGACTTAGCGCCGCATAATTTCTTCATCACACGCCAATTTTTACCCAGGGTATCTAAAACAAATTTGAGGAACTTGTATAAGTACATCTTTAGGTGAAGAAGTTATTTTGCCCAAGTTATGGTGTGTCAGCGTACGAAAAACTTATACAAATTTTTATACATCGTATTTTTGCTGTACGCTGAAGCCAGACAACCTGTTCGATATATACAAATGTATATAATGAAATATGGGTAGTTAGTCGGCCATATTGGCATTCGTAATAATTATTCTATAAAATTTGTAACATGTGTAAAAAAGACAGACACTACAGAGGAAAGTGTGTTTTATTCTGTTTAGTTGGTATAACGAAATATTGGACCTGCCATAATTTATTCTGTTTAGTCGTCTCGTGCGGTAATTCGTTGAGTTTTCTAACGTGTGTGGGACAGAATTTTGTAATTCGTATGAAGTGTTTGTGATTGCAAGTCGAAGTAAAAATATGTTGGAGGCGCTAGGAATAATAATGAAAGGTAAGATGATCATTTATTTAGTGTATGTTGTCCGTTGTTTGTAGGAAATTAGCTGTTAGGTTATGTATGAATGTCTCGATTACTTTGGGTTGTACACTAGGCCTACCGGTTGTTATAGACCCAACTATACATAATATCACTGTGTTCTGTCCAAAATTTAATAATGGAGCAAATTAGCATTCTAATTTAATTAATACAATATACCTAGGCTAACGCCATGCGTTCTTATGGGAGTAAAAATTTAATTTTTTGTCTCCGTAAATAGGTTCGACCGCCGTTTAAAATTATTTTTCTCGTGTTTATATAACATAGAAAAATATAATAAAAATATATCAGCGCAATATCAGCATTGATGAGAATCTTCATAATTACCCAAGGGGTAATTAACTAATTTTTAAAAAAAGTCCCTGTAAGGCACTGAAGCAATTTAATTAAATAAAGTTTCTTTATTATAGATACTCCTGTAAGTCTGACAATTATTTTGTCTACTCTAGCCTACCTATATATGTGTAATGTATCCAATTTGTAAATCATTTTATTCGTAAAATGTGGTCCTACCTAACACAAGATGGTACGCCTTACTATAATATATTTAATTTGAACTCTGCTCGTATTTAACTAGTTACAAATTTTATTTAATTCTTCAGTCCAGCTATATTACTCTAAATATACTTTCAAATTCAGCATTTTTCATAAAATTCATAAAAGAAATACGTTAGCTATGTTTCATGTCTAGATTACTTTGTCGAACACGTATCTGTTATAGAACCAACTATGCCTAATAGCACTGTGTTCTGCCCAAAATTTAATAATTGAGCAAGTTAGCATTCTAATTTAATTAATACAATTTTATTTTTTCATTATTAGCAGGCCAATTTATACAAAAACAAAAATTCTGGAGTTTTGTATTGTAGTGTTTTAGGGTAAATAGAATTGCCATAATAAATTTAATACAGTAGGCGTATTGTTTTGATTGTGAAACAAAAATCATTTGTTTGATGTTTTAATTCAGTTCACTTATCCCCAATAAGTAAAAACCTTTACAAAGGTGCATAAGGTATTATCATTTGCTTTAAAAAATTGAATTCCAAAATAATACAAAGACTATTTAAATTAGATTTGTTCCTTTACTGCATTAATAAAACCTGTCATATACGCGTCACCTTATGCTACATAAATATCAAACACACTTAGTTAGTTAGTGATTAATTATGTTAACAAAACTAGCAAACTAGGAGGGCATTAGCCGATTAACTTACAGCGGAATAGCCTGTAAGCCTAACCTAACTCTGAAATAAAATGAATTACTTTTAGGAAAAAATCAAAATTTGTTTGTGTTATGTAGGCTTGGGTGTTAAGTATAATAGGCTAAGTTCTTTATCACAGTAAATTGTCTCTAGTTCCAGATACTTGCATGTCTACATCAATTGTCATATTTTACTTTTCAGATGACTGTGAAAGTAGGCCTAGGAGACGTACAGCAAAAAAAGGTACATATAGTTTTAATTGTTATTTATATTCAGTGTATAAAAGCACCCCTTAACTCTAATCAACTAAAAATATAAAATTAATTAACCCATTTTTGAAAAAGACCCTGTGAGGGAACTGACTCCAGTTAAATGAAATATGTATTCTGTATTAAATGCTTATTCTGTATAAATATCAAGTTACAGATACCTTTACACAGAATAATTTTATTTAGATTAAGTCTGGCCTATGATAATATAACTGATTTAGCTAAACTTACTGCGGATTAGCCTGTAAGCCTAACCTAACTCTGAAATAAAATTAATTACTTTTAGAAAAAGATCAAAAGTTTATAGGCCTGGGTGTTAAGTATAATAGACTAAGTTCTGTATCACAGTTGAATTATCTTTAGCTCCAGAACTTACACCATTAGTGCATGTCTACATATATTTTCATACTTTACTTTCATATCTGACTGGGAACGTAGTAAGTTCAGTGTTAATTTGTTCATGTTACCTTATATTTGGTGTATAAAATCACCCCTTAAACTCTAGTTAACTTAAAACTAAGATTAATTAACTGATTTTAAAAAAAAGTCCATGTGAGGTCACTGACCGCAATATAATTAAATATTTTTGCTTTATTATAGATACTCCTGTAAGTCTGACAATTATTTTGTCTACTCTAAAAAAATTCCATTTATTACTTTTATTGTGATTCATGTAGGAACATTACATAATTTTAATTTTCTTACAGATGTAAGACGGGCTCTGTTTCCGGAATGCGATCAATTTTCACAAGATTGTTTCAGACACACACAAGTGTCTGATCAAGTAAGTTTGAGTGGTAGATTAGGCCTGAAATTTATGCTAAATTTTGTTCGTAAATTCTGCCTAAATTTTTTGCCAGTAATTTAATCTATGGCTTTGATATGAAGTATAAAATGTCTGAAGACAAGTACTAAGCCTTGAGTTCCTACTGAGTACACCCATTAGCCTATAGAAATATTAGCTAGACTGCGTACGTTTTCAATTGTAAAAATGAAATAGGCCTACCTATATTTGTGTAATGTATCCAATTTGTAAGTCATTTTATTCGTAAAATGAGGTCCTACCTAACACAAGATGGTAGGCCTTACCATAATATATTTAATTTGTACTCTGCTCGTATTTAACTAGTTAACATATTTTATTTTATTCTTCAGTCCCACTATATTACTCTAAATATACTTTCAAATTCAGGATTTTTCAGAGAAACGTAATTAATTAAATAAGATATGACTTAATAAGTTAAGGTTAATTTTAACACCTAATATAACAAAATTTATAATATAGGCCTATGGCTACTGTAATACGGAAGCAAACTGTTGTAATATTTTGTACACATAGTTACTTTCATAACATCGAGTCCATTAAATTGTAATTTATTTGACATAAAAATTTTATTTTAACACAGCTCTGCTTTAAAAATTAAGGACTAACATTTGTCAGGTAAAAGAAAAAGTGAAAAGAGAATTTGAACTGTGACTTCTTTAATTTTTGAGTTAAAAAGCTTTTTAATCTGGATTAAATTTTATAATATTAACTTGCAGACAGAAAAGGTTTTGCTGGTGACTAAAGAAAGCATCGTTCTTTTATCTTATGTAAAATTTATTATTGCATGCAAGTCTGATTAAAGCTCACTAAACTAAAATTATCATTGCTTACAGCAGCAGGTTCTTAAACCCGATAATTGATGTAGGCCTATAGTGTTATTTTTATTTAATTTCTTATTATCTGTATTTATAATCTGTAACTTAATGTGTAGAATTGTATTTATATTGTTTAACCTCCTAAATGATACTCAACTAATATCACATGAAATTTTAAAAAATTAGTATCTTAATATTCTAAATTTTATGGGGTGTGTTATACTTAATAGTAGATTTAAATGATACGGAGTATGGATGAATTATCCGTAATGTATTTGCTAGTTATAATACCGTTATAATCAGGATTATATTATTCAATGTTAATCATTTGAACAGTTTTTGTTCTTCGAGTTTGTGTGATTATATTAGAAATCTTTTTCAGGAATCTTCAGTGCAGGGATGCAACCAAGCAATAGTGACTTGAGTTCATTTAAATTAAAATAGATTACTATAAAATAACTACTAGATTATGCTGTAAATTTAATTTTTTTTAGAAATTTACACAAAATCCATTAACTTTTTGTAAATTCATAGTGCTAACCTACAAATATTGTGCTAGGTTAAGAAAATAAATTATTCTCTTAATTATTAGCTTAATATTATTATAATTATTAACTTAGTGAAAAATTATGTATGAGTTTTGTAATGATCTTTCAGGTTCCTCCTGAACTTTCCAGAATTGACTGGGAAAAAATGACTATTATTGCACCATCAGTAGTATCGACATCAGATGATATTGATGTGGAAAACATATGAAGTGGAGAAGGTAATATAATCAAAGCAATTTAGCCTATAGATAATTTAAAATTTTTTTTTTCTGTTTGTGAATTTTGTATCATTAGCATATTTGATTTAATGTTTGTTTCATATGTAGTGTTAGGTTTACCTAAATTATCTTTACTTGACAATCTAGACTTGTATAGGTACTTTAAATCAATTAAGAAAATCACATTGAATGTAGCACAATTAATTCATACCATATTTCAATAATGTTTTGTTTTCAAAGCATTTTTTGTTTGGGTGTTAGCCTATTTAATTTGTGTTATGGCAAAGTTAATTTTCTGCATCAGGAATGTCCTATTTCATTGAGCAAGCTTTATAGGAGATTTTGAAGTTTGTGATAAAATAGCCATTAATGATTGTTTTGTCTTGTTAATGACAACAATATAAAGTTATTAACAGTCCCATTTACATTTTAAATGAGAAAATTTAGTAACATAGTAGTTGGAATCATTTTTAATTAGTAGTATTATGTGTCAATGCTTTCAAATCAGGGGCTTCCTTTGGAAAGTATAATCATATGATAATTTTAAGATAAGTATTGTTAGAAGCTCTAAATAAGTTTGTTTATATTATTTTTTATATAAAGAGTTTTGGAAGCTGCTGGAAAACAAAAGTTCTTAATAAAGTACATAATTAGTTTAATAACATTATTTCCCATCAAATTACAATTATTTCATTTAGTAATTTGCACTTTTGTTGATACTGGCAATGATAATTATTTTTCTCTGTTAGCTAAAATTCTTTCTTTGTTACAGAGTCCATTGTTGTAGAAGCTCTTATATCGCCAGATGATTGTGCAAAATTTATAAGTTTGGAGGTAAATTTCTCCTTATAGAACTGCTGTATTCTTATATATTTATCTCTCTCTGACCTCTATTTTGCACTATGAGGTGTACACTTATTTCCATTCTTATTTGGTATTCTTTTATCTCTTTCTACTATTATTTAGTTACAATAGTTTAATCATAGTAGTCTCTTTATAATTGGTTTAGTGTTTTTTGTACACTGGTCTGTCCCTTAGTGTATATCATTGACTAACATTACTTACACCTGGTGTCACATGACAGGTGTTCTTAATTACGATTATAATACATTATGTCCTTTCTTATAATATTCTTATACTATTACAATAGTGGCATTACACCTTACTTGTGGTATAGACATTAACCTTTTACTTCTATTTGGTATTATAAAGTGGTTTTGTTCACGTTTTACTTAGCGAATCCCCTTTTGGTCGGTTTTGGTTCACTTTATTTACTTAAATTCTTATTTAAAATCCATTTTGGGTATCTTATATTGGTACCTGTAGAAAGCTTATCAGTTCTTCTTGGTTTAAGGCACAAAACATTTTGGTTTAGGTAGGCTTTTCCTACTGATAGATGTGAATTTAGGTGAAATTTGTACCAACAATGTGTATGTTAGGTTGATACAAATTTACATTCTTTTAACCTTATTTTCTCAAGTTTGGTTTTATTAATGATAACTAATAACTCTTTAGTTATTGCCTTTTCTTATCTTACATGATTGTTTGACTATTTGAGTAATATTTGTTATTATTATGAGACAATTTTAATACTTCTTTATGTTACATGGGTGCTATGCATAACATGTTACTATGCTTTTATTCACAGCTTCTATTCAGTTAACAGTCTAGTTACTTTCATTCTTTTATAACATATCTTGTCCTATACATTTATAATATTATCTGTTGTATATTGTACAGGAATGGGTTTCCTCTCCTTAAAACCCCACTGTTGTGGTTGTCAATTTGTACATACACCTATGCCAATGTGTTTTGAATTATTTTAATTATGTAAATCTCGGAGATATTTGGAGTTGTGGGATGTATTGATGTAAGTAATTAATTATTAACTTAGCTCTCTAAAAACTATCAGTGTTTGTGTACCTGTAACTTAAATAATTAATGAGTTATTTTATAATTCCGTTCAACCCTATTATACCTTAAAGAGAATTCTGTCTAATTTTGTATTTTATCTCTCTCTCTTTGGTGTCAGATAATTCCGCTATAAGCGCTGTAGTATCGGCTCAACGAAACTTATAGGTTATTTCAATGTTTATGTTAACCAATTATTCTATACTTATTCAGTTACTTTTTTATTCCTAGCTCATTAAACCATACTCCAAATAACAAGATTTTGCCAATATATAAAGGTTCTTTATTTGTTTACTTCTTTAACATTGAATAATATATGTTCTAATTAACATATGCTTGAGCTATAGATTGTATGAATCGATTGTTGATTATTCTGATACTTTATTTAAATTTAGTTATATAGTGTGTTTTAATTTGTAATTAATTTAATTCAGGGTGTGAAGGTTCTTGTAACTGTGGGGAAGATTAAAAATACATAGATAAGAATGCAAGATTTACAAATTTAAAGTGTTGTGTAGTTAGTATGATTAATATAATAATAATTTACCAGACTAGAACGAAGCCAATCGTGTAGGCGGTTGATTGATAAATTTACTGTTCTGGACAATTATGCCGTACGATTTTCTTTCTTCGATTTAATAGAATGGAATTCTTCTCCTGTCCACTTCGGAATTACAGCTTACTGGATTGGTTTACAGCCCGATTGATGCTTCTTCTGCAACGCCAGGATCCAAATACGTTCTTCTCTTGGTTGAAGCAATTAGTGTTGTTCCGTGTTTTTGAAAGGTTATAACTTCTGGTGTAGTGAATATTATTAATTGTGATACTGTTAATTCTTTCTATTTGGTTTAATATATCATCAATTCCCTTCGGATATGGGACAGTTCAAGTTCTTCCTTGTATAATCCAGTTATTTATTCTCTATTGTGATTTCATACTGTAGTGTTATTTGTATTAAACTGTACTGGTGATAGTCGTAAACATTGTCATTAGGATTTTGTGTTTTATAATCGTGTCTGATGATTTAAAATATTCCGATTAAATAGATAATTCTTGGGTTTTTTAATCTCATCACATTCAGATCATCAAAGCAATTATTGTTAAATTAACAACTTCCTCTTCTTCTGTCGTCCCTAGCAACACACGACTTCTTCCTTCCACATGTTTTGAATATAGTGTTTATTTCATATATTTTTTGTCTATTCCTTATCAATTTGCTATCCTATCGGAATGTAACTTTACCGATAGTTGGTTTATTATTTTCTACACATATTCTGCTGGTTTTTTTATATAAGCCGGTTTTTTTCCTTTTTTTATATTTAATCCACTTTCGATATTAAATGTTATTAATCGATATCATGGCATTATGGTATTATCATAATTTGTATAAATTTTATTATATATCATTATTAATTTAATGTTTTTTCTAGCTCTTCAAATCGTATTCATTAATTATTATTAATTGATGTACCTAACCTTTATGTTATGAGTGGTTATATAGTGGTTTTGGCTGTTAGGCCTTTTATTGTAAACAGATCTACCTGTGTTTATAACTGGTACGCATCTATAGCCCCTTTTACATAAATTCATACATATAATTAAATCTTAACTATTAACATTTACATAAACAATTATTTTTTCCATATCTAATAACAATTTTATCTTGACCTATGGATCACATATAAGAAAATTCAAATCTATTAACGTTAATTAGCTGCTTCACACTTCATTCTACAACAGTCATTGAATAATACATCTTGTTTCATTATCTTTCATTAACTCAACACATATTTGGTATAACATAACATAAGCTTTATCATAACATTTGTTGTCACAAAATAATACCTCTTAACTCAAAATTCTTATTTGCTATTAGTAAATTATTGTTTCATTTTTTTTTTTGTTTTTCATTAAACATATATCATCAACTATTGTCTAACTTACAGGTTCGGTTATTATTGTTAATATTACCTTGCATCCTTATTTACCTGTATCTATGATTATAAATATAATTATTAGATCTTTGTTCTATCATGGGGTTAAATATTGACTTGTTTATTATTCTGTGAACCTTGTTTTTATGTAACTTGAGTGCTAGCATTTCTGTTGCGTTACAATATTGGTCATCTCAGTTAGTCAGTTCTTGTCCATCTCTTCAATCTGTAAGTTGTTCAGTCATTGCATATACGGGTAAGATGTTCTATAGTTGACTGGCTCTTGGAATCTATATTTTATACCATGGTTGTTAGGTGTCTTTCTCGTAGTATGTTCCTTCCTTGTCTTCATTGGTTCCTTACTGACCGAAAACTATTGGGTTGTTGGTTCCTGTGGTACAACCATTGTTCGGTGCATCTTCTTTTTCTTATAATGTTATTTCACTTGTTAGTTACCATTAGTTTTATTAACTCTTATTGTTGTGAGTTTATCCTTGGTGATGAGTAGCTCATGTAGTTTCATGCTTGGCCTTTTAGAAGAAACACTTGGTTTGTCTCTTTCACTCAATTATTGACGTGTTAATATTTTGGGTTACTGAAATATTTGGGCTCATATGTCTCGTTACAATATTAACTGGTTGTAGGCATATAAACTTATACACTGTTGTGAGAATTGTACAAAAGTACCTTTAAGCTAATTTCAAAACACAACATTTCAGAATTAATCACATTTTTTCACTTTATAGGCTATGTCACACCAAAAGAAAATGTACAGGTCACTTTCAACAACAGTTGACAACAGCTGACTGAATATTATCCGATGACAAAATACTAAACAGATGGGAGATAGTCACACCAACCAACCATTTTGTATATAGTCTTTAAAATGAGATTTTTTTGCTTGTACACGGAAAACCTGGATCACTGTATTAAGATATATATTTTAGATATGTAGGTCAATTTATTAATTTTGAGCTATTAATTTAGCTAGTGCTAAGCTTTAAAACACAGTTATTTGTATGAAAGAAAAGTACAATTTTGTAGGCCAAGTAATAAATCCAACTATGATTCTGAAAAATTGTCACGGGTAGGAAAATAAAAATAATAATAATTCACCGATCTGAATGACGTTTTACAGAATCGTGATAAACATAAAATTACTTTCGATAGTGATCCCATGCTCATCCCAAGTTGAAACTTTCAGAATATGTAGAGGAAAACAATCTGTGAATATGTATCTTTCACATATATTTTTTTGAGAATTTTAAAAATACAGTTTTTCAAAATTCAGTAAATGCAATAATGATGTGTTTATAAAAAATATATATATTTTCAACTAATTATGTTTTATATCATATGAAAGCCCTTTAAAAGAGCTTTCAAATGAACTCGAGGTCATTGTTCTAGCTTAATTAGAACAAAAGTTGTGAACAAATCAATATTGTTGCGCAAGTCAAAAATTTTATTTATTTTTTTCATTTTTGAGCACCCATTACTCAGTAACCTTTCGTCAGAAAAATGTGAAAAAATTGATTTGTGTTACTATTTATGAATACTACATGCATACTTAATTTCAAATAAATCTAAGAGGGTCAGGTTGTAGCACTTGTTGATTTGACACGGAATATCTCTTAAATGTAACTTGAAGTTTTCATTTTGTTGTAAACATACCAGTCTAGTTTTTCTATTTATAGTTTATGCTTTTTTTTTTTTTTAATAATTTCAACTAATTGAACCCCTAATCAATCCTACACTCCCTCGCAGAAAAACCTATATTTAGTTCATTTATATTGTCATCTGAGTTTAGTTATGTTTGATGTAATAAATAAAATGTTTATTTCATCAAAGGTGTTTTCACTTTTTGTAATTATGTTCTTGTAAATAAATATTCTATGTACTTTATGAATGTAATCTTATAGTTACTGATAAATTAACAAAGCCGAAATGTCTGTGTGGTATTTTTGTTGTAATAATATTTGTCTGATATGTATTATTTTTGCAATGTTTTTATGTATCTTCTATGAAGAAATAATTTGTTCATTATCCTTAATAATTATTAATTATTGATACCTTAGAATTGAAACTGTTTTGTATAAATTTTGTAATAAAAATCAATGTACTTGTAAGTCTTTTTTTATCAATAACCTATTGAAAATAACACATTCCTTGTGCAATGCAAGTAGGCCTACCAAATACCTACCAAAAATGTATATCCCCAATTTTTGATAGAATATTTGATTTTTGTTGCCATCAGAATTTTACTTTGATTTTACTTTCATGTTCCATAAGGAAATGGAAGTATGGTGATGGCAAAAAAAATCGTGTTAGAGATTTTTGCAGATTCTGATTATACTACCCTCAAAACATGAAAAAAAGTAATTTATCGAAAAGTGTCTGTGTGTCTGTCTAGATTTTTTATGGCAAACGATAAGAGCCGCAAATTCAAACAGAATCAAATAATTTCTTGCATACAGCCCTGAATTGTAAAGTATTCAAGACCTATTGTATTTTGTGAAGATCGGTTAAGATAAAGGGGTAGTTTACCTGCAATATTTTATGTTGTAACAAGAGAAATTTTTTCATGACGAACGATAACTGCCGTAAATTCAAACAGAATCAGATATTTTTTTACATATGTGCCCGAGTTATAGAGGACTCAACGCCTATTGATTTTGGTGAAGATCGGTTACGGGGAAAGGGTAGTTTACCTGAAACATTTTTTTGTTGTAACGTAATAGTTTACCTGATAATTTTTTGTATATATGTACTACGTTATTGACAACAAAGAAGCAGTTTGTTTTTAAAATTCCTTCCCGGCCTGTTTGGCCGTAGACCAATGTTTTCTGCAAAACCAGACGTTTCGCCAGTGCCATCGACTTCCATCATCAGTGAAAATCAAGTGCGATAACGTGAGGTGGTATACGTTAGTGCCCACAGTAAGTGGCTGAAGCAGTAAGTAGAAAGAAGTAGTTTCAATGGAAATATTTCATTTCGAAAATGATTTTAAATATAAATCTTAGAACATGGAAGTCGTGTATGATTCTCCATACCAATATTTTGTTCTTAAGTGTGCTATTAAGTATTAGGAATCTTCTCCATGTCAAGGTATAGGATTACAGCCTGTTTTGCCTTCACTGAAGGCATCTCTTTTCCTTGCCCTACCTATATCTCGTCTTCCCTGAGGTCTGTATCTTATTACTTGTTTAGGTAGTCCCATGTTTTCCATTCTCTTGATATCCTGCCTCTATTTTATTTGTCCTTCCCTTATTCTGCCGGCTATAGAATATACATTTTACTTGGTACTTATATTTTCATTTCATATTTGATATCTAAGGTTTTGCATTATGAATACTCGACACAATATTTTTCTTGTTAGATTCGAAGTTTTAAGTAATTTTCTCTTAAAAAGTGTGTATGAACATTTTAGCACGACGAGATTGTCTGTTTTATTATTATTTTTAACGTTTTGGTTTTTATTATTAATTTTTGGTTTATTGATTTATTCTACCCAATTCAATCTATTATTGAATCCGATATGAATAAATCGGTTTACTTACTCTTTGACATCGTTTTAAAATTTTGTTTAAATAATTTAGAATGTTTTTTGTTCCATTTCACGAGTTCGATTCTGAAGAAGTTGCGTTGACTCTTCTATTATTAGCTGCGGTGAGTTGCTCTGTACTTTCCTGTATAGACACTAACATAAACACAACATGTACATGATACTTAATATTATTATAACATTAATAGTTAATAACATTTTATTATGGCCTATGCATACTGCATTGGTCATTGTCACTTCTGATAGTGTCCTTTTTCTTCATCTTGTGGTTTTATTACCTTAACTATAGTTTGTTAAGTGAGTTTACTATACTTTAGGAAGTTACCTTTTTATATTGGTTGTAATCCTATCAAATTATTCTCGTTATTGCTTGAATATCTCTTATCATTGTTTTGATAGCACTGTTATTATTGTGCAGTAGTTCATTCTGCATTTATACTGAAAATTGCTTTGGTTTAAAGTAACCAAGATTACTTGCATCTAGCTGTCAACATGGTTTATTTATTATTATTGTTATTATTAGTATTTGGGTGGCTATAATCCTTGAATTTACTTATTCGAATAGTATTCTGCCTCATTCAATGTTGTTGGTTTAGTTCCTACTCTTTTATGATAAGTTTACAAGATAATTTTGTTCATCATGCATCCATTCTATGGCAAGCATATAGTTATAATATACAACAATGGATTATTGTCGGTTTTGTGTTTCTGTATTACATTTGATTTATTTGACTTTATGTAGTACTGGTATATCTATTGGTTATTATTAGATTACATTTTGTTTATCTTTTACAGTCTTTACTATTGGTAATTAGTGGTTATTTCTAATATCAATTCCACTTTACAATTGGTCATTGGTGTTTTGGACATAGCCCGCTTTTCATGTCTACACATAATTTAGCTAAGAACTTATTATTATTCATTCTCTTTCTTACTTTTTATGTTCAATAATTCATTCTTATTGATTATTGTTTGTATTACATTGTCAAGGAAGGTATTCACTTAATAAGTTTTGGTCAAGTGTCAATTTGTTTTGCAGCTTAGGGGTTTAAATCATGTTGTTTATTCCATTTATTCTTTCTTCTTTTATAATAATTCTTTTATTGCCATATGTTAGTTCATTATAATTCATGTTATCTCCCTTTTTTGTGTTTGATCTGGATATTTTCTTCTTCTCTTCACCGATTTCCTTCCTCCCTCTTAATAAGTTTCTTCATGGCGTTGTTTTCACTGGTTTCCTTCTCACGGTTAATAGGTTTCTTCTTGATTTTGTCTTTAATGGGTTTCCTTCTCACTGTTTGATGTATTGGGTAATTATGTATGTCGTCTCGTCGTTAGTCTTGCTTTATCTTCTTTAGTTGCACATTTACTGGTAATTCCTTCTTCATTTTAATTCACTTGGTTTTGGCTTATGATACTTCCTTTTTTATCCATGATCGTATGCTTGACCTTGTAGGTATTCTTAATTGTAGTGGCTTTCAACTTATTTGTGGTACGCTGGTGTTGGTAGTGTTATATGTACCATTACAACATACAAAAATTTGACAGATATTTTTGTCGCAAAAAACTTTTATGATATATTGTGTATAAATACACATATAAAGGTATTTTTGCCACAAAAAACGTTTATGATATATTGTGTATAAATACACATATAAAGGTATACAATACATTTGATTTGTTTAACAGTCGTTATAAGACAGTATTACCATATAGGAGAGCAGAGAGACATAAGTTGATACTTTGTACTTCTTCAAGTGTCCCTTAGTCGCAGCACCTCTGCAACTGTATAACGTTTTTGTTATAGCTTGTAGTACATGCTCCTCCAGTCTGATTATAGCAGTGTACAGTAAAATGAGTCTTTGTTCCCTTTTGTATTTTAGAACGTGTAAAGCAACCTTTTTGTCACTAATTTGCTATGGGTGTTTACAGCTACGTACTTTGTTGGATCCATGGTAAGTGTACAATTGAATCATACTAATACAAAAGCAATGTGGCAACATGAGGGCAAGTTATGTTTCTTTATAACTTTTAAAAGAAAATTAATTCATAACCTAACAGATCTCAGAATTAATCATGTGTCAGTTACTTGTGATCCTATAATGAAGATTACGTGTTTATTAAATCCTAAAAAACTAAAATTTTTAAAATGATAATAGTAATAATGGCTCCTTTTTATGCCGCCTAGGAAATTTAGGAGATAGAATAGGTTGCCTAAAGTGAGTGTTCGACACACGCACTAAAGGTAGAGTGGCCAGCAGCACTACACTTCAGCCACTAATTTTAAAATTAAAGGTGTACCTTCAATTTCACCAGAAGGAAAGTGGTATGTTTGTACAATGTAAGTAAAACATTTTGTTCTGTTTTCTTTTATTCATATTTGGTTCAAACGTACAAGTGAAAAACTTTCTGGGGCGATGTAGCTCACAAACCCTACAAAGACTCGGCGTTTTCCACAACTTGTATTTAGGAAAGAACAAAAAGAAAAATCAGATTTCTGTGTTATGATCTGCACTATTCTGTTAGTTATTATGGTTTGTACCCTAAGAATATTCGTATGTTAGCCTCCGAATACGTGTTTGCAAATAATGTCGATTTTCTGGTGAACTGGGCCGGTAAAAGATTGTTTTACTGGCTTCATGCAGCGACATTCAAGGTTGTCTTTTAGAGAGGCTGAAGCAACAAGTTTTGCAATAGCATTTAGTTTTAATAAACATAACATAAAACTTTCTTCAATATTGGAATTCTGTGATAAGTCGCCTTCATTTTTACTGTCACAATATTTGGAATGTGAAGGAAACCAGGCAGCATAACGACAGTGCACTGTCCTAACAAAGTTGTCAGTTTGAAGGGAAATAAACAAGTCAGCAGGGTTACCCCTTTGGAAAAGGGTGAAACCAGTGGTATTTTCATAGATGGCAGCTGGAAACCACCACTTATCGTTATATCCACAGAGTGTTATGTAGATATCACTTTGATTATTTATGGACCAGCAGGTTGTATTGGAGTAGCACATCCATCAAGATAAATTACAGCCTCTCTTTTTTTACTATTATGAAACAGTTTATACCTCATACCCGTTACAATCTGACTTCAGCCATTAGACAAGTGTTTATATGGCCTGTTTCGGTGCAGCCGCTGAGAGCTGGATGACAAAAACCCAGGTAAAACCATGACATACCTGGGCTAGCAAAAGATGCTCTTTCAAAGGCAGCTACACCATCTAACTGACAGCAGGTTTTAGTTCAACTGGAATTTGGCCATTAAATGAAAATATATTCAGTATCGAAGAGTTTCTGTGTTCACCTGTAATTGACAGAGAGGTAGGAGACAAAAGTAATTATGAAGGAAGATTAACACCAACAAAAGATTGTCAAGAGACCACAGTAGCCGGACCTCCCACGTCGGAAATAAACGAGACATCTGCTAATACCTTATCACAATTGACACCAGAATAAATTCGCCCTTATCCGAAAGCGACTGCAAAAATAAAATAGAAATGCGCCAAGAAGAAAAAGTCAAGTATTCTCACTGACTCCTATTAAAAAAGCAATTCGTATTGAAGAGGAGGCATGACAAAAGAAAGAGCGATCAAAACGGAAACTAATCATGAACGGTAAAACGAAGGCGATTTGTGGACTGTATAGAAACGGTCAATCAAACTCTCCAAGACTTAAGAAATTGTAACAAATTAGTGGGTAGCGTAACATTTGTTATTTCAGAGGATTCTCGCTAGAGATTACCGGTAACTGCAAGAGGAACCCGCGCTGATATTGTCTCAGTGTGTTTAAAGTCCTCGGCGATGTGGAATGCTATTCAGACTAAATTTGCAAAGCAATATGAGAGCCCATTTAGGAGGAGGAGGAGATGGTGATTTTTCTACAAACTTACTGCACCTCGGTGACGGTAGTGTTCCTAATGACGATAGCTTCACAGAAATTGACGAAAAACTGGGACATAGTAAATAGTACAACACTGTATTAATTGCTAAATTCTGTGCAAAACGTCAAGTGTCTACTTGATAAAAATTACAAGTGGTTATTCCCAAAGAATCGAATCTGTGAAGGAAAATAATGATACAAGTTTGGAAAAATTTTCTGGGGATAATAAAAAGTCCGAAGAATCTATTAACACCGTATTTAATATTGAAAATATAGTGTACTATCTCCAAGAATTTTTGAATTCTTTAACTCAATCTTTCATTCCGCCACAACGGTTCATTCTAAAGGTTGGCACTCCAACAATGTTGTTGAAAAATTTACATTCTCCGAACGCTTGCATAATACAAAATGCAGGTGACACGGGAATTTCTGTGTCAAGTAGGTAATAGCGTTATTATCGACTCAAAAGCCCTCTTCACACGCACATTCGAATCAGTAGGCTACTGGTTGTTAGCATTACCTGGTGTAATTACCAACTTATAAATTGTAACATTCTTTACTTTAGTACACACTTGAAGGAAATTAACAGTTTCGAAATTACATCCGTTCCATTTACATAATTTTCATTAAACCTACTTAATATGTAGTAGTGAACGATAAGCTTTTCCAGGTTTTACTAGTACTCGACCTACAACGGTCTGATCTCCTACACTCAGTGCCTCTGTCTTTAATGATCACTGCTTTTTTTTACATAATAATTTTCCCATTCCTGCATAGAATTTACCCGCTCGTACAGAAGGCAAAAGAATTTAGTGAATCCAAGCTGCAATCGAAGTAAAACTACGTTACTTTCACATCTCCGTAGGTATGCCACGAATATCCGTCATACTGAATTCTGCTCAATAAAAGTTTCATACTATCACATGACTCCGACATGTAAGCAGTAAGTTATAAACTGAAGGGATTGGTGAATTATTAAAAATGGAGTAAAATCAATAGGTTAAAAAAAGTTCGTAGAAGTCTTTTGAGTGGAGGGAACGTTAGAAAACTGTTTATGTTATGAATGCTTAAGCCTACAAATCGTTATAGTTGTTATTATTGTCATTATTATATTATTACTATAAAACAACATTTGTATTATTTTAATACAGACAGGAGTGAATACAGCCTTCGAATGAATTAGTAGTACGAACGCGTCAGCCTGCCAACACACATTAGATCTGTATATTTGTGTCGTGACGACGGTAGTAATTTTCGTAAACAAAGACTGTTGTGTCATTACGACATTAAGAATGTTGTTGGCGTGAATTTAATGCGACAGATTTTTTTTACCTCTGCCCATGTTCTCTCTTTCAGTCCTCTCACTCACTCACTCACTCACTCTCACTCTCTCGCGCGCGCACACGCACGCGCGCCAACTCATACAGTTTCTTCTTTTTCTTGTCAACAATTTCAGTGTTACACACAATCCTTCACGGTTTGTTTGTGCCTGTTTGTTTAATCATTCATTGTGTTCTTTGTACAGACTACACATTCAAACTTGAGTAATCTGTTTGTAGCAGAGTAACATTTCAACAAACACTTAAAGAGGCGCGCTTTGGGTGCAGTCGCAGAAGGACCTGCCGTGCTAACTTAATGAAAATAAAAGAAAATTAATAGTGAGGTAGTCATGTTTAATTAAAGGTAGTAGTGAGGTTTGCCCCTATTAATGAGGTAGATGGGGAAAATTGACAGAGAAAGAGTGAGGGGGAGAAGAGAGACGGGGGAGAGAGAATTACGAATTTTTAATTATTCTCATTCATACCGAATATCATTTGTAAGAATATAGTTATGCAGTTATTGGTATACAGTAGTACCGAAGCAACATGTTTCAAGTTGACTCCCATCCGTTGGAAATTTATTCACCATTCTGATTAATAAAAATTTCTACAAGTACCAATAATATAAATAACAACCTGCAGAAGCAGAAGAGTTTATATCTTACAGAGTTGAAGAGTTGTAATGTTACATTAATTATATTTTTGCTTTTCGTATATCACAGTGAGCAGTAATCTAATTTTTTTGAAATAATACGTGAAGGCTTATATATTAAGAATTAATTTTTTTTTATAGTTTCCGTAACTTGCTTGTAAAATAATTAGGTATCCAAAAGGTAAGTTACATATTTTAATAGCAACTTATAAGTTCCTCATCCTCGGTTTTTTTCCTTTCTTCAAAATGTACCACTTCTTAATTGCGAATAAATTATTTAACGTAATAATCGTTTCACCAAAGGCTGTTTGGATCCTGTTAATAAAACTCTTGAGTCTGCTGCACATAATCCTCGCTTTTGGTTCATGTTTCGTTAACTTTCTACATTACAATAAGTTTAATTATTTTCAAGTTCCTTATAAGTAGCCAACTGTAGTAAACATCATGTACTTTGACCTCTCTCTCACTCTCTCTCTCTTTCTTTCTGTTACTCTTGTTCTTCTCAATAACTGTATCTCAGGAAGTCTGAACGTAACAGGTTCTTAAGTAAACTTCATATGACTTAACGTGCAAAATCTTAAACATCATTTGGGCTTCAGTTATGTTATAATTTTGTAAGAAAGCTTTACAAAATACTTTTTACACTGCTTCTGTATACGAAACTAGGTGCAGGTATGTAATCAAATTTTTAAGTAGGCCTATTTATTCTAACACTCTTACAGTTTCTTGAAAACGCCGTATGTAAACAAACATTAAAACTTAGTAATAAGGTTTATCAAACTACTATTTTTCTTGGACGCATTAACGCAAATCAGTAATCTAGAGACCAATTTTATATTGAAAAATCGATGTCTAATAAACGGAATTTGATATGCAAAAATCCATCGGTTAAGAAAATAAAGTAAACTTGGTTAGTAACAAATAATTTTGGCAAAAATTTTTAATTTGATATAGGCTATAATTGATTCCAATTTTATTACAATCTGAGAAATGAAGCCAAATAGATTTTCATAAACGTTGGTCTAGTAACAAAAAAAGTTTCATTCTTAAGCGCACAATATTATAATTTCCCTTTCATCCCGGAAAAAAGACTGTATTAAGCTACTATCATACTTGTCTAGTCTACACTATTTAATGGGTATATTATAGGTTTCACAAAAATTGATTATCTTACACATGGTTTTAATATATCACTAAACTTTGTGAAAAGTCTGAGTGAAAAGAATTATATACACAACGGTTGATGTTAATACAGGTCTTAATTCGTTTCAAAATTTATAGATAAATAAAAAATTAAAATTATCACATATATTGTGTGGTGTATAAAATAAATTGTAATAATCCTTTCTAATATGATTACTTAAGCCATAATATCCGAAGTTGGACCGTTCCTTTATTCTTCTGTAGCCTCCTACATTCTTGCGTATCTGCTGTCATATTCGCGTCTCACAGTCATAGTAGACAGTAGGCTATAATATTATACCTTTTTTTGCGTTGTCTGAGACTTGTCTCAGAGGATAAGACTCAGGCTGATCTGGGGCAAGCACCCTTCCGCCGATTGGAGATTTAGAGGAGTCGCACGCCAGCGCAGCGCGGACCGGTGGCGAAGTAGGTGGAGGCATTCAGGATAGAGTGTAGTGTATGGATGTGTATTTGTGTGTTTACGTAGTGTGCAGAGCCAAATGGGTGATGGTAGAGCCATAATAAAAGTATAAGTCAAACGACAGCCAAGACGAGGTCGAGAAACGCAGGACGCCAAAGCTGGAGGGAGGTGTCAGAGAGGCGTCAAGGTAAGGCGGGGAGGCACAAAGGAGAGGGATAAAGACCGGATAGGTAGATAGGAAAATTTAAGATGTTAAGTTATCAATAAGGAAGCCAGGTGTTGTAAGTATGACGAAGAGACTTAATTATTTCTATTTCTCCGTTGGCGGGGGTTTCTGGGAGGAGGTCCATCGGGAATGGTGAGGAGACGGTTTATGACAAAGGAAGGTCTGCGGTAGTTACAGGTAGTATTAATATTATACAATACCTCCTTCACATTTAAGTTGAGGAATTCCAATCAGCCTTCCGTTGCGTTACTTCTCTCTTGAGCCCTTGATATAATTCGTTGCCTGCTCTTTATTGCAGCTGTAATATCTCCTTCGTTTTATAATTCGTAACGTTAAATATTCTTCCTCACCCTGGAATTTTCCATTCTCTTTTACTAATTTCTTTTCACTTCATAAGACTTTTCTATACAAAAGCAAGTATATAAAAAAGTTATAAGGTCGGGGATTAGCAACCAAACGGCATTGTTTAAAAACATTTATCTACAAGTTTCTTTTCTATAGTTCATCGTACACACCCTTGCGAGATAAAAATAACTACACGGTAGTTTCTTTCGCAATTTTTCGCATTATTTTGAGACAATCGACTGGTGATTAAGAGATAAATACTTAATATTAATGGGGTCTCATACATTTTATATTATATCTGTTTTCTATCCTACTGATAGAATTAGAAAAACGGTAGCTATCTCTCTTTTCCTTTTAAAAGCACAATACATATTAATTTACCAAGTAGCAGTTTCCTTCTTCATTTAAAATTTCTATCAAATCTACTGTATATTGGACAAAACAGAAGGGGAAACATACGTGCTTACAAGGTAGTGTAAACATCCTGTAATGCTGTCAAATCAAAATACAAAGGAAGGGGAAGTGAATACTGTAATGAGTAGCCCTTACATTCATATTTATGCAGGTGTAGGTGATGATTAAGGCCCGGATTTTTATGTAATTACATATTTGAATGCTGAGTGCACATTTACACGGAAAAGCCAGATATCGGCGAATCATACCAATAGGTGTCTTATCCGCGAGTTTAATTTTACATATTTTTACATATTTTGTTCATATTACATATTTCACTCCATCTTACATATTTCTACATATTTTACTATACTTTACTTCAATTTGAAAATTGAAATGGCAAAAAATAGTTAGGCCTATAACAACATTACTCAGATGCGCAAATGTGCAATTAATCAGAATCAGGTCCAATTAAATTTATTACAAGAAAAGGCAAAATATTGCATCTGTTGGAATTGCACACATAGATTCTACTTTCAAGAAGTAAAATTTTTTACGAGCTCAAGCGACAAGTAAGGCATTTTGCACGGGATGTTAGATGAGAATGGTATGCGCGGCCCCACTCATTTACGTTTTGTTCGCACGTTCAGCGGGCTCGGTGGGGAAAGAACGTGCTGTCCGCGGTAAATAAATACTCTTCGCAGATCTTGCAATTCTCGCAACGGATTCCATCTACCTAAACAAACAAATATCTATATAACTCTATGCTATTGTAGGGCACAATGTGATTTTTGACGCCAGTATTATCGACGCTCTCGGAGTGTAAGCCTACACGTAAATAACAATCTGGCGTGCAGTGTGGTGTGTTGAAGTTATTGTCAAGTCAGTGTTTTGTCTTTCGCCTACACTTCTGCGCTTGCTTGTTTCTTGCCTTGGCGGATTCTCGTTGTTGGACAAAAGACGTCTTAAATAATATATTGTGCGGTATTGTTCAACGCAAGTTCTTAAGAGTTTTAAATACAAATATCCTTGTTTTATCATGGCACCGACCGCATCATCTTTGTCATCTAAGTTAAAATCATGGATACAGATTGACAGTGCTTTTACAACTGACGATAAAGCTGTATTTTGCCAAGTTTGTTATGGCCAAATGGTGTTAAAGAAGAGAAGGTATTGCTGTTGTATACAGATGCAGCATCATACATGTTAAAAGCAGGTAATTCTCTAAATGTGTTTTACCCCAACCAAAAGTAATTCATTTCTTATGCATGCTGTCTTATTGTAAACTCTTCAACAAAGAGTTGAACTTTCAGATACTGTGTATTCTGAGGGTTAACTTATTTTCTGTAACAGAAGTGGTAATCTAACTGGTGATTAGTGTCAGCCCCGAACTTGGTTAGTATTTTATGGATTACATTGACTTTGCTCAAAATATATTTGCATGTTTTGAAAGTGATTTTAAAAAGTTTAAAATGAAGCACCTATTATTTTCAAAACCTTTCAAAGAGGGCACTGTTATGTTCTCGTAAAATGTAAATTATATTGTTGATGTGAAAGTATTTTAATACTACATATTTCTTAAATATTACATATTTAGCTACATATTTTCCTTATTTTTCCTACATATTTATGTACATAAAGGGAGACTGTGCGCTGCGCCGTACGCTAGACAGAGAGGGTATAATAGCAACTATCTCGCTCTACTTTCGTCAGTGAAACACGCGGCGGATGAGTAAATTTTAGTCGATTAATTTTTGCAGTTCAACCTGCGATAACTTCAAAACCAATAAATATACAGCAATTCTGAAAACTGTATTGTGTTCAGTAATTAAATCTCTATAAGTAGCCAAAATCTCAATTAATATAATTAACAATTACAGAAGATACACAGAAGAAGAACGTGTTTTTTTAGACGTTTCTATTGGTTTAGCATTTGCATTTGTACACTGTACTCTTTAAAATACAAAAAGTAAAATTGGTTAAAAAGTTTTACTTACAGTACGCCTACATCCGTTTTTGAAAAAGTTTGTGATTCGGCTGCTTCTTCAATGCACACGTTTTTTGGAAGCCATGAAGCCAAAGTGAGTCGACCTAACGCCGCTGCCCCAGACAAAATAAAGTATTTCAATTGTAAAAACTTAAATATTCAAAAATAGTGAACCATATCGCAGAATGACGTAAGTGTAGTGAAGAAAAAGGGGTGATCAGCCAAAACATCAAGAGTAGTATCTTTACATCCCTAACCATTTCGCTAACCAAAATTGCAAAAATTAGTTTGGCGATACGTCCGGATATGGGAGGTTCCGGATATCACAGGACCGGATGTGACAGGTTGTACTGTATTTACCTTATAACAATTCCCCCTAAATAAAAGGGAAATCCCCAAATTCATATTTCGAAGCCACCTGTTGTAGATAAAACGGTATTTATCTTGGATACATACGTTTAATCTCATACAAACGTTTTTATGTGTGTTCCCATCAGCACCGACACACCTGTACAGGCTTCTCCATATTTTTCTACACCTGTCCAAATATGACTATACTGATTACAATAGTAATTTCTTCTACGGTTTGTTTATGACCATAAGATATGTCTTTATAGTTCCTTTTAAATACCATTATTTTCTGCTCATTCGTACAAAACTTTTAATTGTTGAATGTGCCAATTCTGATAATCTTTGCCAAACCCAAATTTTAATGTTATACGGCGTCACCTTATTATGTAGCAAACAAAATTAGAACAAATCACTGTTATTTTAGCAGTAGCTTTTTTAAGGAGCCCAGAGTAGGCCTATACCTACCCGACACGCACACATTTGAAGGATCAGTATTTTGTCTTGGAGTTCACTCTCCCAGCTGAGATACCCATGTTTTTAGGGACCAGGAACTCGCATTTGAACTTCTATCATCAGCTACATAATGTAAATCCTAGATAAATGTACAAGCCTATGCTCTAAAAGCCTAAGCTATGATACCCACAATCATCTACGTTTTACTAAAATAATGGTTGGAAGTTAAATTTTTTGATTAATGTTGATGCTTTTGTCTCGAAGAAACCAGGTAAATTAATCTGCTTTTCGTATCCGGCCGACGATGGTGTGCTCCCACTTACGAACAGTGGCACTTGCAACTCGTTTCACTTGCGAACACTCAAGTAGATAAGACACGTAATTAATTTTTGATACGTGAGAGTACCTCCCACTTGCGAACACACAAACAACGATGTATGTACATCCACCCTGTATTGTGTTTATGTTTTTATAATTCGTTAAATGTATTTTTTGTTACCAACTACGTTTACCAAGTTACAATTTTTATAAAACTCACACACACACACACACTTGCATAGCCGCTCCCTCACTCTCTCACTCTCTCTCTCTCTCTAAATTAAAAAGGAAGGTTATTTTTTATTTATTTTTATTAGTCAACTTGTAGAACGGACGACGTGATCTTGAGAAACATCCCAAATTCAGAATCTTTTTCATATCTTTTAGTTTATCCAATTCAGTATACTTTTTCGTCCTTTTCATAGCTTAAAAATTTCACTCCATCGTTACATCGTGTTCTGAATACATTTCTCTGCCTCAGATTATAAACATTTGATAATGTTTTTTATTCTTGGATGTGGTCTTCCAACGTGGCTGTTTAGTTTCTGATGCGTGCTTGTACGGTATTATTCATTGTATGACGTCGGAAGTAGCAGTTCCGTAACTCCTGTGGCACTAATCATTGTCTAGCTATTGTTCTACGAAACAATTAAAGAATTAATCGAGTTTCTCTTCCTCTGGAACTTGACCATGGATATACTACCAGCCACATTCTACATCTTTTCGAAGGAAAGCAAGTGTAGCACACATTAGGATTTTTGTGCTCCCTAAGTCATTTGAATGTGTATACTCGTGCAAAGTGACTACTGCAGCTTTTGAATTTTCCATTCATGAAAAATTACTTTTAATCTTTCAAACTCTCTTTTCTATTGATTTAACCAAAAATCGGGAGCTTAGCTTGCACAACGTCTTCGCCCGGACGGAAACTACTCTCGTCAATTTTCAAACCGGGACAATTGACAAACTGGCCGGGACCCCGGGATCAGGTCGTCAAACCGGGACAATCCCGGTCAAACCGGGACGTATGGTAAGCCTATTTATACATGTATTTATCGGTTTTCAATATTGATGTGAGCATTGTACTGTAGAATTAGGAAGCGATTGTATTGAACGAATCACGATTATCAAATGATATACGGTATTCCTTTTAGTTCAACAATTCCGTCATCTCGTCTCCGGTACTTTGGAAAACCATTGTTATTTTCAATAGTTTAACGTAAAATGTTGCTCGGTTATTATGTGTACATAATCATGCAAGGAACATTAGGATTACGAGCTCTACAAGATCCATGTATCATTCGAGATAACAATTTTATGAATCCTTGGAAAAGTGATACGGCACAAAACTTAGGATAAGCAAGAGGTAGTGTATTAACTTTTTAAATTGTATATTATTATTATTTTTATTATGTTTTTACTATAAAATATTCATATTATTTTAATATGATTTTCTCGAACACGTTTGGTGGAAACGTAAAACCGGCCAGCTGATAAATAAGAGGTTGCGAGTTCAGACGTAGATGTGTATATATGTGTCAGCCAAAACAGTGTTTTGTAAACGTACACGTCTGTCATTACAACATTAAGAATGTTATTTGACCTTGAGTAGGTACTCATGTTGACGGGAATGAGAAATCTTGTGGTGTTAGCGCTGAATAGACACAACACAGGGGGGGCCATTCCGGCTTCCCGCGCTAACCTAGCGATCAGCTGTTTTTGCCGCGTGACGTCCGACTGGTGGAAGAAATACGCGCGAGTCTTGATTTACCATGCAATCTTACCTGAGACAATGTCCTACTTAGCATCTCTCTGCTGTTTACACGAAATATTAACAATAATTGTAATGAGCTATTCATATAGAAAAAGGATTAAACAACAAGATTAAATGGTTTGCGGCAAAAAATAATGGTAAAATCTATTTCTACATTTAATAGAAAAGTAAGCAAGTCTGTCCACATATAACATTGACAAAATGGCACAAGATGTAAAATTAAGTCGGAATTTTTTATTATTCGTTAATTTTATATTAATAGAATTATTTCGATTGTTATTAATTTACTTAGAAACCTCAGATGATACTGATATTTTTCAGCGAAACGTGCGTCAGGTGTTAAAAAGAATATACGAAATTATACTACTTCCAGAAGAAACAAATTGAAAACATCACAAATTTTATATATATATATAATACGCCTGCGTGGGTGGGTGCGCGTACGTGCACACGCGTGCGCGCATGAGTGCGTGTATAAACATTTCTATGTAGTATAATATATTTGAAACAAGCTTCCAATTATTATAATTATAATCAATATCATAATCATTTCCTTTATCTACATTCTACATTATCTACATTGAAATTTATTGACATTTAAAAGATACATTAAATATACTGTATTGAAAGGGACACTGTGCGCTGCGCCGTACGCTAGACAGAAAGGGTATAATAGCAACTATCTCGCTCTACTTTCGTCAGTGAAACACGCGGCGGATGAGTAAATTTTAGTCGATCCATTTTTGCAGTTCAACCTGCGATAACTTCAAAACCAATAAATATACAGCAATTCTGAAAACTGCATTGTGTTCAGTAATTAAATCTCTATAAGTAGCCAAAATCTCAATTAATATAATTAACAATTACAGAAGATACACAGAAGAAGAACGTGTATTTTACAGTAGGTTGTACTGTACTTTTTAACTACATATTATACTAATGTACAATGAAGATATACTTATTATATCTTTATTTAGTATATAGTTATTTACGTGTCAAGAAAAGAACGTGTGAATAAAGTGATCACAACATTTTATACCTTATATGTTTTCTGTCATTGAATGATTAACCCACTTTTTAATAACAGCGTTGAAAAATAGTTGATTACGTCTTTCAAAGATTATTTTTACTACGGTACTGAAATTAAAAATAACTAAGATCGTATACAGGAATTAAACGTAGGCGACTGGAATACACAGCCGAGACACAGCAGCTGCAGGAATTGCTTACGTTCAGTAGACTTGGCAACGTTGTGACCTTCGTGACTTTATATACATTTTGTGGCAACACTGTGCATATTTTTCATCACTAAAAGCTAAACCGATATCCGTGATAAAATAGTAATGCATTTTTTTAAACGTGTGAGTGGTTTGTAACGATAAAGTTAACAGGGTAATTGTTATTCAACTTTTTTCAACAAACTATCTTGAAACGGATATATATTTTTACGGTTTTTTATGCTGATTACGAATATGTAAGAATAAAATGTCTAAGCTTACTCGTAACTTTTATATATGGGGTCTCAAAAAGATGAACTTCTCTGGTCAAAACTTGCATGTTTAGCTAATGATGGATAAACGTGATTATATATATATATATATATATTTTTAGGTGTTTCTTTATCATCACCTACACCTGCATAAATATGAATGTAGGGGCTACTCATTACAGTATTCACTTCCCCTTCCTTTGTATTTTGATTTGACAGCATTACAGGATGTTTACACTACCTTGTAAGCACGTATGTTTCCCCTTCTGTTTTGTCCAATATACAGTAGATTTGATAGAAATTTTAAATGAAGAAGGAAACTGCTACTTGGTAAATTAATATGTATTGTGCTTTTAAAAGGAAAAGAGAGATAGCTACCGTTTTTCTAATTCTATCAGTAGGAGAGAAAACAGATATAATATAAAATGTATGAGACCCCATTAATATTAAGTATTTATCTCTAAATCACCAGTCGATTGTCTCAAAATAATGCGAAAAATTGCGAAAGAAACTACCGTGTAGTTCTTTTTATCTCGCAAGGGTGTGTACGATGAACTATAGAAAAGAAACTTGTAGATTAATGTTTTTAAACAATGCCGTTTGGTTGCTAATCCCCGACCTTATAACTTTTTTATATACTTGTTTTTGTATAGAAAAGTCTTATGAAGTGAAAAGAAATTAGTAAAAGAGAATGGAAAATTCCAGGGTGAGGAAGAATATTTAACGTTACGAATTAAAAACGAAGGAAATATTACAGCTGCAAAAAAGAGCAGGCAACGAATTAGATCAAGGGCTCAAGAGAGAAGTAACGCAACGGAAGGCTGATTGGAATTCCTCAACTTAAATGTGAAGGAGGTATTGTATAATATTAATACTACCTGTAACTCCCGCAGACCTTCCTTTGTCATAAACCGTCTCCTCAACATTCCCGATGGACCTCCTCACAGAAACCCCCGCCAACGGAGAAATTGATATAATTAAGTCTCTTCGTCATACTTACTACACCTGGCTTCCTTCTTGATAACTTAACATCTTAAATTTTCCTATCTACCTATCCGGTCTTTATCCCTCTCCTTTGTGCCTCCCCGCCTTACCTTGACGCCTCTCTGACACCTCCCTCCAGCTTTGGCGTCCTGCGTTACTCGACCTCGTCTTGACTGTCGTTTGACTTATACTTTTATTATGGCTCTACCATCACGCATTTGGCTCTGCACACTACGTAAACACACAAATACACATCCATACACTACACTCTATCCTGAATGCCTCCACCTACTTCGCCAGCGGTCCGCGCTGCGCTGGCGTGCGACTCCTCTAAATCTCCAATCGGCCGAAGGGTGCTTGCCCCAGATCAGCCTGAGTCTTATCCTCTGAGACAAGTCTCAGACAACGCAGAAAAAGGTATAATATTATAGCCTACTGTCTACTATGACTGTGAGACGCGAATATGACAGCAGATATGCAAGAATGTAGGAGGCTACAGAAGAATAAAGGAACGGTCCAACTTCGGATATTATGGCTTAAGTAATCATATTAGAAAGGATTATTACAATTTATTTTATACACCACACAATATATGTGATAATTTTAATTTTTTATTTATCTATAAATTTTGAAACGAATTAAGACCTGTATTAACATCAACCGTTGTGTATATAATTCTTTTCACTCAGACTTTTCACAAAGTTTAGTGATATATTAAAACCATGTGTAAGATAATCAATTTTTGTGAAACATATAATATACCCATTAAATAGTGTAGACTAGACAAGTATGATAGTAGCTTAATATAGTCTTTTTTCCGGGATGAAAGGGAAATTATAATATTGTGCGCTTAAGAATGAAACTTTTTTTGTTACTAGACCAACGTTTATGAGAATCTATTGGGCTTCATTTCTCAGATTGTAATAAAATTGGAATCAATTATAGCCAATCTCAAATTAAAAATTTTTGCCAAAATTATTTGTTACTAACCAAGTTTACTTTATTTTCTTAACCGATGGATTTTTGCATATCAAATTCCGTTTATTAGACATCGATTTTTCAATATAAAATTGGTCTCTAGATTACTGATTTGCGTTAATGCATCCAAGAAAAATAGTAGTTTGATAAACCTTATTACTAAGTTTTAATGTTTGTTTACATACGGCGTTTTCAAGAAACTGTAACAGTGTTAGAATAAATAGGCCTACTTAAAAATTTGATTACATACCTGCACCTAGTTTCGTATACAGAAGCAGTGTAAAAAGTATTTTGTAAAGCTTTCTTACAAAATTATAACATAACTGAAGCCCAAATGATGTTTAAGATTTTGCACGTTAAGTCATATGAAGTTTACTTAAGAACCTGTTACGTTCAGACTTCCTGAGATACAGTTATTGAGAAGAACAAGAGTAACAGAAAGAGAGAGAGTGAGAGAGAGGTCAAAGTACATGATGTTTACTACAGTTGGCTACTTATAAGGAACTTGAAAATAATTAAACTTATTGTAATGTAGAAAGTTAACGAAACATGAACCAAAAGCGAGGATTATGTGCAGCAGACTCAAGAGTTTTATTAACAGGATCCAAACAATCTTTGGTGAAACGATTATTACGTTAAATAATTTATCCGCAATTAAGAAGTGGTACATTTTGAAGAAAGGAAAAAACCGAGGATGAGGAACTTATAAGTTGCTATTAAAATATGTAACTTACCTTTTGGATACCTAATTGTTTTACAAGCAAGTTACGGAAACTATAAAAAAAAAATTAATTCTTATTATACAAGCCTTCATGTATTATTTCAAAAATATTAGATTACTGCTCACTGTGATATACGAAAAGCAAAAATATAATTAATATAACATTACAACACACTGCAGCTGTTACTTAAATTTGTTACAAAGGCTGTTACGTCCGGGATCGACATTGTTAAAACTATTGTATTCTGGGCTGCTAGGCCGTGGTTGATTGTTTATGTTCTTGCGCCTAAACGTTTAGACACTAGAATTTAAGCAATCGACCACGGCCGAACAGCTTGGAATATAACACATACAACAATGTTTATAAATTTTTGGGTACTTTCCCAATATTCGTACCAACACTTCATTTTCGCTGTTTTGAATATTGGTTTCGCTGTTTTGAATATGGGATAGTATCTATATACCACGACGTAAAGAAGAAATGCACTAACTACAAATTATTATATTTCTTAATTTACAGTCCAATTACATCAATTTTCATTCATAATTTAGATAATAATATTAATTCGTTTTTTCGTTTACCATTTAAAGAAATAAAAGCCATAGTTAGGAAATATATAGCGTTTCATGTGTAGGCCTATAGTCTATACAATGCGTAGCCTGTAACAAAATAACATTTAATATAAAGACTATAAACGTTTATTAACAAAACAGCAACAGACAATGTAAAGTGTAAAATACGGTTATTTCTGAATGCTAAATTAAAACAAAGGAAAAAAGTGTTAACAAATGAAAACAAGATTTGTTATTCGTTAGGCAGCCAATATTAGTTTATATTATACACTAAAATCTCGAAAACTTCACTGGACGGAAAACGTAAAAAAGGGATATATGTATAGCAGCCCGCGTTACTTCTAGTTGGCTTTCTTACGTGGTTTTCATAAAAAGCGAGTATTGTTTTAAGGTCATGTTGATTCCCATGTGTATTTTCAGTTTGCATGTTAACCTAGCAATATGGAATATATCGTGTAACCTTAAGTTTATTCGTTTATTGTTCTGTGGCTTAAAATACCTTTTGGTACTTTGCAAGAGCCGTCACATTTCAACAAGACGTAAATATATATGCCGCCTACATGATATTTCCTTTGTAAATTATTTATGACTTAATTAAATATTTGCCCATAATGTTTTGTTTAAGTAC
Organism: Magicicada septendecula; assembly: GCA_034769895.1. NCBI lineage: Eukaryota > Metazoa > Arthropoda > Insecta > Hemiptera > Cicadidae > Magicicada > Magicicada septendecula. The sequence goes on along the minus strand of CM068369.1, from coordinate 280,193,661 downwards.
TGTTGAACGGAATTTATTGATACAAAATTAGCTCTCTTCTCTGCAACAGTTGTCTGATCTCATCTTCATTGTTGTTTTCATCTAGCATCTGGTACGTAATTTTTCGTCGACTAGGTTTTCAATATAATATTCTTTTTTATTTGTTATAATATGTATTCATCTATTCCAAACTCACTTTTTCCGTAGATATAAACTCTTCTGCTTCAGCAGGTTGTTATTTATATTATTGGTACTTGTAGAAATTTTTATGATTTTAATCAGAATGGTGAATAAATTTCCAACGGATGGGAGTCAACTTGAAACATGTTGCTTCGGTACTACTGTATATCAATAACTGCATAACTATATTCTTACAAATGATATTCGGTATGAATGAGAATAATTAAAAATTCGTAATTCTCTCTCCCCCCTCTCTCTTCTCCCCCCTCACTCTTTCTCTGTCAATTTTCCCCATCTACCTCACTAATAGGGACAAACCTCACTACTACCTTTAATTAAACATGACTACCTCACTATTAATTTCCTTTTATTTTCATTAAGTTAGCACGGCAGGTCCTTCTGCGACTGCACCCAAAGCGCGCCTCTTTAAGTGTTTGTTGAAATGTTACACTGCTACAAACAGATTACTCAAGTATGAATGTGTAGTCTATACGAACACAAGGAATGATTAAACAAACACGCACACCACACTACCTTGGACAGGCACATGTACATATGACTGTCATCTCACGTTACTTATTTAATTTTTATTTTAACTTTTTAATACTTTTATATGTTTAATTATTATGTAATCGTTAAGGATAAATAGGAGAAATAACTCTTTTTAATTGGCTTCATTATATCAAAAAGTAATTCCTTGCTGGATTCGTGAAATATTTACAATTCATCTTTATTTACGTAGGTCTTGAATGTTGTGACACCGATCCTTTGAAGTATTCTCCGATCTTTATATGTACGGTATTCTTTTCCGGATGTCTCTCTTTGACTATGATCCCAGGCATTCAAAGTTTTGTGTTTGGACTCCTATGATTTTCTGGCCTACTATTATTATACATTTTTATGTGCAAGAAAGTGGCTGAAGTTTCCATTTATAAACTACCTGATCCCTCTCGAACAGTCAGTGATTACTATAGACCGGGGTGACTCGAGTTCTGGAAAGACACTCTAGAGAGTATCGCTGTATCTCTTCTGTACCGTTTTGCTTCTTCCATTCACTTTATGCCCACTCTATTTTTGTTAGTCTACGACAAACAATCTTTGGTATTAGATTTCTAACGACCAAAAATACTTCCAAAGAATTTGATCTTCTTGCCTGTCCTTTCAAACGGAGCACTGTTTCTATTTCAACAGGACGCACAATACCCTACAGTTTAAGAATATATAGACGAAGAAGTATATGTAGCTGCAGTGAGGCGAACGAACCCGACAGTATCATATCGAGGTTATCTAAACGAATACCGGAGAGATGCGGACACGGAGATTTGCGAACACAAGCTATTTCCGGATATTTGCGGACACTAGGCCTTTTGCTACCTGAGAGAGGGATGACAAAATTCCAAAAGTATTTCTATACCGGAGGTTTGCGGACAGGCCGTATCTGAGGTGCGCCCGCTTGAATAGCAACAAACTTTCATCAATTACTAAATTTTCAAATGGATTTAAGGCCTCTATAAATTTTTGTCTTGTGTGTTCGACAATAAGCCATATTTTTACAAGGCTATCTTGAGTAGGGGTAGAATTGTCACAAAAATGTAAAAGTCGCAGAATTAGTTTGAATCGGTCCCTAGACATAATTTGGGGAAATATCGGCGTCAGTAATAGCAAATCCTTTGCCCAATATTCGTCTATTTCTAATTTGTTTACTCTTGGCATCAGCAGTGAACACGCCAAGAAGAAATTAAATTCTGCAGGCTCTATATCTTTCCATCGGGACAATCGGGATATTAATGTCAATTTTGCGGTAACAAATTTGTAATAATTATTTAATTCTGTGCAAATGACAGAAATAAATTCTAAGGGGAAAAATATTAAAAAAAATCTAAGTAGGTTGCCGTGTCGTCGAAACTAATTCGCAATCCGCCAACTGCTTTATCAAAAGAGTGACGTTTTGTCGCAGGACTGTTGGCCGACCAACCGTAAATTCTTTTTCGCTTCTGAAGATTTCTTACCTCTTCTTCTTCTTCTTCATCATCATCTTCTCCTGCTGATGTTTCATTTTCTGATGAAGCTGCACGTGGTGTTGAACGATTATGAGAAGGCCCGGGAGCATGCATATCTTTGTCTGAGAAAATGTTGTCTTCCTCGTCACTACTCTTCATCAATAATTCCATAACTTCCTTCTCGGATTCTGTGCCATTGTAAACACAATATTCACACCTACTGTTTGCTAAAGAGAATCACAAACAAGACTGAATAGATGTTCTACTGACAGAAAGTAATTATACCTTGCACCCAATGTTGAGAACAATAGCCGTGGTAGGGAATTTGAACAAAGAAAATGATTTGTCTTCATGTTTTGAGGGTAGTACAATCAGAATTTGCCCTTATCTCGAATACGATGTTTTTCGCGATAACCACACTTCCATTCCTTACGAAACATGGAAGTAAAAAAGTTGCTAGCTGAAAAAATAATAGAAGAACCTAAACATTAAGATATTAACACCATTCGTCAATTTTTTCAACCCTCTGGGGGGTCCGGTCTAGTTCATCCCTCCCGTAAATACGCCTCTGACCACGAGATGACATTGTTTACATTCTAACTGCATTAAAGTTTTGTTATTACAGTTTTCCAGTAAGCTACATTTTTCAGATTTAGAGTAAATTACTATATTTACTGACAAGATGTACAAAATGCTTTGTTTATTTATGGTCAACCATTCGTCAAGCAGGACGTAGTATGTGCCTACGCTTGGTCTGCATCTGCAATGTTTATGGGTTTTGTCAAGTTCGCAGTTATTATTTTCAGCCCAACGATCCATAAATCAATCGTAAATTTGCATCGTCGTAACAAAGGCTATTCAATTTTGGTTTATTACTGTGCTCTTTTCCTTATATACGCTCGCGGGCGTGCCGAAGAAGAGGACAGAGTTATACACGTTGCGAGCGAAGAGGATGCCGCACCGTTTCTGGTTTCGCACAGTACTGCCTCTGAAACGGGGAATTACACGACATTAACCTGTCCTAGCTCCTTACAAACCTGAATAATGTGTTAAACACTAACATTTGCATTTACAATTAATATATATATATATAATATTTCTGTATTAATATTATAAAAATTCTGTATAATATTTACCTTATTTCTTCCGTCGTGTGACTTCGTGTTGCGTTCGATTGAATATCTTTACGCGTTTCGAAACATGTTTTGTCTTCAGAATAAAAAATCACTCAAAGTGAGGTCGTTAAACATCAAAATTGCAAATATTAAAACAGTTCTACACATGTCCGCATTACATGAGTGCGCACTCGAGTCTCTCGGTATTTTCCTGTTGCTTTCCTCTACTATTGGGGAGTCAAAACTGGAACCCTTGCGCTGCCAGCTCTTATCGCAATGTGGACTGTGTAAATACCCGCTTACGCTACGCAATTACTGTACGCAATAATTTTCCCATCTATATTTTTATCGTCAGTAATTAGGACCAACTGTCTGGGGAGGTGTGGTTTGTATTAGTTTACTTGCGAACAGATTTTAATACTAAACAAAATAAATGTATTTAATTATGGCAAGGAAAAAACAAAATCGTTTTAATTTTTTCCAAACCTAATGTCTATTAATCCCAAAATTGGTGGAACAGGGAAATGAAGAAACAGATCAACGATACATGGGATCTAGTCGGCGAAATAACTGACCTTTTTTCCTTTTGTTGTAAACAGAACGAAAACGTTATAGGCCTAACATACTGTTACGACATTGCAGAACAATCTACGTGTTTATCGGCTATTCCAGTGGAATCCGGCTGTAATGTGTATGTGCGTACACATTGCTGCTACTTTGAGATGGACAATTACGTGGCACGTGTCATGAATCCGCAACGAGACCATACCGATCCGCGCGTGCTGTGTTCAAGGCCGCAATCAATTACGTTCTAGTGTTTTGTAGTAGACGCCTATTAGCGAATATTCTGGAACCTTATCGGGTATAAATACAAGTACTCAGCGACGCTCAGTTCAGTTTGAGTTGCGATTGAATCGAGTGCTGTTCGAAGTAATTGTAGCGAAGTGTTTTATAATTGTGCGGGACAACTGTAATACAATACAGTAATTGTCTTTTATATTAGATGACATTTTTATTGCGTGTGAACAATTTTTAATTGATTTGTTGCAAGAGACTATCCTGTTTATTACAAACTGTATAATTGTGATAATTTAAGCTGGTGATTAGTGACTTAATTGGTGTCTTGTATTTTGTTTTCCACTGTACCATACGACGATCAGTAGACCGTCGTAACAATACGATGTTCAATATTCTACATTTAATTTTTAGACTGTACTTTTTTTACTTGTACTTGCAATTACTTTCTATTTTTAGTAGGACCAAGAAAATGCTGATAATAGCACAAGCTGGACTGAGATAATAATATTAACACTTTAATTACCAACGAAACTAAAACGCGACATTTATGTTGCCAACACCTTAAGTTGACGCGACACCAGCAGTGATTACATGTTAACAGCTGATTTTTCATTTCCCTCCCACCGCTCAGAATTTCAAAGTAGACGTGCCCTTAGCTCTTAATACTACTATACGTAAATCAATAAATGGAGAAATTAAACATATGGTACTAGAAGAGCATGACCCCACGCGTCGAAGACGAAACATGATATAAATACACCTTGATTATTATTATTATTACGTATTATATAGTAGTATTAGATATTATATGGGAGAAATTAACAAAGTGCATGGGGGCAGATAAAGGACAGTGAGGGATTGTGTGTAACACTGAAATTGTTGACAAGAAAAAGAAGAAACTGTACGAGTTGGCGCGCGTGCATGCGTGTGTGTGTGTGTGTGCGCGCGAGAGATAGAGAGAGAGAGAGAGAGCGAGAGAGAGTGAGTGAGTGAGTGAGAGGACTGACAGAGAGAAACAAGGGCAGAGATAAAAAAATCTGTCGCATTAATCAAATTGACGCCAACAACATTCTTAATGTCGTAATGACACAACAGTCTATGTTTACAAAAATTACTACTGTTTTGACGACACATAAATATACAGATCTAATGTCTGTTGGCAGGCTGACGCGTTCGTACTACTAATTCATTCGAAGGCTGTATTCACTCCTGTCTGTATTAAAATAATACAAATGTTGTTTTATAGTAATAATATAATTATAATAACAACTATCACGATTTGTAGGCTTAAGCTTTCATAACATAAACAGTTTTCTAACGTTCCCTCCTCTCAAGACTTCTACGAACTTTTTTAACCTATTGATTTTACTCCATTTTTAATAATTCCATAATTATCTGTAAACATATTTTTTATAATTAAATAATTAATTTCTTTTTACAAAAAAGTCAACCCTTCCCACCCTTTTTGTTTTTCATTATATAATCTAAATATTAACTTGATTTCACTGTACACAAGCTAGATTTGGTAACTGAAAATTACCAAGCAGTTTTTGGTAACATAGTTTTTTATAGACTCTCACCAGGGCCGTATTTGGGATCTGTAGACCCCTAGGCTGAACCTGTGGTGCAGGCCCTACCGGGGGTCTGGGGAGTATTCCATACCCCCCAGTAAAACGGGGTGTCCGGAAATTTTTTGAAAATTAACCTTCAAAAATCGAATTTTAGAGCAATTTTCTAACTACAAACCTAAACAGAAACATTTAAAGGTTATTACTAAATTGTAGAAAATGTTACTGTACAGTATTTAGAAGTTAATGAATTGATGACATAAAAATGAAAAGAATTGAAAATCATTAAGATATTCAACACGATTTATTAACATTGCTATGAACAACTATATTAAAAAAGGACACAAAGTTTGGGTGTGAAATGAATTTATTAGCAGTGTGTTAAAAGACGATACTATACTACAGTAAATTACATTACTACAGTAGTGAGTAGAGTAATATTACAGTACTATACAATACTATGACACTAATATGTATGAAAATACTGTGTGTACAATTTACTACTAAATTGTAGTTACTACATATAACTTAACTTGGAAATGGCTTAGTGGCTAATTGGTTTGCGCCTACACTTCATACTAATGAATCTACTTATATCTTCATAAATTAGTTGTCTTAAAATCTCACTTTCAATGCTGAGCAAAGACAAAACGTTGAGCCTGTCTTCTAACATGGAGGTTCGAAGCCTGTTTTTGATCAACTTTAATTTTGAAAATGACCTTTCTCCACTAAAGTTAGTGACCATAAGTGACAGGTGCATTCTTAGAGCGACCTCCATATTAGGAAAACAATCTCTGACGTTTCTTTCTAGGAGGAGTTTATACATCCACCTCAACTGACTAATGACTTTTTCATTTTCCTAATCTTTTTGAAACTCATGGTAAAAAGCCTTGAACTGAATCAGTTCATTTCCCAATTGATCGTCTAAGTCATTGTTATATGTTTCTACTAAGTTTTGAGCTGCTGCAATTATCTCTTCATTAGTAAGTGTATCCAACTTGTTGAGAAACCCAAAACGGGTATCAACTAGTTTGTATGCCTCAAGCTCTGCCGCAATGAAGATTCAAATTGATCTATGACAGGAAGGAAACTCTGGGTTCAAAATTTTTCTGATGGCGTCAGCTTAACCTTCTGGTGCTTGGACTGGGACAGTCAAGAGGTGCCAAACGCACGTTTATTTTGCGGTTGCGCCGTTTTTCACTCTCATACTCAGTGCAATCAGTTAACTCAGCAGCTTTCACCTCATATTCTTCAAAGCTGTCCCGTTTTGTTCCTATGAAGCTTGTTAGCGATGTCAGTGCTGAGGCGGCTGTGTTCACGTCCAATCTAGGGTTCTGCAGAGTTTCACTAGTTTTGTTTACTTGTCCCAGGATATCATCCCAAAATACTGTGTACAGATTTACAGTCAAATAGATCACCGTCACAATTTTGAAGTGCTGTGGCGCCCATTTTTATGCAGTAATCTATATTACCTTGTGTCATAAACTCCGGCCACAATCCAATGTCATTTTCCAAGCAAACATTTTCACTTAAAGCAGGTCCAAAAGAAACCCCCTCTACTTCCCACGCGACGCCAAGCGATCGAGTTTCCTGAATGCTGACTCACTCATATCAGTTGACCACTGAAGAGTTCAGCCGAATTAGTCCACACGAAATAACTGCGTCGACGTCTTTTATGATTACAAGGGGCCCACCACGGTATTAAAGCAAAGACATTTTTTGTTTTAGTCTATTCAAAATTAAAATTTTTAAACAGTTTTTTTTTGTGGTGCGGGCCCATAGGCTGCAACCTAGATAGCCTGCGCGTAATTGCGGCCCTGACTCTCACAGGTTAATTTGCAAGCAGTACTACTTCACACAGAAAATAAATGGTCACCAATCCCTTCAGTTTATAACTTACTGCTTACATGTCGGAGTCATGTGATAGTATGAAACTTTTATTGAGCAGAATTCAGTATGACGGATATTCGTGGCATACCTACGGAGATGTGAAAGTAACGTAGTTTTACTTCGATTGCAGCTTGGATTCACTAAATTCTGTTGCCTTCTGTACGAGCGGGTAAATTCTATGCAGGAATGGGAAAATTATTATGTAAAAAAAAGCAGTGATCATTAAAGACAGAGGCACTGAATGTAGGAGATCAGACCGTTGTAGGTCAAGTACTAGTAAAACCTGGAAAAGCTTATCGTCCACTACTACATATTAAGTAGGTTTAATGAAAATTATGTAAATGGAACGGATGTAATTTCGAAACTGTTAATTTCCTTCAAGTGTGTACTAAAGTAAAGAAGGTTACAATTTATAAGTTGGTAATTACACCAGGTAGGCTTAAACAGGTAATGCTAACAACCAGTAGCCTACTGATTCGAATGTGTGTGTGAAGAGGGCTTTTGAGTCGATAATAACGCTATTACCTACTTGACACAGAAATTCCCGTGTCACCTGCATTTTGTATTATGCAAACGTTCGGTGGATGTAAATTTTTCAACAACATTGTTGGAGTTCCAACCTTTAGAATGAACCGTTGTGGCGGAATGCAAGATTGATTTAAAGAATTCAAAAATTCTTGGAGATAGTACACTATATTTTCAATATTAAAAACGGTGTTAATAGATTCTTCGGACATTTTATTATCCCCAGAAAATTTTTCCAAACTTGTATCATTATTTTCCTTCACAGATTCGATTCTTTGGGAATAACCACTTGTAATTTTTATCAAGTAAACACTTGACGTTTTGCACAGAATTTAGCAATTAATACAGTGTTGTACTATTTACTATGTCCCAGTTTTTCGTCAATTTCTGTGAAGCTATCGTCATAAGGAACACTACCGTCACCGAAGTGCAGTAAGTTTGTAGAAAAATCACCATCTCCTCCTCCTCAATGGGCTCTCATATTGCTTTGCAAATTTAGTCTGAATAGCATTCCACATCGCCGAGGACTTTAAACACACTGAGACAATATCAGCGCGGGTTCCTCTTGCAATTACCGGTAATCTCTAGCGAGAATCCTCTGAAATAACAAATGTTACGCTACCCACTAATTTGATACAATTTCTTAAGTCTTGGAGAGTTTGATTGACCGTTTCTATACAGTCCACAAATCGCCTTCGTTTTACCGTTCATGATTAGTTTCCGTTTTGATCGCTCTTTCTTTTGTCATGCCTCCTCTTCAATACGAATTGCTTTTTTAATAGGAGTCAGTGAGAATACTTGACTTTTTCTTCTTGGCGCATTTTAATTTTATTTTTGCAGTCGCTTTCGGATAAGGGCGAATTTATTCTGGTGTCAATTGTGATAAGGTATTAGCAGAGATGTCTCGTTTATTCCCGACGTGGGAGGTCCGGCTACTGTGGTCTCTTGACAACCTTTTGTTGGTGTTAATCTTCCTTCATACTTTTGTCTCCTATCTCTCTGTCAATTACAGGTGAACACAGAAACTCTTCGATACTGAATATATTTTCATTTAATGGCCAAATTCCAGTTCAACTAAAACCTGCTGTCAGTTAGATGGTGTAGCTGCCTTTGAAAGAGTATCTTTTGCTAGCCCAGGTATGTCATATAATGTCATGGTTTTACCTGGGTTTATTGTCATCCAGCTCTCAGCAGCTGCACCGAAACAGGTCATATAAACACTTGTCTAGTGGCTGAAGTCAGATTGTAACGGGTATGAGGTATAAACTGTTTCATAAATAGTAAAAAAAGAGAGGCTGTAATTTATCTTGATGGATGTGCTACTCCAATACAACCTGCTGGTCCATAAATAATCAAAGTGATATCTACATAACACTCTGGGGATAACGATACGTGGTGGTTTCCAGCTGCCATCTATGAAAATACCACTGGTTTCACCCTTTTCCAAAGGGGTAACCCTGCTGACTTGTTTATTTCCCTTCGAACTGACAACTTTGTTAGGACAGTGCACCGTTATGCTGCCTGGTTTCCTTCACATTCCAAATAGTGTGACAATAAAAATGAAGGCGGCTTATCACAGAATTCCAATATTGAAGAAAGTTTTATGTTATGTTTATTAAAACTAAATGCTATTGCAAAACTTGTTGCTTCAGCCTCTCTAAAAGACAACCTTGAATGTCGCTGCATGAAGCCAATAAAACAATCTTTTACCGGCCCAGTTTACCAGAAAATCGACATTTTTTGCAAACATGTATTCGGAGGCTAACATACGAATATTCTTAGGGTACAAACCATAATAACTAACAGAATAGTGCAGACCATAACACAGAAATCTTATTTTTCTTTTTGTTCTTTCCTAAATACAAGTTCTGGAAAACGCTGAGTCTTTGTAGGGTTTGTGAGCTACATCGCCCCAGAAAGTTTTTCACTTGTACGTTTGAACCAAATATGAAAAAAAGAAAACAGAACAAAATGTTTTACTTACATTGTACCAACATACCACTTTCCTTCTGGTGAAATTGAAGGTACACCTTTAATTTTAAAATTAGTGGCTGAAGTGTAGTGCTGCTGGCCACTCTACCTTTAGTGCGTGTGTAGAACACTCACTTTAGGCAACCTATTCTATCTCCTAAATTTCCTAGGCGGCATAAAAAGGAGCCATTATTACTATTATCATTTTAAAAATTTTAGTTTTTTAGGATTTAATAAACACGTAATCTTCATTATAGGATCACAAATAACTGACACATAATTAATTCTGAGATCTGTTAGGTTATGAATTAGTTTTCTTTTAAGAGTTATAGAGAAACATAACTTGCCCTCATGCTGCCACATTGCTTTTGTATTAGTATGATTCAATTGTACACTTACCATGGATCCAACAAAGTACATAGCTGTAAACACCCATAGCAAATTAGTGACAAAAAGGTTGCTTTATACGTTCTAAAATACAAAAGAGAACAAAGACTCATTTTACTGTACACTGCTATAATCAGACTGGAGGAGCACGTACTACAAGCTATAACAAAAACGTTATACAGTTGCAGAGGTGCTGCGACTAAGGGACACTTGAAGAAGTACAAAGTATCAACTTTTTGTCTCTCTGCTCTCCCCTATATGGTAATATTGTCTTATAACGACTGTTAAACAAATCAAATGTATTGTATACCTTTATATGTGTATTTATACACAATATATCATAAACTTTTTTTGTGGTAAAAATACCTTTATATGTGTATTTATACACAATATATCATAAAAGTTTTTTGTGACAAAAATATCTGTCCAATTTTTGTATGTTGTAATGGTACATATAACACTACCAACACCAGCGTACCACAATTAAGAATACCTACAAGGTCAAGCATACGATCATGGATAAAAAAGGAAGTATCATTAGCCAAAACCAAGTGAATTAAAATGAAGAAGGAATTACCAGTAAATGTGCAACTAAAGAAGATAAAGCAAGACTAACGACGAGACGACATACATAATTACCCAATAGATCAAACAGTGAGAAGGAAACCCATTAAAGACAAAATCAAGATGAAACCTATTAACCGTGAGAAGGAAACCAGTGAAAACAACGCCATGAAGAAACTTATTAAGAGGGAGGAAGGAATCGGTGAAGAGAAGAAGAAAATATCCAGATCAAACACAAAAAAGGGAGATAACATGAATTATAATGAACTAACATACGGCAATAAAAGAATTATAAAAGAAGAAAGAATAAATGGAATAAACAACATGATTTAAACCCCTAAGCTGTAAAACAAATTGACACTGACCAAAACTTATTAAGTGAATACCTTCCTTGACAATGTAATACAAACAATAATCAATAAGAATGAATTATTGAACATAAAAAGTAACAAAGAGAATGAATAATAATAAGTTCTTAGCTAAATTATGTGTAGACATGAAAAGAGGACTATGTCCAAAACACCAATGACCAATTTTAAAGTGGAATTGATATTAGAAATAACCACTAATTACCAATAGTAAAGACTGTAAAAGATAAACAAAATGTAATCTAATAATAACCAATAGATATACCAGTACTACATAAAGTCAAATAAATCAAATGTAATACAGAAACACAAAACTGACAATAATCCATTGTTGTATATTATAACTATATGCTTGCCATAGAATGGATGCATGATGAACAAAATTATCTTGTAAACTTATCATAAAAGAGTAGGAACTAAACCAACAACATTGAATGAGGCAGAATACTATTCGAATAAGTAAATTCAAGGATTATAGCCACCCAAATACTAATAATAACAATAATAATAAATAAACCATGTTGACAGCTAGATGCAAGTAATCTTGGTTACTTTAAACCAAAGCAATTTTCAGTATAAATGCAGAATGAACTACTGCACAATAATAACAGTGCTATCAAAACAATGATAAGAGATATTCAAGCAATAATGAGAATAATTTGATAGGATTACAACCCATATAAAAAGGTAACTTCCTAAAGTATAGTAAACTCACTTAACAAACTATAGTTAAGGTAATAAAACCACAAGATGAAGAAAAAGGACACTATCAGAAGTGACAATGACCAATGCAGTATGCATAGGCCATAATAAAATGTTATTAACTATTAATGTTAGTATAATAGTAAGTATCATGTACATGTTGTGTTTATGTTAGTGTCTATACAGGAAAGTACAGAGCAACTCACCGCAGCTAATAATAGAAGAGTCGACGCAACTTCTTCAGAATCGAACTCAAGAAATGGAACAAAAAACATTCTAAACTATCTAAACAAAATTAATAAACGACGTCAAAGAGTAAGTAAACCGATTTATTCATATCAGATTCAATAATGGATTGAATTGGGTAGAATAAATCAATAAACCAAAAATTAATAATAAAAACCAAAACGTTAAGAATAATAACAAAACAGACAATCTCGTCGTGCTAAAATGTTCATACACACTTTTTAAGAGAAAATTACTTAAAACTTCGAATCTAACAAGAAAAATATTGTGTCGAGTATTCATAATACAAACCCTTAGATATCAAATATGAAATGAAAATATAAGAACCAAGTAAAATGTATATTCTATAGCCGGCAGAATAAGGGAAGGACAAATAAAATAGAGGCAGGATATCAAGAGAATGGAAAACATGGGACTACCTAAACAAGTAATAAGATACAGACCTCAGGGAAGACGAGATATAGGTAGGGCAAGGAAAAGAGATGCCTTCAGTGAAGGCAAAACAGGCTGTAATCCTATACCTTGACATGGAGAAGATTCATAATACTTAATAGCACACTTAAGAACAAAATATTGGTATGGAGAATCATACACGACTTCCATGTTCTAAGATTTATATTTAAAATCATTTTCGAAATGAAATATTTCCATTGAAACTACTTCTTTCTACTTACTGCTTCAGCCACTTACTGTGGGCACTAACGTATACCACCTCACGTTATCGCACTCGATTTTCACTGATGATGGAAGTCGATGGCACTGGCGAAACATCTGGTTTTGCAGAAAACATTGGTCTACGGCCAAACAGGTCGGGAAGGAATTTTAAAAACAAACTGCTTCTTTGTTGTCAATAACGTAGTACATATATACAAAAAATTATTAGGTAAACTATTACGTTACAACAAAAAAATGTTTCAAGTAAACTGCCCTTTCCCCGTAACCGATCTTCACCAAAATCAATAGGCCTTGAGTCCTCTATAACGCGGGCACATATGTAAAAAAATATCTGATTCTGTTTGAATTTACGGCAGTTATCGTTCGTCATGGAAAAATTTCTCTTATTAAAACATAAAATATTCCAGGTAAACTACCCCTTTATCTTAACCGATCTTCACAAAAAACAATAGGTCTTGAATACTCTACAATTCAGGGCTGTATGCAAAAAATTATTTGATTCTGTTTGAATTTGCGGCTCTTATCGTTTGCCATCAAAAATCTAGACAGACACTTTTCGAAAAATTACTTTTTTTCATGTTTTGAGGGTAGTACAATCAGAATCTGCAAAAATCTCTAACACGATTTTTTTTGCCATCACCATACTTCCATTTCCTTATGGAACATGAAAGTAAAATCAAAGTAAAATTCTGATGGCAACAAAAATCAAATATTCTATCAAAAATTGGCGATATACATTTTTGGTAGGTATTTGGTAGGCCTACTTGCATTGCACAAGGAATGTGTTATTTTCAATAGGTTAGTGATAAAAAATGACTTACAAGTACATTGATTTTTATTACAAAATTTATACAAAACAGTTTCAATTCTAAGGTATCAAAAATTAATAAATATTAAGGATAATGAACAAATTATTTCTTCAGAGAAGATACATAAAAACATTGCAAAAATAATACATATCAGACAAATATTATTACAACAAAAATACCACACAGACATTTGGGCTTTGTTACTTTATCAGCAACTATAAGATTACATTAATAAAGTACATAGAATATTTATTTACAAGAACATAATTGCAAAAAGTGAAAACACCTTTGATGAAATAAACATTTTATTTATTACATCAAACATAACTAAACTCAGATGACAATATAAATTAACTAAATATAGGGTTTTCTGCGAGGGAGTGTAGGATTGATTAGGGGTTCAATTAGTTCAAATTATTTAAAAAAAAATAGCATAAACTATAAATAGAAAAACTAGACTGGTATGTTTACAACAAAATGAAAACTTCAAGTTACATTTAAGAGATATTCCGTGTCAAATCAACAAGTGCTACAACCTGACCCTCTTAGATTTATTTGAAATTAAGTATGCATGTAGTATTCATAAATAGTAACACAAATCAATTTTTTCACATTTCTCTGACGAAAGGTTACTGAGTAATGGGTGCTCAAAAATGAAAAAAAATAAATAAAATTTTTGACTTGCGCAACAATATTGATTTGTTCACAACTTGTGTTCTAATTAAGCTAGAACAATGACCTCGAGTTCATTTGAAAGCTCTTTTAAAGGGCTTTCATATGATATAAAACATAATTAGTTGAAAATATATGTATTTTTTATAAACACATCATTATTGAATTTACTGAATTTTGAAAAACTATATTTTTAAAATTCTCAAAAAAATATATGTGAAAGATACTGTTTTCCTCTACATATTCTGAAAGTTTCAACTTGGGATGAGCATGGGATCACTATCAAAAGTAATTTTATGTTTATCACGATTCTGTAAAACGTCATTCAGATCGGTGAATTATTATTATTTTTATTTTGCTACCCGTGACAATTTTTCAGAATCATAGTTGGATTTATTACTTGGCCTACAAAATTGTACTTTTCATACAAATAACTGTGTTTTAAAGCTTAGCACTAGCTAAATTAATAGCTCAAAATTAATAAATTGACCTACATATCTAAAATATATATCTTAATACAGTGATCCAGGTTTTCCGTGTACAAGCAAAAAAATCTCATTTTAAAGACTATATACAAAATGGTTGGTTGGTGTGACTATCTCCCATCTGTTTAGTATTTTGTCATCGGATAATATTCAGTCAGCTGTTGTCAACTGTTGTTGAAAGTGACCTGTACATTTTCTTTTGGTGTGACATAGCCTATAAAGTGAAAAAAATGTGATTAATTCTGAAATGTTGTGTTTTGAAATTAGCTTAAAGGTACTTTTGTACAATTCTCACAACAGTGTATAAGTTTATATGCCTACAACCAGTTAATATTGTAACAAGACATATGAGCCCAAATATTTCAGTAACCCAAAATATTAACACATGTCAATAATTGAGTGAAAGAGACAAACCAAGTGTTTCTTCTAAAAGGCCAAGCATGAAACTACATGAGCTACTCATTACCAAGGATAAACTCACAACAATAAGAGTTAATAAAACTAATGGTAACTAACAAGTGAAATAACATTAAAAGAAAAAGAAGATGCACCGAACAATGATTGTACCACAGGAACCAACAACCCAATAGTTTTCGGTCAGTAAGGAACCAATGAAGACAAGGAAGAAACATACTACGAGAAAGACACCTAACAACCATGGCATAAAATATAGATTCCAAGAGCCAGTCAACTATAGAACATCTTACCCGTATATGCAACGACTGAACAACTTACAGATTGAAGAGATGGACAAGAACTGATTAACTGAGATGACCAATATACAACAGATAATATTATAAATGTATAGGACAAGATATGTTATAAAAGAATGAAAGTAACTATACTGTTAGCTGAATAGAAGCTGTGAATAAAAGCATAGTAACATGTTATGCATAGCACACATGTAACATAAAGAAGTATTAAAATTGTCTCATAATAATAACAAATATTACTCAAATAGTCAAACAATCATGTAAGATAAGAAAAGGCAATAACTAAAGAGTTATTAGTTATCATTAATAAAACCAAACTTGAGAAAATAAGGTTAAAGAATGTAAATTTGTATCAACCTAACATACACATTGTTGGTACAAATTTCACCTAAATTCACATCTATCAGTAGGAAAAGCCTACCTAAACCAAAATGTTTTGTGTCTTAAACCAAGAAGAAATGATAAGCTTTCTGCAGGTACCAATATAAGATACCCAAAATGGATTTTAAATAAGAATTTAAGTAAATAAAGTGAACCAAAACCGACCAAAAGGGGATTCACTATGTAAAACGTGAACAAACCCACTTTATAATACCAAATAGAAGTAAAAGGTTAATGTCTATACCACAAGTAAGGTGTAATGCCACTATTGTAATAGTATAAGAATATTATAAGAAAGGACATAATGTATTATAATCGTAATTAAGAACACCTGTCATGTGACACCAGGTGTAAGTAATGTTAGTCAATGATATACACTAAGGGACAGACCAGTGTACAAAAAACACTAAACCAATTATAAAGAGACTACTATGATTAAACTATTGTAACTAAATAATAGTAGAAAGAGATAAAAGAATACCAAATAAGAATGGAAATAAGCGTACACCTCATAGTGCAAAATAGAGGTCAGAGAGAGATAACTATATAAGAATACAGCAGTTCTATAAGGAGAAATTTACCTCCAAACTTATAAATTTTGCACAATCATCTGGCGATATAAGAGCTTCTACAACAATAGACTCTGTAACAAAGAAAGAATTTTAGCTAACAGAGAAAAATAATTATCATTGCCAGTATCAACAAAAGTGCAAATTACTAAATGAAGTAATTGCAATTTTATGGGAAATAATGTTATTAAACTAATTATGTACTTTATTAAGAACTTTTGTTTCCAGCAGCTTCCAAAACTCTTTATATAAAAAATAATATAAACAAACTTATTTAGAGCTTCTAACAATACTTATCTTAAAATTATCATATGATTATACTTTCCAAAGGAAGCATCTGATTTGAAAGCATTGACACCCTATAATACTACTAATTAAAAATGATTCCAACTACTATGTTAGTAAATTTTCTCATTTAAAATGTAAATGGGACTGTTAATAATTTTATATTGTTGTCATTAACAAGACAAAACAATCATTAATGGCTATTTTATCACAAACTTCAAAACTTCCTATAAAGCTTGCTCAATGAAATAGGACATTCCTGATGCAGAAAATTAACTTTGCCATAACACAAATTAAATAGGCTAACGCCCAAACAAAAAAATGCTTTGAAAACAAAACATTAATGAAATATGGTATGAATTCATTGTGCTACATTCAAAGCTGATTTTCTTAATTGATTTAAAGTACCTATACAAGTCTAGTTTGTCAAGTAAAAATAATTTAGGTAAACCTAACACTACTTATGAAACAAACATTAAATCAAATATGCTAATGTTACAAAATTCACAAACAGAAAAAAAAAATTTTAATTATCTATAGGCTAAATTGCTTTGATTATATTACCTTCTCCACTTCATATGTTTTCCACATCAATATCATCTGATGTCGATACTACTGATGGTGCAATAATAGTAATTTTTTCCCAGTCAATTCTGGAAAGTTCAGGAGAAACCTGAAAGATCATTACAAAACTCATACATAATTTTTCACTAAGTTAATAATTATAATAATATTAAGCTAATAATTAAGAGAATAATTTATTTTCTTAACCTACCACAATATTTGTAGGTTAGCACTATGAATTTACAAAAAGTTAATGGATTTTGTGTAAATTTCTAAAAAAAATTAAATTTACAGCATAATCTAGTAGTTATTTTATAGTAATCTATTTTAATTTAAATGGACTCAAGTCACTATTGCTTGGTTACATCCCTGCACTGAAGATTCCTGAAAAAGATTTCTAATATAATAATACAAACTCGAAAAACAAAAACTGTTCAAATGATTAACATTGAATAATATAATCCTGATTATAACGGTATTATAACTAGCAAATATATTACGGATAATTCATCCATACTCTGTATCATTTAAATCTACTATTAAGTATAAGACACCCCATAAAATATTTTAGAATATTAAGATATTAATTTTTTTTTATTTCATGTGACATTAGTTGAGTATCATTTAGGAGGTTAAACAATGTAAATACAATTCTACACATTAAGTTACAGATTATAAATACAGATAATAAGAAATTAAATAAAAATAACACTATAGGCCTACATCAATTATCGGGTTTAAGAACCTGCTGCTGTAAGCAGTGATAATTTTAGTTTAGTGAGCTTTAATCAGACTTGCATGCAATAATAAATTTTACATAAGATAAAAGAACAATGCTTTCTTTAGTCACCAGCAAAACCTTTTCTGTCTGCAAGTTAATATTATAAAATTTAAAAACAGCACAATTTTAGTAAAAAATTTAATCGAGATTAAAATGCATGTTTAAGTCAAAAATTAAAGAAGTCACAGGTCAAATTCTCTTTTCACTTTTCCTTTTACATGACAAATGTTAGCCCTTAATTTTTAAAGCAGAGCTGTGTTAAAACAAAATTTGTATGACAAATATATTACAATTTAATGGACTCAATGGTATGAAAGTAACTATGTGTACAAACAATTACAACAGTTTGCTTCAGTGAGGATATAGTACCCATAGGCCTATATTATAAATGTTGTTATATTAGGTCTTAAAGTTAACCTTAACTTTCTACCGTAAGTCATATCTTATCAAGTAATTACGTTTCTCTGAAAAATGCTGAATTTGAAAGTATATTTAGAGTAATATAGCTGGACTGAAGAATTAAATAAAATATGTAACTAGTTAAATACGAGCAGAGTTCAAATTAAATATATTATGGTAAGGCCTATCATCTTGTGTTAGGTAGGACGATATTTTACGAATAAAATGACTTACAAATTGGATACATTACACAAATATAGGTAGGCTAGAGTAGTAATTGTCAGACTTACAGGAGTATCTATAATAAAGAAAAAATTATTTAATTAAATTGCAGTCAGTACCTTACAGGGGCTTTTTTTAAAAATGAGTTAATTACCCCTTGGGTAATTATGAAAATTCTCATCAATGCTGATATTGCGCTGATATATTTTTACTCTATTCTTCTATGTTATATAAACACGAGAAAAATAATTTTAAATGGCGGTCGAAGCTATTTACGGGGACAAAAAAATTAAATTTTTACTCCCTTAAGAACGCATGGTGTTAGCCTAGGTATATTGTATTAATTAAATTAGAATGCTAATTTGCTCCATTATTAAATTTTGGACAGAACACAGTGATATAATGTATAGTTGGGTCTATAACAGGTAGTGTTACAGACCCAAAGTAATTTAGACATTCATACATAACCTAACACAGCTAATTTGCTACAAACAACGGACAACATACACTAAATAAATGATCATCTTACCTTTCATTATTATTCCTAGCGCCTCCAACATCTTTTTACTTCGACATGCAATCGCAAACACTTCACTACGAACAACAAAATTCTGTCCCACACACCTTAACAAACGAAAACAAATTACCGCACAGCGCCAACTAAACTAATGGCCGGTCGCAATATTTCGTTATACCAACTAAACAGAATAAAAACACACTTCCCTCTGTAGTGTCTGTCTTTTGTACACATGTACAAAAGATGCCTCCAACATCTTTTTACTTCGACTTGCAATCGCAAACACTTCAATACGAACATTCTGTCCCACACACCTTAACAAACGAAAACAAATTACCGCACAGCGCCAACTAAACTATTGGCCGGTCGCAATATTTCGTTATACCAACTAAACAGAATAAAAACACACTTCCCTCTGTAGTGTCTGTCTTTTGTACACATGTTAATAATTTTATAGAATAATTATTACGAATGCCAATATGGCCGACTAACTACCCATATTTCATTATATACATTTGTATATTTCGAACAAATTGTGATGCTTCAGCGTACAGCAAAAATACGATGTATAAAAATTTGTATAAGTTTTTCGTACGCTGACACACCATAACTTGGTCAAGTTAACTTCAACACCTAAAAATGTACTTATAAAAGTTCGTC
The DNA here is from genome assembly GCA_034769895.1 of Magicicada septendecula. Lineage (NCBI taxonomy): Eukaryota > Metazoa > Arthropoda > Insecta > Hemiptera > Cicadidae > Magicicada > Magicicada septendecula. The sequence goes on along the minus strand of CM068369.1, from coordinate 280,173,636 downwards.
AAATTTGTTTTAGATACCCTGGGTAAAAATTGGAGTGTGTTGAAGAAATTATGCGGCGCTAAGTGTATATATATATATATATATATATATATATATATATATATGATCGAATTTTCCCTAATCGAAATAACAAATTCTATATTAGACAGTGTTAATGCTGTACCAAATACTTTTGATAAAAGTGCTTTTAGATGAAATATTCTATTTCCAACGGACTGACTTTAAGCAATTTGAAATACTTTTGTTTAGTAAAAACGTATTTCTTTAAATAAACTTCTATGCGTAAACCTCTAATTGCATGTAATATATCTTATTTGGTGATCAACTGTAAAGTTTTCCAAAGTAAATTATCTAGTCTCTAGATGTAGAAAGGAAAATAACGCATTTTTACTGTTATTTTACTACAACATATTAAATTATTTTATGTTCTTTACAGTTTCTTTATTCTACTGTATTTGATATTAAAATTTAACATTAGAATTTAAAATGACTTTCCACAAACAGAAAAATAAACTTACAAGCAGATGTTATTATTTGTTTCTGTCTAATCGTACTCTACCTCACATCAATGTTTCTCTTTTTCGTACAATACAAGAGTCAACTCGGATGTACAAAATTATAATCAATCAATTATATCATTCATTTGCTTCTCGTAAGTGATAAAAAATTGTTCTAATGCACCTTACTTTATTTCTCACTGATTTGAATACTTAGATTAAATTTTACGAAAACAAAATTGAGAGTATGAAAATAAAGCAGAAGGGAATAAAGGCTTAGAAAAATTTATAACTTTTTTTTTACAGCAGACTAAAATTTTCTTATATACAGACTAAACACAAAATAAACACAAAACTATTGTCTTTGTTTTGTTATTACTAACAGTTTGTTATATTGCTTAAAACATAAAGCTTACTTGTGTTAATTGACATTCACATAATGCACATTACAGAAAAGAAAAAAGTTATTAATATTGCATACAAAACAGAATATAAGAATCAGTATCCAGTCAAAAAGAGTATTTATATATATATATATATAGTATAACGATTCATATTGTCGTCCTATCTGAGCGTTATATGAAAGTGTCAAACGGAGCGAGTATAGCGACATAAGCAAGAGAGAGAGCGTATAATTGCAGCCACCTCTGTCTAACCTCGTCACTGCTACAACAAATGCCGGTACAGACAGGAAATTTTACTCAATTGAATTTATGTGTTAAAACTGCAATATCTTTAAAACCAATAAATATACAGCAATTCTCAAAACAGCATAGTGTTCAGCAATTAAAGCTCTATAAGTAGCCAAAATATGAACAAATATAATTAACATTTACAGAAGATATACAGAAGAAGAACGCCAAGCGAAATAACTCGAGAATTAGGCTAGGTACGAATTAGGTGTTTTCACACACACACACACACACACACACACACACACACACACACACACACACACACACACACACACACACACACACACACACACACACACACACACACACACACACACACACACACAGATAAAGACCTAAGCAACAATATTCTGTGATCAGATCTGTGAAAACACGTTTGCAAATACCTGTAATCAAACGATTTTGCAAACAAAGGAAGTACGATTATAGCCAGTAATTCTGTGCCGTCTCAGACCTGTCAAGGGGCGTTTAGTCGACCTGTCCGATATTGTTTGAAATGGAAAACGCATAATTTATTTTGAACAACCAATCAGAATCCTGCATTTAGAACAAACGCCAACTCTGACGGAGTGTAGCGCTCACTATTCGTTCGGATCTTCATTGCGCTAGACGTGTGTAAATTACGTGCTTAATATCACAAACACGCAAAGTTTCATTTAATAAAAAGTTCGAGACGTAGTCGGCAGTTGCAGAGGAACTAGTACAGTTCGACAACAACTCTCGCTGTGTAACACCACATTAATTAATTAATTAATTAATAATCAATTGTGAATTGACTGGTGCAACAGAGAGCTACAGCATCTGTAATTGCCCAGATCATCGTTCAACATCATTTCTTCTGTGCTGAACCATCAAAAGGAGGATCTCTACGGATTCCTATCTACGGTCGACGCATCAAACAGTAAGAAATAGATTCATTGATCAATGAAATAAATAATAAATAAATAATAAAGAAATAAAAAAAAATTGTAAAAGACACTAAGAATTTCAAACTTTGTATTTAATTAGTAAGATTAGTTATAACATAGTATAGGAATGTTGAATGGAAAGTGAGGTGTAGTATTGAACGTGCAAATTATTGCAGACCTGTTCTTTAGCACTGGTTTGGGAGATATAAATTTTCTTATTTAAACCAGATAAGAGCAATAGGTCGTTTGGACGTTTTAATCTTCACTTTTCACGCACACTCATTAATTATAAGAGTTAGGGTAGCAATAAGTCCTACAATTAGCATTTTTCAAGAAGTTAACAAAATAATTAAAACGGTAATTAAACAAACTTAACGAAATTTATAAGTGTTATTTGTAACGATTCCCCTTGAATTCCACAATCACTGAACGAATCCTGAGAAATTGTGTCTCTATGCTCTGAGCTAAGCTGAAACCGTGTCATCGTATCTGGGATTTGTTCTGGCGCCCAGGTAAAGTAAAATCACGGGTAAGTAACGTTTTATCTATCACTAAATATATTACATAAGTGTGTTAGATAAAAGTAGCGTTGTATAAAAATTTGTCGCCGCAACTAATGGGACCGATTAAATTGACAAATTATATAAAGAAAGTTATATAATTTGGCGTTGCTTTTACCCAAGTGATTAGTTTAAATTGTAATATTAATTAATTTTAAACAAAGTGGAATTTTAAGGTTACAAATAACTGTTGAAGGGTTAAATATTAAAATAAAATTTGTTAAATAATAATAAAATAAAAATGGCTAAATCACCAGCAGTAGATATGGCAGCAATTGAACAGATGTTTAAGCAGTTGACCACTAAAATGGAGGAAACTAAAACTGAAATAAAAGAAACAAAGGGTCAATTAAATAGTAAAATAGATAGTGCCAATAATAAAATAGAAGGAAATAATCGAAATTTAATAAGGGAATTAAATAGTAAAATAGAAAGAAATAATCAAAATTTAGAAGAAAGTAATAAAAAAATAATAAATGATGTTAATAAATAAAATAGAGCAAACTAATAAATACTTGTCAAGCGAAATGAAACAAATAAATGATAATTTAACTAGTCAAATAGAACAAAGTATTAAAAAAGCTACATTTAAAATTGATGAAGAAATAGCAAATTTAGCTATTAATTCAGCTAGTAAAATAGATGAGAGTAATATTAAGTTTGATAAGCATACCGAAGAGGTTAAAACTACATTAGAGGAATTTAGGAAACAAGTAAACACTAATTTTCGCCGTCAAGACGTAAACTAAATAAATTTAGAAACGAATTTCATGAAAGGTTAGAACAGAAAGTAACCCTCATTAACCAACAATTCAGCGAAGTAACTGCTGAATTAAAAACACAAACGCTTCTAAATAAAGAAGAAATCCAGAGTTCTAGGGAAGAGTGTACCCAACTGGGTGAAAATATTAAGGAGGTTAAGAAACAAGTAGAGAGTAAGGCGGACCGAGACGAAGTACATCAAAAGGTGGAACAGCAATTAAAGGTAATGCGGGAAGATCTGACTAAGGCAATGAAGTCACAGCAAACCAAAGTCGTGAGGTGTGGCGGCTATAAGGAAGAACCGGAAAACCTTGCATTCTCAGGAAACCCACATGAGAATCCTGTGAAGTTTCTACGGCTGTTTGAGGCTTATGTATCTCGCGTAAACCCACTGATGGACGACGAGGACAAGGAGGACATGATAGGCCGATTCCTCAAGAATTGGGCAGGTACGTGGTGGAAAGTAATCTCGGAGAGAGTCCAAACCTACTCCGACTTCAGAGAAAAATTCCTTGCTCAGTACTGGAACATTCAGATCCAAAGAAAGGTACGCGATCATCTGGAATTTGGTAATTATCACCCGTCAATGAATATGACAACCACCAACTATGTGTTAAATGTAATGGCACAAGTAAAGCATCTAACACCACCAAGAGAGAGACCTAGTGTATAAGCTAGCGCGTCATTTCTCAGAACGCACTAGAGTAGCAACCACTACTAGAGTAGTGGATAATCTAGAAAAATTTATAATGGTCGTGGATGAATGTCAAGACCTAGAAAGGGACCTGCAACGTGTAAATAATCAGCTGAGTAACCACCCTAGAGACGATCATCATGAACCAACTTTGTACCCAACGAAGAGAAGAGACAATGAACGCCGAAAGAAAAAAGGTTTACCCCATATCCGGGTAATAAACCCCAAAATCGGCAGGAATTGGAAGAAAAGGGTAGAAGTAGGAGTGTTGAAAACCGACCAAATAAAGGATTTAAGGTATGTAAAACAACCATAATATCTACCGAGCCGCAACCGTCTACTAGTAAAATGAATACGGGAAACGGGAAGCCACTGCAGGTAGAAAAGAAACGAAACTAAACCTACCATTACCTGCAGTGAAACAACCCAAGAAAACAGGTATAAAGAAAGTAACAAATAATATAAAACAAGTGAGCGATAGGGAGTTCTTGTTAAAAGAAGAGCAAGAAGTGGGTAGAAGCCACTATCCTGAATGCCCGGAAATAATTTGTAAAATCAGTAATATACTAGTACGAGCGCTAATAGACACCGGCAGTGAGTAACCTGTGTCAGCTCAAAGTTTGTAGAAAATAATAGTCAGTTGCGTAATTGTCCCAGACTACCCGTAAAAAATTGTAATGTACAGGGAACCATTGGAGCCAAAATGCAAAAGATAACTGAACAAATTTATTTACCTGTCAATATAAATGGTGACCAAACCCAAATGGTAACTCTTATAGTTCCGAAACTCGTTCATGATTGTATTATTGGGGTAGATACGTTACCTGAATGGAAGGCAGAAAAAAATTTCAAAAGAAATACCATCACAATGGAAATTGATACTAAGAAAATCAATGTAAACCTTAAAGAGTATAAGCATTGGAAGTCGGTAAGTGTTAAAAGAACTGCAAGCAGCTAAAGTTATTTCTAGGTTTAGCTAACTACTATTAGAGGTTTACAAGTAAGTACGCGGAAAGTACTGTTCCATTGTTGAAGTTGTTAAACAAAGGGATTAAATGGAGGTGGACAAGGGACCAAGATGAAGCGCTACAACAAGTGAAAAGTCTTTTTATAAATACTGTTGTATTACATCATCCAAGGGTAGGAGAAAGATTTTATTTGCAAACAGACGCCAGAAATATTGCTATAGGAGCACACTTGTATCAGATAGATGAGAAGGGCCAAAAAGCGGTATTAGGATTTATAAGTCGCACACTTAAAGGGGCGGAATTAACCTAGTTTACGACCGAAAAAAAGCTATTAGCGATAGTGCATAGCCTGTCAAAGTTTATAAGTTATATTCTAGGTGCTAAACTTACTATAATCACCGACAATAAGGCGTTAGTATTTTTATTAAAGTGTAAATTGCTAGGTGCTCGTCTGACTCGTTGGATCTTGTCTATACAAGAGTACCAGTTTGAAATACAGTATTGTAAAGCGAAAGACAACTTGGTAGCAGATGTACTCAGTAGAAATCAACCATCAGAAAACAACATGGATACAGTAAACAGTAAAAGTAGTAGCAGTGATATTGGTATTTACGCGGTAAAGCATGTAACAAAACCTGAAGTAGTTAGAACACTTAAGGAAATAGGGACCCTTCAACAACAAGACCCTAGGATTAGTATAGCTTGGAGAAGTGCAGTTACCAACACCAAACAAGGATTTTCCATATATGACGGTAAGCTATATAAGCTATGTTCCCATAGGAGGAAATATAGACAAAATAATGACCAATAAAGAAACAATAGTTTGAGCCAATACGGTATGTGAATCAAACATGGTCAAATAAAAATTTTATAATTGTTTTGAATCAAGGTCAATGTTAATAAAAAAAATTATTTATATAAATGTTAGTATTGTTGTTTTAAATTATTGACGTTAATTGAGTCAAAATGGTGATTAAAATATTAATGGTCATATAAATTTCCAATATGTGTATGCCATGTTAGGTTAAGTAACATATTGTAATATTTAGTTATAAGGTAGCTGTAAGCAAAATTGTATTAGTGCAAGTTTTGTGCGAGAAAAACCAAAAGTGCGAAAGATTATGTGCAAAATTTTAATTAGGGTAAAACTCTACACTAAGAAAAAAAATTAATGTATTTCTTAAATAATCAATTTTTTTATACCGAGTGGGGGTGTATATAAAGATTCATATTTTCGTCCTATCTGAGCGTTATATGAAAGTGTCAAACGGAGCGTGTATAGCGACGTAAGCAAGAGAGAGAGCGTATAATTGCAGCCATCTCTGTCTAACCTCGTCACTGCTACAACAAATGACGGTACAGTTAGGAAATTTTACTCAATTGAATTTATGTGTTAAAACTGCAATATCTTTAAAACCAATAAATATACAGCAATTCTGAAAGGAGCACAGTGTTCAGCAATTGAAGCTCTATAAGTAGCCAAAATATGAACAAATATAATTAACATTTACAGAAGATATACAGAAGAAGAACGCCAAGCGAAATAACTCGAGAATTAGGCTAGGTACGAATTAGGTGTTTTCACACACACACACACACACACACACACACACACACACACACACACACACACACACACACACACACACACACACACACACACACACACACACACACACACACAGATAAAGACCTAAGCAACAATATTCTGTGATCAGATCTGTGAAAACACGTTTGCAAATACCTGTAATCAAACGATTTTGCAAACAAAGGAAGTACGATTTTAGCCAGTAATTCTGTGCCGTCTCAGACCTGTCAAGGGGCGTTTAGTCGACCTGTCCGATATTGTTTGAAATGGAAAACGCATAATTTATTTTGAACAACCAATCAGAATCCTGCATTTAGAACAAACGCCAACTCTGACGGAGTGTAGCGCTCACTATTCGTTCGGATCTTCATTGCGCTAGACGTGTGTAAATTACGTGCTTAATATCACAAACACGCAAAGTTTCATTTAATAAAAAGTTCGAGACGTAGTCGGCAGTTGCAGAGGAACTAGTACAGTTCGACAACAACTCTCGCTGTGTAACACCACATTAATTAATTAAATAATTAATTAATTAATTAATAATCAATTGTGAATTGACTGGTGCAACAGAGAGCTACAGCATCTGTAATTGCCCAGATCATCGTTCAACATCATTTCTTCTGTGCTGAACCATCAAAAGGAGGATCTCTACGGATTCCTATCTACGGTCGACGCATCAAACAGTAAGAAATAGATTCATTGATCAATGAAATAAATAATAAATAAAAATAAACAATTTTAAAAGACATTAAGTAACTTCACACTTTGTATTTAATTAGTAAGATTAGTTATAACATAGTATAGGAGTGTTGAATGGAAAGTGAGGTGTAGTATTGAACGTGCAAACTATTACAGACCTGTTCTTTAGCACTGGTTTGGGAAATATAAATTTTCTTAATTAAACCAGATAAGAGCAATAGGTCGCTTGGACGTTTTAATCTTCACTTTTCACGCACACTCATTAATTATAAGAGTTAGGGTAGCAATAAGTCCTACAATTAGCATTTTCAAGAAGTTAACAAAATAATTAAAACAGTAATTAAACAAACTTCAAAAAAAATTTTAAGTGTTATTTGTAACGATTCCCCTTCAATCCACATTCACTGAACGAATTCTGAGAAAGTGTGTCTCTATGCTCTGAGCTAAGCTGAAACCGTATCATTTATATCTGGGATTTGTTCTGGCGCCCAGGTAAAGTAAAATCACGGGTAAGTAACGTTTTATCTATCATTAAATATATTATATAAGTGTGTTAGATAAAAAGTAGCGTTGTAATATATGTATATGTATATATTGTAACGTACCGCGAGCTTTCTTACTTCGGTTACTCTATGTGTTACGTCTTTTTGATACTCTGACTGTGTTATTTTTATTTATTGTGTAATTCTTTAGTTAAAATAAACCACGGGATCCTTTGCCGTTTTTTAATCTCCTTGCAGGTATTACAGTTCAGTTGTTATGGAGAGAGAGAGAGAGAGAGAGAGAGAGAGAGAGAGAGAGAGAGAGAGAGTGAGTGAGAGAGAGAGAGAGAGAGAGAGAGAGAGAGAGAGAGAGAGAGAGAGAGAGAGAGAGAGAGAGAGAGAGAGAGAGAGAGAGAGAGAGTTCCTCTCTTGGTGTACTGTTTTATCGTTTTATTTAAACGCGCTTTGCATCAGCTGTTTTCAATGTGATAACCAGTTACAGGTTATGTTGGCTGTTGTACTTCATAGGCTGTGATGACTGAGCTAACTTTTGCATTCTTCTCTGCTAATCACCGGTTTCCTGTAACAAATCTGCTATCTACAAAGAATAATACAAAGTCAAAGATCATAACGGATCTTTACAGCTGTCGCCGTTTCTCCGTCCCCAACTTCCATTGTAACCTTCGTGTCGTAATAATAACAAATAATATTCTTACGTTGTAAACCATATTATTTCGGAAAAGTTAAAACAAATGGACGATGCTCTTTACTACCTATTGGAACATTAATAACAGTTAGTAAATGGTGAAAACAGTGGATATCAGACTGTTATGAAAGACAACATATGAATATGGCATTCTGCATTTTAACGTTCAATTACAAAAAAAAAACAAACAAACAAACAGCACACATTCTGACATTGATGAATCATCGTTTTTCCAGTTCGCTTCAGGCTCACAAGCACGCATCAGCAACAAACCATTGTTCAACCTTTGTTTCAAGATATGAGCACATTGATATTGGTATTTATTGGCGATTCCATCAGCACATTTTAAAACCGCAATATATTGCACAGTACAGTGATGCTGATTGTGGCTGTGTTTACGCTTTTACTGAAATACAGAGATATTTTGTTAGACAGGAAGATAGGTCGATAGATAAACAGACATGTCGATAGACAGATAGATCAATAGACATATAAAGATAGATACAGAGATTATTAAAAGGATAGATACAATGATAGGTATGTATAGAGCTATATAGATAGATATGTACATAGAAAGAGAAGGGCAGCGAGCGAGAGATAGAGAGAGAGAGAGAGAGAGAGAGAGAGAGAGAGACTAGGAAATTACGAGAACGCAATTTTCTAAATATATAAGGTGTAAACGTTATAGCAATGTTTGCGACTGTTAACGACTTACAGAAATAGGCAAACAAAAGGCAAAATTATAAAATAACAAAACTTAAATGTAAATAATATCAGTTGGAAGATGCATATTTCCTTTTCGTAAGAATATACGAAAACTCAGTCTTTCCAGGACTACTGTTATCTTTACGATCGGAAGCTCTCATACTCCCTTTGCTATTCAGTCTGTAAAACTACTCAAAGTGTAACTTCCTATATTTATTATTTTTGTCGCCAAATTAGTTGTATCGTTTCAGCAAGCCCGCCTCTATTTAAAAAGTCCATGCTAGTAGTTACTTCACCTCTTTTTTGATCCGCGTCTCACCTTCTCAAGGAACCCTCTCACTTACCGCATCTTCTTTGATTGTCTCTAATGTGACAGCCTTGACACGTGCTCAGTGTTCTAACGGTTGACGCTTGATTTTTCTGACACAGGTTCCATCACCAATTCAGTGTTTAGCAGGTTAATTCTGATCTTACTACAGCTGATAATTCTAATGACGCCTTTTATTGTACACATTCATCAATTCTTAAGCAAACAGTGCATATTTGGATTCTGAAACTCTTATCTAACTATTATAACCGAGCCAAAGACAAACACAACAATTTATATTTGCTTTCGCTGACTTTGAATTTGAACCCTACCATGAACAAAGTAGAATTAAACAAAATGGCTGAAGTGTAGGTTATACAATTGTTTAGCTTCCATACTACCACCACCAACATTGTCTTCATAGCCAACAATGTTGCTTTCATATTGTTCTGATAATATCCACCGTTTACTTCTAAATGCTAATATTAGTACTACAACGGTTTATAAATTATAAACTTTTTATACTCTTAGTTTTCTTTCTTCTTCAGAAAATGATTATTCATCAAACTTTTTTTTACGATATACTATATTAATTCTCCATGAAATCTTTCCGTTTTTACGAGAATTGTTCAATAGAAACATGTTTGATCTGCGCCGCCGTGACTTCGTCGCCATGGAAACGGAATTCATTTGTTTATATTTTCTGTTTAAGTACTAGTGACGCGTCTGTCAAAAATATTTGTAGTTTGCTCTTTTCTAAGCGTTGTGACTGAATTGAAAAATGACACCTATGATAGAAAATCCGTCCAAAGATAATCTACGTGCCGTTATTCAGTTTTAGGCCGCCGAGAGGCGTCAGCCAATAGAAAATTATACGAGAATGAATCCTGTATTTGGTGATTATAGTCGTTCTCATACGGCAGTGGTCAATGGTGCAATAAATTTTGACAAGGAAGAGAATCCACTAAAGATTTGACTTGTCTTGTACCCGCACGTATTGCAGCATCAGATGAAAATGTGAGACAGTTGGAAATTACTTTACGCCCAAATACGGGCACCAACATTCTTAAATGCTGAGCATCAGCGAGGAACTGTTCATTCTATCATTCATAGTCTTGGTTATCACTAAGTTGCTGCTCAGTGGATTCCATGACTGCTTACTGGTGAGCAGAAAAATTTGCGTTCGGTCTTATCATTACAGCATTTGAAGCGCTATCAACAACAAGGTAATGCCTTTCTACACCAAATTGTTGCCGGTGATGAGTCTTGTGTTATCACTAGGAACCAGAATCCAAATGTCAGAGTATGCAGTGGAAGCACCCACAATCTCCGAAGGCGGAAAAATGTTGGTCCCAACCTTCGGCAGGAAAAGTAATGGTGACCGTATTTTTTTATTATCAGGGTGTGCTGGTTTTAGATTTTAAATAATCTGGTGTCAACAATAACGCTGAGCGATATGCAGACAGCATAAAACGCTTAAGGGTCAGCATCAAAAATAAACGTCCCGGGAATCTCACAAATGATGTCATTCTTCTGCACGATAATGGTTGACCCCATGTAGCCCAGACGATTCAAGATCTGCTTGGTCGTATGAAGTGGGAAGTCTTACAACATCTACCTCATAATCCCGACTTGTTCCTGTGCAATTATCATGTTCTTGGCCCATTTAAGAAATCACTAAAAGACTGCGGTTCAAATCAGATGCTGAGGTAGAGTTTGCTGTTAGCGAATGGTTCCGCAAACAGCCGCAAGAATTTTACCACCGGGGAATCTAAAGATTAGTGCAACAGTGGGGCTCACGCCTTAATGTTAATGGAGACTTCTTTTAAAATCGTTGAATAAAAAATGCTTTACAGATTCTAAATGTGTTTCTATTGAACAATTCTCGTATTATACTTTATAGCTTATTTACTCTAATTTTCAATTAAAACTTTGAAGGACATCACCATTGTATTTTACAAACAATATCAAAATGCATATTTAGTTTGAAGTACTAGTTATCTGAAACCGCCTATCCCAGCGTATCGATTATTGTTTTAACTCACCTCATGGCATTTACAGGACTTTTCTTGTTTTACTTAACTTACAATATTATCACACAGCTTAGTTAACACTGTTAATTATACTCAATATTGATATACATAGCTTTTAAAGACAGTGAATGTAAATCTCTCTTTTGGTATCCTAAGCACAGCTTACGAATAGGCTTACTAGTACAGAGGTTTCACACAAAGGTAGTGCTAGTCAAAACGTACAAAACAGTTGAATTAGTTTGAGTATATTTTGAACCATTCCAGTATGTGTAATTGTGTGTGTGTGTGTGTGTGTTTGTATACTATGTAAGAACTATGTAAATCCTAATTGTACATCCTAATGTAAATCTGCACACGTATTACCATAAATCTGACACTCTGCATACAACTCTGTAACTGCAGTTTATGCAAATCATAAAAGTTCTATTGTTCAGCTTAAGATGTATAAACCAAAAGTATGCCTTAGAAGATTCTTCGTTTCATCAAAAATAAGTGTTTATTCGTGTGATGTGAATTTCAAAGAGTACACAGACATGACATTCTCCACTACGAATTTAATTTACGTTAATGGAATTAACAACGAAAAGTTTAGGAAACACAACGACAACCAGCTGTTTTATTAACTGTTATGTTTTCTGTGAGATATAATATTCGTATGTACCTGATGCTACTCTGTCTTAAAGCACTAACAGCTGGAATGGTTCTCACAACTGTTTTTCAACCAGTAAACTCTTGCGGACAAGACAATTAATAATACATTAAGGTACTCTAAAGGTAACATATTGCTTTCAAATACTGCCTTACAATTACAAATGTTTTCACAAATTTTTGACTTGTTAAATTACTTCATCATATTAAAACTATCGTCACATATAAAGAAAAGTTAATTGTCACAAGTTTTCAAATTTTATTTCAAAATTGTAACTTATTGGTGCAGCTACTAACATCCAAAAGTTTTTACATTATAAAACGTGCATTTCTTACTTACAATTAAGAAATATCGAGCAAACAGTTCTAGAGTTCCTTTTATGGTCGACACAGCGTTGTTCCTCTAACCACTGCAGCGTTGGATCCACGTCAATGCAGTTCAGTTCGTTACTTTAGGGAATTGTCTTTAGTGAAATTTGTATTTGTGCAATTGTTCATTATGATTTGTTGTATTACTTCCATGTTCCATAAAGAAATGGAAGTATGGTCATGGCGAAAAAAAAAGTGTTCAAGATAACGGCAGATTCTGATTGTACTACCCTCAAAACATGAAAAAAGTCATTTTTCGAAATGTGTGTGTGCGTGCGTGCGTGCGTGCGTGCGTGCGTGCGTGCGTGTGTGTGTGTGTGTGTGTGTGTGTGTGTGTGTGTGTGTGTGTGTGTGTGTGTGTGTGTGTGTGTGTGTGTGTGTGTGTGTGTGTGTGTGTGTGTGTGTGTGTGTGTGTGTGTGTGTGTGTAGAATTTTTTTATGGCAAACGGTAACAGCCGCAAGTTTAAACAGAATCAAATAATGTTTTGCATACAGTCCTGAATTGTAGAGGAATCAAGGCCTGTTGTTTTTGGTGAAGATCGGTTGAGGGAAAGGGGTAGTTTGCCTTCAACGTTTTACGTTTTAACAAGAGTAAATTGCTTAATTTTGATAAATAAAGTATCCTGAAAAGAAGGTCATAATAATCCACTGTAGAAAGCTAGATGAAATATCTATAAATGAAAAGGGTAGTTGAAGGGGGGGTAATTTTTTAATAAATTAAAATGGTAGTAGATGATGGAGGAAGTAAATTTTATGTTTTATATGTGTAATACGTTAATGACAACAAAGAAGTAGTTTCTATGGAAACACTTCATTTCACTTTAACAAAATTCTATATTTTTCATTTTAATTTAAATCACGTATGAGTGAAAATATATCGTTCCTGGCAGGCAAGCATATCTCAATTATGTAATATTTACTTTTCCAAAGTTTTATTATTGTGATTACCGCAATAAAAAGGCAGGCAAGACACACACACACACACACACACACACACACAATTCGCGTTATTTCTGGCCTCACTCATTTTTTTTTTCTTACATTTGCAGGCTTTTTAAATGGAAAGTGCCGAAACCCACACCAACACAACGCGTGCAAGCCGAAAAAGTGTCCAGCGTGGATAGCGATTTGCTTCCTGTGGATCGCTGGGCAGTGTAACTGCACGTGTTTACAGAGGAACGGTTCATAGACAGACTTTTCGTCTTTAGGGAGTGAACCCTCTGCACGATGCTCAGGGTCCATGAGAGACTTCGGAGCGATCCCCCTTTTCCACGTGTTTGTTCTATGAAACGTACACTGTAGATTCACAGCTTTACTCTGAGCAACGCTCCGTAGGGAATGTTGAATTTTTTTTCCACGGCTTACCCTCATACATACTAAAAGAGCTCTGATGTTTTGATTACGGACATAATAATATTAAAACTTTTGAAACTTGAGCACTACTTAATGGAGATCAAACATTAACTTTTACGAGCAATTAATTTTATGCATAGTTTGAAGCAATAAATGTTTTAAGAAATTAATACAATCTGTGTACTTATTTCTGTTATAATATAAGAATTACAAACCAATTTGTGCATGTGTGTATGTATGAAAAATATATAACTATTTTTCTCCTCTGGAAAATTGTTTGCACCTCCTGGAAAAAAATGTTGACCTCCCTGATGACTAGTTATTAACTAGCCTGTGTGGAATATAGCGTTATGACATGGATCAGAATGGTGGGTGTTAAACAGAAGACAGAAACGTATTAAGGAAGAAACGTTTTGCTGAGAAATTTATAATTATACGTGTAAACAGAATCGTCGTTCTGGAATTCAGAAGACGAATGGAAAGAAAGAAAAACAGACTCGATTTAAAAAAAAAAATGACTAGTTTGTATTAACAGGAAAGGCTTTGATAACACTATAGACATCATTCACCCTCGGCCGATAACTCGCAGCGAGAGCCTAAGTTCATTACAGGAATGAGATCACAGCTCCCTTTGGCCAGCTCTTCGTTCGACCTACAAACATTTTATTCAAAAGTACAGTGCTTCCTCACGAAGGTTGAGGATAGTTTTCACCCACCTGACATGGGGGTACCATTTTAGCTGATACGTCATTTCTTCAGAACTCAAGCATCCACTTAGTTAATATTTAAACGATTTTAAATATATAAATTTTAGGACATGGAAGTCATGTATGGTTCTCCATACCGATTTTTTTAAATTGCGGTGCGATATTGTTATTTATCACAACAATAATAAATAGTAGGGGCGTAATAGGAGAAGAAGGCCCAGACAATAGTACATGGATGAGACGAAAGGTGGAAGAAGGTACGTGGAGATTAAGGGACGAATTATGTAACCATAGTGAGAAGGGTACAGAGTATGTAATATAAAACCAACGATTACTTGCAATTCTATATATTAGTCGTTACATTATCATTTTAATTTTTTACCTTTAAACAAAAAGCAAAAATAAAATTTGTAACTTTTAAGAACTATCATGGTACATAATGTTCTATAATGTAATATTGCAAAGTGCTTTATAATTTTAAATTAAATGTAATTGATTTATTTTACGTAAATTTTGAATAAGTAGGTTTATTAAGGTTAATATATTAAACACAGTTAGTTTACGAGTGCTTTTATAAGAGTGTTCGTATAAATTATCATAAGACGTAATATGCAAATGTATAAAAAAAGAAATTTACTCGTCATATACAAGAAGAGTTTATGTGGCAAGGATCTGACATAGTGAAATAACGCCAGCTAGTGTGTCATAAAACAGAGTTCATGTTTTACTGTCAGTGAATTTAGCGTAAATATAAATTTTATTATAATAAACGAAAAATGTATATATGCTGTAAATACAAATATAAATATAAATATAAATATAAATAAATACCAAATGGTGACGTGAAATATACACCTTCATTGCGCCATGAAATATATAAATGCAAGCTGTAACATAAGATATACCAAACAATCTTGTGTCTGTTCAAGCTCAACTTGAATATCAGTGAAGTTACATTGTCACAATGTACGTAGCATACATGGTAATAGGCAAACAACTACATTCGCCGTCAGGTTGGTGATGGTGAACGATCGGAAAACGATTTTTTTTAGAACGATCCTCATTTCTTAGGTCTCTCACCAGCAAAATAGACGATTAAAAGTATACATACAAAAGTATATTGTATGAAATCAGTTTTCACAGAGTTCAGCACTGCATACAGGTTTTAATTTTAATACGGATACAGTGAAACCTTTGTATAAAAATTATAGATACAACAATAAGCTGTCTAAGACTATAGCCTAAAATATTCTGATCCCGGCATCAATGCAATTGACGCGATGTATAATTTCCATCTGCATTCTCTACAACATTTTTTTCTTTCGATTTTGCCTTTCCAGAGGATCACTTGGAATAAGGTGACTGCTAACTTACAGTACTTCAGACATGTTAGTATACTGTTGTACAGTCGTTACAACAACTCACAACACAGTAGCACAGCATCCATTTGACTCTTTGTTACGTTTAACAAATATTTACAAAGATAGTGTGTTTTTACTTATTTGTGATTACAGTTAATTGAATTTACAGTTTCAATTGATTTTTCAACGGCAATGAGCCACGGCTAAACAAGCAAGTGACGCAATTAATTTTTTGGTTCGGGAAGTTCTTGGGTTCAAGAATTTGGTTAATCATTGCAGATTAATATTTAAAACATTTTTCTTCTTAAGCCGTATAGCGCTTGTCTGAATGTAGGATTAGAATTAAAATTATAATTTTAGTTATTAATAACACCAGTAGCACTACTTTAAAAATTGTAAACAAAACATATCAAAACATGTTCAAGCTTACAGAGTTATAGTGAATAATAGCAGCCAACGTTCGTACTGTCACATTAGTCTTATATTTTTCTGGAGAATCAGATTTGGAACGCAATCACTGTAGTTATTGTACAAAATATCGTGGGGTTATTGGTAAAGTTACTCAAGTTTACTTAGGTGAATTTATGGAAAACTGAAATTAAAGGTTTTTCGAGTGCAATAATAAGTCACAAAATAATTAGAGTGATTTGTTAAGGCTACTTTTTATTATTAGTAAAGGTTTTTATTGATTATATAGCTTTTAAAATACAAAGAAATATATAAATTAATAAAAAAAAATCTTTTGAAACAGCATTGAACTTGTGTAGTTTTACCACTTATCCCTGGATATTATCACAGTGTAACAGACATACGGTGCCAAAGCTGTCTGTTTCATACTTAGGAAAAATGCATCCATTTGACGCCTTATGCGACGCTAGCGGTCTTAGTCCCAAGGTACCATCAAAACTCACAGAGTGGTATGAACACCAATACGTTTACATTTATTACACAAATATACTCCCTCATTCCACAATTTAAAGTTTAAACTGAACACAATGCAACATTTATATTTGCGGTATACATTTATATATTTTGAGCAACTAATGTTTAAAATATAAACAATAGTTAATAATTTTAATAAAGACACAGTCTTGAATTAACGCCGTACGATTAGAACCAAACATAAGAAATTTTCAAATATGTAAAACGTTATTAGGCATACAAATGATGACGAAATGAACAGCAGTCATTTTACGTAACTTGTGGCAACCTGCACATGATGAGATTACGCAGTCATTTATCATACCAAAACTGAAAAATAAATATGATCACACTTAATACGCACTATTATATTATGAACGCATTATTGAATTATGAATTATAGTTGTATAATTCTCCACCTAATTTAGGCCACTAGTAGCCTACGCTTACAAAGAAAAAATGTGATTTTTCAAGTTTCATAGGTATCGGTGTACTGACAGTGAACGACGCTTTTTTTAATTGCTAATACAAATTGGTAAAAATATAAACACCTCTTTTCCAAATTTCTATCTACAGAGTGTAATTTAATAATGTATTTGTGAAAATAAAAACTACCACTATACACTCAGATTGTTAGGTTAGGTTAGGTTGCTGTAATCGCTAGGAGTACACTAGGAGTGCTGTAATCGCTGATACTGAAAACGTTGTCAGCTTTGTGACTGTTTATGCTTTTTAGTTAAATCATTCTCTTATTACGACACGTGTCATCATGTCATTTCGACTGCATCACCTGTACTTGAATCCATCTTCGCATTACTGCTGGTGTAACGTAAGTTACACTGCCATACAGTAATGTGTATATTGCCACAAATAAAGGTTTTTTTATTAATATACGTTTTTTTCATTAACTTGCGTACTTCCGAAATAATAACAAATTATTGCACTGCATTCTAAATTCGTTACTGAAAAATTAACTCTCTCTATAGCACTAATTTTTATGATCCTGCGGCATCATTGTATTCAGATTTCATTGCATAGAATTTTACTTTGAATTAATCGTGCGATAAGAAATCTCCGTCTATTCTACCTTCTGCTTCCTTAATTGTTAGCTCCATAACACCATCCGTTGCTCTAAGTAGTCGACATAGTTCACTTTTAATTCCAGCATTATTCTTCATTTGAGACGCCTCGTTCTTCGTACATGGTCATACCACTTTAATGTTATTTGTTCAATCCTATCTATTATACGTAGTTTTCCTACTCCCATCAGTCTTCTCGTGTCTGTATTTCTAATATTTTCTTATTAAAATTGTTCTAGCCATTCTTATAAAGAACCCTATTTTAACGTTGTTTTGTTTGTTAATTTTCGTATGTATACTAAATACAGTATAATTTATAGAATAATTATATATTGCAACGTTCCAAGTATTTCAAAAAATACACAAATACAATACCATGTACTCAACGCAACTATGAAGTGTATTACACCGGCCAGGTCGCAGGAATTTTTTATTCTCGTTGCGTCAAGTATATGTAGTTGCACAATAAAAAAATAATTTTCAAAGAAGAGTGAGATGTTGATGACATGAAATAATTAATTAAAACCGTTTCAAAATAATCATTCTATGATTTATTAATATTAATCGAAAATAAGCAAATATTAAAATTTCGAATCATAAAAAATAAAAAAATATTCCGTTTTATAAGTTTACAAAAAATACAATATAACCTTCTATGCTCTTCATGACATATAAAAATAAACAACCATATAATCTTACTAGCTAAACAGACATGTTAAACAAATTATCTAAATACTTTTTATTTCACCGTGTCTGACTCTGACTCACATTATAAATAATAATAGCAACTCATTTACAAACAAAAATAATATTAAATCTCAAGAATAAAACTAATTGCTGCTATAAACAATATAAAAAATGTAACATTTACTTCCAACCTATTATTTATTTCTACTGACACACCCAAATTTTAACATACAACAGAAGATTAGTATTTTTAAATTTTCTTGTTAAATTAAATTATTTTCTTTAACTACCATTTAAATTTATGTACAGTGATTATATTTAAAACTTTGTGTCTTTACTGTTCATATATAAGTTTCTTTTTAAGAGTTCTTTTCACAAATAAAGAATTTAATTGTTTATACATCACCTGCGTACTGCCGACGTTACGGTTGCGTGTGTGTGTGTCCTGAATCCTGAGAATTTGATGATGATGATTATACTGATGCTGTGTTCTCTGTCTCTACGGTTTGTTGTTTGTGATGGTCCAGAGTTCCTCCATAAGTCTTGGTGTGAGTGGTAAAGGTGTTCGTTCGGCACACCAGCAGCGTGACGTTGTGTACAGATATCTTGAGTCTCTCTGAGATCGCCCCAAAATTGCCGGTGGTATTTATACTGGACGCCGATCTGACAAGTCCAAGACTGTTTCCGACCTGTTATATATTGTCACTTCGTGCAAAGCGTCGTTTTAATTACAAATCACTTTTTGGTTCATTTTCGCGATTTCGTAAACATCCTCGTAGCACGAGCGATATCATCGTGTGCGTAATTTTTTCTGGTCACTCACATATAACACACTTATTAATTACTATTTAATTACACTAGTAATTAACATTAAATTACTTAGCGTCTTTATTATTGCACATTTCTGCAATCCTTTTACATTATTATATCCGATAAAAATTTCTTAATATAATGGTGTTTTTATAATTGGGGTAAGTCTTTGTTTACAGGTTTAAAATGTATTCATTAGTTTATTTTTATCCGCTTAAAACGTGATTACAGACAAGCCAACAATTCGTACGCAGCACCCCATCGTAGACTTTGCCTGTCGTAGCTTGCGTTCACACACACACACACACACACACACACACACACACACACACACACACACACACACACACACACAATTCACTCGCGGGACATGTGTACGCTGTCTGACAATTCTTAGCCTCTATAATATTGTTAAAAACTGTTCATCATATATTTTCTATGCTAAATATTTACAAACATACCGCCCTTGGCAAATATGCAAATATATGTATTGTTGCAACATATATATATATATATAATACATATATACACACACATATAGGCCTATATTGAAACGTAACAAATAGAAGTCAGTAAATTAGAACAAAATAATATCACAGTCTTTTATCTGGAGTTAGGTATTTATTTAAAAACAAATTTAATATGGTCTGTGATTTGAACATAAATTATTTATTCTTAAATTTAAATGGTGTCTGTAAAATGGTTTGAATGTTTCTCTTTCTTATAGTCTATTTTACATGTTCGACGAATTCCGTTGACGAACCGTTGAACTGCTCCGCTGCTGCACTCGTCGCCTGCTGGATCAGCTGCAATGATGACACGTAGAACTCTCGCGACTCACGCGCGCACGCCGTTTATCACCGATATAGTTTATCTCATTTATCTCAGGCTTCGATAATGGGTTTAACTATTAATAATTCAATTTCGGTGTGTTTTACGTACACCTTCCGTTATCTTGGCGTGTCCTCGCGTTCACCCAGGTGTATTTCGGGAAATACACTGATTCCTATGCGGAAAATATTGATTATCGCGAGATAGCACTATTTAATTTATAATTAAATTATTTTGAGTTCTAATACCCAATCGATCTAGCAAACGGCAACTCGTTGCTAAGACCAAGTACTCTCGTAACCCTTATGAAGAACCTATACTGGACGACAAACTCGCACTGAGACAACGTCTGTTTAGGCCGAGCTGATAGGTGGAACTGCCCGAAGCTTCTTCCGGAAAAGAAAAAAACTGAATGAAAATTGGAACTTCTGATTGGTTGAAACCCATAGCACGTGATAGATGGGTTAGATAGATAGACATATGTCCTACTCAATTTTGCTGAAGACTTCGAAAGCATGTATAGATTTTATCTAAAAGTTTTATGACTTTCAGAAGATAAGGATTCTTAAGAAAAGTGAATTCTGTTAAAAATACATATTAAAATGATATGTTTTGAGTATTTGACATATGAAAAATGTAGCGGTAATTCAGAAGTATGAACTATCTAAATTTCAATTCGATACGTTAATTTGCTCAAGAGTTATTAAAGTGAATACGAAAAACGCGCGCGCACGCGCACACGCGCACTAGCGCACTAAATTCGTACTTGACATGACAGAAAATAAATTTATGGGCATTTTGACATAAAACAGTTATTTACCCATTTCGTATTTTAAAACTTACAGGTATTTTACAAAATTTTAACAAAATCAATTTTCAACATGTCTATAACGTCATAAATTGTATAAAAGCATGTAGCCATTGCTGCAAAGACCCTTTTCTGCGATGTTCCATTCAACACACACACACACACACACACACACACACATGCATATTGTACTGGTTTAATTTTTTATTACAGGTATTGTAATAAAGATCTGTACCTACTCTTATTATATTTTTTTATTTACCAGTACATGTAAAGAAACTCTTTTTCTCAGGGTTAATGATTATTAAGTTATTTTATCGTATTTACGATTATATCTATTAATTTCTTTTCTTTAAACCAACCCAGATTCAGTTAATAGGTAGTACTTTGGTAATTAACCATGTAAAAAATAACTAACGTATTAGTGTAACTTAACCGTCTCTGAATTCTTCTAGCTGCCACGGGTTCACTTCTGGTTGTTGTTTACCTTTCTTCAACAGCAATATTCAGCTTGGCAATCTGTTTCTTCACACGAATCTCTTATTGCTCTTACCGCTGGATACCGCTCTCCAAGATTACTGCAACACCGATGTCTCCTTTGAACACTTAATTATTCGTTAGGGCCATTGAAACTCTTCTCCAGTCCAAGATTTTCCTCTTCTATCGTCGTTCTATTCAGGATCTTGTTATATTTTTTTGTATTATTATTTATTTATTCAATATTATAATCAAACTCTGGAATCACTATTCAAACTCCTTTGCTTTATTTTCTTTTCCAAGTTACATTACTTTTATGATGTACAACAGTTATTATAATTTAAGATTCTTAATGTGACTGATAGAATTAAAAATTAGACTCTATTTACATAATTCCTCTGTTTCATCTTTGTAGTATTCAATATAAAATTAGACTACTCATGTTACTCTCCTTAGACATAAATTTAGACTCATTTTACATAATTCCTCTCTTTCATCTTTATAGTATTTGGTATTAAATTAGACTAATACATTTTTTTCTTCATCACTCACTAGAAACAATCTCTAACAATTTACATATATGCCACATTGATAATTCCCTACCTTCGTTACATCTTTTTATCATATGCCTCTTAAAAACTTATATAACTTTTCTACTTCTTATTAAACATATTTATTTTATTTCTAATATTCTTAATTCTAGTTTGTATTTATAATATGACAATTTTCTTACTATTTCCTCTTATTATAATATTCATTTCAAATTTCATATATTCTTTTCATAACATATATCTTTATACTGTTTTATCTCATACAGGCATCTACCTCTATGTTGATGGGTGAGTCAATACAATGTTTTTGTTTACATTTTAAAACATATGTTCCAATTCTAATAAATTTATATATTTTTTCTTTTTAAAATTTATTATTTTCCTCTTATGTACTGTGTTGCATTTTAACAGCAGTACAATATATATATTGCAACAGTACACGGGATATGAAGTCATTTAAGTGGAATACTAATGCTTTATATCATTTTCTGATGGCCATAGAAATGTTTTAAATAGATTTTGTTCTTTCTTTGTAAAGTAGTCATAAGTTTGGAACCAAGCTATGTTCAAAAAATTATGTTATGTCAAAATGTTCACAACTTCATTCTCTTTTATATCATGTGAAATATTTGTGTGTAAGTGCTCGGGTGCGCGTTTGATTTACATTTTATTTAATAACTTCGAGGAAATTTAACATTTCGTTCTGAAACTTGGACAGAGTATTCTTAAGGTTATACGCTTCATTTTCTATAACTCAATTCTCCACACCTATAATTTTTTTGTTTTTTTTTAATTAAATCAATCGTCTTTTTTTCTCGTTACCTTCAAGAAAGTAATGAAATTTATAGATTAGTTCTAGACAGCCCTTTTACAGAATCGGACAGAGTTTAAGCCTGATTTCAGTCTACCTGTGTTCTCATCTGTGACGTTGCTAATGTTTCACCCAATCAGAGGGTCTAAAATTTATTCAGTTAGGTCCTCTGTCGAGAACATTTCGCCCAGTTTTCTTATAAGGACTCGTTATAGAAAGACGTACTCGCTGCCACGAGTTTTTCGTGACAAGACAGGTCGTTTTCATTTAAATTTAGAAGTTCGTTCACGGTTCAAGGTCTTCGAAACCATTACCACTTACAGAACTCAAATAATAAAAAATAGATCACTTTAGTGCTTTTCGCGTATAGTGGAAGATATCCGCTAGGTACTAAATATCTACCAAGATATTTTGAGTTACAAGAGAACACTTCAAGAATCCGGAGTTGGTGTAAGATCAATACACACAGACCTATTTTACCCACTTTTAAAATCCCTGAGATTAATTAAATTTAAATTGTAAACAATAACAGTTCGTATCGCAGTGTGCGTGGGTGCAAAGATGTGAAATGTCTGCAATAGTGATCTTCGAACGGTCGACGGGCTGAGTTGTAGCAGTTATCAGTCTAGCTGCGTGCGCGGAGCGTCGAGTGGCTACGCAAACAGTGGATTTCAACAGAACAAGTAACATAATTGTAAAGCAAGTCAATAGACTCAATTTTGAAAGACAAATTTTTAAATAAACAGTTTTACAGAATAAATTAATAAGACAATAGTAAATATAATGTTTTAATTTATTAAATTTTCCTACCTCGAGATATAAACCTTGTAATAATTTCTATAATAGCTATCTATGCAGTTTCAAAATTGTATCGTTGCAATATATATTATAATCGAACTCGTTCGGTCGATTTCTTCCGTCTATCGCTGACGATGACGATCGCGAAGGCACTAATAACCAGTACCGAATGTGTATCGTTCTTCTCCTTACCTGTTATTATTTGAATGTACCTTATTTATCGACAGGCGCCAAATTGTTTTACAAAAAACAATTAAAAATTTCTACCTGTGTCGTCTTCCTTTCCTTTGATAATAATTTAAACTTACTCAAGCGGACTGGCGCGAATTCAAATCTCGCGTGGAGTCTGACGTGTTGCCAACCTATAATACTGGTAAAAAAGTTTCTTCACTGCTAAAGTACACAAATATTAAGACATAAATCAAATAACACAAACAACGGTGATTAATGTTCAGTACTAATTTATTAGTGTCCAGATTCGCTGATTGTTTATAATTTAAGTACAAAATATTGTTATTATAAAAAAGTTTGTTCCGGCTATAAATAAATTGCATTTCAGCGGTTGGCTATGTTGATTGGGCCGTTTGACTAAACTAGCGTGTGTGCTGGCATTAATTTTTTCACATTTTATTCAGTCAACGAGTTCTTTTTATTACGAAAAAATAAACAAGATGTTTATGAAAGTACACAACCTTACATCAATGTTAATTAAATACTATACAGGTTTGCTTACAACTCGATTGTTAGTGTCTAAAAAGTGTGTCGACTTTTAGGCATCGCACATAGGTTAAGTTACAGTTCACATACAGTTTTATTGTATAATTTCAATTAATCCTTGAAAGAATTTATTATACCAAGTTCGGAGCGAGAGTTATTGTGTTGTGGAAAAGTTAATTATTTTATTCGCAATTATAGAATTCATTTACACTTAACGAAATCTTGTGTTTTCTTCTCATGAGTCCCAGATAATTCTTCCAAATTGTGTTCCTAATAGTAATTAGTTCTTCATCATTCGGGTTTTCTCTTTTTTCTATTTTCTATTTTATTTATTCAAGGTTTTTTCATTTTAATTATTGAATTTTGTTTTGTGGTTTAATTCTGTGTTTAGTTGATCCAGATTCAACTTCTATTATTCATATTCGTTTATTTTGAGTATATTTCCTTCTATTTAATTTTTTATTGGAGCGGATGCAGTTTGGCGTCTGCCTACCTCGAGCGTTAATAATGGACTGACTACAAATTCTAACGGTTTTCTCAATCCCAAGCATAATTCCCTGGTTCTGATTGGTTAAGAATTTTGTTTACATTGTTATGAAAGCTTGGGTTTATGGTCCCAATTTGACCTAATATTTTATAATTGCTATTATTCGTTGGTGTTATTATCAATGTGTGAGATATTAACATCAATGTCTCTATTTTCTTTCAAAGATTAATTTGATATCCCATAATGCTAGGCTTGGTACTGTATTAGCTTTTTGACCATTTTGCTAATGTTATTTTATTACATATTTCACTTATTTTTTATGTTTTGTTCTATTTCTGACATACTATTATGGTTAGATAATTGAAATTAACAAGTCACTTTGTCTTAATTCTCAAATACAATGGTTAATTGTTTACAAATTGCTTTTCTGGATTTTGACAGTTAGGCATTTTATAGGCCTAAGCTGTAAATGTCTAGAATTTCTTAGTTTACCCAATTGAAACATTACCTATTACTTTCATAGGTTCTGCTTGCTATCACTTAGTTATATTGTTTACTTTTGAATTACTTTGGGCCATTTTACAATAAATGAATGTTACTATAAATTTAAAAAATCATTCCTTGTCTAACATTCTTTTCCCTATGTTTACAATGATGAGTATTATTGTGATTATTAAACTTATACAATTACATGCTATATTTTCTAATATTTCTTACACACAATTTTTATCACTTAATCTTTCTATGGTAACATATAACATTAAAAATGGTTTATGATCTGTTCATGATCCAGCCTCATTCCTTATTATAAAATACAACTCTTTTAGATAAACTAACAACAACTTTGGTGCATGGTGTCTTGGCACCATTTACAATATTGTGATCACCATCCTTGTGACTATTTTGTAACATAGGATGTTTTCCTCTTATCAAACTCATAATTAATTTGTTTCTTAGTTATTAACACAATGAACTTGGTTGACATTCTAACTTTGTTGTCTACCATTTGTATGAAAATTTAATCTTATTTTTTAATTGAATAAAAGAATTCCTTGAATTAACTCTAACAATATTGTTTTTAAATTGACCTTATTTTCTAATAAAACTTATCTTTTAATCTTATACCTTTTATCTTATAAACTTACAGTATTTAACATAATCCTTATACCATAGGTTCAACACACTACTAATATTTCTTATTGTTTATCTATCAACAATTTTAGTATTGTTTATGGTTTATTATCACTGTTCTTTTCTTTTAATCATATTATTAATTGTTTATATTAATTCATCCCTATCCTATCTATCACCTTCACTGATTACACTGGTTAATCGTTTATTAACTTACCGTCACATTTGTAAGACTTTGTTTAAATTCACTGTAGTGATTCTTCTTTAATTCATTAAGGTTTACAATCACTGTTGCTAACATATATTAAGTTGGTTCACTGGTTATCATTAACACTCCCTACCTACCTCTCACTTTTGGTTTAAATTAATTTCTTAAAATCTAATTTTAAAGTCAGTTTTTTACAATCTCATGTTTGCTTTTTGTATCAATAAGGTTATTTTAAAACACATAATATTCTAACCACAAAGTTAGTACTACAACTTTGTATGACGTTAGCTTTTTGGGCTATTGACATTAGTCCCTTCAATTCCTTCATCACGTCTTTACAACTCGAGTCTATCCTACCCTTTCTTGGTAGTATTTCTATCATTATTACATAATAACAATGGATTTACCTGTTTATTACTGGTGGTGTACTTTCTTTTACGTAACTTGGGTAATACATGTTACGAAATTTGACATATTAGTTGGGTTTTTATTAGCTTACATTGTATTTTATAGCCTTTATCTGGCCAATCACTGGGGTTGGGTCACAGTCATTTGTCTATCAGTCTAGTGTATTCACTCATTTATTATCTTTGTTTCCTATTTTTCTTTTTATTCTCTCATTACCTTTGTATATTTATTGATCATTAGGCTCTAAATTAGTTTACTTTTCTTACAGCTATTTTATATTTGTGGATCCCCTATAGGGTCTGAGTTCTGCAACGTTATAATATATACACACACACTCACACACATATATAAAACGATGATCAAATGTCTCGTTCATAGTTTAACGTATATATTGTTTGCTCCAGTAATTATCTCAGAATTATGGCAGTTTATACTTGCATCCATGGTAATATAGTGTTCTTGGAAATACCAATATTTCATTGCAAATGTGTCCTGTAAAAGCAAATATATACTAAGAAAATTAAAAAAAATAAAAACAGCAGCGTATATTTCATAAATGATTTTCGCATAGTGGATATTCTATTATTATCTTGGGGGCACATGTTCATGGTTCATGATGTAGGCTACATGCCGATGATCTACATACGTATAGGCCTTTGTCATACAATTCTATTTTTATTAGTTTTTGAAAAATAATTTTGTAATTTATAATAAATTAAACCAAAAAGCGTTAAAATATAATAAGCGTTAAACAAACTTAATTTGCATAGCATACGCTATTAGCGTATATTTATATATTATGAAAAATGTCTGTGATTTTGAGAAAACGTGGAAACCTAATTACGGAATAAACTGACTCATCGGCGAAAAGTCGTCAAGAACTATCATCATCGTCCATGAAAGTTGTACTTAGGTGTACGTTATATTTCTACATTATCACATGATGGATTTGTTCGGAAATATGATAAACACATAGACACATGATAACTACACAATAGATAGATACATTATAGATACACATAGACACATAAACATGATAGACACACTGTAACTTCTGATTGGCAGAACATGTTTCTAGTCAAAGGAAGAACTTACGAAGTAGTATATAGGCAGAGAAATCGTCTATAAGCCACATTAAAATGTTATTACTTTGAGAGAATTTTTAATGAAACATACAAGAATTGAGGAACGAAAATATATGTAAACTTTAGCTGATTAAAAATTAATCTTAAACTTTACAAATTAATAATACATTACTTTCCAAAAATAAAAGTAATAAATATATATATATATATATATATATATATATATATATATATTGACAAGTTTTTTGGCTGCAAAACAATATCATGAACTCCGGCGCTTCTCTCTCTTAAAGAACAACCATCTGAAATTGTTCTCACGACTGTTTTTGTAAACGTAAACTTTTGCGGACGGTGCTATTAATAATACATTAAGGTAAGCGAACGGTATCGTTTTGTTTTTGAGTTATGGTTGTAGAGTTCTAAATATTTTCACCATCTATATTAACAGTAAGCGAAGTTTGTAACTCACATTTTTTGAGTGATTAGTTTGAATTAATGGCGATGCAAAGTAAGTCAGTATTTTGCACTGATGTTTCAAAAATGTCTGTATTCAAATCGTTTTTTATCACAATTGCTTCCATCCTAACTGGTTTGAGAGACTAAGTGTACATTTTATCACAACACCAAAACCCTTAAAATTTTAACGTTCACCGTTAGTGTACTAAAACGTGATCAGTCACAACTCCAGGATTACACTCCGTAAGCTTGCCCACTGTTGCTGGAAGGGTATAAGTCCTCTTCAGTGTTATATTAAGATTGCCAATGTCAAGGAATTGTACTGTTTCAAAGTTGACGTGTCTAGCTATGTTTCTTCTTGCTTAGCAGCAAACGTGATCAGTCACAACTCTAGGATTACACTCAGTAAGCTTGCCCACTGTTGCTGGAAGGGTATGAGTCCTCTTCAGTGTTATAATAAGATTGACAATAACAATGAATTTTATTGCTTCAAAGTTGACGTGTCTAGCAACGTTTCTTCTTGCTTAACAGCAAACGTGATCAGTCACAACTCCAGGATTACACTCAGTAAGCTTACCCACTGTTTCTGGCAGGGTATAAGTCCTCTTCAGTGTTATATTAAGATTGTCAATGTCAAGGAATTGTACTGTTTCAAAGTTGACGTGTCTAGCTATGTTTCTTCTTGCTTAGCAGCAAACGTGATCAGTCACAACTCTAGGATTACACTCAGTAAGCTTGCCCACTGTTGCTGGAAGGGTATGAGTCCTCTTCAGTGTTATAATAAGATTGACAATAACAATGAATTTTATTGCTTCAAAGTTGACGTGTCTAGCAACGTTTCTTCTTGCTTAACAGCAAACGTGATCAGTCACAACTCCAGGATTACACTCAGTAAGCTTACCCACTGTTTCTGGCAGGGTATAAGTCCTCTTCAGTGTTATATTAAGATTGTCAATGTCAAGGAATTGTACTGTTTCAAAGTTGACGTGTCTAGCTATGTTTCTTCTTGCTTAGCAGCAAACGTGATCAGTCACAACTCTAGGATTACACTCAGTAAGCTTGCCCACTGTTGCTGGAAGGGTATAAGTCCTCTTCAGTGTTATAATAAGATTGACAATAACAATGAATTGTATTGCTTCAAAGCTGAAGTGTCTAGCAAAGTTTCTTCTTGCTTAGCAGCAAACGTGATCAGTCACAACTCCAGGATTACACTCAGTAAGCTTACCCACTGTTTCTGGCAGGGTATAAGTCCTCTTCAGTATTATATTAAGATTGACAATAACAATGAATTGTATTGCTTCAAAGTTGACGTCTCTAGCAAGGGGCACGTGCGCACGTTGTCCGTCGGGTTAATGATGAAGCGAATAAGAAAAATATTTAACTTCAAGACGTGCGTATGAAAGTTGGAAGCGTATGTGCGTGTGAAACTTTGTCAGAATTATACAGTGATGTTTTGGCTGTTTAACTAAGCACACGTTATATTATTGATGATTATTTTAAAATTGTCTAAAGAGTGCAAAACCATCAGTCGGTGAAGACCCTTATAATGTCGAAGACCATGTCGAGGAGTTATAAATCCGACGGACGATGTGTGCACGTGCTCACTATAGCGTGTAGCTCACAGACTGATGCTCATGACGCAACGAGCGAACGACACTCCGAGTCAAAAACTGTCAACGGCGGCACTTTATTGTCTGAGCTCGCTCTATGCACAGATTGGCGTACTATATAAGTAGTTTTTCTTAAAACACCTCTTATGTACTTATGTCTGCTCTTTTAGATTTCTTCCCAAAGTCTTAGCCCATCTGGAGAATCGATTGCTCGCTATCTGTAATTTAGTTGTAGCTCCTTCTTTCCCATCAGTACCTACTGCCAGAGTGGTATGGGAATAGCATAATATGCAAATGTAGGTAAGTGATGTTTCTCATTTTGAAGTATAACATAAATTATGTTCATCCTCTTATTAATGTAGGTATGAGGTTCTTTTAGTGTACAAACAAAGGGATACTATAATGTTATAATATTATAAATTGGATTCCTCAGGCACGAGGAAGAATATAAATTACAAAATCTCAAAACAATAAGATGTTCGGCAGGAACTAAATATTATGAGTATACTAGAGAAGAATGTCCAATAACGGATAAATGGTTGGAGCGTGCTAAGCGAATGGATAACTGCCGCTTGCCGAAACAACTGTTGCATGCCGAAACAACAATTATAAGCCATAACGATGGAGAGGTTTTGCACGTCCAAAGAAGCGTTGGAGTGACCAGCTATAGTCTATCGTCTCGAAACCCGAAAACGCCATGTTTTATTTAATACTTTCTGAATATGACGGTGAGAGGTAGTCGACTGTGGAAAGCACAGTTTACCTTTTACATACATAGTTGCTAGTGAATGAGATGATATTTCCCATGATATTGTTCAAATCACCAGCTTGTATGTCTGGAAAGTTTTCAAAAGTCGTATGTGATGGGCAGAGCAGCTTATGTATATTCTAAACTTATACGTAACACTTGTCAGGCAAGTTTAATATTTATCTGCTACAGGGGATTACAACTTCGCCGGGTACAGTACAAGCCTCTCGGAGTAAAAGTTAAACTGTAGCTACTTTTTCTCTGAATGTTAGAAACGTACTGTCTGTGTTAGCAGATTCAATTACGTAGGAGTTAAATTAATAAGTATTTCTGATAGTAACTACTAATAACTAATTCTAACTATTTACGATATAGTTACGTAGATGTTGTTTTAGTTTAGCCACGTTTTTAATATATAAAGAAGCGCAAACAAACCACAAATAAATAAATCATAATTTTATTTATTTTTTTTTGTTTAATTAGCCTTCAGTCAGCAAAACATTTTCAAAGGTATATTAATTTAACAGTACTCTCTAAAACAAACCACGATAATCACGAAGGTATGACGATGAAATTAACAAAGTACTATCTAACATCTGTGAATTCTTTTGTGGTACGTGGTTATGTGTATATTGACATAGGTCGCTTTTAGGTTACTTGTGATCGAATAACCGATCTTAGGGAAGTCATAAAACTCTCGGGGTGTGTGTAAACTATCGGAAATGTACAAGCTTTAGCTTAGAAAGTACAAAATTATTAGATGAGACGTCACATTAAGATTCATTAGGATATCAGTAATACTATTGACGTTACTAGCTTTTCACGCAATCTTCTTTACTTGAAATTAGATTTGTTATTTTGTTTCAAGTAAAGATTCTAATGAAATCAGTCTACCGATTTCTCCCGTTTTTGTCAGTTCTTCCCCAATATCTTGTCGTGTTTTATAGCACGCTCACGGGGTGTTATTGTAATCTTTCTACACCACCTACCTCTTATATGTAAATAGTACGTTTAGGACTAATAAATATCACGACTATTGGTTGCCTTTCACAGTACAAAAAAATTATTGTGGTTTGCTTATAGTGTTACAAAATGGTATTAAAAACGTAAGAAATTATAGGTAACAATACTGTACTTTAGGAAAGTAAATAAGTAGAACTGTCTATATTGTGGGCTTAAAAAACAGTAGCAAATTGTTTACGGATATACAAAAAAGAAGGCATGGGAATTGTAGAAGTAGAATGAAATTAGCGTTTTTTAGTGATAGAAGTATACATTTAAAAATTTAACAAACAAAACAATAAAATCAGAGTTTTTTTGTGTATGCAGATGATCTTGTGATCATTTAAGAAAATAAAAAGTACCTTCAAAGATTGTTGTTTTACCTTGACTATATTTTAAGAGATTATAATTAAAACATTTTCTTATCTAAAACAAAAGTTATGGTTTTTTGCTGGGGCAAATCATATTAGAACAAATATTTGTCATACAGGACTCGCCAATAGAACACGTGCCAGGCTTTAAATATGTAGGGTACATCAATATACGTCAGGGTGATGAAGAGGTGAAAAGCAAAATTGGTCTCTTCAAGTCGGATTGGTCCGTACAATATTTTATACGATATCTTTAACAGAAGTATGACGTCGAAGATTAAAATCATTATGTTACTGTGTTACATGAGAGTTTTAGACTGATTAATTTAAAAAAATCATTTGTGCGTAGGCGCTAACATGTCTACATTATTAACATACACAATATTTTCTTTATTCCATTCTCAAGCACTACATATTATTGTAAAAATAAATTTAGATATTAAATATGATAAAAATAAGCAAATTAAATAAAAATTAAATTTACACACACGTTGACATTAGTTTAGAAAAAATCTATTTCGTGAAACATCATTAAGGTTTGTAACATTAAATTACAAACCAATAAGAACATAACAATCTTTACTTTTACTAACATCTTAATGCAAAGCAGTACATATTTCTCGTAGTAATTGATTGTGTAATTAAGAACATAATTGGAAAATAATTTTCTTACACGAAATATGTTTATAATGTTTTCAATTTAGATGTTCTCGTATACGCATATGAGAATATCATTTCACCTTTAATTCCCAGTTTCTAGTCGCGTTATAACTTCACTTCTAAGAGGAATCGTCGCTGTAAAGCCAATTCATATTTTATGACACTTATTAGGTATTCACATCTTGAACGCCTTGGATTACCAGTACATTTGCTCCAATGTAACGGCTTCGTATTCTGAAGTATTAGCTTATGTTCCTTTGTTGTAAAACATCACCCTCACCCTTAGTCCTTTTTTCCTATCGTCATGCTATATTGTTACTTGTAGTATATAACTATTTACAGCTTACGTATAACTTTACTCTGAATTTTATTTCTAAATTTAAAGGAACCAAATGCATATTTAGCATCTCTATTAGTACGACTATGTTAATATGTCATTCTAAAGGTAATAAATTGTTCAAAAAGATTAAAAATAAATTACGTTTTTCATAACGGAAAGTAGACAACTTTTCATAGTTACTCACATAATATAGATTCTGCATTTCGTTAACGGAAATACAATGTTAAATTACCGTCAGAGGTCACTCTAGAAAGCAAGGACATTACAATAATTGTTCAGAAAAAACACTCGTCATTTATAGATTCTTTTGAAACTTATTTATTTATTTTTTTACTTTACGTCAATATGTTTTTACACAGTTCTAATAAGTGGCCATTCCCTGTCTTTATCGAAAGTGTAGCTCACCTAAATACATCAATTACTAATACACATAGAAACAAAACATAAGAAGTGTTACGCCTTGCTAGCATACGCTTTCATAAAAGAAATCACATTTTTTTGAATTTATTTTCAACATTAAATTATATTTTGTTAACTTTAATAGGCATTTAAAAATTGTTAACATAAAATTTTATTTTAGACGGTGGTTTCGCAGTTTGTTAATTTCTCTAACTAATTTATTCCTTTTAAACAATATTTTCTCCTATTCATAGATTTACCTGTAGTTTGTTTATCAAGATTATTAATGGAAAGTGGTGGTGGAACAATAGTAAGTCGGAGAAACAAGAGTGCATGAAGATCACTACATTGTATGCCTGGAATGTATGTGTAAAGACCAACATTGTGGTTCTGACTATATGTTCATGTTGTATTTTTAAAGAATAGTTATTTTATTGCAATTCACTTTAAATTTAGTTAAACTACAAGACATTACTTATTCAAACATTTAAGTAATTAATTTAAAAGTGAATGTAATTAATACAATAAGTTTTATGCGTTCACCAATACCGTTGCATGAATAATAATGTCAAACATACATTATACTTAATACTTAAGGAGAGAAGACATTTAAAAGCAGTTACCTTAAACTCAGTTATAAGTAAAATTCATTTATCTAAGAAAGCCAAATTGGGAATTAATAACATTTTTCGCATTTTGTTGGCCAATCCATAAGTAGTCATCAACCAAAAATTTACTTCCTAAGGGGGACATGAATGTGAAATCATTTCTGGTTGTTTATTTAGTGTAATGCTAATGTTTTCCTTTGTTCCACAAATTGCAGAAATGTTGATTTTCTTAATTAAATAAATACTGTTCGACTTAACTAAGTCTTGAAACTATAGTTTGGAAATTAAGAGTTTTGAAACTGTCTTCCGTAGAAAGGTCATAATGAAATAAAAGTACTTGCTTTAATGTAAACTACAGAATTAAATGTTGTAATAAATTATGAAAAAGGTTTTGCATTAAAACAATGTACAAATATATTACAAAATTACGAAAGTGTTATTTTTTATCTTTACCAACGGTTTCATATATCACAAAGTGATAATCTGTGGTCTGTTAAAACATCCTTTACATGTGTGTTTATTTTATTCTTACAATCATTACGCATTTTTACAGTAACATTATAATACGTAAATGTTGTTAAATCTCTTTTCAAAAAGTAGTGAAATCCACTTTCGTAACATTCATTAGTTTAATAAATATAATTCAAGTATTGACTACCCGTGAGTAAAAATTTGAATAGGACAGAGACACCCATATATTTTTCAAAACAATTTGTCCCACACTGTATATTAACATACAGAATTGTCTACAGTACGGTGAAACGAAAAACATGTTAGCTACCGAGAATAGTTTCTTGACAAAAGCAACAATTAAAATGAAGAAAAGTTACTTCACACAGGTGACTGCCTACGTTTATGCAGCACACACAGACAACTGAAGATAACATTTATCTTATCTGTTCAATTACCGACACAACGGGTGTTGATAGTGCGTGTCGTTATAGTACTACTGGCTAGATAATGTTGGTTTAAACACTTCAAAAGAGGTAGCTGATTGGTCGTAAATATTTAAAGATTTCCATTTCCGTAAATGGCGAGTTTAGTGTGAGAATTAATGAAAGAAGATGTTTCACACTATCTGTAGTTAGCGGAAGCATGAATAGCCTGTTCAAACTTATCTCACCTAGATGCCAAGACCGCATCAAGATAGCCTGAAGTTTAGATGAGACGCGTATCATCCCGTAGTGAATACATTCTGCCTTTGAAACACCTCTTACTGCGTGGCGCAGTGCACACTCATTTTTCATTTTAAATTACAAAAGCCATTTTTTTGTATTATACATAAAGCCAACGACTACTTTTGTAATATACACTTTCCTAATACAACAATCAATTTTCTAAGAATTGCTTAGAATTGACATAAAATCAGTAAAATAATATGGAACATAATTGGCCTATATAATAAAATTGTATTATCATAAAGAAATTAATAAAATGTTTTTAGTATTTAAGCAAACCGTATAGTTTCCATTTACAATTAAGTAAGAAGATATTCAATTAACAACTCTCTCTATCTATCTGTGTATTTATCTCCCCCTCTCTCTCTCTTTCTATACCTGTGTAATTAATACGCGTCTATTTGTATTAATTAAATAAAAGTCAAATATTTTTGCTGGGCTATTTAAAGTGTAACATTTGTACGCTTTCAAGTATGTTTGTACTGATTAATAGTTACGTACATTTTGTAACTGAACGGGTTTTTACGATTTGGTTGTTCCCATTGTTTTCATTGTTCCTTTTAAAAATAATATTACAGGATAAACAATAAAATAAGTAAAAATTATAATCAACCGAAAGTTAGAAAAATAAATACAAATAAAGAAAATTGATAAGTCAACATTTTTTATGTTATCACTTTATCTGAACAGTTAAACATTGTTTCCAAGAGTAGGCTTACAAAATTTTAAGGTAACGTACATTCAGTTTGTTATTTTCTCGCACATGGTCTTTTTTTAGATTTTTTACAGCGTTTTATTTATTACCTTTCTGTGCTGTCTCATAATTTTAACCATATTGTGTAACTACAGCAGGCAGAACTGTTTCTAGGTGTGTATGCCTACGTCTACATCTTTGCCATAAGCTAACTGACTGACGATCTATTACTTTTGTTTGTTGGGCTACGTTTATATGTAGATTCTTATAGAAATTGGCTTAACTGATCCGTGCGGAGCGAGGAGCATACATAATTTAAGTTTCTGTGACAACGACACACACTCATACACATGTCATTGTTAAATTACAATTCTAATATTACGTCGTTCATTCTCTTCGATACACATTTTACTATCCAAAATTCTTACGCAATCCACATTTACATTAACTAAATTTGCATCACAATTCTGTACTAATCCTATAAAAGTGTCGTTTCACCTTACTCTGAAGATGTAAAACAACTAACAATGCTAACAATATCTACATAAGCCACGATCAAGGAAAAGTACTTATGAAAAGAAAAGACGTTTTAAAATAATATTATTAAATAAATCAGTTTGTGAGACAGAGTAATTAATAACAAGCAGATGAGGAGATTGAGGGTCGTAAGATAATTTTGAGGATGAGAAGAAGTAAAGCAAAACATACGCAGTACATATAAGAGATGATTCTGTCAAAATAAGGACTGTTGATGGTGCAATTGAAGGAATGGCAGGCGGAGGATAGATGAAGTAGAGACTATTAGATGATCTGAAGGACGACCGAAATACGGTGAGCTAAAGGAATATTTATAGAAGCAATGTTTTACTACAGACAAATCTCCAGTTGTAGTTATTTAGTTGCCTCCGTAATTCCTTGAAAATGGCTCTTTGGCTGACACAATTTAGTGGTTGTTAAATAAATTTTCTGACACTGATAAGTTCTATTGTAAATTGTCTCATTATCGTACTTCCGGTATTACATATACGGAATTGTATACTGCCACCTGTCAATTGTGACCTTTCCCACTTAGTATGGCTAGTGAGAACAAAATTACAAATTGTTTCAACATTTATCATACATTTTACATTTTCTGAACTCCCCTTTCGGTAACGTTAATATTTAGAGACTGTTGAGTAGACATAGGCTATTGGGCAATTGCTGTATAGTCGCCTATCCAAGTTTTTGTACACATGCATGTTGACTTTGCAACTGGAGTCGCGATGATTTAACCACTACACATCTCAGCGTGCCGTCGGATAATACACACCTTAAATTTAAGTAAAGTTCTTATTACCGGAATTTTATCAAATTTTTCATGTATTCTGTTAGCTTTTGCACCAATAACTTTGGTTCTGACTATCGAATATCGTTTGGACAATTCCTGTAGAGTAAAATAATAATTTTAATCAATTTTAATTAATAAGTAACAATAAATAACAAACTTTCTAAATAACAGATACGATTGCACGTTAAAAGACGTCAATTGCACTGGCCATTATTACAACTATTATACTTTTATGACTTCGTCGACAAAAATAGTAATGTGGAATTAAAACTAATGGGCGGAAATTACTTTCTTGTTGGTTTTGTACTGCTAGTTCAAAGTAAATTTAATGAAACCAAAGAAAGTTGTTAAATTTATTATTTGCTTGTGAAAATTAATAATTAAGTGTCATAAAACAATAATGGTAAAGATGACTGTATTTCTGTAAAAGATTGTTGTAGAATGACTACGTCTTACTTTGTAGAAACAATTTGTAGAAAATATTATGCTTACTTTTCACCTTTTCTGCTTACTGTCTTTAGACAAATTTGAAATATAGCCAATGTTTTGACATTGATGAATCATCAGTTATCCAGTTCGTTGCAGGATTACATATACCCATCAGCAGTAAACCATCGTACAGGCTTATTCCAAGGTATGAGCCATTGATAAAATCGACATTTCTCATCAAGACTTAGTTTAATAACGGTTCGAAAACGTTTATAGACACATTAATTTTTTAAATCTATTTGATCTTTAAAGTTGTAAATTTATTTTTCCTTGTGTGTAATATATTAGATAAGAATGATCTTCTGTTAAGTAACAAGGGCTAAAGGGAATCTACTTCCGTAAATAACGTACTTCATTTGTTG
The DNA here is from genome assembly GCA_034769895.1 of Magicicada septendecula. Lineage (NCBI taxonomy): Eukaryota > Metazoa > Arthropoda > Insecta > Hemiptera > Cicadidae > Magicicada > Magicicada septendecula. The sequence goes on along the minus strand of CM068369.1, from coordinate 280,135,541 downwards.
GCATAATTAATGGAAACACACAAACATGAATCAAAATTTACGTGAGCGGCTTATAAAAATATAGGAAAAGTTTAAAAGGAAAATTATGTTAACTAAAATAGGCGTCACAAGGATACCTGTTGAATTTCAAGAAGATGCCGCATTAGTAAGTGGTAGTTAGAAAAAAATTGTGATCATAAGCGTTTTCGGGTAATACGTTGTACTGCAAGTAAGTCTACCCATTAGCGAGGTACGTACCCATTAGCGAGGTATTCACTATGGTAAATAAACGTAAATGAATATAAAAATAAATGAATGCTACTGCATAGGAAGAAGAAGTAGAAGAAGAAGAGAACGAAGAATGACAACAAGGACTACAACAACAACAAGAGATGAATTGAGGAATTTTTGCCGCGATACTTTGGAAATCGGGGGACAGAAATTGTATGAAATTAGAGTAGAAACTTCATTCAACCAAGAATATGAAATTATAGCAAAAAACAGTTATTCGACTCAGCGGTAAAGTGTAAAGTGTATACTGTAAGTTACCATTAAAAAACAGTTACATATACAATCTACGCCTTTATATTTACGACGACGCTCTGGGCTGTGCGGTTGTGCGTCGCAGAGACGAACCGCTCGGTATCTGAGTTCCGAGCTACCTTCTGGAGCTCCTGCCTCGTGGTCCTGCCCAAGTAGGGCGTGTGTTCTATAGCAGACCGGTTCCCAGCTGTTGTGCTAGCCTACACTAGCGCAGTATACACCGAGGGCGTTTCCACGAATCACCTGGACGTATACGGTACCTGCCCAGCCCAGCCACAAGAGGATTGCCTGGGAACCTCGCCGCACGTACATAAAATTTGCGTCCAAGCCGCCTGAATGTTTCGTCTAAGGAGCGGACGCCAAGTCCTCTCCTTAGAAGGCGTGATGAGAAGAGACGGGGGACTTTGGCCGCTAGAAGAAGACCCCTGTCGAGGACGCTCCGCAACTTCTTTTTATGCATTGCGGCGAGGTAACCCCAAACCGGGCAAGCGTAGATAATGAGTGGCAGCAAATACGCGCCGACGATCATCTTGCCCAATTTCCTGGTCATGGCTGAGCTGATCAGGAGTGGAAAAAGTAGGCTCAGACGAGCGGATGCTCGCTTAAGAACTGTCTGAGCGGGGGTACGCCAGGTGAGCCGACGGTCGAGGTGTAATCAGAGGTACTTAACCTCGTTGGACCAGCGCAAGTACGTTCTGCCGGTACGTAACTGCCTAACAGAGTGCTTCCGTCGCTTCGACAATTCGACGGATACACTCTTGGTAGCGTTGAGTTGCACTCTCCAGTTTTCAGTCCAGTCCCCGAGCGAGTCGAGTTGGCGCTGCAGTCGTAAGACGGCTCTTTCTACATGACGATCGGCCGTAAATACGGCCGTGTCGTCCGCAAAGAGGGCCACCTGAACAACAGGCTGTCTCGGCACGTCGTTGACGTAGAATGAGAACAGAAGGGGGGCCAAGAACACTACCTTGAGGGACGCCGGCTGTGATTCGTCTCTCGGAAGAGACTGTAACTCTAACACTCACGCAGAAGGTCCTCTCCGTCAGAAAGCTAGCAACCAGATGGAGGTAGCAGTACAGGAGCTAGACTTTCCTAAGCTTGAATAATAGGCCATCATGCCATACGCTGTCGAAGGCTTATTCAACATTTAAGAAACAGACAACGGTCCGTTCTCTCCGACACCCGGCGTCCGTGATGTATTTCACCATTCTCATCAGTTGATGAGTGGTCGAATGCCCCACACGGAAGCCAAACTGTTCGGGGACCAGCACGTCAAATTTGATTAGATGTTCTTGCACACGACGCTGCACGAGTCGCTCAAAAACCTTGGACGTAGCGGAGAGTAGGCTGATAGGCAGGAGGTTGTCGGGGCGGGAAGCATCCTTTCCCTGATTCGGGATCACGATGACCGTCGCCTTTCGCCATATCTTGGAAAAGTAGGCCTGTCTGAGACACGCGTTGAACAAATCAGTCAAGAATTGAACTCCAGGCTCGGGGAGAAGTCGTAGAGCAATGTTCGTGACACCGTCCGGGCCTGGAGCTTTTCTTGGCTGAAGCTCAGCGAGCCGATCTGAGACCTCTTCCAAAGAGATGGGTTCGGGCTCCGCCGTGATCGGAAGAGACAGAAAGTCTTCCACATCCATCTCGACTTGTTCGTCGAAGTCTCAGTCCATGGGCGGGTTGGGAGCAAACTGTTGCTCGAAACACAAGCCCAAGTACTCGGCTATCTCCTCCGGGCGACCCAGGAGTCGTCCGAACGGCCCAACGATGGCGGGGAGAGGAGGTCGTCGCCTCCGTCCCGTCATCGCGGAAGGTATTCCTATACGGGTAACTTTGCGGGCATCCCCCGTTTGGGCTACAGCGAGTTCCCAACAGCTACGTCGAAACGCCTTCAGACTGCCGCGCAGTCGTCCGGTGAGCCGATTGTATGCTGCCTTATCGGCCGGATCACGGGTCCTCTGCCAACGTTTCCGGAAGTAATACCTCTCGCGAGCGAGAAGAAAGACTTCCTCAGTGATGCGTTGGTAGTCAGGCGTGAAACCGGCTCGCATACGTGAAGACACGCCTATAGCCGAGATGATTGCCTCTTCGATTCCCGCTACTGCTTCGTCTAGGAGGCGAACGGAATCGAGTGGGCCCGCTGGCGGCAATCTACGGCACACAGCAGGGCCGTAGCGGTCCCAATCGATAACCGTCTTCTCGTCAGAACGTGCATAGGCGTGCTGGGTAGCGACGTGGATCAAGATGGGGTTGTGGTCGGATGTCAGCTCCGTAAGTGAGAATACCTCAACCGGACAGACAATTCCTTGGGTTACCGCAATATCTAGAACATCGGGAACCGCGTTAGGTAGCGTCGGAAAGAACGTGGGTTGCGCTGGACCAATCACCATCTCCCGGCGCGATTCAACATACCTGAGCAGGCGCCTCCCGTTCCGAGTAGTGAAGCGACTATTCCAAACGCGATGCTTGCAATTCAGATCGCCGGCCAAAATTACCCTTCGGTGGGAATCGAAGATGACGTCCATGTCGCCGACAAGGATTTCAGCGCGAGGGGGCTTGTATGCTGAAACCACGAGGACGCCGCCATGAGCTCCGTGGACCTCAATGGCGGTGGCCTCTAGGTTAGTGCGCTGCGGCAAAACGACACGATGATGACCTATAGAGGTCCTCACCGCGATCGTCGTGCCGCCTCCATGTCGGCCAACTTGGTCATCCCGATAGACCACGTAATTTGGTAATCGAAACCGGTTCGCCGGGGTCAGGTGGGTTTCTGTGAGGAGAAGTATGTCGGGTTTGAACCGAGCCAGAAATTCAAGAAGGTCGGAATGCTTGGAACCGATGGAGTTAGCATTCCAGGCTACGAGCGACAGATCTCGTCTAAGGGCTCGGTTCATAGAAGACCTATGACATTGCAAGCTTCCACCAAGAGCATAAACCTCTCAGTTGGGTCAGCAGTTTCCAGGCGGTCTCGGATGGACCTGAAGGTGGATGCGACTTTCTTGAGGTCGTAGCCGGACAGAACGTCGCGGACGAACTGTGCGTCATCGGATGTGACGGACTGGGCGGTTTGCCTGGAAACTGAGGCCGCGTAAGAGCGACCAGGCTTAACGGCAGATCGGGTCTTGTTGGTGGAAGCTATAGGACCAGGGGCAGTCAAGTTTGAAGTAGCGACAGGAAAAGTACGCTGTTGCGCTTCGTCGGACTTATACCGGGAAGCAGGACTTTTCTTGGGCTGTGGGCAGGCAGGAGCTCAGGGCCGAGCATCCGGTGTGGTTATCCCTTTAGTTGTTTGTTTAGTTTTGCCTGCTCGCGGATATCGCGGAGGCGGCAGTGGTGGCGAGGCTACCTCTGGTTCAGAGGCGGGAGTTGGTGGTTCCGCGGAGGTGGAGGGTTGATTCTCCGGCTCCAATACCGAGATATTGGCTAAAGGGCGTGTCTCTGCTGCGGAAGGCGACGCGGTTCGTTTTTGTGCCTTTGTAGAGGCTGGAGACGGAGCCGGAGAGGGCGCGCGCCGTTCCGGTGGTGCCTTTGGTAGCGGCTTAGCCTATACTTTAGGCTGCTACTGTGTTTGGGGCTACAATACTGGCTGCCTCGGCTTCGGGAGGGGCCCCTGCGGCTTTTGCTTCCGCAGGAGTTCCGCCCTGTATACCGGGCAGCTACTGTAATTGGCTGCATGGCCTTCGCCACAATTGATGCGGCGATAGTAGGACTTGTCTGCCACAGTGCAGGCCTGCGTGGAATGTCCCAAGGAACAACGTAAACAGGCCGGGGCACTGCGACAGACGTCGGTATGATGGCCGAACCTCTGGCACCGGTGGTACTGTGCAAGCTTGCCCGGGGGCCGACTGGATTCCACCCTGACGGGAAAGCCAAACAGCCGCGTCAGGTGGAATATCTTGTCTGCAGCCTCGCCCTTCTCGAGGTGGAGACGGACGAGTGGGAGAGGTACTGGCTTCTCAGAATTGGTGAACAGGCGAAAAATTGCCAGCACCGGGTAACCCAGTTCGCGGAGTTCCAAAACGATCTCATGGAGATTGGTGTGCGCGTCAAGCCCACGCAGAATTACAGACAAGGGCTTGACTCGTTTGGGGGAGAAGGTATGATATTGCAGGTTATTAGCCTGCAGAAAGGCCTCGAGCAAGCAGTGGTCCTCGATCCGACGGACGACAACCTTGACCGTTTCACCGCCAAGCAGCTTAAAGTCGAGTTTGTCGCCCGACAGGCCCTGGGCCGCGATCAGCCGCCTGTATAAGGCGGCGACATCGGACACCTCGTGGACGAACAGGGGCGGCGCAGGACCTTTATATTTAGTTTGACCGCAGCTACAGACATCTGCTTTCCGTGCAAGCCTGGAGTACTCGCAGCGAACTATCCAAAGTCGGGAGCAAGTTGATAGGTCTGCAGTAAACGCAAGGCGGGGAACTGTAGACCCAAACACCAGCAAGGTAACATCTTAGAGCCTCTCTTCTTGTCCATCTACGTTAATGACGTATCCAGAGAGCCTGGACGACTTTTTAAACCTCCTATCGGAAGCCAAGTAGAGTCATCATATGACTACAGCACAAACTCGATGCGCTGGACTGATAACTGAAAAGTTGCCGTCAACGATACCAAGAGCTTCGCGGTACTATTCTCTAAGCGCCGGAAAGAACCGCGGGGCCGAATGAATTTAAGTACTTGCCCAGGTGTACCAGAAGTGGAGTACCTCAGTATCCGGCTTGATCGTCGGCTGACCTGGCGTACCCACTAGAGCGGCAGCTAGCCTGGGCTCTCTGTTTACAGTACTCGCATACAAGGGTATGAGCCTTAAGATAGGTAAGTTGATGGTCAAGTCGTACTTTTGCCGATCATCACCTATGCTGCCCCAGTCAGGGTATACCTTGCCCACTATGCATAAAAGAAAGTCGCAAAGCGTTCTCGGCAGAAGTCCCCCGTCTCACCCCTTATTATTTGTTGAGAAGTATAGTCGGTTTCCGCTCCTTGCATGACTCCGTACGGTGACTTGCACGTAATTTTATGTACGACGGTCCAAGACAACCTCTTTATAGTCGGCCCTGGCTGGTACTGTGTACGTCTAGGTGATTTTTGGCTCGGCAAATACTGTACTACTTAGCTAGTACGAGCATGCTGTTGTAACGGCCCCCAACAGTGCAGACAATCCGTTCTTGGACAGACCACATTGCAGCAGCTTCTTCTGGCTGCTCAGAACATGTAGCCTCGAGGACCGCTCACGACGCGAAGTCCTCCCAGCCCTACATCGAGTGAAAAATTTATTCCGTCGGACGAGGACGTGAAACAAGCTGAAGGAAAGGAGAGGAGCGAGATGAAGAAGAATGAAGTTGAAGCAAACCTCATAGACTTTGACAGCAACGGGCTCTGCATTCCTCTCCTGAAGGGAGAGAATTGCAGCGGAGAAATATAAACCCGGGCAGCCGTTGAAAGGCACATCGCGGGCCTAACGGAACACTCGCGGCAGATGCAACTAGTGTCCTCACCCAGCGGCTCTTTTGAAGGCCATAAATGTGACATGATGCTCGATTAGTGCCATTTGTAGGCGACAAGTAGCGCCTAACATAGGGCCAGGTCGCTGTGTCTAACGTGGGGACCCGGAGCGCTATCTGCAATAATTGGGGCAACAGCTACATGACCACCGAGGACAGAGTACGCAGTGGGACAGCTCCGAGGGAAAGCGGCCACGTGGGCAGAGATGTGCGCCGGCTTGCAGATAAACTACCACGAGATTCCAGCATCACTTCTGTGGTGTACAACTCGACGTAGAGCTGCTGGCCGAGCTGTGCGAACAGATACAGTTACAGGAATCGGTTGAACTCATCCTTCTGAGAAAGATCATGCTGCTTCACTGTCTGTGGCCAGGAAGTGACGAACGTATGAGCATACTCTTGACGCAAATACAGCGTTATTATTAGTCAAAGTTTTAAGTATTTAGATGTTTACTTGTCTGCAGGCTGCTCTAGTCGTTAACTTGGCGGCTCGTATTACTGACTGTGTAGTGGGTTTTGGACACTGTATAACTGGATCTATTACAATTCGAGTGTTTGTTTTAGAAAAGTGTTGATGAACTTTGCTGTTATCGGTTCCTGTGTTGTTCATTAATTTCTTCCACTTTTTGAAGCTCATGAACTACGAGTTCCTTGCAGCAATGTATTGTTGCTGTATGTTATGTACATAATTAGTTCAAATTTAGTAACATACAATATAACCTACTTCCGAAGAATTTACGTTCTGACCTTTATACCTTTATAATAAGAAATAGAAAAACGGGCAATAAACGTTGTCCTGCTGCACGCGATACGATAAATGGCGGCTGCATTGTCTTCCGTGTTTCGTGACAAGGAACGTCAATAAAACACACACACACACACACACACACACGTTCATAAACGTGAATTTGCAGTACATCGCATTATCCATCGACCGATACTCTTACGATAGGTAAAACGTCACAATAGTTCGAAAGTGTCAGCCTCCAGTTTTAATCGCTCACATCGTATTAGCACAGGCCTACTACAAAAAAATAATTATACCACAATTACTGCTACACTTAAAGAACATTTAAAAGAAAATTAGAAAACAATACAGAGAGAGATACAGTTGATATTTTATTGTGTTGCGGATATCACGAATTCAAGAGACTGTACAGAAACGCAAGAGGAAAATTATATTTAAAATTACCTTTAATTTTATAATATTTTAAAGAGTGGTTGAGCTTCCTGCTCTTTGCTTTACGTATCTGAAAATGGACGTAAATTTATATGAAACTTCCAGCTTGTCCAGATCATTGTTTTTATTTATGTATTTGCATTTAATGAACAAATCTGCTGATTACTAAACAAACTTAAGGAATGTACATCTTAATGGAGTGATGAAGTTTCATCCAGCGATGTCTCCTCATAGTTTTGTTGTCTATAGACAGACATGATTTTCTGCTTACTATCCAAGTAATTTATTTATATATTATATAACTGTGTTATTGTTTAATTCATGTAATAATTCCAGGTCAGTTTAGAATCTAAGTGAGGGGATAGATATTTTACTACTGTTTGTTGCATCTGTAGTGTAAATGTAATATGTGACGATTTTCCTCTAATTTTACTAATTTTGTAGCCACTCTCCGAAGCGGTAGAAGTGCACTTGAGGTTAGACTAGGCTACTGTAGGATCTTAGTTAGTTGACAAGATGACTGTGTTGTCAACGGATAAAACAATTATTGTGTCTATGGTGGTTAGTATGCCAAAAATGTATAAGAACGTATAATAGAGAGCTAAGCATACTTCCTACGGATACTTCTGATTTGTGTAGGAACAATTAAAGGTTTCTCTGTTAACGTTCTTTTCGAATTCACGTTTGTGCAGGTAAGAGTTCAGCAAACCAAAGTAAATAGTTTATTTTACATGATAGTCACGGACTCTAAATTTTATCGAACAGGTGACTAAGGAGAGCGGCTGATCAGTACTTTTTGCTTTCTAATGTTTCACTAATTATATATAGTTATACGGTGGCACTGTTGTGTTGTTCAGTGGGGATCTCGGCAGTTGAACTGATGGTCAGCGATCCAGTCTTGTTGTGTAAGATTTGTAGTAATTCTTTTGCATTAAATTTATTATAAAGTGTTGCAAATTTTGGCAAGATATTGGAGGATAAGGTGAACGTCAGAATGATTTTACCGGCCCGTAAGGTTTTGGTGCCAATACTTTAAAAGGCTGTAAGTGTCCCAGTTTGGATTTAAGATGTGTAATCCAGAAATAATTTTTCTAGTTATAACAGTTGTGCTAATTGTTGCTGTTATTACATTGTGATATGATAAAAAAAGTAACTTAAAGAAATATCCCCGGACGTGGAGAAAATTCTGTTGGTAACAAAAAAAATAAATAAATAAAGAACAAATCCGAACATTTGCATCGCTAGGCCAGTACGTTGGTGAAACCGTGGTTAAGAAGCAATAGTTCATTTCTTGGACAGTCCAAACTAATTTTCTGCCTGGGAAGCGGAAACCCCATAAGGTGTACTGTTAAGTCTTTACCTGCTACAAATCTTGCTACAAGAGTTTGGAAGAAGCCATAAAATTTTCCTTTTAAAAGTTGGGTCTAGGTGAACAGGAGACAGCTGTAATCTCGTACAAAGAGATTTTAACTTTTACTGATGTCAAGTGTATTCCTATTTCTTTGTATTTTATTAGCTGACAGTATAAGATAATTTTTGTATAATTATCTTGAGGATCCGTGAGATATGCCGTCCGGGAGGTTTGTATTCTACAATTTTGAAATTTTGAAATAGCTCCTGTCGGTGAAATGCTGATAAGGAGTAAGTCAATTAAGTTTAGAAGGAGACACACTATAATTTTTCTTTATGGGTGAGAAAACCAAGACCATTAGCGCTTTACTCTTAGAAACCATTAGTAGTCATTCGTAGCCATTTTCAGTTTAGTTTATTAAGTAACATTAGGCATGATAAGTAGCATGATTTTTTGCTGTAAAAATTGATCGTTAGATTTCTGATTTCATCTAAGAAGGTTTGTTTTGCCTCAACAACTTTTGTGTTGCATTGCGTTTCACGTTATGTGTATAAATAGTTGATTATATCATTAATAGTTGCTGGTAGGAGTTGGTTTTGTTTATTCCTTGGATGCCACTTCTGTAATGCTCGCAGCCATTGTACCTGCGGGGTAACTTACGGTCTACACTGTTGTGGTCCCTGCGCATTTGACACTAACAAACTGTTTAGTAGAGTAGAAGTTAGGGTAGCCGTATTGTTTAGACTGAAGTGTAATTAAGAGCGGTTATTCAATTTTGTGCAACCTTATTTTGTAGACCTCTGAATTTACACATGTCTGTTTTATTGTCTCCTGACTCAACGTCTATATGGAACACATATTAATTTATTGTTAGCGATCCTTTGATATGCGTTAATTAAATTTTTGACTTTGTGGCCGAGGTTAAGTCCTGTTTAATGTCTGCTATATTTGTTGAGTCACGAAACGAATGTATCTGGTACTTTTCTGAATATTTATTTTACTTGTGATCGGTATGTGTGATGGAATATACCCTTTCTTTTCTGTAAGTTCGCTAACTATTATACGGTAGAATTCGGGTAAATGGTAGTTCACTTAACAACGTTATTATCAAAAGATTTTGTATGATAATACTCACCTTCTAACCTGTTCCTAATTTGTTGCATCATGACGGCTATAGGTTATTACGTAACGTAATAAAAACGGGACGAGGCTTTGGTGTCTTTATCATAAGAGTTACAAATTTATCAATTACGTTGGTCAACTGAAGAAATCGATTATTTGTGTATGATTCATGTTCAGTAATTCATTATCCCTTTTGGCAATAATTTCCCTGTAATTGTTTTGATTTAGGTTGAGTTACATCATCCTCGTCACTGGTATGTACTATGTTATACAATTAGAATCCGGTGGTTTCATCGGGTATATAGTTGTTACTTGTTGCATTTGTTGGACCGTTAGGAAAAATGCTTTGTGAGAACATGTCGGACTGTAGTAAACTGATGAATTGAATGCGGCAAGACTTAGTCTTTTGTTATCAGTTGAGACTCCATATCAGGTGGGCATTGTAATACGTACGCTGCAGTATACTATTAGCTATGCTTTGTATTATTTTGTCTAGGGAAGGTTCAGAAACAAAACAGTGTTTACTCGGTGTGTGGTTGGGTGTGCAGTACTTACACAGACACACTGCTACTCACATACAAGGGCACCAATTGACAAGAGAATAAAGTGTGTTTGATGTCTCAGAAGTACAGAAAGTTTGTTTAATGCTTAAGAAAACTGGATTTTTACGTTATTGTTTTCAATAATAATACACAATAAAAATCAAAGAAGTTGTTATGTCCAAACATATCGCTTAACTCGTTTGTCATCTGTACATAATTCATTGTTTAGCCAACAAAATAAGGATTCAAGTTTTAAATGCATTGTTGTACTAAATGTACGTTGTACAGATTACCAGTACTCTTCAGAATGAAACTAATCTATATACATCTTCTCTAAACTACGGTTAGTAGTAGAATAAAAATGAAATACTGTGAGTACTGTGACGGGTATCATGCAGACGCTTAAAACCTAATATGGATCTACTCAATAAAAAAAATAAGAAAGAAATAGACGTAGGTAGGTAAATAAATATAATTGTCTTGTTGGTACATCCTCTTCATTAACTTTTTAATATTATATATATACACAAACTTTCACAAGTGAACACTTACTTTTGGTTTTTTGTCCCAAACGTTTCGACGTGGTGTCCGCCTTCCTCAGTGGGATTTGAAATACATAGTGTCTGTACAAAGTAACTGTTATGGGTTGTAGGTGTGTGTGGTGGGGGTTGCTGGTGGGAGGGAATTGGCGCTGGGATTCAAAGTGTGTGTTTGAACAAGTGTATCGAAAAGTATATGTGATCTATAGTGTAATTGGTCATTTAATATGTTGTTTGGTTGTAGTGTGTGATGTCTGTATATTTCATATTGTTCTGCTGTGTTTAGTTTTCTACTTTTAGGTAAGTAGTGTAGTATTTCCATGTTGTGTTCTATGTTTGTGTACCCGTGGTTTTCATTTTGTAAATGTGTGGCGAATGTGGAGTGTATGTAGTTTGTGGTGAGGGCTTTTAAATGTTCAGAGTACCTTGAGGAAAAAGATCTTCCCGTCTGGCCGATGTAGACCTGGTTACAATCACTGCAGTTTAATTTGTAAACCCCTGTTTTGCTGTATGTGTCTGTGTCATTGTTAGTATTATTTATGTGTTTCCTGATGGTGTTGTTAGTCCTGTATGCTACTTTATAATTGTGTTTCCTGAATGTGTTAGCAATTTTGTGTGAGTTGGAATTGTAGTATGTGAATGTGATGTATTTATTGGGTTGTGTACTGTTGGTTTTATGTGTTTTACTTCTTGTGTTTAGGATGCTTTTGTGTAGTTTGTTGATTAAATCGGGATTGTAACCATTTTTGACTGCTATATATTTGATTGTGTTGAGTTCTTCTTGGTAGTCATGTGTGTTTTGGGGTATTGAAGTGAGCCTATGGAGCATGTAGTTGAAAGCTGCATGTTTGTGTTGAGTTGGGTGGTTGGATGAGTTATGTATGACCATGTCTGTTGTGGTGGGTTTCTGTATATTTTGTATGTGTGTGTGTTGTTTATTTTGGTAATTGTAAGGTCCAGGAAGTTTATGCTATTGTTTTGTTCTAAATCTAGTGTGAATTTTAATTTTTGGTGTATAGTGTTAATGTATTTGTGGAAACTTTCAATTTGTCTTTTGTTGCCGTTGTATAGGAGTAAAATGTGGTCAACATATCTGTGCCAATATATGATTTTGTTTGTGTATTTGTTATTGTTTAATATGTGTTCTTGTTCTATGGTATGTACAAATATTTCGGCTAGGATTCCTGATATAGGGGAGCCCATGGGTAGTCCATCTGTTTGTGTGTAAATCATGTTATTGTGTGAGAAATAATTTTGTTCGGTGATAATTTTGGTGAGATGGATGATCTCATTTATGTGTGTTTCTGGTGTGTTATTTAGTTTTAGTAAGTGTTCTAATGTTGTTATAGTGTCTTTTATGGGTAAATTGGTGTATAGGTTTGTTATGTCGAAAGAAGCAAGTGTTGAATTGTGTGGAATGTGGACATGTTGAGTTTTATTCACCAGATCTAAATTATTTTTGACGGTGGTGTTGTTTGTTAAATTTATGTTGTTTCTGATTAATTTATCTAAGTGTCTAGCTATTTTGTGTGCGGGTCTGATAACCCATACTTTGTACAGACATTCTGTATTTCAAATCCCACTGAGGAAGACGGACACCACGTCGAAACGTTTGGGACAAAACACCAAAAGTATGTGTTCACTTGTGAACGTTTGTGTATATATATAATATTTAAAAAGTGAATGAAGAGGATGTACCAACAAGACAATTATGACACCGCCAACAAGCGTACTACATCCATAAATTCAGAAATGTCAGAGTACAGGTAACAAAAACTTCCTTGAACATCGCATACAACAAAACATGCCGCAAAGACAACATTATACCCACACATGCACAAATCACAATAAAAAGTAACACACACGCCGCACTACAAACCAAACTTAAAGCGGAAAAAATACACCTGGACAACATAATCAACGACTTATACTACAAAAAAGATACACTAAACAAAACAACATACAACCTACACCATACATAGACAACAGACATAGGGTAGGCAGACAGACACAGATCGAGAGAAGGAGGGAGAGATAGATAAGAGGACAAGGAGAAAGAGAAAGAGAAAGAGAAAGAGAAAGAGAGAGAGAGAGAGAGAGAGAGAGAGAGAGAGAGAGAGAGAGAGAGAGAGAGAGAGAGAGAGAGAGAGAGAGAGAGAGAGAGAGAGAGATTAAATGTTTTACTATCAAGAAACAATCTATTTCACCCTATTTTGCTTTAGGTTTGTTAAACATTAAGATATTTTTCTTCGTTCTTATAACTCTCCTTTTAAATTTTTTCTGTATAGGGCGTTGAATAAAAGTTTAATTATTACAATTTTATTTCATTTACATGTTGCTTTTAACTATGTTTTACTGGCTACTAACTCCATTTATTCAACTTCTAACTGTTACTGCATGTATGATCCTGGAAAGTTTTCAGCACCTCAACATGGTGATCAGGAGAACTCTCAACTTCTATCCAGTTCTGAACTTATACACAACACATGTTAAAATCAGTTCAGTAGTTATCTGCTGGAAGGGATTAAAGTTTCACACAATACGACACAACCCAGGTGGGTGGACTTCACCGCACGCGTTGTAAACAAACGGAGCGCTTACCGAACTTTGCTGAACTATGGAAAGCTTTCTACACTTAGTTCACGTCTCTAGTGTAAATAGTACAGCATTAAATATCTACGTTGAAGTAACGAGTACACAACGACTTGTACTTGTGTATTTGCTGTATTTCTATGTTGGCTTTTACGAGGTCCCAATAGAATCTATACCAGATAATTTACAAGTACATATTATTATTTCTTTAATACAAACACTTAATCAGGTTAAGCGGAGACAATTGGGGGGTTTCCGTTTTTTTCAAGGCAATATATACTGCAAGAGAAAATGGATGGAAGAAACGGAAGTTAGTCGGTCATGTACTAGTAAGAATACTGTATTAGATCGCATTATACTAGTAACGATATTCTGGTTTATAGTGAATGTAAGCTTTTACTGCCGTTGTTTGTTATACAATCACGGCGACCGCACCATGAATAAGAAAGACGCTGAGGTAGTTGTTCGGGACGAAGGACTTGCGGGTCGCCCGCTTGTATGTTGCCTTCCGAGCTTCTTACAGAGCTCCTGCCTCTGGGGGTATAATTCTCTGAATTAATGTATGTGACCTGAAACCGTCCGTTGGGGTTCAATTAGCATATAATGAAGCTTGAGTGTTCGCCGAGGCCGGGTCCAATATTTACCTGGCACAGATGGGTTGCGACCGAGAGCGGTAATTAGATTATTGTCCTCAAAGCGGGTACAGCGGCGGTAGGTAGAACTACTCGATAGAAGTGCCCGTATGATGGGGTTCAGGGAACGGACAAGCAGGGAGTCTCGGATGGTTTATTAGTAGTGAGATCATTTGTTTTACACGCCCAGCGCAGTCTCATTGAGCGGAGTCTGAAGCTTTCCCTTATGAGTTTTGGCCAAGTAGATAAGTTCTGCGTCTGAAGAATATTACGGTTGTGCTTTTAGCCGCGTTGATAGCGTCCCTCCATTTGATTTTATACAAATTCGATATAGGAGTCAAGCTGTTTCTGGAGCCAGATAACGGCTGTTTCGGGTCGACGATAGACGGCATATACACCTATGTATTCTGCAAACATAGCCAACTTGGCTCTGGAGAACTTGGGCACGTCATCGACGTGCGCTGAAAAAAGCAGGGTGGCTAAGACGCTTCCCTAAAGTACACCAGCCGTAATAGCCCTTTCCACAGAAAGGGTGTTACCCACTCTTACATGGAAGGTTCTGTTGCGAAGGAAGCTAGCAATCCGGTGAATGTGAATGTAGCAATCCGGCAGCAGAATCGCGGTGAGTGTGTACAGTAAGCCAGGACGAAAGCTTTCTCGTGATCAAGGAAAACAACGATGGTCATTTCCCGCGAGCAACCGGCTTTGGCAATAATCTCCACGAAATGCGTCGAGGAGTTCCACCAGCTCGAAAACCGAATCGCTCGGGGACCAGAATGTCGAACTTGGCCGAAGTTTCAGCGAACTTGGGGTCTTTACCCGGTTTCGGGATCATTATACCTCTGCCTCTGATGTGAGTTTGTGTTCCGCCGTGATCGGGTTGCCAAAATCAACTTAACTTCGTCTTCAATCTCCTCATCGGAGTCTGGGTCATTGTAGTTCCTAGCTGTCGGCCAGGAACTTAGACTAATCACGCGGCTTGGCATAGGGACGCCCCACAGGTCCGTTGATGATCGGGAGGCGAAGATGGCACCTCTTTCCGTTTAATGCTGAAGGTGGATTATCTGCCATGCGGGCGACCGCGAACTCCCAATAGGGTCGTCGGAAAGCCTGCAAGTTACGCCGTACCTTGCCTGCTGCCCGATTGAAAATAAAACTTTCACTCCATCTTCACATTAATTTAGATAAGCGCGTAACATTGTTCTTAAATGACAATGAAAATGCTTCTGTGTTTTAGACGATTGGATTTTAAATGTATCTTCTACCCCAGTTTCTCAGTTTTAAAAAAGTCGTGTAGTGCTAAATATTACAGTATAGATAGACCGATCACATCATTTTTAATGGATTCACTAGCTAGTTTTTTCAGGATCTGTACACTATTTTCACTGTAAATGACAAGAAACCGATTGTTGAAGGACTACTGCCTATTGACAACATTATTGTAATTAAAACGTCTTGCTGAGAAAAGAAAACACAATCTTTTCGCCGGAAGACCTAAATAAAAGCGGGAGTAAAATGCCAACGAATCCCGTGCAGCTTTACGTCTATGTATCTATAAATACGATATATACAATACGATGTCTTCGTATGAGTTGATAAACCGAGTATTTAGTTTCAACTTTGGAAGCATTATGCATTAATTCAATTGACAAAACTTAATAATATAATAAATATTTTCTAATCTCACCGTTTGGTATTGACTTTTCAGCAGCTATTTCACACTGTATACAATTTAAACTTCCTCACCTGAAACACAATTAAAATTTTGATTAAAAATTGTAAGTTTTCTACAATCAATTCAAACTGGTCTGACAACAATATCTACATTTTAAGAATCCTCATTTTATTTTATTTTAAATTAGTCTGAATACACGTCAGACATAAATCCAGCTTACCTACTAGTTGCCTACAGACATCTACAAATCAATTGATTTACTGCCTCTTGCGAGTAATCATTTGAAAAAGCCCTTCATTGTAGGCTGAATTACAGAGTCAACCTGCACGATTTATAGGGTACCAGTTCACTGTACAGTCTGTCAAGGACACAATATTTAACCGCTTATCTATGAGCCTAGAAAGCTAAACATCTTTCAGGACTCTAGTCTTCCTAGGTTTTAATAATTTGATAAGGTTTCCACATGGTTATGATGTTCATATGCACACCAAGAACCTAATATACAGGTTTAAATCGAAAATTATATAATTTGTCTTTAAATTATAAACACGGATCATCTGCGAATGATCCTGTCCAAACTAACGTTCCGCAAGGCAGAGCCCTCGGTTTTTGTTCCCCCACTAACCGTCAGTGACGCGCCCAATTGGAAGTCTTGGTCTTCACATCGTCCAACGCTTCACACAGCATCAACATATAGGCCTATCTAACATGAGTGGCAACAAATTGTTCTCAAGTTTACAAAATGTATTGCTCAGATTAAATATAGGCTGACTGTCAAAAACCACGTTCTTGTATACGAGACCAGTCTGAAATCTATTTGAATGTGCCCATTCCAAATCTGCGGGTGTGCTACCAAAATTAACAACCATTAACAAGCTGAGTCTAAATACCACGACCACTAGTGAACGAGCCGCGGTACGTTTCTAACAAAGACACTAATAGAGACTAAAAAATCCAGTGTGTTGTTCCCGAAATCCATTGGCAGAATGGATGCAATTTCCACTGGGAGTCAAATGCGACTTCTACACATAAAAATCACCTTATCTAAGAGCTTGACTACACCAGGCCTCGTCTATGGGCCTTGACTTACTCCAGGATCAACATCGTTCTGCTTCCATATAGCTAGAAAAACCGTCGTTTAACCACTAAAACGTTCTTTACGACAACCTCAAAACTAAGACTAAGACTTTAAAACTAAGTCAATTGCACAGAAGATTTGGCTCAAAGAAGAAATCAAACAGTTATATATAAAGAAAAATAGGTTAAATCAATTACTTTACAAAGGACACTTAGAAATATTAAACAAGTTGCATCCCGCCATTACCTACAGTGCCATGAAAGTGATAGGGAAACAGATAAGAAATGCAGGAAAAGTTATAACCACGCACACTAAGAAGTTCGATAACTTATATAGCAAACAACATAAACAAGATAACATTGATTGTAAACTTAGTTTCTATACACGCATAGTTAACTACACCGATATACGATTGTCTAAGGATGAAGAAGTTTTATTATCCAAAGGTTTAAAATATAATTTACCCAACTTTAATAAAAACGTTTTATTACGGGAGGTCACTAACGCAGAAGCCGTTATAAAATGCATTAGAAACCAGGACAGTCAGTGTGAAACACGCTCCATTATTATCAAAAAATTAAATCTGTTACTAAAAACAGACATTAAATATAATGCTAGGCACAAGAAAGACTTCAACATTGCTAAAAGCATAAAACAAAAAGTTGACAGGCATAAGGCCATAATAACTAAGGCCGATAAAGGCAACACTGTAGTCCTTTGATATCATTAATTTATATACTAATATACCCGTATTAGAAACAATCGAAATTCTTAAAAACAACCTAATTAAGACGGCTATATTAAATCAACAACAAATTGATGAACTTATATCATTACTACAGATCGTACTGAAACATAACTATTTCACTTGCGATAAGAGAATTTTTATACAAGAAGACGGGTTAGCTATGGGTTCCCCCCTAACATAGGTACAAGCAGAACAAGAAGAAAACTGTTCAATTTGTCTCAGCTGAATATACTAATGTGCTCCCTAACGCAATAAAATATGAGTTTATGAAATTAAACATTAATGTTTCATTCAGAACAATCAAATATTAAAAAAATGTATTTAGATTAAGGTCTCCAAAAATAACAGAAAATTGCTCAGGCGTATACAGGATGCAATGTGATGATTGTGACAAGTTTTACATCAGTCAAACGGGGAGGAGATTTATTGATAGATTTAAAGAACATGTACCAAAAAAAAGGATATCAGATCGGCCAAATTTAATTTTGCATTGCATTTGATAAATGAAAACCATAATTACACTGGATTCGCGGAAAATATGATACCCATACACGTTAGCAACATAGGTCGTTTTATGAATGCGTTAGAGGAATTTGAAATTTACAGAGCATCCAAAATTCATAAAGAATGTTTGCTTAATGACCAGCTTTCGTTTAAATCAAATACGCTGTATGAGACCATAGTGAAGATAAACGGCGAACTTTGTAATCAGTCCAGTTGAAATGTGACAGTCGAGCAGTGCGCACTGTTTTCGATACTTCTGTGGTTATAACGGTTTTAATTATGTTATTTGTAACAGTTGTGGTTGTGTTGTTTATTTGTGTGTGTGTGTGTGTGTGTGTGTGTGTGTGTGTGTGTGTGTGTGTGTGTGTGTGTGTGTGTGTGTGTGTGTGTGTGTGTGTGTGTGTGTGTGTGTGTGTGTGTGTGTGTGTGTGTGTGTGTGTGTGTAATATTTTCGCCGATGCTTCCTATATAATAGGATGATAAAAAATTCTTCATCTGAAGATGGGAATTTATTCCCGAAACATGTAGTGTACAAAATAACTTCAAGATCGCAAGACGGATTACAATAAAGTTATAAATTTTAAACTTAAATTTAACTTTACGTAATAGTCTTTAACGATAGAGTAATTTGTAAACTTTAAGCATAATAATCCAAAAACGTAATATCTCTTTAGTGATATAAGCTTAGAATTTTGGCAAGCCAATTTGGTATAAATTCCATAACGTCGATTTATACCACTTTCCTTTCCTTCCAACACTAACTTTTAGTGTTTTTCTTAAGAAATATATTTTACAGAAAACAACGACTACGTTTACTTTAGAGTAAGCATTTGGTGTCGTATCATTAAATGAAGAGTGTATGTCACTAAGCTCGATACGTCTGATGTGATTTAGTTTATACTGAACACAGTAGACATACGTACATTGTATACTGTCTTTAAAGAGTCTGAGGCCATTCAACTGAGTACACGGATAAGATACTGCCTATTGTTTTAAATAAATGCTGGCAGACACTCCTTACTTCGAGTAAAATCCGTATGCACCATTCAAAAAAGAAACATGCAAATTGTATATAATTAATAAAATAGTTTACCTTTTTCTTGTCCGTCTGGTGGCTTTTTCTCTACATTTCATTCAACGCGTTTCAGGACATATGCCCCATCATCAGGATATCCCTTGTTGAAATTCGTCGATCGTTAAAATATTAAAAACACTGTACACACAATTCTACACATAACAATAAATATAATATAAACATAAAAACACATAAAATACCCAGATTTTAGACACACACGATATCGGTGGTGCGCACCACGACATGCTATTGTGTTCTAATACAGGTCTAATCTTTTTGGCTGTAGCTACCTTAACATGTATACAATGACCAACGTTTAGACAAACGTTTCGGTAGATGGAGTAAGAGTAATTGCCTAATGAATTTTAAAAGGCAATCAAATTTTGCTTGAAAATTTTAATAGAACGTTTCTTCTACTAGGCACATACTTTTTATACACGTTTGTACTCATAAAATAGATTTATTTAAGTTATTGCAGTTTTTAGAACATTTGTTGCATTTGGTCGTTTGTTTTTGTTTGTAAAACTAAACACTTATAAAATACCTCTAAAAATGAATAAACGAGAATTAGTTTTGTCAGCTTTTGTACGAATTACTTAATACATGGCACCCTTGGGCACGGCGGTAGAAAACATTGCCATACATTTATGAAGTTGCTTTTAGGCCCGTTTTGGGCCTACTGGAATATTCGCATAATTGATGGAGTGTTTTACGTTTTATCTTTATCACGTAGCTAATTTCACCCCTCTTGTCGTTTACTTAATTATTTTTAAAATCAAGCTGCTAAAACTTTATAAAAAAGTTATTCAGAGAACATTTTTAATAACTTAATATGGTTTTTACTTACTCAGTATCTTTACTAGTAATTCTATAACATTTCTACAATTTAAAAATAACAACAAGAAATATACGTGTATACTGAGTTTGCTTAAGTGAACGCAACATTATCTGAACATTAAAGAATCCATTTTTTCTACGCGATTTCATAACAGGGTATCCAACTGTAGCTCTGTAGTCAGGGAATCTGAAATGAATTCTTTTAAGAAACTTTTACTAGACACAACGCAATCTTATTCCGTATATTACTTAGAATAGAGTAGTTTCTTTCTACAATGAAGAACAGTTAAAAAATATTAGGTCACTTACGTAGCGTACATTTATAACACATTTATTTTAACAGTAAAGAGTATTTTTTTTTAATATAGTAATAGAGAAGAATTCTTTTTTTTTCATTCAAATTAAGCAGTTTTTTTGTTTGTTTTGGGTTTACTGTTTACAGTACCCGCAAGTATAGTACAGGAACTTTACGTTATTTTTTTAGCAATTTATAGCAATATTTGTTTCAGTAATTAAACAGTTTCTATTTAGTATATGCCGTTAATAAATTTTGAGAACAAACAGATTAGCATAATATATTTCTTTAAAGGTTATTACTGTAGCACAATGTACCACCAAACACTAAACAATTTTCTAATAATTTATTTTTAAGTAAATAATGTTCCACTTAATTTTATAAATTCTTGAGATCATTTAAGAAACCAAAACGGCCTCAGAAGTTCGTTGTTTTATCTTAGCAACATTTTAACAGATTAAAATTTTACCGTATCCTTATCTCAAACAAAAGTTTTGGCTTTTCCGGGGGAAATCATGTTAGAACATAAATTGTCATACAGTACTCGCCTATGGAATAGGTGTCAAATTTCAAATAGACCTAGATAGATGCAGCATTACATATCAGTATAATGAAGACCTTGAAAATAAAATTAGTCTCTACAGTCGCTTACTTATTGTATCATTAAATATTTAAACAAAACAAGTACAAAATCGTAACTCCAATATTACAGTGCACTGGCCTTACCTCATTAAGTAGTGTGGTAAAAGGTAAAGACGAAGGCATTAGAAAGGTACAAGATATATCTAGAATAAAATAGGCAGAAATGGTTGTACGAGGAGAGAGTCAGAAATTATCATATTTCAATAGAACTAGGCACAGCTGTAAGCTTAAATAATAAACTCTTCGGATACAAAACTGAGTGGCGGTTACAGATGGAGAGACTGGATTCAACTGGTTTTCCAAGAAGAGCCTTTGACTATTGTCCAGTGGGGAAGAGAAGTGTGGGAAGACACCGTGCACGATGGCTGGATGAATTCCATTGAGACTGGAACAAGCTGTTAGCCTAAGCCATAAAGCTTGAGGACGACAACGACAACGCCTAAATGTCACCACCCGTCAGACGTTCATAGCAGTATCGTAAAAAAATAATCTGCGTTCGGACAAAAGACAATTATCAAACGTTCTAGATAATTTGAGATTGTTGTCCACACGTTTCTCGATTAACCTAGATTATAGTCGACACGCTGTGTTCGAGGTATCCAGATAATTCTAACGCCTTAACTACGAAATTTTTCTCGGAGCACCACCTGATAAGTGGAAGATTATTCTGGAATCTCAACGGGGTATAAATAAAGCACCTAGTGGCGGCGAAAGTGCAGTTACACCTGCCTACTTAAAAAGCCCGAAACGAAGTAATTATTGTGGTTTAGTGGAACGTCATTATTGTATTCATTAGTAAGGAACTGGAAAATTGTGACGTTTATTGTTATGTGTTACGCAAATTTAACTTAAATTGTTCTAAGAGTGCTTTTCTGATTTATAACTGTTGTTTGTGTCTTACAACTATTGTTAGTAATTATTGACTTTATTCTGTTCTACTGTGCAACACAACTATCTAAGTGAACGTGCGTTGTAACAGTATTTTAATATTAATAACTAATTCCCATTAAAGTGTGTCAGGAAGGCAAAATAAAACTGAGTCCAACCATTCACCTAATCTCAAACGTCCGATACAGTTTTTTATGATATAATGTTACTACGTACTGCTCTAACCTTGTCCTACTGTGTACGTTTCAAGTGCATATGTAGGCCGCGGCAGTCTCTGGATTTTTGCGTTATAGACACATTTGAGTCACTCGCATTTATTTCATATTTTTTGTTACGCTTCAACAACCTGTGATACGGCGATGTAATGAATGCGGCAAGAACTGGAATTGCAATTTATGAAGTTGTAGCAACTACCCATAAGATCCGATCTACTAAGGCAATTTTTGTCTACGTTAATATTAGTATATGTTTGTTGTGTAGAGTGAGTTTTACTTCCATTATATTAGTCAGTAATGCACTCTGAGAATGCAATGTATCGGATCATACCTTAATCATTAAAATCTCAATTCTTCTTTCTTTTTCCATATCAAATATAATAGGCCGCTTAAACTGTCCTGATTCAGTTACGCATATTGCTTTCTTACCCTTCCTAAACTTCTTCTGCATCTTGTAGCTATGAATTAGCTTAGAGGAACTATCGCTTGGCACCCTATTTTGATGGGGAACTTGTACGTTCAGTTATCTTTACAGAATTCGTTGTGAATATGAAATATCCCCAACCTCACTTCTGTAAGTACTTAGACTCGTGCACCCATTGGCAGCTAGCTGAAACATCATTAGTGTTGCAAGAGTACAAATTATCCTTCTGCGCGTCTAAACGGAAATTCACTACTCTATAGCCATACTGCCACTGCTGTAATTTTGTAAAATTTGAATTAAATCTGGTTTTTTGTCTATCCTTTTAGAGATCCCCTTATCATAAAATATATGAACTCAGGCTTCTTTAAATTATTATTTATGTCTGTATAATATTAAAAACAACAAAACCAGATGATACATGAAGTGTAAAATTTGTGTAATGGAGCATACTTTAACTAACCTTTTGTTGTGTCTAGATTTACGGAAATTTACAATGGATGTCATTTGCCGAGGTACCTATTTTGCACACTCTGTAACTCTGATTGCGTTCAAAAATTGAATACTAGATTTGCCTTACCAAAACTGTAAATTTACCTAAACGTTCATATTTCCGAAAATAACAACATCTCAAGCGTCCAAACGCGCGCGCCCACACACACACACACCTGTTTAGTTTTTGATGTACTTATTAATTATTTGGTTCTTATACTTTAAGCAAATTTTTTTAAACTTTAAAATATGTGCCCTATCATTTCATAACGTTCTATTGCCATTAATTAACTTTTAAGCTAATCAGTTCAAATTTTAATTTCCTAGTAGATTTTAAACAAATCGAACATGTTTCTTTAAAATTATAATTTTTAAAACTCGCATTTAACTTCTATTTGAAAATTCAATTTAAGATTGACCTACTTCATTTACTATGAAATAGAAAAAGTGACAAATTACATGATACTGTGCACCAAGGCCGTACACAAAAAGTTTTTCAATTTACTTTTTGAGGTGTACGGTGTATAGAAATTAAGTAAACGAGTCACAGCGTGTAACGTCGCTGATAACAAAAACAAAATTCACTTAGTTACTCCATGTTTTCTACTGCTTCGTTTCTTATACACCTTTCCTTTTGCGCGGAGCTTCTACTTTTTCTACTTGGTCTCGGTAGAGACAAAGTTTTTGTTTGTCAGTTCGTTACGTTAATTAAATTTTTTGCGTAAGTATACTTTGGAAAGTATAATGTAAACTACATAAAGTCAATGTTATACGCATTTTGCAAGAGATGATGTAGTTGCTGTAATTCAAATAAAGTATCGTAAGTAACAATTAAGAAAGTTACTTACTTGAAACTAAATTTGTCAGTATAATAAAAAGGATTTTGTGGAAAAGTGTGACAATAAAACTATTACATATTATAGAAACTTTTCTGAGTTATGGCGACTGACCAATAGATGTTCAGTCGTGAACTCTATACTTCTCCCTAATCTTATTATTATGTATGATATATACGTTTACATACT